>OX459113.1:32993765-33725951 GCA_949775065.1 Brachyopa scutellaris | reverse complement strand
ATTGATTAATTATATAATGTAAGTACGTTTGTACTCTAAGAGATAAATTGCTTACTGCTTGTTTTTCTTGCTTACTTTGTAACTTAGATATTTTTTTACTATGTAACTAGCTGTTGCCTGCCCGTGCACTAAAACAATCGCGGAACTTTGAGCTAAAATCCAGATCTTCCCGGATTTCCAATTTTTCTGGCAATTTTCCGGGATTTTCCTACATAGTGTCCTTCCTTGGGCCAATAAGAATCCATCAAGCCAAAGTCTTGAAAATCAAACAATCCTTTCTCGACCTATAAGTGCACACCCGCACGTCAGTCTCCTTTCTATACAGTCGACTCTCCCTTAGCCAAATTTTCACGGGATACTAAGATTTGTTCGAGTTAGAGAGTTTTAGAAAAATTCTAGTAATAAATAGAAAGAAACATTTATTTTTGTTTTAAAACGTTTGTTTAATAAAAAAAAAGGTCAATGTATTTAATTAAAAAAATCTAGCTCCAAACATGCACATATGGACTGCATTAGCTCTGTTGAACTGCCTACCTAGAATCAACTGATTTTGAAATTCCAGCTGGAATCTTACTAAAACAAGTTCTTTTTATATATGTACATACGCAGATAGATCCATTGACAGACCTGTTTTGAATGCAACCAACTTTATCTTTTTTATGTAGGTACACCAGGAATATGAATAGGAAGAAACACGACGAGATGATGATGATGGCACATGCGATGCTTCACGTACTGAAGTGTGTAAGTACTACATACTTGATGGTCAGTAGTTATTTGTATACTCAAATACGAATTCCGAAGGGGTGATGTATGTATGTAAATTCGACTCAAGGGGTGAAAAAAGATGCCAATCACCGAGAGAATGTGTTCGACTTAGAGGGAATTCGATTTAAAAAATTGATTTTGTATGGAAAATTGAAGGAAATGCTAAAATATGGCGAAAAAATTCGAGTTAGAGAGAAGTTCGACTTAGAGAGAGTTCAACTTAGGGAGAGTCCACTGTGTGTAGATAAAAAAATTGAATTGAATGAAATGAAATTGAATTGATTAACTACATTATGTCCACCCCACATAAATCCTGAATTGTAATTTATAAAGTGACATCTATCACTATTTTATTTGCTAAATAAAACTGTCACTAACTATTCTTATTATATTATGAATTTGTTAAGTTAGGCTTAGTATATTATAGTTTGTATGATAGAAATAATAATTTAATAAAAAAAAAGTTGGGTCCCTTTTTGGGTGATTACGGCCGTAGATCTCTCACGGCCCCAACCCCAACCAATAGAATCCGTTGGCCTTAATTCATCGACACCGACATTGTATCATTCTTGGTGGATAGTCCATGGCACCTTCACATTCCTTACTTTTAAGACCATGACACGTCTCTTAATAATTGCCCATACATTTTCAATTGGGCTCAGATCTGGACTCTGAGAGGGTCAATCCATTACCGATATTTCATGTTCTCTCAAACCACTCCTTCACAGAGCTAGCCTTATGGCAAGATGCATTGTCCTGCTGGAAAACAGCTTGCCAGTGCAACGATAACGGTAAGTCGTTCAGGTATGTTATGAGGTGCTTTAACAACAGGGATTTGCACGCTAGCGCATCTTATATGCCATTTATGTGTGTCTGTGTGTCTGTAAAATGGAACTGATAAGAAACACGCGGAGAGTGTCCCTACTCATTATTAGATCTACTCTGGTAGTAAATTATACATTTTTGCTGGAAATTGCAGAACAAAAGACGGCAATCGGCTCGGCACGGTAGCAGCACTGCATCAGTTTCACTTGAATCGTTCAGCTCGTGGTGTGGTGTTTTATACAGCCGGCGTAAATTAAAATTCAGTTTTTTTTTTTTTTAATATTCTATTGCGTTTCCATCATTAAGTTGCGACGTTTTGTTGAGTAAAATACATTTTTTGCGTATTCATTATTTTCTGTGATAATCAAACGTAAGAAGAAATTTTTATTTGTTTCAAGAATTCCGCCCAGTGGCCGGGCAATGTCTTTGATTTATTTGTTCCACTAAGTTGCATATACATATTTATTTGCTGATTGTACAGTGTGTCATCGTAATTAGTGTTCAATTATATTGCCTCTGGAAAAAAAATTTAACAGCAATCGAGTGTTTCTATCTAAAATCAGATTAACTTCTTTGGGACATGCACATGCGACGAGAGAATGTTTTCATTAGGTTTTTTTTACACGCGATTTTTTGGACTTTCATACGTACAGTGAGGTGGGTTAGGTTCGGCTGAGAGGGGTTGAGAGGCTGAGCCATCTCAAAACACCAGGCACCAGAGTGGGCCCATCGCGATCCCTTAAGAAACCATCCAAGAATGGCGCCTAAGCCGCCACAATTTCCTCAAAGCATTTTATTACCCTGCAAAATTTTAAAACGAATCTGTGGTTGATTCGGCCTACCTCCTCCAGGTTACTAAAGAAGTAGAAGCCTAAAATATTCCTGCGACTACGTGCTAGGTTCTGACACTCACACAGAATATGTGCAATATCCTCTGCTAGACCTAGATCATTACAGTATCTGCAAATATCCGTATCTGTGAGTCCGAGCCTCTTGGCGCGTTTGCCCAGAAGGCAATACCCGGATAATTTTACTATAACTATAGTCATATGTGCCCTGCGAAGTCTAAGGATTTCGCTGGTCCGTTTACGGTTCAGAGCTGCCCGAAGTGCACTGTGTCCTACAATATTAGACCATCTATGGTCGGCCCTTGTAATAATATGCTTAACTTTTTATTTAATGCGGCAAAGTGGTGGAGCTACACCCACCGTCTCGGGTAGTGGCAGTTTCCCCCCTTTCCTTGCCAATTCATCTTCAAACTCGTTGCCTTCTATCCCGGAGTGACCAGGCACCTAACATAGTCTTACCCGGTTTTACGTGCATAATGCCCTGGGCATTGTGCGGCAGCTCCTGTCTATCTCAATTTCGTCTAAAGTCGACTTTAGCTACTACGAGTAGCTACTTTAAATATTTTGTAGGTTTACGGGCTTGCGTCTTTTTAGTCATCTTCTTGAATTCAGTTCCTGCTCAGGTAAACTTCGTATTTAATAGTTGGTGTGGTCACAAAGTGATATTTGATGTCGTCTGCTGATTATTTTTATTTCTTCTTTTACGGTGAGGATGTTGAGGTCACGGTGTAAGTCTGCATTAGTTATGTATCATGGTGTATTTACTATTGTCCGAAGAAATTTTGTTTGTAGTCGTTGAATGGTAGAAAGGTAGTTCCCCAGATTTGAATCCCGTACGTCTATATTGGTTTTATTATTGACTTGTAGATTATAAGTTTGTTTTCTGTTGATAACCTTGAGTTCTGCCCTAGAAGCCAGTTGAGTTGTCTGAATTTGTTTTTTATTTGGTCCCGTTTATATAATATGTGTGATTTCCAAGTCAATTTTTTACCTATTAGCATACCCTGGTTCTTCGCTTCATTGCCAATAGTAACTTGTTTGTTGTTTAGGATGATGTTTTCAGCGATTTATTTCTAGTGTTTACAACTTGTACTGATTTTTCCTCGTTTATCTTGATTCCCCATTTATGGAACCAATCTACTGTCCTGTCAAGTGCTATTCTGGCTTGTTGCGTGGCTTGGTCTAAGCGTTTGTTTGAATATAGGATTGCCCTGTCGTCTGCAAAAGTAGCTATCATAGCGTTGTCTGGTTTAGGTATGTCTGCGTACAGCATTGGTCCTAGAACATTTGCTTGGGGTATACCTGCGTCTATTTAGCATAGCTCGGAGCACTCTTCTTTGTGTGAGACGTAGATAGCTTTTAACTAGCGCAAAGAAGTCCGACAGCATGTTTTTTAGTTTATGTAAAAATCCTCCCAGTCAAACACCATCAAAAGCCTTTGCTACGTCTAGATATACTGGGCACCGTAGCGCAAGTGGTTAGTGCGTCGGACTACTGAGCCAGCGGTCTTGGGTTCGAATCCCGCCGCAAACACCTAAAAAGTTTTTCACAGTGCCCACCTCTTCCGAATGCCTGACAAGCATTCAAGAGTATCATTTGTCATGTAAAGCTTCCCAACTCGCCGTTCGGAGACGGCAGAAAACTGTAGGTCCCTTCCATTCGTGCAAAAATATAACGCGCACACACAAATGGTTGCGGGAAGCTAGGCTTGGTTCTACCTAGGACTGCTGAAGCCAAATATTTATTTATTTTATTTTAGATATACTGACACGTAGTGTTTTTTTTTTCATCTAAGTCGCTTAAAATTTTATTAGTAACTCGATGGACTTGTTGTATAGTCGAGTGTTTTTGTCGAAAACTAAATTGGTGGTCCGGTATGAGTTTTTGTTGTAGTACTGCTTTGTCAATACGGTTAAGTAGCAGCTTTTCGAATGCTTTGGATACTATTGGTAGTAAGCTTATCAGTCTATATGAGGTAGTATTTGTAGGATTCTTGCCATGTTTAGGAATTGCGATTACTTTCGAAACGATCCAGAATTTAGGGTAAATTACAAAGGTGTAAGTATCCTTCTTAATTTTTTCATATGACCCTATATCTAGGGGAATTATAAAAAAACGCCTAACGTCAAAATAACGTCACAGGCAACAATTGTTCATTTTTTATACATCGCATCATCTGATCCCAGCTTAAATCGTACGCAACAAATCTCTATTCCTTGCTCTATATCCTTGTGGTTTGATAAACTAAACGAAGTAGTTCTTGTTTTATAAAAAAAAAATTCCTTCCTTTAAGCAAGTCATATTCTACACCTCTCACATTTTTATATAAAACAAACATAGAATTAAGAAAAAAATCACAAGAGAAACCATAACTGCCATTTAAATCGATGGACAGCTCTAAAAAGCCAGCCAATCAAAATCCCCGCCAACATGCAAATATTTTCTCGCAACTACTCTTCACCTGGTCGATACCAATGTTGTACAAAGGTTCACAAAAGGGACTTGGACAAGATGATCTCACAAAATGTCTCAAAAACGATCGTTCCGAAGAGCTTGGCGATAGGCTGGAAGAGTAAGTTTCTATCCAAATTTTCGATCAGTATAAACTAATATCCTCTACTCAGTGAATGGTTCAAAGAGATAAATCGTGCCAATCGTAAAGGAAAAATGCCGCTGCTTCGCAATGCCATGCTTCGAACATTTTGGTCTTCATGTGTCGTTGATGGAATCATATGCTTGATCTATATCATTTTAAAGTAAGTATGACATACTTAGTAGACATAGATAAAATACAAATAATTCTATTTTTAGATCAACTATTCCAGCAGTTCTGGCGCAACTTTTACTCCAATTTCAGCGGCCAATAGCTTCAATTGATCAGCAGGGCGATTTGATTAATTCACCCAACAGTGTGCATCTTTTATTGAATCGCACAGACCGCAGTTCAGGTAAGATGATTACACAAAAATGAGATAATAAAGTTTTACTGGTCATTGGCGCCTAATAAAATCTTCTTTTGACTAAAAAAGCCTTATACCTACCTGCAAAACTGTAAGCCCCAGGCAAAAGTTTTGTTAGGTAAATTTGTAGGTGACGTTATGGTGCATCAAAATAATAATGGTAAAAAGAGAATTGTAAGCACACTTTCCCGAAATAAATGCGTTTTCACGAAAATTTGTTAAAAAAAAAATAAAAAAAAATTTGTGTTTGAAGACAAATATCTCGAAAACAAAAGTACAGATGGTAATAGTTTTTAACTGTTATAAACACTAATCAATTGCCTATGAAACAAGCACACTTTGGTTACTCTTAGTTTAATACTCTAGAAATTATAATAATATAACACACGATGATGATGATGATGATGATGATGATGATGATGATGATGATGATGATGATGATGATGATGATGATGATGATGATGATGATGATGATGATGATGATGATGATGATGATGATGATGATGATGATGATGATGATGATAATGATGATGATGATGATGATGATGGTGATGATGATGATGATGATGATGATGATGATGATGATGATGATGATGATGATGATGATGATGATGATGATGATGATGATGATGATGATGATGATGATGATGATGATGATGATGATGATGATGATGATGATGATGATGATGATGATGATGATGATGATGATGATGATGATGATGATGATGATGATGATGATGATGATGATGATGATGATGATGATGATGATGATGATGATGATGATGATGATGATGATGATGATGATGATAATGATGATGATGATGATGATGATGATGATGATGATGATGATGATGATGATGATGATGATGATGATGATGATGATGATGATGATGATGATGATGATGATGATGATGATGATGATGATGCTAGCTTGTAGGTAGCGAGGGGCATTCCTATATTCTTTTTATCGGGTAAAATAGGTATTGATGTCTTGCCTGTTATATCACCTAAGTCATCCCAGAAGGACCTATAGGGAATAGCAACTGTCAAATTTTTATTAAAATTGGGCTTCGGCACAGTATAGTCTATGCTTATGCAGCATATGTAATCTTTGTACTTTTCCACGGGCTGTCGCGATGTATAGCTTTGTTCAGTGCACTCCACCAGACAACAGCTCTATACATCAGAATCGGTCTGATTACAGACACATGGAGCCAATGTTTTGTACGGGGTTTAAGTCCGCATTTGTTACCAATGGCTTCCTTATAGTGGGCTATAATAGCTTTCTTTACTCGTTCCTGGATATTAAGTTTCCAGCTGAGTTTTTTATCTAGGATGACCCTCGGGTACTTTGCTTTGTCGGCGAAGACTAGTCTGGTACCGTTTAGAGAAGGAGGGTAAATTGAAGGAATTTTGTATTTCCTAGTGAAAAGAACCAGTCCACATATTGCATGAGCCCATTAACTGTGTGAAGATACTTGCCGAAGATATCTATAGTGACGTCATCAGCATATGACTCTCACGTAACATTCGAGAACTATATGTGGCGCACGACTATTTAGGAGCGAACTTCGACATTTCTTTAAAAATAACAGCAACTAACTTTAACTTCTCCTAGCCCTTCCACTCCTTAAGAAATTTCAATCCAAGTTTAGCTTTTAAAGTAAAATAAAATACAAATTGATGAAGTTGTATTAATACTAAAATTTAAATTAAAATAACATACTTTGATTTAAAATATATTAATTTCTTTATAGTTAAAATTTATTGTAATCTAGTGGACCCGGCGAACTTCGTCTCAGATATCACAGATAGTTCAAATTTCAGTGTGATTTATTTGAATAGAATCGAAATCAGTAGAGAGCGGTATGATTAACAATGTTTTTCGATTTGTTTTCCGGCGCAAAAACAAACAACGAAGACGGTTTGCCAACACGCGAACAGGCAACGTACAGCTGACCGTGCGAAAAGCAGGGAAATTTGAGATTAATCCCACAGACTTCCAACGATTGGCCTTGCGATTTATTGATTGTCATTCCAAAAGCCAATCGAAAGGGGAACTGAATCGGCTGGAATTGGAATGGAAGATCAGTTGGAATAATCGGAATTCGTGGGATAAGGACATCCTCTCCTTTGAATTTTCCCTGAATGACATTATTCATCAGTTTCTTGACAGACAACTGCGTACCGTTGCACAATTTCGGATGATTCAGATTCTGCGACATGGTTATGATCGATTCCACTTTCAGCTGTAAATTATGCGGCGGAGTTCCTGGCGCATCAAGCGAGTTAAAAAATTCCGTCGGATAGTTGGTTCCTCGTCGGTCACGCTGTCAACGGATTTGTACAAATGCAATTCTCCAGCGATTTGACTTTGAATAATGAAATTCAAGCTATCGACGTCCTTATTCTTCGCTGCTAGTATCGCCCGTTCACTAATCCAATTGAGATATTTATAATTTTGTGCAATGCCGGAGAACACTTTGGTGATGAGTTCCTCCTTCGACGATGTGAACTGGCAAACATTTCCCGGAAACGATATCATTCCAGTCGAAACATCAACAGAAATTTAGCCATTGCCAAGCGCCAGCAGTTGTCTCGAGTATTCAGCAGCCAATGTGTTGTTCTGCAATGCAACTCTCATGTTCGTGGTCAATTTCAACTTCTCGAAATGCCGCCACAAAGACGACGATTTCAAAAAACTCCTAAGTATTAGGTTTATTTTCATCAAAGTTAGGACTTATTGCATGTTAAAGTTTTAGCATAATTTCACCATGAAATAAATCCTAAAGTCATGTGAATGAACTAAGTCCTAATTAGGATCTATTACACTCAATGTTGTTAGGAGTTATTTCAGTTTCCTTAAAATTACATTAATCGTAAGTTGTTTTGTTTTTAATCTAAAATGTATATAAAAATCTCATGTCACACTGTTTGTGGTCAAACTCCTCCGAAACGGCTGGTCCGATTTTTACGAAATTTTTTGTGTGTATTTGGTAGGTATGAGAAATCGTTTTAAAGTATATAACATCCCGCTAGGTGGCGCTAAAGTCAAGTTATTTACAACTTCTATATTTACGGACTAAAAAGGCTCATATTCACAATATATGTTGGTTCAGTCCCAAAAGAGAAAACTATAAAATCTGGACCCGATAGGTAGCGCTGGAGTCAAGTTATTAGATCTATATATATATGTATATATATGTATGTATGTATGTATGTTTGTCTTTTATAGACTCGAAAACTACCCAACCGATTTTGGTAAAATTTTCAGAGTACGTTTTTCTTAATATAGAAAAAAACATAGCATCAGTGCGGTAGCTCAACAACCGGTGGTTTTAGTAACTTTCATATAAAATTTCGTAATATCAGGTGAAATGTGAATGTGAATCATTTTGGTTAATTAATATAGACAGACAGACAGACAGATAAGACAAGTAGACAGACAAATAGATAGTCAGACAGACTGACAGAAAAACAGCAGACATATAGGTAGATAGACAGACAGACAGACAGACAGACAGAAAAACGGACAAACATATAGATAGATAGACAGATACACAGATAGACGGACAGACAAACAGATGGACAGACACATAGATAGATAGACAGACAGACAGACAAACAGATAGACAGACAGATAGACAGACAGACAGACTAGCGGACAGACATATAGATAGATAGACAGACAGACTAACAGAAAAACAGACAGACATATAGATAGATGGACAGACAGGCAGACAAAAAGACAGACAGATAGATAGACAGATAGTTAGATAGACAGACAGGCAGACAGACAGACAGATAGTTAGATAGACAGACAGGCAGACAGGCTGATAGACAGACGGACTAACAGACAGACGGACAGACATATAGATAGATAGACAGACAGACTAACAGAAAAACAGACAGACATATAGATAGATGGTGGTCACCGTGGCCGTGGTGGTTAATGCATTGGACTACTACGCAATGCTGCCCGTGTTCAACTCCTGGCCGGGTCTAACACCTAAAAAATACTTTTTCACGGTGCCACCTTTTTCGAATGAATGACAAGCATAAAAGAGTATGATTTGTCACGATTGAGCTTCTCAACTCGCCGTTCGGATTCGGCAAAAAAAACTGTAGGTCCCTTCCATTCGTGCAAAAATATAACACGCTCACACAAATGGTTGCGAGGAGCAGGCCCAGGTTCACCTCGAGCTGTAGTGCCAACTAAGTATATAGATTGATGGACAGACAGACGGACAAAAAAACAGACAGATAGACAGACAGATAGTTGAAAAAAATCGAACATGTTCGAAAGTGGATAGTCGCATTTTTTGTATCTCTGCCGGCAAAACCATTTAAACTCGTGTGTTTATTATTCTATCCAAAATAAATTGTGCGGGAACGAACGCTACGCTTTCCTTGTTTTAAGTTGAAAACTTTACCTCTCTACTCTAAAATAAAAGAAAAATCTAGATTCTTAGTTTGCACTGTGTTTCCCGTATTAATAGTAACATACTTACATACATATATTGAATCATACACCACACGATGTCGTCTTCAGCCAATACCAGGGCAAACCTAGCTCGAACACAACAGCAACATTCAACCTCGAATTCACCACACACCTACAAACCCATCGATGGTAAATCAGGAGCTTCCGAAAAGAAGCACTCTAAACCACTCACAAAAAAACAGGTAACCGACCACTCGCCTACCCCAACTGAGCCGCTCGAGCAAAACCAAACGTCAGATCATCTCCTCACTGCACCCGAGTCGAATTTTCTACCGTGCACGCAAACATCTTCTGCACACACAGGACTCTCTGGAAACCCTTCACGAAGACCTAAAAAAAACATGTCGATTCTATTATAGCGACACTGAAAGACGAGATGGATAAAACACGCAAAGAATTACTGTTTAAGGTACACGGCATCGAAAACCAACTGAGTGCAAATATCAACAACATCAACTCAGCCATCTCCAAGCTGTCTCAACGGGTCGATCAACTGGAAACCAATATCAACAACGTTCCAAGCGACGAGGTTTCCGAACTACAAAAGCGCTGTGATATGCTGGAAAGAAAAGAATTTTTGACCGATGCTGTCGTTTTTGGCATCCCACAACTCGCTGATGAAAACTTACCTAATCTCTTCGGAAAACTTTGCGATACCATCGGCGTAACACCACTAGCGCTAAAGAATGTCTTTCGCACCAAGCATCGAAACAGCAAAGACGAGCCACCTGTCATTCTCCAGTTTAACAGAGTAGGAGAGAGAAACTCCTTGCTGAAAGCCCTCGCTATCTACCGCAAAAAATCAAAGCGCCCGATTTTGTTGAGTGACTTTGGGTTTGACGCAAACAGCAATGTGTTCGTGAATGAGAGTTTGACCACACGTAATCGAACTATTCTTCAACATGCAGTACGTATGAAAAAAAACGGGCAGTTATCTTCTGTACACACACATCTTGGGTCAGTGTTAGTCAAATTCAACAAAGACGGGGAAACTGTAGCCGTTGAAGACCTTGACAGTTTAAATGCCGCAGCCGAGAGATTTCAGCTGAGAGAACAAGTAAACACCACTTAATAAACGTAATCGATATGCATATATTTTACAATAATTACTGTAACCTCTCTTTTGCTTATTATTTTAAATTTTCTCTTTTGTATTTATCGATGGCCAAAGTTTTGTTTGTTTTTGTTTGGGTTTTTGTTTGTGCTTTTGTCTCTCTACAATCTCCTTTTTTTCAAATTTTCATCAGTGGATTCAGGTGTTTATCGTAGTGGGTTCGGTTCTAGCGAGAGTGATATGGATGGAAATGTATATCGGATGATTCGGATTTTGCATTCCCAAAAAAGAGGCCTACATGTTTGCCACATAAATGCACAAAGTTTGATGCCAAAGCTGGATGAATTTCGTCTGTTGTTCGTTGACTCTGGGGTTGACGTCATTTGTATATCCGAGACGTGGTTCAATTCTGATATCAGTGATAGCGCTTACAATGTTGATGGCTATAAGCTTTTTCGTGGTGATCGGATTGGTCGGGTGGGTGGGGGAGTGGCTGCTTATGTCCGCGACGGACTAGTGTGTACAATTGCTTGCAAGTCAAACTACAGTAGTACTTCCGAATATCTATTCCTTAATATTAAATGTGGTATTGAGCATTTGTTACTTGGAGTAGTCTACAGGCCAAATAAGAACATAGATATGAGTCCAATTATTAGAACCCTAGAAGGAATATCATGTTCGACGCCTAATATTATTGCTTGCGGTGATCTAAACTGCAATCTACTTAATGTACGTTCCTCTGCCCAACTGGTTGAAAGTCTCAAGAGTATTGACCTTACGCCTGTTAATGTATCAACAGCAACTCACTTCTTAAGTGATTCTGCCACTCTCCTTGATGTGTTCTCTGTAGATGATTTTGATAAAGCTCTGTTGTACAGCCAACTTACAGCGGCTGGCTTCTCGAAGCATGATTTGATCTACCTGACCTATGATATGCAGATAGTTACAACCGAAACCGTATTTTCTTACCGAGACTTTAAAAATATTAATTACCAAAATCTGCGATCTGACGTTGTTCAGATACAATGGGAAGACATTTACCTTATGCCATCGGTTAATCAGCAGGTATCATTTCTAGGTGCTAGTTTGAAAACACTTTTCGATCAACACGTTCCGCTACGACCTAGGACAATTAAAAGTAACTCTCCTCCTTGGTTTAGTAGAAGTATTTCAGAATTAATCCATAGACGTAACCTTGCATATATTCGCTGGAAACGTTATAAGCTTCACGTGCTATACGATATTTATCGTTCCACTCGTAAATTGGTTGTACTACGCATCCAAACTGCGAAGCGAGAATTCTATGAAAATTATTTGAATCCTAATATTCAACCTGGAAAAGATCTCTGGCAAAAGTTGCGTAAGCTAGGTAACAGTAAGCAAAAATTATCTGCACCGACAGACGTAGATTGCAATGTCCTCAACTCGCAGTTTGTATCAGTCGCCACCCCACTATTCCAAAATCATGACTGTCCTGGGTTTATGGCTCATTCAAGTATTGTGAATAGCACTGAAGGAAATTTCAACTTCGCACGTTTTACAGATGAAGACGTCGTTGCAGCTCTGTCATCTATCAAATCAAATGCAACGGGCTTAGACGAAATAAATCCTAAATTTCTGAAACTTCTTCTGCCCTTTATCCTAAAATATATAACGCACATTTTTAATTCCATTCTAACCACCTGTGAATATCCTCTCTTATGGAAAAAGGCAAAAATACTTCGAAGGTTTTTGAGAAGACTATTCTAAAACAGATGCAAGCACACTTAACCAGCAAGAACTTCTTAAGTCTCGCCCAGTCGGGCTTTCGTGCGAAACGGAGTTGCAAAACCGCTCTATTACTGGTTGTGGACGATATTCGTAAAGCTATGGACGTAAACTGTCGTACATTTTTAACATTATTGGACTTCTCAAAAGCTTTCGACACGGTGGATCACACTATTCATTGCAATAAGCTGCTGTACAATTTCGATTTCTCCCCTCTGGCAGTCAAACTCATGCACTCCTACCTTACAAACAGGGAACAATGTGTGGCAGTAGAAAATAAAACGTCTTCCTTTCTTGGATTAGCTGCAGGGGTACCACAGGGTTCCATCCTTGGGCCGTTATTGTTCTCGCTTTATGTAAATGAACTCCCTCAACTAGTAAAACATTGCAGTGCCCACATGTTTGCAGACGACGTCCAACTCTATCTTTCCTGTCCGTTAGATAGTACTAGTAATGCTATAGATAACATTAACGAAGACTTGGAAATTATTCAGCGGTGGGCACTAAAGCACAATTTGTCCCTTAATCCAGCGAAGTCAAAAGTTTTATGTATTTATAAACAGGAATCGGATACATCCAGCTTCCCGCCCATAAAATTGGGACAATCTTGTATAGAATATGTTCACACGGCAAGAAATTTGGGAATAATATTCAATGACACCCTATCTTGGGCCGATCATGCAACTGCCACAATCGGAAAGGTTTATAATGGACTCCGTCTGTTATGGCTCACTCAAAGATATGTGCCCATTAAAACCAAGATGCTACTTGTCAAGACGCTACTCTTGCCTATATTGCTATACGGATGTGAAGTCTTTTGTAATGTTGACTACAATACTCGACGGAAACTAAATGTTATTTACAACAACCTGGCAAGGTACGTCTTCAACAAAGGATATTATGACCATATATCTAGCTACTCTATTCAGATAATGAAACTCAGTTTTGATAACCTCATTAAGTTCAGGTCACTAATCCTACTGCATGGAATTATGCAGACTCGACAGCCCGAGTATCTGTACAGCAGACTAAATTTTGCTAGTTCACAAAGAACAGCTATACTGATTCAACCCAGATTTAATTGTTTACAATCTGAACGCACATTTTTCGTCCACGCCACTCGCCTATGGAACTCATTACCCACGAAACTTAGGAGAGTCACAAGCGCAAACAATTTCAAAACCAATCTTTTTAAACACTTGGCCAGTGATACACAATAAACTTAATATTAAATTAACATTATGAGAATTAAGGTAATTTGTAAAATTTTCTTTATCAATTTTAAAAATAATTGTATATACACTTCTAAGCTCTTAATTTTGTAAAGTTCTTGTTACCACTTAAATTTTTTAACCACTTAAATTCTTTTTTTCTTAAGCCTTTCACTTATTATGAGATATTGTAATCTTACCGTGAAAATATTTTAAATAAAATAAATGAATGAAATGAATAGTTAGATAGACAGACAGATAGTTAGATAGACAGACAGGCAGACCAGACAGATAGACAGACAGGCAGACAGACAAACAGACAGACATATAGATAGATAGATAGACAGCCAAATGGACAGACAGACATATAGACAGATATATAGATAGATAGACAGACAGACAGACTGATAGACAGGCAGACAGACAAATAGATAGACAGACAGACAAATAAAAAGACCAGTCAGATAGACAGATAGATAGAAAAAAAAAGGAAATTGAAGTTGAAAAATAGAACAGCAGTGATTGCTCCCTACTATGTACTTCCTTTCTAAATAGGTGGACGAATCGCACCGGGTTCAGTTGGTTATACATAAAAAAAAAAAAACTCAATAAACAATATTACGTATGCTTTAACCAAAATTGCAAGGCCAAAGTCAAAGTTTTAAATAGTGTATGGTATGTTCAAAACCCGTGAAGTTTCTGGACCATAACCATTCTGATGTCTACATAAATATGAACAATACAACTTTTTTAAAGCCAATCCAATTGTTTCTTGTGATTAAGGATAGGTACTTATGGCTAGGCAATTAAAAATAAAACAAAGAAGTTAGAAATAAAAACAAGAATTGTTGATAAAATAAAATTTAATACGAAAAAGCTAGGGTAAATTCGTAGACGTCAAACGACGATCACGTCATAGTTCCGATGGTCATTTGCAGTGCTGTGACGTAAGTGCATTGAAACGAAATCGAATCGTTGCACGATGTTTTGCCATCAGCTGCAGTGGCAATATGTTTTCGAATTGTTGACGAACGTATCAAAACGTTTTCTAATTCTTAATCGTGATCATGGTCATGCAGTTGAAGTTTACGAATTCACCAATAATTTTAACATAAGTCATTAAAAAAAAAATACAAATAATAATCAATCTCAACTTGCACACTCAACTTCCTTTGGCGCCTGCACTATTATGAAATAACTCCTATTAGGAATTTCATTTTTGAGTTAGAAGATATTTCATCCTGAGTTAGGAATCCTTAGGATTTATTTAATTTCAAAAATTTGAAATTATTGCATTTTTTGTTAGGAATTTCTTCATTAGGAACTATTTCATTAGGAGTTAATACGTTAGGAGCAATTGCATAGAGCCGTATTTAAGCCATTATACATCATACATTATAACACTTTCTAATGCACAAAGAACTTGTGTTCAAATTAAATTTATTCAAGGAAGTAAAGCCCTAGAAAAAGACAACAGACAGACGGAAAACATTGGTGAACTCATCACTGCAACTGCAAATGCCATTGGATCACTATTCGATTACATTTGGAATGACTCGTACTGGCTGGCGAGCATTTTAATTTCTGCAACTCTAATTGGATGTTTGTTAAATCACCATGTAGATCTGAGACAAAAATTGTTGGGTGCTCGAATGAGAATTGCTTGTTGTTCATTGATTTACAGAAAGGTAAGTAGAAAAATTAAAAAGAACAAATAAGAGAATTACACTGTGTAACAAAATTTCAAAATTTTTGCTTGGTATATGTCAGCTCATTTTAAAAATGCCAAAAGTTCTTCTTCAGTGTTAGCTATTGCTTCAGAAAAGTTGGCATTTTTGAGCATTTATAGGCCGTTTTAGAAAACGTCATTTGATCGTTAATTTGATCGTCAAATGACGATCAGAATTTGCAGCACTAAGGGCTACATTATTGGCAGCGTGCGTTTAAGAACATTTTGAGCAAATCAATTTGATGCAGATGACGTTTTCGAAAACGGCCATACACTTTTCTAAATAAAAAAAAATATATATAAAAGAAAACTTAATTCAAAATGTTACTTTAAATTTAAATAACCCATCATATATCCGAGCAAAAAAAATATTGGCACTACCATAGGCATTTAGAAATGCGGAGCTTTTCTTGTTTACCTACTGTGAACTTTGGAATTGCCCCTTTTAAGGTAGTCGCCCATCATATTGGCATCCAATTTGCCCTGGTCCCGACCCTCCATTGAAGCGATGTCTTAGGCAAACGTCTCAGCATGTTCTTCACTAATGCTCCCCGCGTTTTCACTAAAAAAAATTTAAATGAGAGTGAGTGTAGTTTAAGCGAGATCCTGCATCCTAATATATTAAACCTATCCACTAAGTTTTCTACTGGTTCTACATAATTTTCTATCTTAATATATTCTCCTTTTATTTCCTTGAATGCTGTCCAATCATTACGTTCCTTTGATTTGAAGCGGGGCCATTAGTACTTTTCCTAAATCTACCAGAAGGTGGAACTTCACTTTTTTTGCATTAGGTATAGTATAACGGCTTCTCTTAGCGGCCATCTTTTCGTACGATAGTTTTCAGTGTCAGCACGACTGTTCCACAATTAAATGAAACATTTTTTTTTTTTCGAGGTTCGAATGATAGGCTTGCTCTGCTTGCATCTCCGCTAATACATTTCGCGATGCCGTTACCGTAACAGTTAGAACGAATGAATACTCAAAATTTGCTTGGCATATCATAAGGAAGCAGAAATTAAGAAAAAAATAACATAAACAAATTTTTGTGTCACTGTGTTATTAATGTATAATTATTTTTAATCTAGACCCTACGTCTGTCGAAGAAGACAGCAGGAACCACACCCGTCGGATACCTGATCAATTTACTTTCAAACGATGTTAATCGCTTGGACTGTGGGTTTATCTGTGTGCACTGGATATGGATACTTCCGTTTCAGTCCGTACTTATTTGCTATCTAATTTGGCAGAAAATTGGTATTGCGGCTTTGGTTGGAGTTGTGGGACTTTTACTCAAAACAGTACCTGTGCAAACGGGCCTGGGTAAATTGTCATCTAAACTTCGAATGAAAATCGCCCACCGGACCGACAATCGTGTGGGCATAATGAATGAAATAGTACAAGGAATACAGGTTATTAAAATGTATGCTTGGGAGAAACCCTTTCAAGCTGTTGTAGCTGAGGCAAGACGTCGCGAAATCAAACAGATCCGACACGCATGCTACTTACTTGGCTTTTTTATAAGCACCAAGATGTTTACTGAGCGTTCAACACTGTTCATAACCATTGCAGCGGCTGTCCTACTGGGCCAGTCAGTAACCGCTGACGTTGTATTTTCTATGGCACAATATTACAACATTCTTCAGGTAAATTAATTGATAATAAATTTTTAAAGGATTCATGTGAAGATTTCTTGAAATGTCAGCTTGTTGCAGCTGTTTGGTATCCGCTAGCAGTATCGTATGGAGCAGAAGCCCTAGTTTCAATTGAACGCATTCAGGGCTTCCTTATGATGGAGAATCATGACGAAAAAAGTCGTGGTTTAACTCAAAAGACTGATTACTCTACAGTTGACAGTAACTCACAGGCAATCTTGATTAAGGAAGTTGATGCTAAATGGGATAACACCAAAAGTACATCTACGTTGCAAAATATTGACATTGATATTAAGAAAGGACAACTGTGTGCAGTCATTGGGTCAGTTGGAGCGGGAAAAGTGAGTGTAGCATCGTTTTGAAAATTGTCCTATTAACCATTATTTTTAAGAGTTCTCTGCTACAATTGCTGCTTGGAGAGTTACCAATCTCTGATGGCAATGTTGTTATATACGGTGATGTTTCCTATGCATCACAGGAGCCATGGCTTTTTACCGGAACTGTCCGAAATAACATTTTGTTTGGCCAGAAATATGACAGAAAGCGATACCATGAAATCACAAAATGTTGTGCACTGGCAACAGATTTTGAGCAGCTCCCAAATGGAGATAAAGCAATTGTGGGTGATCGTGGAGCTTCATTGTCGGGTGGTCAGAAAGCGCGCATAAGGTAATTTATTGTTTTACAGATTTTGTATCATAGGATCAACGTTGCTTATACCAAAATTGTTTAGACTTGCCCATTACTTGTCTAAATTGACCTTCAACTTTGTGTTAGTTAATTTTCATATTGCACAAAGTTTGCTAACATCAAGTATGATAACCAGTGCAGTCACTTCTACTTCAATCGAAGTGATTTTACTTCCCTTTTTTTGATCTATGTACTACCTCACTTTGGAAAAAGGTAAAATACTTCACTTTATTAAAACCGAAGCGTTAAGTATCATCTTTGGTGTAGAAATAAAGCTGCTAACAAAACAAAAAAATGTTCAATTTTAAACTTCTCACAATGGTAAAGTGAAGCGTTATGCTTATCAGGTAACCACAATTGTATTTGGAATGCAAAGTGACATATAGGCTTAGGCTGAAAATACACCGGAACAGTAAAAATGATTTTAATTTATAAGGTAAGAAAACGTTTTTATTTCAACATACACCAACCGAAACACAAAACAAATCATTTTACTTTTATTTTCTTTTCTGAGAATTATCTTGTTTCTGAAACACAAATCGACTTGTTTTTTTGTTTCATCGTATGCGGTGTGTGTTGCGCCAAAAGCAAGTGTGCAACAATAACAACCGACAAAGATGCTGGTTTGAAACATTTTTGTTTCATTCGGTGTGTGTTGGCTGTACCTATGAAAGTCATGTATTTTTGACAATCGGTCATGAAGCGCATCGAAACAATATCACGTGTTTTGTTTTGCCTGCTTTGGTGTGTTTTGTCTCATAAAAATCAATGCACCAACTGATGTTTCACTAGGCACAAGAACACGTTTTGACTGCTCCGGTGTGTTTTCAGTCTAATTGGCCTAGTGTCGCTATGTTGAAGTGTTATAATGGCAAATGCTAGAATTTGTCTTTATATCACGCAACCTTTTGTATCACTTCACTTTTTCGGAGCTTACTTCCTTTTTCACTTCACTTTTTGAAAGTTAAGTGGCTGCACTGATGATAATTAAGTCGCTTATATTTCTGCGATAGCTTAGTGGTCGCCGTGGCCGTGGTGGTTAGTGCGTTGGACTACCACGCAATGCTGCCCGGGTTCAACTCCTGGCCGGGTCTAACACCTAAAAGAGCTTTTTCACGGTGCCACCTCTTTCGAATGTCTGGCAAGCATCAAAGAGTATCATTTGTCACGATTGAGCTTCTCAACTCGCCGTTCGGAGTCGGCAAGAAACTGTAGGTCCCTTCTATTCGTGCAAAAATATAACACGCACACACAAATGGTTGCTAGTAGTAGGCCAAGGTTCACCTCGAGCTGTAGCGCCAACTAAGTAATTTTATACATACATAATATATAATACTTTAAAGTTTAAAACCTGGTCACTACTGATCGACTCCTTACTCACGTCCGTTCAAAAATTGAACAAAAATACGCCTATTGGAATTTTGTCTTTATCCAAACTGGCTCATCATTTGCCGTGGCAAACAACGAAGGCCAAATTATAAGCAAAGGATTTCGCTTGGAATTTTCTTCAATATTTCGGCAGAATCCCTAGAAATTTTAAGAGCTTGCTATTTAAGAGATTGCTTACACTATTAGTAAAAGTGTGTTGAAATAGCTGTCCCACTTGCTGGGCTTTGATTGATTGATTGGACTTTGTTGTTTTAGTACCTCTTACGCTGAATAATAAATATAATCGCTGTAAGGCAAAAAAAAAATGAATAGCTTAAGCCAATTAAAGTAAAACGAGTTCATTATTATATTATGTATTATGATTAAATGAACAAAAATTAATTGAATGAAAACACGACTTTAATATAATTTTAAAATGGCAAAGTGAAGCTTGCTTCGCAATTGTATTTTGTTGTGTTCTCTGTGGCTCTCGTTTCGTGATTGTGACTGAAGTTGGTTTGTATTTCTTTTGACAGTTGAGTGATGTGGCGATTTTACAGGGTGTCCTAGCATTCGCCTAATTCAACGATAGTTAGCTTGGGCGGACTTTGCGTGATTCGAACTCCATTTTGGCATTTATTATAGAAGACTAGCTGATCCGCTCGTGCACGCAAACCGTCTCACATGGCAGATAACCAATGCTACCTGTGGGAAGTTTTTATGACTATACCAAACTATATTATTATACTAGCCCCCCGCTTCCATTTCTATACTCGCGAACGCACCGGTGACAGCTCGCTGTGTTCTACCAATGATGTCAATATCGTCGGCGTATGCAAGTAGTTGAACGGACTTTTGGAAGATCGTTCCTTGTGTGTTAGCTAGTGAGTTTCGAACAATCAAGTATGATGTAGAAGAAGTCGCATGACAGCGCGTCAGCTTGTCTGAATCCTTTCTTGACATCGAAGGTCTCGGTGAGATCATTACCGACCTTGATGGAGCAGCGAGCTTTCTCCATCGTCATTCTGCACAGACGGATGAGTTTAGCAGGGATGTCAAAACTGGACATGGCTCTATACAGTTCATCCCTCCATATGCTGTCATAGGCGGCCTTGAAATTGATGAACAGGTGGTGGGTATCGACTTGGACTTCTTGGATTTTTTCCAGGATCTGCCTAAGTGTGAAAATTTGGTCTATGGTGGACTTTCCTGGCCTGAAACCGTACTGATAGGGGCCAATCAGGTTGTTGACGAAAGGCTTCAGGCGTTCACACAGTATGGCAGAAAGGATCTCGTAGGCGATGTTGAGGAGACTGATGCCTCTGTAATTGGAGCAGTTGTCTCCTTTCTTGTGGACCGGGCAGATGATGCTGAGATTGCATTCATCTGGCATACTTTCATCTGACCAAACCCTGGAGATGAGTTGGTGTATGCTCACTAACAAGTCAACTCCAGCTGTTTTAAATAAATCTGCGGGTAGACCTTCAGGTCCAGCAGCCTTGTTGGACATTAGCTTGGATATTGCTATCCGCACTTCGTTTTGATCAGGTGGGTGGGGGTTTTGGCTATCATCATCTAAATTGAACGGTTCATTCTGCCTAACAGCGGAGTATTGGTCTTCATCGCCATTATACAGTCTACAGGTTTCTGTACGGGATTTGTTTTGCTGGCACATTCTATTTACCCTCTGGTAAAACTTCCGTACATTGTTCCTCTCCTCCTCTCCTCTCAACGCACGCTTCTCGTGCTCTTTCCTTTTCCTTCTTAGAAGCCGATGTTCTTTCCGTCTCTTCTGCTCGTAGAGCATGCGAGCAGATCTAGTCCTTCTTTGCAGCGCTGCTTTATACGCTTGTTGTTTTTTTGCGTTAGCTAGTCTGCACTTTTCCTCAAACCAGGGGTTCGTGGTGGTAGTCGTGTGAAACCCAGCACATCATTGGCGGCACTTATGATGGCTTGCTGGCAGTATTGCCACTTGTCTTCTCTACTAGCTGTTGCTGCGGCAGAACTCGTAGCGAGAAATCGGGATACACGTTCTCTGTTGGCTCTGGCGGTGTCTTGCGATTGTAGCTTTTCGACATTATACTTTCTCACAGTATTTCGTTGATGTGGCGTTGTAAATATCCGCATTCGCACATTGGCTACAACAAGGTAGTGGTCCGAGCCAACATTGTTAACATTGGGAGCATTTGTTGAGTCAGGAATGAGAACCGAGCCTATTTCAGTCGGACTGCAATTACATATTGGACGTTCACTATCAACCACACCTAAATTTTTCAAGTTTTTCCACAGGATCCTAGAGCCTAACTTGGGGTCAAGTCGCTGTAAAAAATACGCACACTTGGTAGAGCGTATTGAGGCAGTGACTCTATTTCGTGAAAAAATATATTGACGCCTATTGTAATCAGAAGGTGTTCGCTTGAGCCTCCTGAAAAAACGTTCTCTTTCCTGAACCAAGAATTTAAGCTGGTTAGTAAACCATGGACAACTCTGCGGCTTAATAACTCTTGTTACTGTCGGAACATAGCATTCGTAAAGTTCGGTTACTAACGTAGTAAGTAGGGATACTTTCGAGTCAATATTTTCTGCATTGTAAATACTGTTTAATCCAAAGTACCCAATATTTTGTTGAAGATGTGAAAAGTCCATATTACGAAAAGATTTGAAAGAAACAGTTTTAACATTATGGGTACCACTCATATTAAACTTTAACGAGCAAAAAATGAGATCATGAATAAAATCAGATATTAGCCATACTTGATCGTTTCCAATTATTCGATGCTTTGCACTTGTCAGAAACATGTCAATTAGCGACGGGTTTCAAATTGACTGAAAGCAAGTTGGCCACCGTGTATTGATAAAACTCAATCCAACTTTATCACAAAAGTAGTGTAACAGTTGAGTAGTACCATTCATTTCTAAAAAGTTCACATTGAAGTCACCACCAATCATAATGTTGTTGTAATTTGAGCCAAGCCTAATTAAGGTATCTTCAAGCTCCTTTATATAGTCCTCCTTAAAATTGCAGGGTGGGCAATAAACTGCCACAAGTAAACATTTATCATATTCACTCTTGACCTCAACACAAAGAAACTCAACATCTGACAAAGTGGAAGAATATACAATTTTTGTTGACAAACAATCCTTTACGTACATACAAATAAAAATGTAAAATTCGAAGCTCTTATTACTACTCGTAATTCTTTAATTATTGAGGCACCACGAAAAATTAAAAAAAAATAATAATAAAAAATTACAAACACATTAGTACTGTGAAAGAAAAGTTCTAAAACGTACATATGTACTTGATAAAATACAAAATTGGCAACACTGACCATTAATAGCAGCAGAAAAATAAAAGAAATATTCTTTATGCATTTAAAGTTGACAGTTAGTTAGAATGTAAACATTACATCTACATACCTACAATTAACAACAACATTCATCAAAGCAAAACATAACAGAATGATAGAGACGGAATACTTAAATCAGCTGGAACAGAAGTGGCATCATCAGCGGAGACGTCGACATTCGATGAAGTGGGTGTGCTTGGTCTTGCCATCTCTTTCGTGCAGATGGAGTCCAGGTAGAGTGAGTTGTTGATGCAGAGCAGCTTGCTTGTTGGTGTTTCTCTTACAAAAACTCTGCCGTTTCTTCTAATAACAGAGTGCAGGCATTTGCTTTGCCTAAGTTCATTGGCCTTTTTGAACAGAGAGTGAATATGTTTTGTCAAACTCTCATACACTCGCACAAATTTGTTGCTGTTGAAGCCAAGATCAACAAGAGTCACAGATTTACCATTAGTCTTAAAGAAGTTGGCAGCAGCAATCAATAATTGCTTCTTAATGCGCGCGTGTGGCAACTTTACTATTATTGGACTGCTCGATGACTTATTCACTGGTGCTGTCCGGAAAATGTAGGAAGGCTTGATTGTTGTCAGCCTTAGCGTTGTGCACAGCTTCAAAAAGATATCCGTAAGATCTTCGTTGTTCGTGTACGGAATGCCATGTAAAACCAAGTCACTAGCAATGTTTTGCCGTGCAAGAGCATCAACTTGAAGTTTTAATAGAGTGTTGTCATTTTCGTAACCTTGTGCTCGTATCACAGACAGCTGCTCTTGGAGAGCATCGATGTTATTGTACTGTTTTTCCATATCCGAGATTCTTCTGTTACATGCAAGCAGAGAGTTATTGATTGAGCTATAGCGGTCATTGAATTTTTGCTCTACCGCCTTAATTTTGGTGTTAAACTCATTTTCAATGGCCATGATGCGCGCTCAGACAGACTCTTGTGAACCGTGTCTATTTCAGCTTTTAGTTGGGACACAATGGGATTACTAATGGTGTTTGTCAAGGCCTCCAGCCGTTTTTCTATTCTGTCCCATAGCTTCGCGGGTGTTGTTAATAAGGTCGCAGGAGAGCCGGAGAGAGCAGCGGCAGATCTCAGCTTTCTCTGTTGGTCGTTAGCGCTTCCACTAGACATTTCTCACAAAAAGGTTTCACAGAAGAAATTAAATTACAATTTAATAGAGTTTAGCGTAATTGAATGCACTCAACAGAATGTTTTATGATTTGTGTACGATTTATTTCTTTTATTTACTGAATTTAATTTTATTACGTCAAATATTAACTTATTACACTTTTAATTTCGTGGAGCTCAAAAATAACGCGTCTATTTCCTTTCGGTCATTCTTCCATCCAGGATACTGGAGGCGTGTCTGGTGTCGATCGCAATGTGGTCGTTTTGGTTGACGGTTACTCGATCGAGCTTTGCCCCGCAGCAAAGTCAATCAGCCTTAGTCCATTTTCGGACGTGGTGTCGTGTAGGCTGTGCCTTCCAACCGTCCTACCAAAGATGTCCTCTCTTCCTATCCGCTCGTAGGTTTTGTCGACGAGCTCGTAGAAACTATCTTTGGTAGCGTCGTCTTTTTCTTCTGTGGGGCGTGAGCGCATATTAGGCTAATGTTGGCGAATTTTGACTTGACATAATACGCTCGCTCACGTGCCGTAAGCTCAAGACTTCTTGCCTTAGTCTGCCGCGTATGACAAATCCGCATCCGAATAAGCGCTGTTTATTTACTGTATAGCAATAACCGTAGTTTTTCATCATTTTTCTGTCTGGCCCATCCCATCGCACTTCTTAGATTGCGGTTATATCTGCTTTATAGCAGTCTAGAACCTCTGCCAGTTTTTCGGATGCACCGTCACCGTTCAGTGAACGAACATTCCAGGTGCAGATCCGAACGTCATTGTCCTTTTTTCATTTAGCGTGGTTGTCAACAGTAGATCCATCCTTTTCCGAGGCTATTGATTGTTTCGGAACTATATTTTTTTACGTGGTAGGTTAGTTAACCTCACGCACAACCCCGAACCTGGAGGGCCAGATCCTTGTATACCCCTAGGTCAAGGGGCCGGGTGCACCGGTGTCAGTAACCCGCTACGGGGGTGTGAGCGTCACCATTGGCCCAATAGGGGCTCATCCACCAGCAACTCTTTTCCACGACCCGGACTGGTACGTGGAGATCCTTATCGACCTGAGCTCCAAATGTGTCGAAGTAGCTCAGATAAGGTTTTGTTTCCGTTCTGGAAATTTAACGCCACTGTTGCGTTGGTTCCATCCATTGAATTCGTCCGCTGACGAGTATTATAGTGCTGCTATTTTCGCTTGCTCAGCACACGCGCTTATAAGTTTAGCAAGTCGTGCCCGGGTGGGCAGCGACCAGTACCCGCTGGCTACCAATTGATGTGTAGTACTACACAATTGATGTGTAGTAACAGTTACAACACTGGGCTTTGCCAAGTTAAAGCCAGTCATTGCCTATGCCTACCCTATTGCTACAACATCCATTCATCACCATTTATAGGAATGGATTGTCCAAATTTCAGCCTTTAAGGTCAGCGGTCTGTGCGTTGTCCGTTAGTCACACATGTTTATATGTAAGGATATAACGATTAAGGATTTAGGACCTTTTAAAGATGGAATTTAAAAAAATCTTCCAGTAGCGGACATCTCTGATATTATTGGAATGTACTGCCGAAATGTCAGCCCTTAAGGTCCAGCGGTTTGGTCTGTGCGCTGTCCTTTTCGTCAAACTGTTTTGTATGTAAGGATTAAGGAATTTTCCGAATTCACCCACTTAGAGATGGGATTTCAAAACATCCTCTCTTAGCGGATGTCTGTGACACTATTGGAATGTTACATTTAGGACCTTTTAAAGATGGAATTTAAAAAAATCCTCCAGTAGCGGATATCTCTGTCATTATTGGAATGTACTGACGAAATTTCAGCCCGTTATGTCCAGCGGTTTGGTCTGTGCGTTGTCTGTCAGTCAGTCAGTGAACTGTTTTATATATAGAGATTTAAATTTAATATTGTTGATATGATAATTATATACATGGATAACTACATTTTCGTTAATATCTGCACCCCAGCGCCACCTATCGGGTCCAAATTTTGCCAAAGATTTTATTGAATATCATATGGTATGAATTTTAGCCAAATAGGTCTATAAATAAGAATTTTCGAAAAAAAAAGCACCTCCAGCTCCACCTAGTGGGGTTTTTCACAAAGAAAAACAATTCGGAGCACCACACGAATATATGGTGTGAATATAAGGTGGACAGCTTCAGTGGTTCAGCCGTGATGGTCAGACATATGTGCGTACGGACCAACGTTTCTATGTATGTATTAAGATTTTTAAACAACAAATTTATAAAAATTAGTTTCGTTTTTTTTCCTTTATTTATTTACATATGTCCATATTGCACACCAAGTAATTATTGTTACAGAACAGGATATGACCTGCTCTCATACGTGTGGGCACTGAAATTTCTTTTGTGTGAGCAAGGATAAATCGTATAGTTAAGAAGAAAGTGCACAGCTACGTTGACAAATAGCACCAAAAAGGCAGTATGGATAAAAAAGGCAAAAAAGGGTAATATGCGTAAAAAAAGGCAAAAAAAGGCAAAATCAACAAATAAAGTTCCCTCAGTTGAGATTGAATGTGTTTCAGTCATATTATTCCAACAAAGGTTATGGGCCCAGTCCCGCGTAAAGTACATAGTAACATATTTTTTTTAATTGGTAATTTTTCGGTATTAGAATAATGAGTTCACTATATCAAATCGACAAATTAAATGAAGATAACTACGATGGTGCAGATGAAAGCTGTTTTAGTTCACAGTGATCTGTGGTCTTATGTCTCAGGAGCGATCTTGAAACCCATGCCAACTGATACCAACAGATCAGATGTGGCAGCATGGACAAGCAAGGATGAGAAGGCACTCTCGACAATTTTACTCAGTGTAAAATCTTCGCAACTTATTCACATTAAGAAGTGTGCATCATCAAAAGACGCATGGACAAAGTTAGAAGAGATTCACCAACCGAGTGGCCCTGCCAGGAAGGTAACTCTATTTAAGAAACTTTTATCTTTGAAAATGGCGGAAAGTGAGTCTATGTGTAGTCATTTAAATAAATTTTTTGATACATCCGAAAAATTGATGGAAATTAATATTAAAATGCAGGATGAATTGCTAGTAATTATTCTCTTGTCTAGTTTGCCTAGAGAGTATGAAAATTTCGTGGTAGCTATCGAGTCAAGGGATTCGCTTCCAACAATAAGTGCCATAAAGACGAAGCTTTTAGAAGAGGGGAAACGGAGAGAAGAAAAAGATGTGCAAGCCGGTGAATCTGCATTTATCAGTCGTCATCAAAATAAAGCTTCACTTTCAAAAAATAAACCGCGCACAAAGGGGAAGTGTTATAACTGTCAGAAGAAAGGCCACTTTGCCTCTGAATGTCGATCTCCAAAAAGCTCATTGACAAGAAATAATATGACGTCATCATTTCCCGAATCATCATTTGCCATGTTAAATGCCAACGCCACATTAATATAAAAAGCATGAATCAGTTGTTTAGTGAACAGATGGTAAAAGGAGTCATGCTTAAGAAACTTCCAAAAGAGTTGAAGTGTGTGATTTGCTTCAAAGGAAAAATCTGTAGTTCCTCATTTCCAACAAATAAAGCAATCATGTCAAATGGAATACTAGAGGTCATTCATTCGGATGTATGCGGGCCTATGAAAACTAGGTCATTGGGAGGTGCAAAGTATTTCGTACTATTTATAGATGACTTCAGTCGCAGAATATTTGTTTATTTTTTGAAAGCTAATAACGAAGTATTTAGTGCTTTTAAGGAATTTAAGGCGGAAGTAGAACGAGAAACGGCATGTAAGATAAAGGTTTTGAGAAGTGACAACGGTGGAGAATACTTGAATACAGATTTTTCTAAGTTTCTTTCTGAGCAAGGAATAAAGCGACAGCTGACTGTTGAGTATACACCTCAGCAAAATGGAGTTTCGGAACGAGCAAATAGGACTTTGGTCGAGATGGCGAGATGCTTACTACTGAGTTCAAATCTGCCAGAATCATTATGGGCTGAGGCATTAAATACGGCGGTGTATATTCGAAACCGATCACCTACTAGGCTACTAAAAAATAAAACACCTTACGAAATTTGGTGTGGACGAAAGCCGTTCATAGGTCATTTAAAAATATTTGGGTCAAATGCTATAATGCTTGACAAACGCCCAAAAAGATCTAAATTTGATCCACGGGGGCTAGAGTGTATTATGGTTGGTTATTCCAAGGAATCCAAGGCATATAGACTATATGATCCTGTCGGGAGAAAGGTCGTGAAAAGTCGTGAAAAGTCGTGATGTAAAATTCAGAGAAGATTCATGTAACGGTGGTGGTTCTTATGCTCTGATGGACTCAGAGTTGGATGAAATTCCCTGTATAAAATTTGAAAAAGATTCTCCCAAAAAGGAAAGCGACGATAATTTGAAAACGTTTGTTGAATGTGAGGAGACGGAGACAGATATTAGTATTGGGGAGATGGCATGCAAAAGAGATGGTGATGATGGGACCGCTGATGTTCTTATTGAAGAAAGTGCACCAAGGAGTGATGAGGATGTCAAAATCGATAACTGCGATCAAAAAAATTGAGAAACTCGGTTTAATATGCAGTTAAGACCGAGAATTCGAAAAGTTACTTATTTTATGGAAACAAACACGGAGTTATTAAAAAGTAACCCGCTTTCGGTAAGCGAAGCTTTAAACCGACCTGATGCCAATTTGTGGCTAGAATCCATGCAAGTTGAGTACGAGTCTTTAAAATCAAATGGAACTTGGGTATTAGTTGACCTTCCTCCTAATCGGCATGCAATAAAGTCAAAATGGGTTTTTAACATAAAGCATGACAAACATGGGAATCCGATTCGATATAAGTCAAGACATGTTGCAAAGGGTTGTAGTCAGAAGCTTGGAGTGGATTATTATGAGACTTTTTCGCCGGTGGTAAGACACTAAACTATAAGATTGATTTTAGCGTTGGCAGTAGAGTTTGATCTTCAAGTTCACCAAGTAGATGTCTCATGCGCCTATCTAAACGGTGACATAAAGGAAGAAATTTATATGCACCAACCGGAGCATTTCGTGGAACCAAGAAACAGAGGAATGGTAAAACTATGAATAAAATTGAATTCAAACAATTTTAACATTAACTTATTTTGCAATTTTTTAGACCCACCCCTTTCGTGTAGTAATTTAAATATTCGTGAAAAAACGTGTTTATTTACATTGTTACATTGTTACATTGTCATGAACATGAGTTGATACCCTTCAGCATTTAATAAAGCAGTTACGTTCTAACTCTCTAGCGGTGCGTTTCATTTGGTCTGGAATGTTCGTATATAACAAAGTAGCTTTGTGACACTTCAAATATATGCATATGTATGTTTGTACATAAGTTAAGAATGTCCCTTTTATAAAAACAATGATATTATAATTTAATTACATCTTGAATTATATGAAGTAATTGTAATTGAATTACTAATTATATGTAATTGTAATTAGATTTTTTAATTACAATTACTCGATAATTGAATGTAATTAAATTACATTCAATTAATGGCCAATGTAATTAACCAGTAATTAATTAATAATTAAATTACAATTGTAATTAGCACTACCCATCACTGATTGAGAGGTAGTTTTGAAGTTAATTACAGTAAAACCTGTGAATAGTGGAATGCTTCGCTGCACATTTTTTTTCTACTATTCGCAACATTTCTACTATTCGCAAGATTTTCCACTATCGGCAACCTAATTTCTTTTACTATTTTTCGATAAATTTTTATATCGGAGTTCAGAATGTGTACTTGCTGAATGAAGCCGCTAGTAGAATGAGACACACACGAAAAGAAACAGTTGAAATGTCAAAATTCTCGGAAAAAGAAACGAAGCGGACAAAATTTGAATGAATTTTGACGCATTCATATCTTGATTCTGCTATTGAAGAGTGAATTTGTATGGGACAGAAACAAAATTCATTGAAAAATTTTTCAATATTCAGATTTCGCAGGTTTCCACTATATAAGAGTAAGTTTGTATGAAGAAAATCAAAAAAGTCCACTATCCAGGTTTCGCAAGATTCTTTTATTCGCAGATTCCACTATTCGCAAGTTTTACAGTAATTTGAATTTGTACACTACTGGCAATTCGCAGCATACTACTCTAAAAACATTTATACTCTTATACTCTTATATCTATGTTATGTGCATTATATACATGAATTGAAAACTGTACAACGTTAATGCTTTTTTCTTACTGAATAATAAAACAGTTGCTTGTTAAACTCAGTTGAGATTGAATGTGTTTCAATCATATTATTCCAACAGTTATAAGCCACCTACAAATGCGGAAAAGATAGTTTAAATGTTACTCCCGGAGGGGAAAAATATCTGGAGATTGATTGCAAAGATTTCTTTGAATCTGGCGGCAACCTTGAAGAATTCCAGTGTTGAAAAGCGATTTTGTACTTCAGCCTTCGGGAAGTCGCATTACGATATCTGGTTATCTTTTCGATTACCTATTTGTCTAACTAACTGTTTTCCGCTTTGCTCATAGTTAAAAATAAACAGAGTGATCGCTTGTATATAAGCGATGATATATGCGTAGCTTTGAGCAAAAGTATGAACCCAGTTAGTTTTAAGCAAACTCAAGCTCAAAAGTCTCATTAGATTTCTAGAGTGGTTATCGGGTTCTAATTTTAATTTTAAAGAAAAAGTTAAAAGCCGCTGTCAATGAGTGGTGGCAGTCAATTTAAATCCATTTTGCCGTTCTAACTGGTTGCATATGAAATCCAGTGAGTGGATTTCTTTATTATCGTAGATTTGTAAACAATAAAAGCTAAAGCAAAATGTAGCTCACGGTTAACTATTTTTTTATTATTATTAGCTTAGCACGAGCGGTATATAAGCAAGCTGCAATTTACCTTTTCGATGATCCTCTAAGCGCTGTCGATGCACACGTAGGCAAACATTTGTTTGACGAAGTTATTGGCCCACGTAGTCGGCTAGCAAATGAGAACGTTACCCGCATTCTAGTAACTCACCAAGTTCACTTCCTTACCGAAGCCGATTGGGTTGTGATCATTGAAAATGGCAGCATCTCACGACAAGGAACTTACAGTGAACTAGCCAACAGTGATCTAGACTTTGCCAAATTACTAGAACGGTCTGAGAGTAAAATGGATACTGAGTCCAATATGGATCGTCTAACTGAAGATCTGACAATCGATGAGGACGATGATATTCCTTATATGGATGGAGTTCAAGATTATCAAGCGATTCGCCAACGTGCCGACTCAAGTGTGAGTTCATTTACAAAATCGGTAAGTTATATTGTGGCGCTTGGGAGGGAAAGCTTTTTGTAATTTTAGTCTTAGTCCATTTCGGTCAAAGCTTTAAATGATGATCAAGAAATGGAAGAAGATCAAGCCAAAGGGGGAGTTTCTGGCAGAGTTTGGTGGGAATATTTTCATGCTGGAGCGAGTGTTACCGGCTTGTGTGTTCTTTTGTTCGTTTTGCTGCTGTCTCAGATCGTTTGCAGTGGTTCGGATTACTTTGTGAATATTTGGACCCAACAGGAATATCTTAGATTGAACAATGAAACAACTTGGTTGACAACTAATGAGTGTCTCTATATCTATGGATCGCTTATCCTAGGCAATGTTTTGGTAAGTCTAAGATAATAGTATGTTTCCTAACTTGATTCTTAATTGCGTTCGTTAAGTTGACAATAGTGCGTAATTTCCTCTTCTTCAAAGTATGCATGCATGCATCTAAGGTATTACATGATCGGATGTTTGGTTCGATTCTACACGCGACTATGCGCTTCTTTCACATGAATCCTTCAGGGAGGATTTTGAATAGGTTTTCCAAAGATATGGGTGCCATTGACGAATTCCTTCCAAGGGCTATGATTGATTTTATCCATATCGCATGGGTTACGGTTGGTATTCTTGTTTTAATTTCAATTGTAAATCCCATTCTTCTTGTGGCATTGGCAATTGCTGTGTTTGCATGTGTTCTCGTTCTAAGACTGTATCTGAGGTCTTCACAAGATTTAAAGCGATTGGAGGGTATTTGTAAGTACAATCACATATATAAGGTATATATTTTAATAATAACTGGCCCTCCTCTTAAGGTCGTAGTCCTGTATTTTCCCATATATCTGCAACACTTACTGGAATCTCCACCATTAGGACCAGAGGTTTGCAGGATCTCGTTGCCAGAGAGTTTGACAATCTTCAAGATGTCCATAGCGCTGTGTGGCAGCTTACGATGTCAGCTAATACAGCCCTTGGACTGTGGTTAGACTGCGTAAGTTGCGGATTTATCTCAGCAGTTTCTTTCAGCTTTATCATCATTAATCAGCGTAGGCTGTCTATTGTTTTTGAAGGCATTCTTTTTTTGATTTTTTTATCTTTTTTTTAGAAACGTTCAGTGGTAACGTAGGGCTTGCCATATCACAAGCTATGATTCTTACCGGAATGGTTCAACACGGAGTTCGACAAGCTGCTGAATCTATTCAGCAGATGACAAGTGTTGAACGTGTCCTTCAGTATACTGATCTTGAACAGGAATCTGAAATCAAAAAGAAACCACCAACTGGCTGGCCTAATAAAGGAGAGCTTCAATTCAAAGATATGTCGCTACGGTATGATCCCAAAAGCCCACCTGTCTTAAAGCATTTAAACATAGTTATTAAGCCGGGTTGGAAAATTGGTATCGTTGGCCGAACCGGAGCTGGTAAATCATCTCTCATCGGTGCGCTTTTCCGACTGTCTTATATTGAAGGCGGGATCTATATTGATGATATCGAGACCGGAACTATTTCGCTGGAATCGCTGCGCTCTAAAATATCAATCATACCGCAGGATCCGGTTCTTTTCTCAGCAACTATTCGCTATAATTTGGATCCATTCGGACTGTACTCCGATGCTGATTTGTGGCAAGCTTTGGAGGAGGTAGGTGTCGTTTGACGTAGGAAATGGCCGCTCTTTTCCTAATCAGTTTACAATCACTTTTACAGGTAGAGTTAAAACAGGCAATACCAAGCCTTGACTATTTAGTCACGGAGTGTGGAAGCAATTTCAGTGTCGGCCAAAGGCAGTTGGTATGTCTTGCGCGAGCAATTTTACGCGACAATAAAGTCTTAGTGTTGGACGAAGCCACTGCCAATGTTGATCCCCAGTGAGTTAAAATAGGAAGTACCAATATTACCAGCATTACTTTTACGTTTTTTATGTTTTTTTCTTCATAGAACTGATGCACTTATCCAGCGCACAATTCGTGTGAAATTCAAACAATATACTGTACTTACCGTTGCCCATCGACTTCATACCGTTATGGATTCAGATCGAATTCTAGTTATGGATGCTGGATCTGCCAAGGAATTCGACATTCCGTATATTTTACTAATGAATCCAATTGGAGCGCTAAGACAGATGGTTGAAGCAACTGGTCCACATGATGCAGAAAATCTGAAGAAAATTGCTCGTGGATCACATAAAACGACATCATCGTTGGAAGATTAGTACAACGAATTTACTTTAAAAGAGCTACAGAGCTACATACTTAAGATTTACTTAAAATTGTTTACTTTCTTTTAATGTTAAGCACAAGATATTTCTAAAACTAAAACAGGCGATTTACTTGTTGCTGTGTGCCTTTTGTAAGGATTTACTGTGTCCTAATGTTAAGTAAATTGTATTAAGAACACAGTTAAAATTGTTAACATTTATATTTGTACACACGCTTGCATAAGATGAAAATATTTTGGAGTCCATGTTAAATCTATTGGCATGTCAAGGTTTGGTGTATGTACATAATGCATTATGTTAGCTCAGACGTTTGTGTAGCTCAGACGTTTGTGCCTGAAAACGTGCGGCTTGTTGCATCAGATTTATTAGACGATGTGAAACAGTCTGCACCTAGAATTGGCTGCGTTCTGTAAAGCATAATTCAACCACAAGTTTAATATAAGGTCTGTTTGGTAATTTTGTTATTCGTACGAATTCTGGCAAACTCCTGTTTGGTAACCCAAAGTTTCTTAAAATTGAGAGCCAAATACTTGCGCAGTACGTGAAAAACTGCAAAATTTTTGGAGTTTTTTCAGTTTTTGCAGTTTAATTTAACCATCTCAAAATAATGGTGGCAACTGATGTCAGAAAAAACCCGTAGTTTTTGAATTAATCTGCAAAAACCGAAAAAAGTCCAAAAATTTTGCAGTTTTTCACGTATTGCGCAGTTAGCACAACTTTTTTTTGCTTGCAAAACGTGGTTTCACACTCCCCTAAGGGGTCCAAATAACATACCAAGTTATTGCACAAATTACCTTTTTGCTTGTAATTTGTGCAATGACATATTTGAATAAAAAATCAGCATAAAACTTTACGAAGTTCAAAGATGTTTTTTTTTTTAAATAACAAAAAAATGGTTCAGTCGGAAAATGTGAAAACCCACGTTACCGTAAAACTGCCTAACTTTGACCAGGGATGATTACTTTGACCAAAATCAGAAAATTTTTATTTTTAATACAGAGTCAACTATATTCGAGCAATTTCAACATACACAGAGACCAAAAAGTCTCCGTACAGGTATCACTTCTTACTTCTCAACTCATAAAAACATCAAAGCACAGTGATTTAAGATAAAAGTTTCACCCTAATTTGAAGAAATACATCTGACGAAATACTCGTAGTTAGTTAAGAAAGAAACAACATTTTAATAAAAAAAACATACAAAAAAAACAATTAATTAAATTCAGTGCTTGAATAAAGCCAAAAAAGTCTCCGTACAGTGGTTAATTTTCTTAAAAATATAAATGAATATGAAAAAAAATAACAAATTAATACGTAGTTGGTCGGCTTCTGGTTTCACATGGAATTAACCAATTTGGATGTGATGTCTTAGCCATTTTTTTGTCCATTCATACATTAAAATTGTTTTGGCTAATTTTTATTGCTTATAAAGGGTGATTTTTTAAGAGGTTGAGAACTTTTTTTAAAAAAAAAACACAAAAAATTCGAAAAAATGAATGAAATATTTATTTGAATCGATAGTTTGAACCTTGCAATTTAATGTTTAAAGATAATTTCATGCAAATGTTGACCGCGGCTGCGTCTCAGGTAGCCCATCCGCTGAGTCCAATTTTGACATACTCTTTCACACATATCGGCCGGTATCTCACGAATGAATGCATGGATGTTGGCTTCCAGTGCGTCAATCGAAGCGGGCTTGTCCCTATAGACATTAGCCTTGACATACCCCCACAAAAAATAATCTAATGGTGTCAAATCGCACGATCTAGGCGGCCAATTGACCGGCCCGAAACGTGAAATTAACTGTTCACCAAACTCGCCTCGCAATTGCGCCATTGTTTCGCGTGCTGTGTGGCATGTGGCACCGTCTTGTTGAAACCACATATCATGCAAGTCGAGAACTTCCATTTCGGGCAAAAAAAAGTGCTGTAACAAATGCCTAACTGCTGGGAACGGCGCCGAATCGACATTTCGCGGTCTTCTGTCACACTAGCTGATACGGCCGCAATATTTTCTTCACTACGCACAGTACGTAAACGTGTTGGTGGTTTAATGTCCAACAAAGTAAATTTGGTGCGAAATTTGGTCACAATCTTCCGAATAGACTGCTCAGAAGGTCGAGAAAGCCGATCATAAAATGGAAGCAGCGCGCGATGAACATTTCGAACCGAGCACGAATTTTGATAGTAAAATTCAATAATTTGCAAGCGTTGTTCATTTGTAAGACGATCCATGGTTAAATTGCAAACCAAACTGAAGCTGTTTGACAGTGACACAAGGTACTAAACACACGTCAGCTGTCAAAACCAGTGTTGCCAAAACCAAACCAGCTAAAAAATCACCCTTTAGAATGCTGGCAACTTTTATTTTAAGTAATTCCACAAGTGCTCGATGGGGTTCAAATCAGATGACTGCGCTGGGTGCTTCAGCTTCCTTTGAACATTGTCAAATAACCAATCTCTTACCAAAACTGAGGTGTGTTTGGGGCCATTGTCTGGTTGGAAACAGAAAATTGTTGCCAGACCTTGATTAAGCTGTGCTTAAATGTAGATTTTCTCTTTGCACATTTATCCACTCAGCAATCGACGAAAACGAGATTTCCCACGCCGGAGGAGGCCATGCAACCCCAGACCATATCGTATCCACATCCGTAATTTACTGTGGGCGCTAAATGCTTGATATCCATTTCAGTGTTGGGCTTTTTCCACACCATACGATGACCATCCGATCCAAAAATGTTAAATTAACTGTCATAGCTGTATATAACCGTGTCTCAAAATGAATTATCCCTGTTAATAGTCTTAACCCGAATCCTCCTGGCGTTGCCATATGGCAACCAAAAACATTCATGCCTTTTCACACCTCTCTAACGGTAACCAATATACACATGTGTACATATTCGCAATTTTTCACATCTTAGGGCATCTGCGTTGCATATTGGGAGGTCAGTTTTAATAGTATGCTTAGATTTTCATATTGAGAGCGTCTCAAATTCGATCGTAAATAACAAAGTTAAAAAAATCGTGTTATGGAGCACAACAAAAAAGTATTTACTTACTTACTTACTTAGGTGGCGCTACAGTCCGGGGTGGACCAAGGCCTCAACCAACAACCTCTTCCAGTTAGCCCGGTCCTTAGCTAACCGCTTCTAGTTGCGCACTCCAAGTTGGTTGAGGTCTTGTTCTACTTGGTCGCGCCACCTTAGGCGAGGTCGTCCTCTGCTGCGCTGACCCTCCGGGTTAGAGTTGAATATTCTCCGAGCCGGAGCGCTGATGTCCATGCGCTCCACATGTCCTAGCCATCTTAAACGCCCAATGTGCAGTTTTTTGACCAGGCTGATGTCGCTGTATAGCTCGTACAGTTCGTCGTTGAATCTTCTCCTCCAGAACCCGTCAACGCAAACGGGACCGAATATCCTACGAAGGATTTTTCTCTCAAAGCGACCAAGGAGATCTTCATCCGCTTTCGATAAAGTCCATGCTTCAGCTCCATATAGCAAGACTGGGATGATAAGGGTCTTATATAGAGTCTCCTTAGTCGATCGGGAAAGGACTTTACTGCTCAATTGCCTTCTTAGCCCAAAGAAACAGCGGTTGGCAAGAGTAATCCTTCGTTTGATTTCCGACGAGATGTCATTTTTTGATGTTATGGCAGAGCCGAGGTAGACAAAGTCCTTTACTACCTCAAAGTTGTAGCTGTCTATTGTGACGTTCTGTCCAATTCGTCGATGTTGGTTGTCCCTTTTTGTTGACAGCATATACTTAGTTTTGCCCTCGTTTACCGCTAAACCCATTTTGGCCGCTTCCATTTCTATACTCGCGAACGCGCCGGTGACAGCTCGCTGTGTTCTACCAATGATGTCAATATCGTCGGCGTATGCAAGTAGTTGAACGGACTTTTGAAAGATCGTTCCTTGTGTGTTGGCTTGTGAGTTTCGAACAATTCTTTCAAGTATGATATTGAAGAAGTCGCATGACAGCGCATCACCTTGTCTGAATCCTTTTTTGACATCGAATGTCTCGGTGAGGTCATTACCGACCTTGATGGAGCAGCGAGCTTTCTCCACCGTCATCCTGCACAGACGGATGAGTTTGGCAGGGATGTCAAAACTAGACATGGCTCTATACAGTTCATCCCTCCAGATGCTGTCATAGGCGGCCTTGAAATCGATGAACAGGTGGTGGGTATCGATTTGGACTTCTTGGGTTTTTTCCAGGATCTGCCTGAGTGTGAAAATTTGGTCTATGGTGGACTTTCCTGGCCTGAAACCGCACTGATAGGGCCCAATCAGGTTGTTGACGAAAGGCTTCAAGCGTGCACACAATATGGCAGATAGGATCTTGTAGGCGATGTTCAGGAGACTGATGCCTCTGTAATTGGAGCAGTTGAGAGGGTCTCCTTTCTTATGAACCGGGCAAACGATGCTGAGATTCATCTGACCAAATCTTAGAGATGAGTTGGTGTATGCTCACTACCAAGTCATCTCCAGCTGCTTTAAATAGCTCTGCGGGTAAACCGTCAGGTCCAGCAGCCTTGTTGGACTTAAGTTTGGATATTACTATCCGCACTTCGTTTTGATCAGGTGGATGGGAGTTTTGGCTATCATCATCTTAGTTGAATGGTTCACTCTGCCTGACAGCGGAATTTTGGTCGTCATCGCCATTGTACAGTCTGCAGAAGTAGTCTTTCCAAATTCTCAGCACCGACTGTGTTTCTACTACGATGTTTCCATCCGCGTCTCTACAGGTTTCTGTACGGGATTTGTTTTGCTGGCACATTCTTTTTACCCTCTGGTAAAACTTCCGTACATTGTTCCTGGAGTAGCATCTCTCAATATCCTCGAATGCACGCTTCTCGTGCTCTTTCTTTTTCCTTCTAAGAAGCCGATGTTCTTCCCGTCTCTTTTGCTCGTAGAGCATGCGAGCAGATCTAGTCCTTCTTTGCAGCGCCGCTTTATACGCTTGTTGTTTTTCCGCGTTAGCTAGTCTGCACTCTTCATCAAACCAGGGGTTTCGTGGTGGTGGTCGTGTGAAACCCAGCACATCATTCGCGGCACTTATGATGGCTTGCTGGCACTGTTGCCACTGGTCTTCTGTACTAGCTGTTGCTGCGGTAGGACTCGTAGCAAGAGATCGGGATATGCGTTCTCTGTAGGCTCTGGCGGTGTCTTGCGATTGAAGCTTTTCGACATTGTACTTTCTCACAGTATTTCGTTGTTGTGGCGCTGTGGATATCCGCATTCGTACCTTGGCTACAACAAGGTAGTGGTCCGAGCCAATGTTGGCCGCCCGGAAGGTTCGGACATCCATAATACTGGAGGCATGTCTGGTGTCGATCGCAATGTGGTCGATTTGGTTGACGGTTATTCGATCCGGAGACCGCCATGTCCCCTTATGGATATTGAGATGTGGAAACTGTGTGCTTGCTATACTGACACTTCGCCCCGCAGCAAAGTCAATCAGCCTTAGTCCGTTTTCGGACCACGCGAGCAACTCGAAACAATTATAGATGGTAGCTAGCTTCAGCGCGATGACCTTGTTCACTACCCTCATAGTTCTCTTTTAAAGCGATGGTAATCGTCCACGATCTTGGTTTATTTTAGTGACGTTTACTCTAAGGTGCGCAGGTGTTCTCCGCACACCCCAACGAAATCCATCTTTATAAAAAATTGATTTGTTTATATACATGCGCTAACAATATCTGATTGAGTTACAATTCAAAAATACTTAATTAAAAATAATGCTTAAACATCCACTTTTGTTCACTCTGTTATGCCGCACCGTCCATAGCCAAATCAACCAAACTAAACACCGCAGTCAAAATCGCAATACCAAAATGTATATAAACCATTCAACACAAATTGACGTTGAACAAAATGTTCTCCTCTTTTCGTAAGTAAATTGAACGGTGCGCGCCGTCATACATAGACATACATACTTTCAAACCTCTATCCAGCAACCTATCCAAACCAACTTTTTATTAAATTCAGTTCGACGTCGACTCGCCCGGTTGTTCTCCACTTACTAGCGCACCAACCCAAAGGAAATATCCATATAAAAAAAACGTTCTACCACATTCAAAGTCCCAACAATCGTCTGTACAATAACATGAATTTGGGTTCTCCAGCAAACTGCGCACCCGGGCTCGATACAACACATTTTCTTTAGCGATGAAGATGTTAGTTGTGGGTATTATGTTGCTTCTCATATTCTGTTTTGTTTCGCATCAATTTGAGTTCCCCAGCAAACTGCGCACGCAGGCAGGCTCGATACAATACATTTTCTACCCTTTTCTTTAGCGAGGAAGATGTTAGCTGTGGCCTGTGGGTATTTTGTTGGTTTTCATATTTTGTTTTATTTCGCATGTTAACGTTTGTTTGGTTGAATTTTGTTCGATTCTCTTCTCCTGATATTAGTTATTTGTTCGATTTCGATGTGCTCTATATTTGTAGAACATAATCGACTGAAGCGAAAGCAAAAAGCAACACAACAATAGGCGTGTTTTTTTCAAATATTTGCATTGAAAACATGTTGCGGAAACATGTTTATTCTTACATCATCATTGATCATTCGCATTTTGGCAATAGTTAGATATGCATATCGTTCATTTAAGCCAAATCGTATAAGAGAAAAATGACCTGTCGATGCGCTATTGAAAATTTATTGAAGAAACCATTTTCTCAATTAAATTCGGAAGAAAGACTGGAAATAATTAGTTTTGGAAGGCCAACACCGTCTCTTCCGGATTTGATTTGTAAGGTTTACCTAGTAAAGCTTTTACTAGACATTTTTAGATTCCTAACTATGAAAGAAAATTTTGGTTGTGTGGTTGCCCCGTTCTTAATATATTATTTTGTTGGCCTTGTTTACTTAACATCCTCGTCGTGGTCCTGGGGAAAACTGAGTATATAAAGGGTGATTTTTTAGCTGGTTTGGTTTTGGCAACACTGGTTTTGACAGCTGACGTGTGTTTAGTACCTTGTGTCACTGTCAAACAGCTTCAGTTTGGTTTGCAATTTAACCATGGATCGTCTTACAAATGAACAACGCTTGCAAATTATTGAATTTTACTATCAAAATTCGTGCTCGGTTCGAAATGTTCATCGCGCGCTGCTTCCATTTTATGATCGGCATTCTCGACCTTCTGAGCAGTCTATTCGGAAGATTGTGACCAAATTTCGCACCAAATTTACTTTGTTGGACATTAAACCACCAACACGTTTACGTACTGTGCGTAGTGAAGAAAATATTGCGGCCGTATCAGCTAGTGTGACAGAAGACCGCGAAATGTCGATTCGGCGCCGTTCCCAGCAGTTAGGCCTTTGTTACAGCGATGATAACAAACTTTTTTTTGCCCGAAATGGAAGTTCTTGACTTGCATGATATGTGGTTTCAACAAGACGGTGCCACATGCCACACAGCACGCGAAACAATGGCGCAATTGCGAGGCGAGTTTGGTGAACAGTTAATTTCACGTTTCGGGCCGGTCAATTGGCCGCCTAGATCGTGCGATTTGACACCATTAGATTATTTTTTGTGGGGGTATGTCAAGGCTAATGTCTATAGGGACAAGCCCGCTTCGATTGACGCACTGGAAGCCAACATCCATGCATTCATTCGTGAGATACCGGCCGATATGTGTGAAAGAGTATGCCAAAATTGGACTCAGCGGATGGGCTACCTGAGACGCAGCCGCGGTCAACATTTGCATGAAATTATCTTTAAACATTAAATTGCAAGGTTCAAACTATCGATTCAAATAAATATTTCATTCATTTTTTCGATTTTTTTGTGTTTTTTTTTTAAAAAAAGTTCTCAACCTCTTAAAAAATCACCCTTTACATATGTACGTTATTATTCAACAAAAAAAAAGTAGAACACCCTGCTTAGAACATCACGCCACGTCCCTGGTTTATTTGTTATAGTTTTGTTTTTTTTGTAATAAATGGATGACATATTGCACCGAAGAATCCATTTTGTTAACAATATTTGAAATTTTAGCTAGAGATTTACCTTTTTTCTTTGGATAAACCATATTTTTTAGTGGCGATAGAAATTTGGTTATTTTTTTCCTCCATATTAAAAAAAACTCACTTTTTTAACCTAAAATAGGAGAAACACAATCGATCATTTCTGAAAAGCAACTTTCAGCATGACTTATAATACAGAAAACACCGTAAGATCCTTGGAACGGTAGCTGTACGGAGACTTTTTTGTTCTTCAGAAACGGCCGTACCAGGACGTTTGCGTTCATAAACTTCAAGTTATAATGTGAAAGTGAATAAAATTTGGTAGAAATAAAGAAGAAAAGATTCTCATTCATAGAAATGTTTCCTTTTTTATTTAATCATTGTATTTGGATCTCATTAAAGCATTTATTTCGGGCATGTGCCGCTGTACGGAGACTTTTTGGGCTCTGTGTACATATTTGGTATGAGTTGAAAGGTTGATTTTTCCAGGATAAACAGAATACAGTAGACGTTCGATATAGTGAACTAATGAAAACCAGGTCTGCTCACTGGAGCGAGACTGTTCATTGTAACGAGCGTGGACTCCTTGAAGCAAATTTCATCAAAATGTGTAAGTCAATATTTATAAGAAAGAATATTTTATTTTTAACAAAAACAACTCATCCGTAAAAAATTGTAAAACGCAACAAAAATATTACATTCCATGTACATAAAAACTTAAAAAAGGTGTCGCTCAGTTTTGCAGTAATTGCCTCTCTTTGTTTGTTAATACTACGGATAGTAGATTCAGCTACTTCATATTTTTTGGCCCCAAAAATGTAACCGCAACACCTTAAATTTTGTTTTAATTACAGTATTATGGTATTATATTACTTACCATCCGATGATTGCTTTAAACATTTTTTTCTGTAAGAGTCAAATGCTTACAAGACATGGTCACAAAGAAGATCGTTTACAAAATAACAAAATAAGCAACACGCACTTTGTATTTGCACTACAAACAACAACAACCATATAGTACATACATAATCATTAAAGATTCTCGCACAACACGAGTAGAACCAATGGTAAATTTGGACGATTGTATGGATACTGCCGACTGCATAGCACTATTGAGTTTTAGACGTGTTTTTGCGGGGCACCTTTGACTTTACAAGAGGAACATTTGTCAAATGCAGTTTTAACTCATAATCGTATTCATAAAAAGTATCAGCGGGTCTATTCTGCCTGTTGTTTGAATGGAAAGAAAAGTCAAACATGTTTTTAACGATTTATTTTAACAATATAAAGGAAACATAAATCAATAAATCCATTTTCTTAAAAAAAAATAAACCATAAATATTACTTCATTTAAAAAACTATCAGTCCATAAAGTCTTTAAGAATAATACATAGGAACATTTTTAAATTATTTAATATAGAGTTTGCCGAAGTCAAGGTCAAATAAATATTTTTCACGACAGCGAGAAGTTGAGGCTGGATTCGTGGGTTGTGGCAGTTTGAGTTTGATTTCACTCCTTAACGTTTATCGCGGCGTATATTATATATATATATTATTTCGATTGAAAAGTGAAACCTTCGTAAAAGCTACTTCTATTACCCGAATCTGACGGACAAATATTAGCATAACAGATCAATGTGCGGCATATTTAACAAATGTCAAATGTACCCCCTTTGCAAAAGTCAAAGGTGCCCCACAGATTCTTTATAACTTTTATAATTTTTTTTTTTATATTAATGTTTTACTTTCACAAAACTGGCTTTAAAATATTAACATTTTAAAAACAGTGCTATCATAATATTATTTCACAGTAAAAAAAACTCTTACTCTTAAATCACAAAAACACGTGTTACTCGAAGAAGAGTTGAAACAAAACTACCAAAGTTCATAACGTTTCTTTATATTAATTGAGGCTTCGTTCGCTATCCCAACTTTTCTTTTTAAAGGCTGCGCTCATACCGAAAATCGCAAAGTCAAATGTGCCCAGCTTACCCCACCGAGCATCTGACAAGCAGTTGTATTTTTGTATAGATTCAGCTTTGAAAATGATTTGCTGTGGGATGTAAGAATGGCCCCTACAAAAAAAAATATGTGAGAAAAAACTAAGATTTCACTCTTTTCCAAAAGATCAGAAAATTGTATCAGCAAATGCCTTGGAATGTTCTGATTTTTTAAAAGTCGTTAATGATTGGTTCGATGTACTTAATTCAAAATGTCAGTCCAGCGACTCAAGAGCAAGGTGTTCGGGTTGGCTACAGAAGTTCAACGTAACAAGTCAATTTACTGAGTGAACTAAATCAGAATTTGCGATCTCCTGCTCGACGTTCACTATTTCCTTTTCAAAACGGAATTCTTTTGAACAACGAATCGCTGTCTCAATTGTTAGAATATGTTAGATTTAAGTATAGTATAACGTATATTAAAACAAAAAGACTTAATTAAGACGACTTGAACGTTTCTTCAGTGTAATTAGGTCCAAAATATATCCCACAGCAAGTAACTCATTCGAAACTCCACCAGAGGAAGGACAAGATGAAGATATATCATTGTTGGAGTTTGACGAGTTCAAGGAAGATTCTCTTCAAATCCTTGCCGGATATATTTTAAAAAAAGCGCAAATATAATAATTACATCGACTTCTCTTCCAGCAGCTACACTTGGGTTGATGAGCTATCCGAAGGCGGGCTTAAGAAACCAAACCAACAGTTTCTGGAAGAGATAAGAGCACTTGAAATTATTTTTATATTTCTCAAAAAGGAACATTTGTCCACAACAAATAACTTTATAGAAACGCACTTTAAATAAAGCAGAATTAGTACATCCTATCCTATCCTATCCTATCCTATCCTATCCTATCCTATCCTATCCTATCCTATCCTATCCTATCCTACTCCTACTAATATATAAATGTGAAAGTTTGGATGTTTGGATGTTTGGATGTTTGGATGTTTGGATGTTTGGATGTTTGGATGTTTGTTGCTCTATAACATCTTAACGGTTTAACAGACTTGAATGAAACTTTCGTGAATTGATAGTCTACTTCCTGGATTAGAGATTAGGCTACTTTTTAAACAAAACATACATTTCCTTGATTCCATAATTCGAGTTATTCCAATTTCCGCTTTTATTATTTGGTCATTATTTTTGGGTACACCATTGTCATTGATCGTCACTCTGTTGGGAGAGGGTTGTTTTTGTAGATGTTATGCTCTTCTCTTCGCCACAAATCCATCGCTATCGCTTATTTTTTATTTTCTTTCTACCCATACGCGCATTGAATGATGGGTAAACCATTGCCACTGATCGTCATTCTGTTGGGAGAGGGTTGTTTTTGTAGATGTTATGCTCTTCTCTTCGCCACAAATCCATCGCTATCGCTTATTTTTTATTTTCATTCTACCCATACGCGCATTGAATGATGGGTAAACCATTGCCATTGATCGTCATTCTGTTGGGAGAGGGTTGTTTCTGTAGATGTTATGCTCTTCTCTTCGCCACTAATCCATCGCTATCGCTTATTTTTTATTTTCTTTCTACCCATACGCGCATTGAATGAGGGGTAAACCATTGCCATTGATCGTCATTCTGTTGAGAGAGGGTTGTTCGTGTTAATAATTAATGCTCCTTTTTGGGATTGTGACTCAAAGTAGAGGAGGGATGATTTTGCTGATATTTGCTACCGACTTTAGTTAGTTGTGTTTCTGCTTCAACAGCGTGCGGATCTAGATCTACAGAAAGGGGGAAATGCACGATTTTTTTTACTTTTTTTTTTGTCACTTGACAGCGGTATTTGGTTACCTTAATTCAATTCACAAATACATATATTGTAGTAGGGGTAGGCAGGCGATGTTGAGTCTTAAAATTAGTAAATATGTAAATAGTTGGTGATTTCAGACAAACCTCACCAGTTACTCCACGATCAATGCTTACAACAAAGCCTAATATTTTTGGCGTTTACATAATGCTATTGTACTTTAAATATGAACATTAAGTACAACTATTAGAGACAAGAAACCAGAAACTACCATTATTTGATGCTCATAAAATACATATTATGTACATATGCGTGTAGACGTGTTTGTACACAGGTATATTACATTTCCATCAATTTTTTATGCAATCGTTTCATCTATAGGGAACAACCACTTAGTTCAGATAATAATGTATTGGCTTCAGAATTCTTTAGAATCTTTATTTAAATAATATCGCTTCCTACTACTTCCTTTCTATCATACTACAATCAAATGACGCGACTGGTTTTTAGCACGGGCAACGCCGGGCAGGCAACAGCTAGTCTAGAAATAAAAGCAAAATAGTTATTTTTCAAATGTAGGATGTACTCATATTTTAGAACTAAGCATTTAAATAATTCCTGTTCCATACAAATGTAAAAAAAAACAGAAAGTTAATTAAAACCATTGTATGAAATTGAAAAAAAGACTTTTTCTTCTACTCACCCCCTATCATTAAATCCGCCGGCGGGAATGATTCACGAAAATTCGAATTTCCGCATCATTGAATCCGTTCGAAGGGAATCATCCGCTTGCCGGTAATGTGAATGTCTTTTCGCTCGATCGTTAAAAACGATCGGATCGAATCTCTACATACAAAGTTTGAGGTTTCAGATCCGCGAGAAAACCGTTGCGCATCTGGTGCTTTTGCTGTGGGGTTGGCTGGCATTTTTTGTTACTGCCAAAAACTTTGAACGTTTAAAGTGCAGAAGCAAACAAATGATGAACAAACTTCAGGCATACACACGCATACACAGAATATACAAAACAAGGAAATTGTAATGGAAATAAATGTAAACACAAGAAACGTTGAACTTTATAAATAAAATAAATGAAACATGACATTGGAATGCAAAATATTGCAAAACAAAAGCTTGAAGTAAAACCAAAGAAGTATTTTTTTATTACTATACTCTGTTCCACCCAAATTTTTTAGTACAGGCCTTATGGGGGAGCTTTTTTTCAAACACTGGTGCCTGTACATGTCTTCACGGCACTCAATTAGAGAAATCGTAACTGAAAAAAAAACCAAAGCACTGACTTACACAGGTTTTGTTTTTGTAATTTACCACAAAATCGCATACATCCCACTATATCATGACCAGCCAACTCCACAATCGGTGGCCGAATAATTATATGTGGCTGCGAATCGCTGTGTATATAGAAAATATCAACATCAAACAGTGTTACCATTATTAAGTTAATGCTAATCGTTAATGCTTTTTCTGTGGTTTTTGTCAAAGAGCTTTGCGATTTTGTGCTTTGAGAACCAATAAAATTAATTTGAGTATGGGAGTGTATTGTCACATGGCTTTTGTTTTTTCAACTTTCTTGTTTTTCTGGTGAAACCGTTAAAATGAATTTGAACGCTTTTTCGATTTTTGTGATTTATAATAAATGTTATTTGGGCGAGATGAGTTTTGGGTGTGGATACGAATAGTGTCTTTTTGTTTGTTTTTAACCTAGCTGTATCTTGTAAGCTAATCGTTTCCGATATATAACATTGATAGACCAAAATACTTACATACATTACGACATACCAAAATTTCATCAAAATCGAGGTGGGGTCCACTTTGTACACAATTATCTTTTTTTCGTTCAACAAATTGTGTTGTTTTCAAATCAGCAGATGGCAGCCCTATGGGTATCGTTCTACGATTTGCGGTGATTTTTCATGCATACTATGATAGCCCAGTGAGGGCTTAAAAGAGGGACAGATTTATGAAAGCTATTGCAACCAGAAAAAAAATGACATCTCGTCGGAAATCAAACGGAGGATTACTCTCGCCAACCGTTGTTTCTTTGGGCTAAGAAGGCAATTGAGTAGTAAAGTCCTTTCTCGATCGACTAAGTAGACCCTTATCATCCCAGTCCTGCTATATGGAGCTGAAGCATGGACTTTATCGAAAGCGGATGAAGATATCCTTGGTCGCTTCGAGAGAAAAATCCTTCGTAAGATATTCGGTCCCGTTTGCGTTGACGGGTTCTGGAAGAGAAGATTCAACCACGAACTGTACGAGCTGTACAGCGACATCAACCAGGTCAAAAAACTGCACATTGGGCGTTTAAGATGGCTAGGACATGTAGAGCGTATGGAATCAACGCTCCGGCTCTGAGAATATTCGACTCTTACCCGGAGGTTTAGAGCAGTAGAGGACGACCTCGCCTAAGGTGGCGCGCACAAGTAGAACAAGACCTCAGCCAACTTGACGTGCGCAACTGGAGGCAGCTAGCTAAGGACCGGGCTAGCTGGAAGAGGTTGTTGGTTGAGGCCTTGGTTCACCCCGGACTGTAGCGCCACCTAAGTAAGTGAGTATTGCAACTAGAATGAGAGGCAAACGTCCTATCCTCCCTGTACTGAACATTTTTGTGGAACAGAGTTTAGCTGTCCCGCCCGGCTTCGCCCGTGTCTAAAAAATATAGTGTTACTTACAATACATTCATTGTGATTTTGTTCGAAGAATCAAAGACAGTGCGAACGCACCCCAAGGTTTGCAATCTACCATATATAAAATCCACAAAAGTGTGGATTCTAAGTATTTGTAGTTTGAATATGTGACATTTCGCAAGAAAGTGGCATTTGTTAGAGTGCTTTTATTTTTGCATTAATTTAAATAATCACCCGTATTATTAAATCCGGCAGTGGAAAGGCTTCACCAAAATTCGGAAATTCATATCATTTAATTCGTTCGAATCATTTAATCGTCCACTTGTCGGTAATTTGAGTGAGATTATCACTTGATTATTAAAAACGAGTGGATCGAATCTCCTCATACATTTGATATCCGCAACTATTTTAGTGCGGATTTGGTTGTTGTGTACATAAATGATTGTTTAATGTATAATTATTATATATTTAATTATATTGTATAATTATTCTTTATTTCCGGAATTATTTTTCAATAATAATCGGCCTTTCAAATGTCAAATCAAAAAACAATTGATTTCGAAACATAAAAAACGATGTAGATAAAGTAGTGTATCCGACGGATTTAATAATTACAATCGTAAGTGAATGTGAACCGAATGAGTGAAGGGAATCTCAGATCCGCCGGATTTAATGATAGGGGTGTCTACCTCTGAAATCGGTATATCGTGTCGTCACATAGCAAACGTCAAAAGTGAGTTGACATACCTTATAACCAGGGTTCGGATTTTATTGACCAAAAAAAAGCCAAAACAGGCAAAATAATACCGCAGAAAAAGGCAAAAAAGGCATTTAATAACATAGGTTTTTATGCATTATTATAAACATTTTGAAGTTCTCTGGAAACGAGCCTGCGATTATCTCTCAGGAAAGCCTAGCTTCCCGCAACCATTTGTGTGTGCGGGTTATATTTTTGCACGAATGGAATGGGCCTACAGTTTTTTGCCGTCTCCGAATGGCGAGTTGGAAAGCTTTACATGACAAATGGTAAACAAATTTTTATGTGTTTGCGGCGGGATTCGAACCCAAGACCGCTGGCTCAGTAGTCCGACGCACTAACCACTTGCGCTACGGTGCCCACTACCCTTTAGCTTGTTGTAATTTCTCCTCGAGTCCGTTCAAAGTCTTTAACACCTCTTCTTCTAAATACTACGCATTGCACTAAGATCAAGTGCTCAAATTAGAATACATACAAGATCAGAGTCACCTTTAATGTAAACTCTTAAATATGTGGTCTTTCGGTTCGAATAAAAATCTTTTTCCAATTTTACCTTGATTTAAGTGATCTCCGAGCGGTGGAGCCAAAAAAAAACTTTATTAAAATCAAAACGGTTCTAAACTACTACACGGTTGAAACAAGAATGAATTAATTGAATTTTTCTGCAGGTATCTTTTAAGAATTAAGAATTATGTTTTTGATGACAGTGCATCAGGTCACTGTGGGAATGGAATGCAGGTGTCGGATGTAATTATGTTTGCGCGTGTAGCACAAAAATGCTGAGTGTGCGAAAAAATGGCCGCGCGTGTTTGCAACGGGCATAACGGGACATGTGGGCTGCGCGTGTTACTTATTATGATGGGAGGAAAGGGAAAGATGGCAGTTTCCGTTAGTAATTGCTGTTATCAGCGAAAAACGGTAAATGGTAAAGTGTGTGGAGGGAAGTGGGCGTGTGGAAAGGAAGTGGATTCTCTGATGTAACTCTTGTAGCATTTTCACTTTCAATGACAAGCAACAAAATATTTTGGGAACAGCACACATTTAAGCACACATAATATTCAACACACTAGCACTAAGTATGACCAGTGGCCTGTACCACAAAACAACAAGCATTGTTAAAAGGCGAATTTTAACAAGTAACACGAGTTTCTGTACGACGAACAGCTTGCTACTTGTTAAAATTCGCCTTTTTAACAATTCTTGTTGTTTTATGGTGCAGGCCCCAGTATATGTCACAGCATATGAATCTAGATGAAAAGGCGCACAGTTCCGAAAAAAAACTTCCCAGATGTCTATCCGCTTTTGTCAGATAAAAAGATGGTAAATAAAACTGCGGCGAATGCCTGAGATTGCACGTACGGCACAAGAAAAAGCGCATGTATGATGAGTTAATACAAATGTATTTATGGTTGTATTAGTGTGTAGTGGTTTTTTTTTATGCGCGCTAGTGTAAACAACGCGTGCAGTTATGTGCTTGTTCATGCGAGAAAAAAACCTGCTCTCATACGTGTGGACACTGAAATTTCTTTCGTGTGAGCAAGGATAAATCGTAGGTATAGTTAAGAAGAAAGTGCACAACTACTTTGACAAATAGTACCAAAAAGTCAAAAAAAGGCAATATGAGTAAAAATGGCAAAAAAAAAGGCAATATGAGTGAAAAAATGCAAAAAAAGGCAAAGCCAACACAAACCGTTCCTTGCTTATAACATATACATATCTGTTTATCCTGGATTTTTCAACTTAATTGCGGTATCCAGTTCATAAGGTGAAAATATTTAAACAAAAGTGCGTGAGACTCTCACGCGTTAGAAGTGAAACTTATTTCACAAAAAAATTCAAAGCTGTATTGTACTTGCATTGCAATGTGTATTGCACAAGAAAGAAGTCTTATCTGTCACCAAAAAAAGGTGCGTGAAACTCTCGCGCGTTAGAAGTGAAACTTCTTAGGTTCTATACTCTGGTCCACAATAGTTGTCAGTGCAGTGAAGATATGACATTTGCCTCTCAGTCTTGTTACAACAGATTGCATAAATCTGTCCTCTTTTAAACTCTTTATGGGTTACCGTAGTATGCAATGCAAATCGCCGCAAATCAGAGAGCAATACCCGTAGGGTTACTTTATATGGAGGAAGCTATCACTCTTACTGTACTTGTCTTTTTATTAATTTCACTTGTCACATAATGGAAATCGTTAACTTATATTTATATATGTAATATGTACATATTAAAATATTATCAGACAATGCACAAATATAGTACAAAAGAACATACAAACCCAAGAAGTCTAATCTGCCACCAAAAAACTATCGAAATATTCAAAAGTATATTGCAAGCTGAATTAAAAACGACGTTATTTAGTATGTTATTCTTCATATCTTTAGGAATAAAACCAAAGAATATACAAAGACAAACCCAAGAAGTCGCACCTCATATAAAATTTATGTATGAAAACATTTTTGCCGCCAGAAGAAATTGTTTACATAAACCCCTTTTCACTGTGGTAGTATTTTTTGGAGCAAAATATTTTGAAAGTTGTGTAGGTATGCATTAGTTTCCTATGACATTCAACCGCTCAAACTCGGAAGAAGATTTTCAGTCGTTTCTTAACGCAGACCTCAGTCCCTTCGCTAACAAAACCGATTTTCTGGCGGCAAAAATCATCTTGTGTGCGGTGCTCAATGTTGGCATGGTGGGGTTGAAAATAATTTTCTTGGCTTGTTTTGTTGTTTTCTTCGCTTGCTTGTACTTTTGATATTTTGTGGCTCGATATGTATAGCTATGTGTATTTTTTTTAGAATTTATTTTACTGCCTGTTGAAGTTGGAGAAGGGGAAGGGTTTCACTTTTTCGTCTGATTCAGGCAAATTTGCCCTACCGCGGCTAAAGAAGTTTCACTTCAAAAAGTTATAGTCAAAAAATTTTAAACACCTCTCCTGAAAAATAACATAAATGCACTTAGTATCTTTTTGCATCGATATGTAGTTTAAAAATTAGCTTTCATATGGATTATTATCTATCCTATTTTTTCTTTTTTATCACACTAATAACACTAATATTATAAATGCGAAAGTAACTCTGTCTGTCTGTCAGTTACCTTTACACGCCTAAACCGCTGAACCAATCATAATGAAATTTGGTACAGAGATAGTCTGGGACCTGGGAAAGGACAAAGGCGGAAATACCGCTCGCTAATGGGCGCTGGAGTCGAGTTATTAACAAAACCTATTCACGCCCAAACCGCTGAACCAATCATAATGAAATTTGGTACAGAGATAGTCTGTCTGGTACATCCAAAAAAGTAGTAGAAAAATGATGCTGCTGCTTATTCACACTTTGAATATTGTTTTTGAGGCGCGTGCGAAGCCGGAGGGATAGCTAGTTATTCTATATGTTTACGAAAGAAATGTGTTGTTTACTGGTAACTAAATAAGTATACTAAGATCCTTTTTATAAATATATAATATCTGTAACTTTTTGCTATTCATTATTGCTAATAATATGCGCTAAGCATTCCTTGAAAGAAACGTTTTTCAACCTACTGTATATTGCACTGGTCAAAGCTAAAAATGCACTGGTCAAAGTTTAAAATTTCAAGTTACAACTTTGACCAGTATGTTTTTTAACAATTAAATCTCCCCCAGTAGTACAAAGAGTTAATTAAAGCTTTAGTTATGTTCACAATGCAGTGCCCGACACTATAAGACTAAAATCGAAGACACCTTGAAACACACAAAAGCACAGTAAATGTTTTTCGTAACTATGGCTATTTACGGTACCCGCCAATGGTCTAAACTTTCGAAGGTAAGGGTTTTTGACTTTTTGTACATTTTATCATTTACAAGGAGACAAAGCCGCATGATCAGTTTATGTCGATTTCGATTGGGCAAAAAAATCAATTTTCATTTTCCAACGACCAAAAAAGCACATTTTTTGCTCTAGATCAATTTTCGTGAATCTCGGATTCAACTCCAGATTTACACCTACGTATACTTGACCTAACACTTTATACAAAATGTCAACGCAGGGCATCAAAATATTTTCAATCAACAAACATATTTATCAGAAACTCAGTACAAAATTAGAAAATACCGCCGGGAAAATAAGCCGGGCGGGCTTCGCCTGTCTACGCAAACAGTCTCGTCACTCACATGACATATAATTGCCAACGCCACCTGTGGGAAGTTTTTGTGACTACACCAAACTATATTATTACATTTAAATTTAATATTGTTCATATGAAAATTATATACGGGGAAAGATACATTTTCGTAAATATCTGCATTACCTATCGGGTCTTAATTTTGACAAAGGCTTTCTTTTTATTTAAATATTATATGGTGTGAATTTGAGCCAATTCGGTCCATAAATAATATCCTTAAAAAAGCGACCCCAACGCCCCTAGGTGGCTAACACAAATAAAAACCATCCGGAGCACCACGCGAATATGGTGTGTGTATATAAAATTGTATTTATTATTTTTCTTTTCTTTTATTTATTTCCTTTAACAAACAAGATTTCAAATGGCACACTACAACTATTGCAGGAAAACCGATCAATCTTGTTTGTTTTCCATTCAGGCACGGAAAATCTGAAATCTGAGAACAAAATCTGAAAAGCCCAATCGAAAATGGCATACGAGAGAAGAGAGCAGAAATAGGTTTCTCTATAGCTTTAAAGGGGTGGAAAGAATCAATGACACATTTATGTAATTGTTCCCTTATGAGATAATTCCTGCGTCCAATCATCCAATCCTCTCTGGAGGACACACACACACTTTTTACTGTGTACAATGTACATATTAATTATAATATTAATATTAATTTAAGTACAGTGGTGACACGCTAATTAGCACACATCTCTGTATGAGAGAAATTATAAGATAAAACTAATGTTAAAGTTAAAAAATTTAAACAGGAAATTCATTGTTTACTTTCATTAATGCATATAATAGTTCATTAATTTATTCAATTATTTCAGAAAATAATGACAATAATAATTAAAAAAAATATTGAAAATAGATGTTTTCAAAGCACGCTAAGGTCTTACTTAAATCTTGAAATATGAATAATTAAATAACTTTTAATTATAATTAAAAGTTAATTATACAAATTTACCTACTACTTACTACCCTAAAAAAATGGAAAGCCATAAATAGTGTAATCGATAACAATGCCACCAATATTCCTGTCGCGATTGTACTCGATAGTGATGGTGTGCTGTAACAGATGACCCTACAGCGATTGGCAACAAATTTAATGATTTCTTTGCTTCAGTTGGTCAAATGTCAGTCCCAAACGATTTCTGTAATCGTAGCCCTGAGGGCAGAATATTGTGACACACTTTCTGTGGTGATAGCTTTTTTTCAATCCTATATTACTGGATCTGAGATCTTTAGATTAATTAATTCCCTCAATAACTCTTACGCTCTTTTAAAGAATATCGCTCTAAATAAATATAACTGATATCCTAGCTCATATTTTTAATCTAGTGGTTTAACTTAAGCCACCGAAGGATGATTCTGCTGATATTCTGTGGCGACTTCAGCTGTGTATCTGTTTCATCAGGATGCAGATAGAGGAAAGGAAGCGCATTTTTTTCGTTTTCCCCAGCATACTTCGGCTTCGTCGTCCGTCCATGCAGCGGCTTATTCGTCTTCTTTTTACCTGATTTTCATTGTTTTTTTAAAGCACTTGACATGGAAACGAAAATCAAATTTCGTGACATTTCGTGTGACATTTCGTGTTTATTCACAGCGACTTTTTTCTTTAAATGGTTTACAATGACACTCAATCCATGACCTAATTAAACCACCGACTGTGAAAACGAAAACTTCTTAAACGAGGTTTATGTTCAATCCTATACTAAACTAATCCAACACTAAAGCAAGCACTGTGAAATCGGGCATAAGAGATTTTAAATACTTAGGTATTTTAATTGATCAAAATATGAGTTGGTCAAATCATATTTTGACTCTGAAGCAATATTTGCGTTCTTCAATCCGTAGCTTCTATCATCTTCCAAAATGTTTTGATAACAGAACTTTAAGAACAGCTTATTTTGGCATATTCCATTCAAAACTTCAATATGGTATAAGCTGCTGGAGAGGGGCCTCCCAATAAAAAATTAACCATCTGATCGTTTTACAAAAGTGTGTTGTTAGAAAGATCTGCGGTAGAAACCGATTAACTCACTCTAAAAATTCTGCCGGTTAGACATCTGTACTATTTGAAAGTCTCCAAAATATTCTTTATGAGAGCTGGCTAAACATATATAGAGCCCAATCTCTGACGTCCGTACGAAGCAATCTTGACAATTATGAATTATGTCCCACCTTCCGTACCACCCACTATAGAAACTTGTCTTGCAAGTTATTTAATAATTTTCCTATAGCTATTGTTGTATCAGGTCCTTATATATTTACTAGCTGGCCCGAGCTCGCTTTGCTTCGCCTGCGGCCTGCCTACCGCATTAATGGGATGTAGCTAATGGAATTTTGATCTACTTTGTTGTTCTTATAGAAAGACCAAGGGGCCGCAGTAATTTTTGGTTGTGAAAGGTAACCAAAATACATACATATTAATATGCAGCCTCGATGGTAGAGATCTCAAATCTTACCGTCTGACAGCACAATATGGTGGCAGCTAAAGAGAGTAATAATACATCAACTCTTATCTCGATTCCTCCGATGAATCTAAAGATGAAGAGGAATATAGGGTGTCCCAGCGTAGAGGTAGATCTAATCCATTAACTGTAGATTCCTGAAGTTCTAGCGAACAAAAAATCGTATGACAGGAAGGTCTTTTTACACCCCTCTAAGTTATAGCCCGTCGAAGTAACGGATCTCCGATTTGGTGGAAAGACCACTTTAAATGATAATTACTTCTGAACTACTACAGATACAAAAGCAGTTTTGTACATAAGACGCGTTTTTTTTCAAATCTATATAGATTTCGAAAAAGCTCTCCATACAAAAATAAGACTGGATAATTATCCAGGCTAAGGTTTTGTTGTATTTTACATTGAAAACATGTTGCAGAAACATGTTCAGCCTATATAGGTTTGAAAAAAAACACGCCTATTATGGAGAGGCGATCAGAAGCGCATAATGTTGAAGACTTAATGTATGTATACATACATCTATGCAATGCAGCCACAAAAAAGTTATGGCTCCTTAAACTGAAAATTATGAAAATTTGTTGTTCTAATTTTTTACTTTAAATGTATTTTTCTCAAAAGTTTTACTTGAGGAAAAGCTTTTTTTACTAAACGTTTATCTTTGGCGAATTCTCTTAAAATTATGTTAAACAACTTTTTCACGTACGGCTAACAAAAGTGATAGTAAAAGGCATTTTAGCATGTCGACCAACCAATTCGCTCAATTTGATTTTTGATCGCTCACTCATGTTCGCTAAAAAACTGACTATATCTCACTTTGAAATACAATTGCCACCAACTAAATGATAAAAGATAAAACAGAACAGATAAAGAACGCTGCAAAAAAAAAATGAGAACTCAATTCCAATCCAACTCAAAACATTAAAATTGTACTGATTACTGAACTAACTTTTGCAGTAGCCGTACTGGCGAAATGGCGCTTGGATCGCATTGAGTTTTTTTTCCCGCCATTATGGGAAATCCCATCCCCTCGCATGGGATGGTAAAAAAGTGGTTCAGTGAATTTCGTACGAGCTTAAAAGACATTGAGCACCCAGGTGACGTCCAAGTGACGTCACAATGGAAGAACCGGTCAAAAAATCCACGATATTGTGTTGGACGATCGGAAGTCAAGGTTCGTGAGATATGTAGCTGAGACAGTAGCCATTTCAAATAATAGCGTCATTTGAATCCTGCATGATCATTTGGGCATGAAAAATTATCAGCAAGATGATTGCCGCGTTTGCTGACGAATTGTCAAAAACGGGTTCGGGTCCAGTTTTCAAAGCAGAATTTGGGACTCTTCAAGTGTAATTCAAGTGATTTTTTTACGGCGGTTCGTAACAGTTAATGAATTCTGGATACACCACTACACACCATGAATGAAAGAATGTGCACCAAAAAGGTAGAAACGGGTTCCTCGGCCGGAAAAGTCAGGGCAACGGTGTGATTGCCATTGAGAACAGCACACAAACTCACTGTTGCAATCATTTGAGATATAATATTACGATGAAAATAAAAAAAAAAATTCCCCGTACAAAATGGATGGAAAATCGATTTTTCTTAATCTTTCAATTTCCCTGAAAATTTTCCTCCATAGTGTCCTTCCTTGGGCCAATACGAATCCATCAAGCCCAAAATCGTGAAAATCAAACAATCCGTTCTCGAGCTATGAGTGCACACACGGACGTCAGTCTCTTATATAGGTATGAACATACAATATACGTGGGTGGTCCGATAAGTACTTAGCCTCACAGCCCGATGGTGCCAGTATCGCAAGAGAGATTTTCTAGTACATTCTCTTAGACGGCTACTGCTAATTTCAGCCGAATCGGACTCGTAGTTTTGTTTTGATCACGTGTCACATGACAGCTTGTCTGCGCGAGTTTTAGTATGAGGAGGTCATTTTAGTATGAATAGGTACTTTGCAGACCTAGAGAAAACCTATTTTTTGGATGGGTTAAAGAAGTTGGAGCATCGCTGGATCAAGTGTATCGAGCTTAAAGGAGACTATGTTGAGAAATAAATTGCCACTTTTCCAAAATGTTTGTTTTTCTTTTGTAGGCTAAGTACTTATCGGACCGCCCTCGTATATATGTACATATGTAGATAGATAATAAAATTGAATTGAATGAAACGAAATGAATGAAATTGAATTGATTAACAACATTATGTCCACCCCAAATAAATCCTGAATTGTAATTTATGAGGTGACATCTTGTTTTTATTGCTAAATAAAAGTGTAACTAAATATTCTTATGATATTATGAACTTGTTGTTGGGTCCCTTTTTGAGTAATTACGGCAGCACATCTCTAACGGCCCCAACCCATAGAATCCGTTGGCATCGTTGCGTTGAACGTTGACTTGTGTGTTCCACAGAATCCGTTGCATTTTGCATATCTGCATTAAGAGACGACATCTGATGATATTTTGCCATTGCTGAAATTGTTTCTCATGCTTCCACCAATGAAAGTGCTTACTCTCAATTTGTGAATGCATGAACTTCAATGCGTGATTGTATGAACAGCCAACGCACCAACGCACTAAAAAGTAGAAAGTAAGCCTACTCTCTGCATTGAAGCTCATAATATGCGTTGGATATGGGCGCATATTCCATAAGAATGCGTGTATTTTATCGAGCTGTCCGTTAAAAATGACGCCGCAACACACCAACGGATTCTATGGGTCGGGGCCTTAATTCATTGACACCGATAAATCTATACCACTCTTGGTGGATAGTGTCCCATAACTCCTTCACATTCCTTGCTTTTAAAACGTCACGACACGTCTCTTAATAATTGCCCACACATTTTCAATTGAACTCAAATCTGGGCTCTGATAGGGTCAATCCACTATCGAGATTTCATGTTCCTCAAACCACTCCTTCACAGAGCTAGCCTTATTGCAAGGTGCATTGTCCTGCTGGAAAACAGCTTGCCAGTGCAACAATAACGGTAAGTCGTTCAGGTATTTATATTATGAGCTGCTTTAACAACATAAATTTGCATGCTAGCGCATCTAATTTGCCATTTATAAGTGCAAGAAGTCCAACGCCATGAGCGCTAGGTTAGGTTAGGTGAGTGGGTTGATGAAAGCAATTACATCCTCATCACACCTAGGTCCATGTGGACCATTGTGATAAGGATACCCATAGTGTGTTAAGTGGGAGACAGACTGCTGGCTGTCACTACAATATCACTTTTAAAGCTAGTATACCATGTGGTATTGAAATTCGAAATTTTTTGGTGGTATACCACCTTCTTATTGACTGCAACGCCGCGTTCTCTCTGTTGGCGATTCTTGGTAGTTTCTTTTACAATTCAAGAAAAAAGAATTTGCATAGAAATTTGTAGCATTCAATTCTCAGATACATACAATGGATTCAAAAATAATTATTTTATCTGATAACGATACTTGCACCGATATTTTTTATTTTGTTCTGATTATTGTCATGAAAACGCAAACGTCAAATTATACTACCTAATGCGAAATGCAGTCTGTCAGGGGTTGTGGTATTCACTATACCATGGTATTCATACTATGATATCAATACCAGCAGTCTGTCTCCCACTTTACTGATCTTTGTACAATATTGGCCCTAAGGTTACAGATTGGAGGTTTAACCATCACATCTACTTGTTCTCTATCTAGGGCTGATGACTTTCTGGCTAATTAATCTGCTGCTTCTCTCTTTCACGACAACACTTCTTATTACCGTCTATTTCTCGTGTCTGTGTAACTGAAAAATGGAACTGATAAGAAACACGCGGAGAGTGTCCCTACTCATTATTAGATCTACTCTGGTAGTAAATTACATATTTTTGCTGGAAATTGCAGAAAAAAACACGGCAATCGTCTCGGCACGGGAACAGCACTGCATCAGTTTCATTTCAATCGTTCAGCTCGTGATGTGGAGTTTTATATAACCGGCGTAGTTCAGTCGCGTACTTTTTTTTCTTATGAATTAAAATTCAGTTTATTTTTTTTTTTTACTATTCTATTGCGTTTCCATCAATAATCGACGTTTTGTTGAGTAAAATACATTTTGTGCATATTCATTATTTACTGTGATAATCAAATGTAAGAAGAAATTTTTATTTGTTTCAAGAATACCGCCCAGTGGCCGGGCAATGTCTTTGATTTATTTGTTCCACTAAGTTGCATATACATATTTATTTGCTGATTGTTCAGTGTGTCATCGTAATTAGTGTTCAATTATATTGCCTCTGGAAAAAAGTTGACCAGCAATCGACTGTTTCTATCTAAAATCAGATTAACTTCTTTGGGATATGCACATAGGTTTTTTACACGCGATTTTTTGGACTTTCATACATACATTGAGTTAGGTTAGGTTCGGCTGAGAGGGGTTGAGAGGCTGAGCCATCTCAAAACACCAGGCACCATCGCGATCCTCTAAGAAACCATCCAAGGATGGCACCTAAACTGCCACAATTTCCCCAAAGCACGCCACCCTGCAAAATTTTAAAACAAGTATGTGGTTGATTCTGCCTACCTCCTCCAGGTTACTAAAGAAGTAGAAGCCTAAAATATTCCTGCGACTACGTGCTAGGTTCTGACACTCACACAGAATATGTGCAATATCCTCTGCTAGACCTAGATCATTACAGTATCTGCAAATATCCGTATCTGTGAGTCCGAGCCTCTTGGCGCGTTTGCCCAGAAGGCAATACCCGGATAATTTTACTATAACTATAGTCATATGTGCCCTGCGAAGTCTAAGGATTTCGCTGGTCCTTTTATGGTCCAGAGCTGGCCAAAGTGCATGGGGAAACCCTGTGTCCTACAATATAAGACCATCTATGGTCAGCCCTTGTAATAATATCCTTAACTTTTTATTTAATGCGGCAAAATGGTAGAGCCATTTCCACCGTATCGGGTAGAGGCAGTTCCCCCCTTTCCTTGCCAATTCAATGCATACTCGTTTCCTTCTATCTTAGAGTGACCAGGGACCCAACATAGTCTTACCCGATCCTGCGTGCATAATGCCCTGAGCATTGTGCGGCAGCTCCTGTCTATCTCAATTTCGTCTAAAGTCAACTTTAGCGGTTATGGCTTTGGCCACAGAATATACGAGTAGCTACTTTAAATATTTTGTTGGTCTACGGGCTTGCGTCTTTTTAGTCGTCTTCTTGAATTCAGTTCCTGCTCAGATAAACTTCCCATTTGAGGGTTGGTGTGGTCACAAAATAATATTTGATGTCATCTGCTGATTATTTTTATTTCTTATTTTACGGTAAGGAAGTTGAGGTCACGGTGTAAGTCTGCATTAGTTATGTACCATGGTGCATTTAATATTGTCCGAAGAATTTTTGTTTGTAGTCGTTGAATGGTAGAAAGGTAGTTCCCCAGATTTGAGTCACTCCCGTACGTCTTTATTGGTTTTATTATTGTCTTGTAGATAAATAGTTTGTTTTCTGTTGAGTTCTTGAGTTCTTTACCAGAAGCCAGTAGAGTTGTCTGAATTTGTTTTTTATTTAGTCGCGTTTATATAATATGTGTGATTTCCAAGTAAATTGTTTACCTATTCCCATACCTAGGTACTCCGCTTCATTGCCAATAGTAACCCTTAACCGACCCTCAATTTGTTTTTCCATATCCAGATTAGTATCAGAAATGAACCCGCAGCTAAAATCTTAGTTCCGATGATACGCAAACAACAAAATCAGAAAATCTAATGATGCAGTTATATTCGCCGTTCGAATAGGCATTGTTGAAAATAAAATGAAAAAATGGTACGTGTAGAAGTACGCGTGACCGAAGTGAAACTTCTTAGCTACATACATACACTGCCGCTCATCTGAATAGGTTCACAATATATGATCTTACTTCTTCTCGCCTCTCTTAATGTATATTAAAAGGACACAACTTTTTTTAATACATATAGCAAGATTATTTATTTATACTTAATTTTACAGAGAAAAACCAGTGAAAAAAATAACCGTTATTGTGTTATGCTGCTTTGATCTTATACTTCGAAAAAAATATCCGAAATTTTTGGCTCATCAGAATAGGTTCAGTAGCAATAACTTCAGATAACGTGGAGATAAGCTAACAAATCGTAACGTTTTTTTTTTTTTTGGTATTCGATAGTTATAATTATTTTCCACCATTTGTTTTGAAAATGGGTCGCGATAACCCTTTAACGTAGGACGAAAAGGACCAAATCAAAGCGTTTAGTGAATCGGGCATAAAATACCGTAATTTCGCAAAATAAATACGACGAATTCAAAATTTTGTTAGCAATTATTTGTAAAACGTGTTGAGCAACGGAAAAAATATGAAGGCAGGCACAAATAACACAACTACAGACACAGATAGGAGAGCCATCATCAGAGATGCGTCCAATTCTCACGTCGCTAATTCCAAAATAAAGGAAACAACCGGTGTTAGCCCTTACTTGGCTATGGTAAAGCATGTGATCGAATCGGACGAGACGGGTTGCAGCAAAAGAAAATACGAAAAAAGCTGTGTATACAGTATACCGAAGTCACAACCCACTGAAGGATGGTTGACTCGCACGACCATATAACTTAAAATGGTTTGAAAGCAATCTATTGGATCGATGCAGCAATCATTCGGTTGCGATTAATATTTGTCATTGGTCATTTTGTTTACTCTGCATGCGGTTCCTATGTAAATTTACTGTGGTGAAATGCTTAATGCAACCATAACGCGACCATTTAACGCGACCGTTTAACGCAACCTTCCGAAGTAAGAAGTTTCACTTCAAAAAATATAATTTACGAGAGATAAAAATCGATTACTTGAATAAAAGACAAAAATGTCGCAAAATCAAAATGTGATAAAATCACAAGAGATCAGTCCGCCAAATTAACTCTGCAGCACCAGAGCACACGTAATATTATGTTCTTCTCATGGTGCATCGGAGAAACAAAATTCTTGCTTTTGTTGCATTGGTCGAATGTTTGTTGGCGATAAGCAAATGCGGAAAAATTTTGCATCGCCCACGATTAGATCAGTTTTATTCTACTGAACGTAACGTTTCGCAAAGCATTTGTATGTCCAATATATACGAAATTGCTGGCTCTGAGGTGTATTTGATTTTACCATCTTTCGATGTACACAATACAATTAAATCAGCAACAGAATCCTCAAGCATCTTCTCGTCCGATTCGTCTGCACTTTCTCCACTGGCACTTGAATAATGTTCTGCTTTGGCGTCTGCAATATCTGCTGCTGTTGGCTCATGTGAATTATCGTCATTTTGGAAACTAATGCAATCAGAATCAGTAGGTAGTTAGTTAGTTCAAATTTTGGCCGACGTAAGTCGATTTCGACGGCACATTTTCAAACAACAAAAAAAAATTTCTTAACTCAAACTTAAATTTTTGTTAAATGAACTAAATGCGCGGTTGACTTCATACACAAACATAAAATTCCATTTGACTTATGCTAAGCATCATGCGCGCCAAAAACGCTTCAATTTGTTTGATACTCTTTCCATTTAGTACTGAAAATATACGTAGGGTCATTTCTGATACTATGGGGCCTTTAATGTATAGAAAAACACTTGCTGCAGGATTTCGACCCCGTCCATCAGAGTCATCTACCGAAAGTGAAAAACGACATATTTCGACGACAAAATAAAAGTCACTAAAGCACAGATCTAAAGCCCTGCGAGCAAAAAAGTTATTTAACATTTTTTCATGAAATAGTATCAAAGTTGATACTAGTTCTTTTAAGCCGAAAATTTGGTGTGTAGTGTACAAACAGTTGAGTGAACTTTAACAAAGAAAGTACAGATTTTCTATTTAGAATATCATTTTGTTAATACTTTACGTATGGCGTAATATTTTTTATTTTGGGGTTACTTTGCTCCTGGGGCGAAATTGATGGTTACTGTATTTTTATGTTTATATTTATTGAAACTTAGTGGGCGCCGTAGCGCAAGTGGTTAGTGCGTCGGACTACTGAGCCAGCGGTCTTGGGTTCGAATCCCGCCGCAAACACCTAAAAGTTTTTCACAGTGCCCACCTCTTTCGAATGTTTGACAAGCATCAAAGAGTATCATTTGTCACGATTGAGCTTCTCAATTCGCCGTTCGGAGTCGGCAAAAAACTGTAGGTCCCTTCCATTCGTGCAAAAATATAACACGCACACACACATGGTTGCGAGCAGTAGGCCCAGGTTCACCTCGAGCTGTAGCGCCAACTAAGTAAGTATTTATTGAAACTTGCGACTTTATTTATCTAGAAATGCTATTTGCGCAAATCTCTTAAGCTTTGGAAATGTCCCTCTCGAAGAGATGAACTAACATACCCTTGGAGAGATGTTATAGGTTCTATTAAACCACCAAAACAGGTTTCTAAAAGGAGGGCACTTTTTCTGTCGATGAGCTTAATTCCATTTTTACTTAAAACTTTTTAGTTTTATAACTACTATTGGGTTGTACCACATGAAATGTCCAATTTTATAGTAAACATTTAAAAGCCAATATTATTTTTCTGTATTTTTTTTATTCAATCAAAATAGGATCCGTTGGCATCTGTGAAATTCTTCCAACGTGATACAAGGTCAAATATTCCTTTTTCGTTGAAGTGCTGACTTTTTGAGACAATGAAATCTTCAAAGGCTTTTATAACCTCTGATCGGTTCCGGAAGACCTTCTGCCGGCAAAATGAATCCAGATTGCGGAAAAGATGGTAATCCGTTGGGGAAATATCAGGAGAGTACCGTGGATGCGGAAGAATTTTAAATTCCAACTGCAACAGTTTTGTGCACCGTCACTTGTGAGGTATGGGGTCTAGCATTGTCATGCATAATATTGGACCATTATTATTCACCAATGCAGGTTGCTTTTCAGCCAATTTTGCATGCACTATGTCGATTTCCTCACAATTTTTGGCTGCATTTATCGTTTCCCGTGGTTGAAGAAATGGAAAGTGGATTGGTCGTTGCGATGTCCACCAAACTGTCACCATAACCCTGTCTAGGTGAAGACTTAGTTTGGGGGTGAGTTTTGGGTTTTCTCTGCATCTTTTATGGTTGTCATACAAAATCCATTTTTCATTACACGTGATTATACGGTCAAAAACGGTTCATTTTGATGCCTTAAGCTCGGCGATGCCCAGATTTCAACGCGGCGTAGTTTTGTTGCTCGTTCAATTCATGGGGCACCCACTTGTCGAGTTTTTTCACTGTTCCTATTAGAGATAGGTGTCGATTCCCCATGTTCTCTGCAATGTCCCGTCTCATTTCTGTTGGGTCTGATTCTACCGTTGCTTTCAAAATATTGTCGTAAATTGCCGAGTCTGTCTTTTCAGATGGTTAATTTTCAAGGCTAAGATCTCCCGAACGGAACCTAGCAGACCAGCATCGAATGTTGCGTTTATTTACCGTTACATCCATAAATGCATCATTAATGTTGGAGAACTTCTTATTTCCGACTGAGCGAAAATCGGCCATTTCAAATGGTACAAACCAATATTTTGAATTATTTTTATTTTTAAAATCTTTTTTTTATTAACATATTTTTTCTTTATTTATATTTTTAAAAGTGAAATATTTTTTATTTTGTTAAAAAATTTTATTAATGTTTTAATGTTTTTCATTTATTCAAGTAGAATTAATGAAGTATTTTGCTGTTATTTTTTAATTTATAAGCATTTAATTGGATAAAAAAATGCTGTTTTGATTGAATGCTGTTTGGTTTTTAATTTTTCTTTCTTTTTTTTTTAGTAATATGACTCTGATCTCTGACTGATTCAAAATCAGTGGTATTGAAATACAATACTAACTTTTTTCGAGCTCTTTAGATAAAGAAAATATAGTTAAAAGTTTCAGTTTTTTGCCCCATTTTCAACAAAAAAAAAAGTATTTAGTTTTCATAGCATTATCTAACATCTTATTAATGACGGGGTGAGATAAAAATAGATCAAAACTATTTGTCTACAATTTCTGAGAGGTTTAAAAAAATATTGCAACAAACGGAGCAAAGTAACCCCGGTTTACGGTATGTCTGCTGTATATAGAGGGTAGAGCGTTGGTCCCAGAACACTTGCTTGGGGGACTCCTGTGTCTATTCGGCATAGCTCGGAGCACTCACCGCTATGTGAAACGTAGATATCGTCACAGGCAAACAATTGTGCGTTTTTTATACGTCGCATCATCTAATCCTAGCTTAAGGGGTTATATACAGTCAGGAGAGCTAAAAAAAGCGATTTTTCAAGAATTTTTCCTGAGAAAACTTTTAAAGTTATTAATGTAAAATTTCTTACATTCAGGTAACTTTTAACTGCATTTCAACATTTTTATTTGTAAAAATAATACTTTGGAAGGCTGCTATAGCTGATCTCCCGGAGCTTCTCTCCAAAAAGGCGTCTTGCGGTGACCACGATATCTCTGGACTGGATCATAGAAAATGAAAAAAACCAAACGGATGTCGTTAAAGAAATGTACAATCTAGGTATTAGTCGAAGGAATAAGCAAAATAACATTTTTTACAGAAATGGCGTCCTCTCAAGGAAAAAAAACGATTTTTGGCATTAAATTGTTAATTAAAAAAAAATATTATCGGTGATAAAAAAACTTCGATTAATTACTAAAAAATATACTTAAGAAGCTTCTGTTAAGATTTGAGACGGATCGGTTCAGCAGTTTCCGAGAAATCGTGGTCACCGACATGGTTTTGAGAAAAATGCGTTTGAAGTTTGAAAAGCACTTTACATAGAGTAAAGAAAGCGCTCTGATGACTTTACAAATATTCGTGTAACTTCTAGAATAATCGTCGGATTGACTTAAAATGTCAATGCGTGTACCTAAGTATATATACATTATGAAATAAAAAAAACCCTTAAGTCATGCGCAACAAATCTCCATTCCTTGCTCTATATCCTTGTAAACTAAACGATGAAGTTCCTGTTTTGTGAAAACAGAAAAAAGAAAAACCTTCCTTGCTTTAAATAAACAAGTAATATTCTACACCTCCAACATTTTTATATAAATTTTAACAAATAATCTTTATACCCGTTTAGATGAAACAAACATAAAATTAAGAAAAAATTCACAAGAGAAACCATAACTGCCATTTAAAACGATGGACAGCTCTAAAAAGCCAGCCAATCAAAATCCTCGCAAACATGCAAATATTTTCTCGCAACTACTCTTCACCTGGTCGATACCAATGTTGTACAAAGGTACACAAAAGGGACTTGGACAAGATGATCTCACAAAATGCCTCAAAAAAGATCGTTCCGAAAAGCTTGGTGATAAGCTGGAAGAGTAAGTTTGTATCCAAATTTTCGATCAGTATAAACTAGTATCCTCTGCTCAGTGAATGGTTCAAAGAGATAAATCGGGCCCATTGTAAAGGCAAAACACCGCTGCTCCGCAATGCAATGCTCCGAACATATTGGTCTTCATGTGTCGTCGATGGAATCTTATGCTTGATCTATATCATTTTGAGGTAGGTACGACATAGTTACCTTCAAATAAAATACAAATAACTCTACTTTTAGATCCAGTGTACCAGTAGTTCTGGCGCAACTTTTACTTCAATTTCAGCGGCAAATAGATTCAATTGATTCACAGGGCGATTTGATTAATTCAGCCAACAGTATGCATCTTTTATTGAATGGCACAGAGCGCAGTATATCCGATATAAGCAATTCAGGTAAGATGAATCCCATCAAAAACATAACTGTAAAAAGGGCCAAGTTCCTACCTATAGAAAATGTATGCAAATGTATGACAAAAAGTGGTGAGATAACAGCGGCCAAAGTCTTGCAGAACCTTACTATAGAGGTAAGATAGATAAGTAAGTTGAAGCCTTATGCCTAGAATTAATAAAACGTATCTATAGAAACTTCAAACCTGGCCGCGTTTGAAAGTTTCAGAAATGTGTAACAACTACTAGACCTGCAAATGGAATGGTGTTTCATCGTGCGTATAAAGCACAATAATAGCGTTTACATTTGTACATGTACATAACATATGTATGTATACTAGCATTATATTCCTTGAACTCAAGTTTTATTTCAACGCGGCCAAGTTTAAAGTTTCTATAGATACGTTTTATCAATTCTAGGCATAAGGCTTCAACTTACTCATCTATCTTACCTCTATAATAAAGTTCTGCAAGACTTTGGCCGCTGTTATCTCACCACTTTTTGTCATACATTTGCATACATTTTCTATAGGTAGGAACTTGGCCCTTTTTACAGTTATGTTTTTGATGGGATCTCACTTCTTTTTGTTGAGTTTACCGTCATAGGTATACGCCTTAGGCTCTTTCCAGTGTTCGACTACATACTGCACAATGTTTGATCTGACTCTACGTCTACGTGTATAGGTACTTCCTTTTGATAGCTACAATTTTCGTTATATAAAACTGTCAACAATTTGAACATTTTGCCAGGTCCACTCCCTATCCCCACACCACAGATTAAATTTATCGAGTCGAGCTCGAGAGTCGATTGTATTTCTTTTGAACTGGTTAGTAAATTGGGTTCATCCGGAGTCGGACGAATATGCAATGAAAATGAGCAGAGCAGAGCACCTCTCCAATCTTATTGAGCTAGAGTAGGACGACACGATGACGGTGCAAAAGGCATCACTATGATCGATAGACTCACTCTCACACTCAGTTTGCCATTTGCCATTTGCCAAATATCAATTATACCAATACCAACCAATCCATATGAAAATGAATACGTTTTGTGAGAGAATATATATATTTATAATTTATATAATATACATATACATACTGCGTTCATCGTCACATTTTTGAGTATCATTTTCATTGTATTTATAATATAAGAAGTAGCACGTCTATATATTAGTATATTACTTGAAGGGGAGGTTGTCCTTGTCGTATAAAATACATTTGGTGAGAGAATTCACCACGTTTATGGTTAGCTCTCACTAAAATGTCCATTTGTGTATGTATTTGTGGGTAAGTTTCACACTTTTGTAGTGTATATATAATGTATAATACACGGTGGTTTGTTTTTATTAATTTAAACGATTTGCAAGTTAATAAATAAGAGTTTTTTATTTTTTCCTTTATACACACTATAAATGCTACTTACATTCCAAATTTCAAGTCTCTAGGTCTGCTGGAAGTACCATATACATTTTGATGACCGTTGTGTCAGCTACGAAAATTACGATTTTCGGAGCTCAATATTTCTTAAAGTATAATAGGTACAGACTTGAAACTTGGAATATGATCTAGCATAGCGCTCTTCTACTAGCAGCCAGAAAATGAGGCTCCCAGTGACTTAGGAAGCTGAATTATAAGGGTACGTAAATAGCCGCGAAGCGCTTCGGGTAAAGAGTACCGGTAGTGCCGCGTGGAACTTGGCGGTCCACTACCGTGCACCCAGATACACAAAATTAAGATAATAAAGTTTAACTAGTCAAAATGAAATTAAACTTACTACAAAAATGTATAAACAGAAAATACATACATACACTTAGCACACAGTGCATCTGTAGAGTACCGTAGTGGATAGTTCTTTCTTCCGAAATCCCTTAAATGTAAGACCTTTGTTAATTTTCAACCTTTTGTATATTCTGCAAATACAGTTAACCCTCATTTAACGGTGTAGATAGGCTCTCAAGAAACAGCGCGTTACCTATACAAAATCGCGTAATACGATACCTGAATGTGCACATTCCTTGACACAGAGGAATGCGATAGGAACATGTGAGAATGAATGTACATTTTGCACATTAGAAAATACCGAAAATCGCGTTATAGCGAATTGGCGTAGTGAAAGTACCTTGTTATACGACGGTTGACTATATAATATTTACATCTGCGCTAAAATGCTGCCCAAACAATGTGAAATAAGTACTACCTCGGTAATTTGAACTATTAGAGACCTACCCAAGTTCGAACCACGGAGGTTTTCGAATTACTGGATACTTTCTTCGTAGTCAATATTTCGGATACAAAAGCAGTGTAAAGCGGTTTTAAGTAGTAAAATCCAAAATCTTGTGGTGCTTTTGAAGACGGTTCATACTTGTCTGACAACAATGCTTGAAATGTAACTTAAAATCCTAATTTATTAAAATAATAAACCATTCACAAAGCCAGTCGACACAAAAATGCTAACTGCAGGCCTACCTACAATATTTATTTCTCAAACAAAAATTAGCTCATAGCCTACTGAAATGGAATCGACACGTGTTTATCTTTATAAATGTTATCTCTTAATTTAGCAAAGAAACTACGGAGAAAATTCAAATTACAGAGTACCAATTTTCACAAGTGTTCGAATTAGAAGATACGTAATGTAAACAAATAGGTGTTCGAATTAGTGTAGCGTTCGAATTCGAATGACCGAGCGTTCGAATTAGCGAGGTAGTACTGTATTATTATACTTCTATTTTGATTTGAATTACTTTTATCTTAAATTACAATTGACGATATAAATCTGTCTTTCTCCAGCGACATTTTGAAACGGCGGGCGCACAATGGGGCAAATTTACTTTTTTGCTTGCAAAAATCATAGCTCCTAAACTAAAAAAGATATCGGGATAATTTTTTTTTCTGTTTGAAGGAAATTTCCAAGGCTATAATATTTTTTAAAAAATATTTACAGGGTGTTTCAGAATCTTCTGCTGAAATACAACAATTTTTCCAAAGGAAATGGTCTTAATATTTTACCTCAAAAATTGTCAAAAGTAGGTAACTGAAGTAAATACAGTATGTCTAAAAGTCAAACAAAGTCACAGTGGTGCATCAAAGTTAACGAACGAGAAATGTTTTAAATATTTTTGCAGGTGTATCAAAAGCCCTCTATTTATACTATTTCGGTGGAATTTTTAAGTCAAAAAAGTATGTTAAGTGGTGTAATGCTAAAAAATTATAAAATTTAAGAACAATGCTTTCCAAAATTTCAAGTTAGACAAAAATATTTTTATCCAAAGGGGTAAAAATAGTATTTTGCTTTAGAATTAAATTCAAATATTAATGTTTGTAGTAATTGCAGAGAATTTCAAAACTTACAAGCGAACCAGTGGAGGAAAAATTTATTTTTTTTTATTAAGTGGCACATTAACATAACAAACCATTTCAATAATGTATTTCAAGTTTTTAACAGTGGAGAATAAATAAATAAATAATTAAAAATTAATAATAAAAAAAACTAGATTTCTTGGAATCTTTCGTCAAAGTCCGGATTAATTTCTCCAAACTTGGCACCGTCAACATTTTCTCTACAATCTAGAACGTTCAGTATTACTTGAAGCCTTCTTATCACCTCCTTATTGACTACAGTTATGATTTTATGAAGAGGATTAGGGGCTGCCGAAAAGGGCCTGAAAACCGCAAAATCCTTATCACAATGAATTGGTATACATTTTTTTTTACCTGGAAAGTATACATACATAAATACAGTAGAAGCTCGAAAAAGTTGATCGAAATGTCCCAGAGCTTGTCAACTTTTCTGGACAGTTTTCAAAATCTGTAGAACATTAATATTTTGTCCATAAATAAACTTATTTTAATGAGTTTTTACAATATTTGTACGTAAAATCACCAGGTTTGGCATATGGTGGGTTTCGTTATTTTCTGCGCACCATTTGATCAATGCATTCACGCTTCCAATGGCTTCTGGATAAGAAATTTTTGTCGCTTCCACTGTCTCGATATCTTATTCGTCGTTATGAGTACCAGCTTCCTCTATCTCGCCCTCTTCTTCAATTGAGACCGTATTCCACTCTTCAATCTCTTCCAAAGTCAAATTCGAACTCAATCCTATTTTCGACAGTGATGTATTGACTTCTTGAATTTGGTCATTGTAGGAATGATCCGAAGCAAACAAATCGAACAGAGGAATGTTATCATCAGCATCAAATTCATTGTCATCCCAATATTTAATCTTTTTCCATGCGTTTTGCAGAACACGTTGCGGAAGTTCATCCTAAGCAGATTTGAGCAACAAAATGCTATCGCGAATATTATGCTTTTTTAACAAAACTTCTATTGGCATATTTTCTTGGGCCACAACATTGCACAATAGCTTGTAACGACAGCTTAATTTGACCAACTTAATGGGATTCTGGTCCATGGGCTGCAAAACTGCTGTAACATTTGGAGGTAAAAGAAGCGCTGAAATGTTACCATCGTCAGTTTTAAGCAATTCGATAAGTTTGTGCGCTGTGCAATTGTCAATCATTCATCATTGTCGCTTTCGACGACAAATTGTTTTCGGTTGAAAATCTAAGAACCTAAATAAGAAACGACATATTGATATTGAATTTGTAAAACTGACACAAGTCCGGTTTACCTCTTTTACGAACGAACCATGAAACCATTCATAAAACAGTTTTGATGTCATCCAAGCTGATGGCGAATTAGTGTAATTTATCGGATTTTTGAAGCCTTTAAAACAGCGCGGATTTGCAGATTTACCAATGACCATTGGGCTTACTTTGTGTGAACCCTCAGCGTTTGCACACAACAAAAATGTGATTCGCTCTTTTGGGGTTTTTCGGCAAGGTGCTGTTTTTTCAGTTGCAGCAACGTAGGTTTTCTGAGGTAACAAGCGATAATATAAACCTGATTCATCCGCATTGTACACTTGAGCATCGCTAAGTCCAAGTTCACTAATCATTCCTCTTAATTTTCTTATAAACGGTGCGACTTGCGATGTGTCGCTCGAAAGAATCTCACCACACACTTTAAGATAACGAATTCCATGCCTGTTTTGAAATTTTGCCAACCATCCATCGCTCGCATTAAATGAATTGACACCTTTTTCCGGATACATTTTTTCGAATAAAAACTTAGCTCTGGCCTTGAATACTGGACCGGTAACAGTACAATTTCGAGTACGCTGATTTAAGAACCATTCGTATAATTTGCTCTCTACCTTAGGATATTCAGTCTTATGACGAGTTTTTATTTGAGCATATTCAAAGTTGTCGACTGCTGCTGCGAGAAGGGTTTGACGATTTTTTTTATCTTGGAAATTGCCTGCTTTGTGACACCATATTCGATTGCCAAACGACCGCCGCGAACACCATTGTCAAGTTTCTTTAACATTTCTATTTTTTGTTTTAAATTTAATCGAACTTGTTTTCGTTTACCATGTTTCTTTGCCATTTTTTTGCTCAAATTTAGTTAATTATCGGACAGCAAATAAAATTCAAACAAATGAACAATACGTAAGAAAAAGTCAGTAATAATTTAAAACAACGGGATTAAACATACATAATAAGGCACGCATTTGCCATGGAAACATACATTTCTTCGGAATGCGTAGCTGCTGTGTTATGTTTTTTACATCGTTAAACCGAATGCAAGTAAAAAAGAATCACGCTCTAAAAAGTTGACCGAAAGTCAACTTTTTAAGGCAACGTATGCTAGCTCAAATTTGGTCAACTTTTCTGTAAAGTAAACTTTTCTGAGAGTCAACTTTTCCGAACTTCTACTGTATTTACAAACTATTTTTGGCCTTAAACAAAAACAAAAAAAATGTGAACAAAAATTGAAATTGATTGAATCAAATCACTCTAGCTCAACGATTTGCAAATATTTGCAGCTGAGCTTCTAGCAGAATGTTCAGAAATACACGTACCTTAAATTTCCGTTGAGCTTAGACCACACATTATCGTACCTTTTTGTTAAACTCAACATAAAATCAAAAAAGTGTGCTAAAAACATGTTTTCAAAAAACCACTAAATTTCAAAAAATCAATATTCCAAAAAGGAAAAATTGGTTACAGTTAAATAAAGGACAACCATATGTTCCATGAAAGTAACAAACCAATGTGTTTTTAACCACTATACCAAATTTGTACACACCGAACTCAAACGAAAACATAAAAAAAATCAATTTTTCGTTTACACTGAAAATAACCTAACTTTAACTGGCTGTACTTATCATACTAATTGTCCAAATTTAATAATTTTTTCGGTTTCTTGTGGTTCAAACCATTCTTAATCCAAAAGATAAGCTTTTTTTGCATTATAGACACACGCGCAAATTGAATTTTGCAAGCACTTTTGCAAAAAAGCCCCACAGTGCGGCGCCTTTTAAGACCAAATTTTTTATTTTTATTTTTTTCCGAAGGTTGGTGAAAATCTTCCATAGACACTATGAGAATACCAAGCGCGTCCTCATAGTAGTATCAAATTCTTACTGACCAAAGACACCACTCTTCGATATAAATTTGTTAGATACTGCAACTAAGTTATCTTATCAAGCAATTTTTCTATCATGAATAACGCTCGTACCTTTTTTAGGACCAAAAGCAGTATATTTCAGACAAAAATTTAAAAAAAAAATAAATCGATTTTTAAAAAACCGTATGTATCTATGTATCTATGTTTTTTGCAGCATTTTGTTATCCTATTAAATTAATAAACAAACGCAAAATCGAAGTAACGTGTTCTGAAAAAGAATAAATAATGATAAGCCAAGTATACTAAAGAGAAAGAACGAGGCAAATCTATATGCCATGTACACTTCGCTGTTTACATGTACAGTAAAACTTGTGTATAGTGGTATCTGCTAATAAAAGAATCTTGCGAAAACTATGTAAATAGTGGAAATTTTTTGTGCCAAGTTTCATTTTCTTCATACAAAATCACTCTTATATAGTGGAAACTTGTGAAATCTGAATAATGGTACTTTTTCGATGGACTTTTTTCCCATGCAAATTCACTCTTCAAAAGCAGAATCGTAATTCACACATTTCTTTTGCTTCTTTCCGTGTGTATCTCATTCTGTGAGCGGCTACATTCAAAACGTTTTAAAACGTTTTTGTTTTATACCTACATATTCTGAACTCCGATAACAAAATATGTATATCGGAAAATAATAAACGAAATAACGTTAACGACTCCGAACAGTAGAAATGTTTGTGAGTTATAGAAAAATCAGTGCACCCAAACATTCCACTATTCACAAGTTTTACTGTACATGTTGCTATTGATCTCTCTGACATCTTGCATTGCGGTTGATAAATATGGATTTCGAAGCGTTAAAAAATTAAAGTTTTATATTTTTTCTCAGAATTTTCGCAGTATTTTGGTGAAAAAAGCAGTATGCAGTTTTGGAGTCTAAAAAACAATATAATACCGCTCAAAACAGTATAGATACGAGCGTTAATAATGAAATGTAAACGTTTGGCAGGTTACTTTCTCGCCAAGTCAAAAGGTTTTGTCCTTTGAATCGGCGCAATAAATTGGTCTCATCCAAAATTAGTAGGACTGTATTGTTAACATGTCCGATTAGTCGGTTTCTATGCTTTCGCGCGAAGCTTCTAGTTTCAGCTTCGATTGTCGAAATTTCGAGATCCCTGTGGACATCGTCGTTTCTAGCATACCACGGTCCTTGGACAATTTCTCTAAGCACTTTATTTTGAAAGGTCTGTAAATTATTGGCATTTGTTTTCTTGGTACAACCCCAAAGTTGTATACTGTAGCTCCACACCGGCTTTAGCATTTGCTTGTATTAAAGCAGTTTGTTCTCGGTACTGAGGTGGGAATGTTTTCCGAGCAACCAGTATATTTCTCTATATTTCTTTACGTTTCATTTTCACGTGCGAATTCCACTTTAGCCTTGCGTCGAGTGTCATTCCCAGGTATTAGGCTCATTTGCAAAGGGTATTTGGGCCGCATTTATAAAAATTGGCAACATTGATCTCATTTCCGTCGACAACTGGTGCCTATACTCAGGCGCAAAACTATCAATCGACAAATGTAAACACTTGCATATATGTCGAAAAAAAATGTACATGTAACGTACTCTTTGGAAATATACCTATCCAAAGTGTGCAGTCACTAAAAATTGTAGGGATTCACATCAACAACAAATGCAAATGAAACACTCATATTGAACATATCATCCCCGAATTTGCAAGTCGTCTGAACATCATTGAATGCCTGCCCAGTCCAGCAAGAAATTCAATAGCAATCCACTCTCAATAATCTCAGTCACCAATTCAATCCTCACCAGTAAAATACTGTTCGGACTATTCCTCTATGGAGGAACTTTTCCATTTTCGGAAAAACAAGGACAAGATTATTCCTCAACACTAACCCAACAAACTTACTTTCTAACCCTAGCGTTAAACACTGGCGCAAATAGATAGTCAGCCCATGGACTACTAACCGGATTTGGTGTTTTGTGCTTGTCTTTTGTATTTCTTCAATTTCTGTCGATAGTTTGAGGTCTTTATGGATGTCGTCATTGGAAATATACCATGGAGCGTCTATTATCGTTCTTAATATTTTTGATAGCTGTCTTTGGATGATGTTTATATTTGATTTACACGCTGTTCCCCACAGCTGAAGTCTGTATGTCCATATTGGTTTAATAATAGTCTTTTAAATAAGCAGTTTGTTGTCTATAGATAGAACCGAGTTTCTTCTCAGCAGCCAAAATAGTTGTCTAAATTTGTCCTTGATTTGATTACGTTTTGTGAGTATATGCTGTTTCCAAGTTAACTTTTGGTCTATATCGCAATTATTGCATTTCTTGACTGAGGTGTAGGAATGTCGGATGTATATATTAGATATAATAAAGTTCCGAGGACGCTTCCTTGGGGAACTCCAGCTTTAAGAAGATTTGAGTGCTCATCTCTGTGTTGTAGTCTACCTATTAGGATTTTTTCGAATAGCTTTGATACTATTGGCAATAAACTTATTGGCTTGTAATTAGCGGTTTGAGTAGCATCTTTTCGAGGTTTTGGAACTGCTATCACTTTGGCTACTTTCCAAACTTTTGTGAAGCATTTTAGAGTAAAAATTGCGTTAAATAGATTTCGGAGGTACAAAAGTGCGTTTTGGGGACCCAGAGCTTTTTTTGGATTAATCTTGTGTTGAATGTAGTATTTTATATCTTTTACTGTTAGCTTTTTTATGTAAGAACTATTAGTGCTTCGGAAACTAGAAGTTGTAGGTAAGCTTATGTCTGAGTTATTTATGTCATTAGTAAACGTCGCTCTAAAATGTTCAGCTAAGATTGTTGCAATAATTTGTTGTGTGCCCATATTTTTGACAATTTAAGCACTGGGCAATGTCCTTCTTTAGTCGAAGAGGTTCGAAGTTTATACTGCCTTAAAGTAATTGTCTTATGTTATATATGTATGTCTTTATTGTTTTCCTGATTTTCAATCTCTAGTGTAAAGATCGGTAGAGGTCTTTTGGTTCCTCGTTGGAGAATGTTATGGATATTTGTCACATTATGGCCCAACTCGGATAGCTCCCTTTTGATTTCATTCGTATCTGTTGAGTGATGTATGGTTCACGACTAAGCGATGTAAGATGCCACATAAGAATGAATGATGTCAAAAAATTATTGATGTTCTTGAAGATTTACACCGTTCAGTAGAGACAAAACGGTTTTGCCTCCAAGGCCCCATTGATTCCTCATATTTGAATCGTTTTCGGCTTTAGCACATGCATACAGGATGAACTGAATAGGTAGCCATCGCTAGAGCAGAGACACCACAAGGTTAGGTTAGGTTGGGTGGCTATCCCCATATTTCGTAGGATTCACTTAGACCAAAGTAGGTCCATTGTGTTGCCACATGAGCCGATTCTCAGCGATACTCCTGGAACCATTTTGAAAGTTGGATGAATTTCCGTATTTTATTGATATAAATAAATAAAATAAATAAATAAATAAATAAATATCTTGAAGGTCTACAAAGAAGTATTATCATTTTTCTTAAGGAGGAGAGAGCTGGGCAACTCCTCCTCCTCATCCATGCAGCTGTGACAGTAGTCATTGGCGAGGATTCCTAGTCTGCTGGCATATCTGCCTATTGCACAATGACCTGTCCAACTAGTATGCCGATATGTGATCTGCTTATTTTTAGCAGGCGGCAAGTTTTATGTTGGTTTAGCCGTGGCCAGGTCTGTCTGGCGCAGCTACACGTGTCAAGATTACGCCATTTCTCATAAGCCTGTTGTAGAGCTTGCGTTGAGATTTTTTGTTTTATTATTTCTATTGGTACATGGGGTTCACTTCACATCACTATGACCAGAAACCCAGCACAGCGTGGGCATTCATCTGTTCGACATCTGGTTTAGAGATACTAACCGGATATCTGTGTAGATTTCCAATGCGGATTTGTCATTAAGACAGATATTTCCTACCCATTCTTATCGGCTGGGAATGAAATCTAGGAGCGGAGTCATATAGTCCGTATACTTCCCTATTAAGATTATTCATTGCGAATATTCTGGCGTGCCCAAAGTTAGAAGATACTCACTGTGAAGTTTCTTTAAGTCGCATCGCCGTTTTTGCTGCTATGTCCCTACCATAAATGTCCAACGAAAGCATAACATATTTAACATTGTTTCAAGAGCAGCGGTAGTTCGCATGGCTCCTGTAACGCAGATGCAGGCCGTTCTCTGGATTTTGCTAAGTATATTTACGAAGCTAACTTTGCCTAGTGCTGTTCACCTGACTAGAATTCCATACATAAGTATGGGTCTGACCACCGCAGTATAAAGCCTAGTTCTAATTCCCTATTTACAGCCTAAGGCTTTTTCTATCAGGCGGATTTTCTCACTAGTTCAAGTGTGTTCAACTCTCAGTATTCTATCTAGAATCAAACCAAGGGGGGGGGGGGGGGGGAGGGGTGACTTGAGAGATGCTATGCTTCTTAGTGAATAACACAAGCTCCGTTTTTCCTGCATCCAAAACGTACAGGTTTGTTCCGAATGAACATTTGCAGGATTGGGGAAATAAGTATGGCACCATTTGCTAATTGCTAAAGGAAAAAATACGCAGAAGAACAGATGCTGAAAACAATCATTTCTAAAAACTAAATACATAATTACATATGTATTTTGAAATCTATTGTAAAAATATAAGGGCAATTCTTAAAAACGAAAATCACATTGAATTGCTATGTTGCGGGATTTAAATATTTGGTCGTAATATCACGCACGACCCGCTCTCTTAGATTACTCTTTTAGGGAGCTTTTTTCGCTCATCCTACTCTTTCCCTTAAGAGCTTCTCTTATGACACACAGAATGAATTGACTGTGGAAATGTGTAAAGAAGAAACCAGTTTCTTCCATTCTGTGCCTACGAAAGGGGCCAGTATACAGTTCATGATTTTTCAATAAACTTTGATTTCGTTTCAAATTGTTTTACCGTGAATTGCGATGCCAGTTGGCCAGTCCAACGATTTGATGTAAATGAAATAGTGCTTGTTATGTGTGGGCAGATTAATGCCGTTGTATCGAATTTAAAAAGTTGAGAAAATGATCAGCAGGACTAGGTTGGACCAGCACGCTCTGTAGTGGATGGTCCCTTTAGGTATTTTTGCATGGTGGGGTTGAAAATAAGAATTTTATTTTCTTCGCTTGTTGTTTACTTTTGATATTTTGTGTCTCGGTATGTATGTATGTGTGCGAGTATAGAATCTTGGTATTTTTGGATGTATTGCTAATATGATTCGTACACAAATAGGAATCGACAACCGGCATTCATTGACCCAATGTAGACTATGCGTTGATTACGTCACTGAAAACAGGTGCCTTTAGTTGTCGCTAAGGTTATTATGTGAAATTGCAATTATGAAATCCTAGCAAAAAATTTTATAAGGCATATAAGTCTAAGGGAAAAATAAGGAAGAGAAAAACTAGAAACCTTATTCCGAGATTATTTAAAGTCTTAAATAAGACTTATGGTAAGGCTTATTATAAGTTATAAATAAGGTCCTAGGTATTTTCTCTCTCTCTCTTTTAAGGTTTAAATAAACTTATTCTTACTTACATATGTCTTATATTAAGGCTTATCTAAGAGTTACTATAAGGTATATGTTAGATTTCGAATTCTTAGGAGAAGCATATAGGTACGCAGTCGCAAATGGTTTTCCTTGGAATTTCTCATTTGAGATGTTTCTTTTCGTTTTCATTTGCCACTGACAGTTTAAATTAGAGTGTTGAACCCAGCGCGGTGCATCGAAGTGTATTAAGGTATTCTTCGTAAGTTTCAAAAGTGCATAAATTTAATAATTTATTTCATTTCTAATTATTTATTATTAATTATTATTTCTTTTTTTTAATTTAGACTGTGTTGACAGATTTTATTCGTCGTTCGACGATAATGAAGAAGACTTCAAGAGTGCAATACAACGAGGAAAAAATGTATTTTTGTTTTTATAGGAAAACTTTGACAACTTTGTATAGTACTTAAATCAGGCTTTATGTATTGCTTATCGAAACCTTAAAATAAGGATTAAGAACGACTGAAATAAACCTTAAATAAGGCTTAAAGTAAGTTCATCATAAGGTTAGAATAAATCTATGTGTAAGGTATAAAAGTATATACCTGATTACCTAGGACATGGCCTGTAGAAAAATAAGGCATAAAATAAGGGATATTTGTAGGTACTCAAAAGATATTCCTTATAAATAAGAAGCCTTATCTGCTAAGGAATAAACTATATTAACATAAGCCTTAGATAAGCCTTACTCTTTTTGCTGGGATGGCATGCATCCATACAAAACCATTCAGGTGTTAAGCTTTTGCAACTATCTCTGTTTTTATATTCCTGATTTTCAAATATGTTTTTTGTTTATCTCAAAGAACTCTTCCGAAGGGGCATGCAAATTACCAAAATCAGTATTTCGGTTATAATTTTTCTGGAATATGAAAAACTGAAAAACAAATGTATTGGTTTGCTTTGCTTTCAATACATGTGACTATGCGCTGTATATGTATTGTTTTGTGTACCACGTGGTACATATGTAACATATACTATGATCGCCGCCGAGCCTGCAAAATCTCAAGAGAAAAACTTTTTTGTCTTGCCTCTCAGTCTCAATCTCAATTGGATTATTATTTTTCTTTGGTTCTCTTACGTTGCGAAAGAGCTTTTTCATTGTCGATAATTTTTTGGTGGCAGATAATACTTCTTGGTTATTATATATTCTTTGATAAAAGTCTATTCGTTTGCGCTGGTCGTACTGTTACACTTTTATATTCTTCGATTTATTTATTTAATTAATTAATTAACTCATTTCCACCCGCCGGTAGGGAATAAGTTACGCGCGCGCAAAAAAATGTAAAATGAAATGTCAGATGGACCAAAGAACAATACATATGAATAGAAGCTAAAGTGTAACCGCAGCTCGGGGAAGCTGGCGATTTCGGCCGCTCAGCTGGGAGTGGGTTCGTGGGTTCACACGGAGATTTCTTCCAGGAAAAATGGAAAATAATGGGCGCCACCCAATTTTTAATAGGGATTGGGAAACCTGTAGTGTGAAAAAGAGAAATACGTCCCGTCGAATAACAAAACCCTGCGATCTGAAAGTCAGAGAAATGAAAAGAAAACAACGAAATACTTTTTTTTTCACCACGTTATAATTTCGGGCCGATTTATTGCAGATTAAATTGACGTTAATTATGAAGTTAAATTTATTATGGGGCTGGAAAAAATCCTCGACTGAGGATGAAAAAAACCAACCCGAGGAAAAACAATTGCACAAAGAAAATCGCCGTTTCGAATGGCCCGTTGTGGTCAAGTCCCGAAATTTTCAAAAAGACGTTATTTGCGGTCGCGTGTCCCGGTATTTGCGGGAGTTCAATCGGAACGATAATCCACCAAATTAAATCACCCTTTCTGGTGCACACCCGTCACAAACTATTCTCACTAATCAAGGATACAAAATTGTACTTATCTTTTTTTTCTTTTCCTGCTCCTTTTTTTTCCAACTAAAATTCTCGATCAATCGGTGTACAAATCGAGATGTCGATAGGTATATATATGTATATGTTTCCTCGTCCTATAGGTCCGGTTTTCCCTCCTTTCTTCCCTGCTCACAACTTTTCCCTGACAAAACACTTGAACCACGTATTCTTCAGGATTAGTCGTAACAAATCTTTAATTTCCTTTCACTTTTTCTCTCTCTACCACGAATTATTCCTCAACGCTTGTCTCAACTTCGGTCTTTCTAACCTTCTCTTATTACTGGTCAACCAAGAAGTGATCTTCCAGTCCAGCAGTTTCATCCACTCGAATCCTATGACACTCATACATTCTCACATTCAGCGATAGCGGAGTTCAATTGACTTTGTGTACAACGCTCCGCTCTTTGGCTGGAGCGTGTAGCCGTGTTTGCACCCACTATCTTTCCAGCCGCTCACTCATACATTGAACTAACTAGGTCGCCGGGAACTTTCCAACGCCTAAGTAGTTCAGCGGGTCGAGTACCTGCTGGTTGAACTGGAAGAACACATTCTCACCACTTCGAGGTGATAATCCGTGGTAGCCATCAACTGACACTGATTTATGTAAATATTCAAATCAAAACCAAAGTTAAAATGGTTTAACCACTAATGGTGAACTGGGTAGAAGGAGGAAAAACCCCACCCGTTGGATTGATATGTACCTATGTTTAAAATACGCGAAGACAACTTAGTGAGGAGCAGAAAAGGAATATACTAAAGACAATCTTACGATATTTAGCCTCGTTTCGGTGGATTATCGCGCAGGTTTGGGGGAGGGGATGACCGAAAACGTGCCATTCTATACAAAAGTATGTTGTTATTATTTACATATTACATTATTTTAAAAAATGTCAAACATTTTTGTGGTATTGATATTAAGTTACTATTGACGTGTTGCTTTTATGTTGACTCGTTTACTTTGTTTTATGTTGACTCGTTTACTTTGTTTCCTCGATATGCACATTGGTAGGACCGTCCGTCACTTACCTAGACCGTCAGCTCTTAGCAATTCATCATCGATAACCTATTGGGGTTGCCATTCCAAGATGTTGGAAAAGTGGGCCTATGGCTGATGGGACCATGGCTGCCCTCCACTTCTCCAGTCTTGGAGAGGCTTAGAAAAAAACGTAATTAGTGGGGATTCAAGGGAAAGCAGACGAGTCCTTGTTGCTGTAAAATTTTACCGCAACAGTACCAAAGTAAAATATTTGTTGTTTTTTTTTCCTCGAAAAATAGCTTTTCTTTGGACGAGACAATTCATAAAACTTGAAAGCTCCCTCTAAATCAATTCAGGACACAATCCGGTTTTCATTTTAGACCGATTGAAGCGCCAAAGCTTTGTCGGGATACTGGTACAACGTTTCTACTGAATTTCTTGGCGTTACTATAGGAATGTATATACAAAGGTTTTATTTAATTTTTTTTAAATGAAAAATTACAGTAGATAGAAAGGAGACTATGCATTTTCACTTTAAATTCGTGTTTTGGAAATTATATTCGTTATTTTACAAATGAAATTCGTATTTTTGCCAAAGAAACCAAATTCATTTTCCAAAAAAAACGAATTTAATTTGAAAACGCACCGAAATTGCAGTAAGCACAGGAGGACGACAGTTAAATAGCTATCGTGCTATCATGCTCGCCAAGACGATTGTACTTGACAGATTTTCTTGTTGTGAAGTCGATCGGTCGATTTTTATGTCAACGTGATGCATCGCTATCGTTAACGATATCGAAAACGATGACGACTGTCTTCGTCATATAAAATCTTTGCAACTCTTCTGAATAATCGATTGTCACAATGGATTGATAGCAACAAGCTGCTGAGCGAATTTCAAGCAGGATTTCGCAGTGGCTATTCTACTGTAGACAACATTTTTGTATTACGCAGCATTGCTGGAACATTCATAGCACAGAAAAAGAAATTATACACCTTCTTTGTAGACTTTAAGGCAGCTTTCGACACAGTTGACCGGGGGGCTCTATTCTTTAAGCTGTATAATATAGGAATGTCATCCAAGTTTGGAAAGGTCCTGGAAAATATTTACAGTGGCAACAAATCATCTGTATGGAATGGTTCGGAAAACTCGAATTGGTTTAACACTACAATGGGACTCAAACAAGGGTGCACGTTAAGCCCCTCTCTATTCGCGCTGTTCATCGATGATCTTATTGACTTCCTACCGGGAGGAATAGAGTTTGCAGGAGTAACAGTCAAATCACTTCTGTTTGCTGATGATGTGGTACTCTTTGCGTATACCCCCGAATCTCTCCAGCTCATGATAAATCGACTCCAAGAATACTGCCAGCTATGGAATCTTACGGTGAATCTGTCCAAATCTAAGGCGATGGTCTTCAAAAAAGGTTCAGGAAGGAACTGCAGAAACGAGAAGTGGTATTATAACGGAGAAACCATCGAAAGAGTAAGAATATATAAATATCTCGGGGTAACTATATCAAGCAATTTGAATATGGAAACACATTTAAAAGATAAGCTAGTTAAGGCGAAGAGTGCGATCAGTGCCACATGGAAAAAATGCTTTTCTAATAAAAAGGTTGCACATAGCGTGAAATATAAAGTATTCGTAGCAGTGGCCGAGTCTATACTGATGTATGCAGCGCAAGTCTGGGGACACCAAAAATATGAAGAAGTAGAAAAACTGCTACGATATTATGTAAAGAGATGCTTCCATATACCGAAAAATACGCCCAACTACATGATAATAATTGAAACGGGATTGTCGCCACTTTTTGTGAAAACCCTTAAACTTCATGTGGACTACGTAGCAAAAGTTCTAGAAATGCCAGACGAGAGGCTGCCAAAAATAGTTGCACTGTATTCGATAGAAAAAGAAACCCTGTGGTATGAAAATCTAAAGGACCTATCAAGCTACTGCGGATGTGAGTTCCAGCTGTTGGACAGAGATAGGTTTTGCATAAAAAATACGCTATGCGACCTAGTATCTAGAGTAGATGAACAATGTAGACAAGACTGCATCCACCAGGCTACTTCGTCTGTCCATAGGTCAATATATAACCGCCTTAGCCACAACCTATGCGAAAAAACTACTTTCGCAGTGAACACAGCCAAGAAATAATAACAGCGATTTTCAAAATGAGAGGTGAACTAGTGAAATTAAATTACATACCACACCGTGAAGACCTACCCATTTTCTGCAGTATGTGCAGTCTCACCGAGAGAGAAGATGTGATTCATTTTCTTGGAAAATGCCCGATCCTGAGGGAAATAAGAAGAGATCTTCTAGGCAGTGACTTCAAATCTGAAGCCGAAGTATTGGCGCTCTTAAACTGTGAAGATGATATACCTCAACTTTTCCGCTATTTCCAAATGGCAATATCTTATCGGAATAGGATTATAAACGAGGCCTTTTAAATCTATCATTTCTTATTATTGTACTAAACTTTTCTGTTATTATTTTTATTTTTTAATTTTTTGATTTTACTGCAACAAATTTTAAATAATTAGTACTAAGAACAAATGTCAATCTGGCAGACGGCAAAGCCATGCGCTAACGATTTGTGTAAACTTTTGTAAGTTCTTAAGAGAAACAATAAATCAAAATCTATCTATCATCATCTGTCTTCCGTGATGAGGGCCCAGGTTTTTGGACAGTGGGGCCGAATGGAAAAACAATCAAGACAAGATAACACTACCGCGGACGGTAACAAGAACAAAAAAAATTAAAACGCAAATTTAGAAGTTATTTTCTGAACTTCACATATTTGATGTTTGATCAAAAATTATTTTTATGGTCAAAAATTTCTTATAGGCGTTTTGTTTTCTATGTATTTATAGATTATGATGTTTGGAAAAAGTTTCTTATATCTGTTTTTTTTTTTTTTTTTCTTATAACCGTTTAAATCAATTTATTCTAGAAAGTGATGCCCTAGAAAAAGACAACAGAAAGCCGAAAAACATCGATGAACTCATCACTGCAACTGCAAATGACATTGGATCACTATTCGATTACATTTGGAATGACTTGAACTGGCTGGCGTGCATTTTAATTTTTGCAACCCTAATTTCATGCTTTTTATATCACCATAAAGATCTGAGACAAAAAATGTTGGGTGCTCGAATGCGAATAGCTTGTTGTTCATTGATTTACAGAAAGGTTAGTAGATCAATTAAAGAAGATTATTTATATATAATTATTTTTTACCTAGACCCTACGTCTGTCGAAGAAGACAGCAGGTACCACACCCGCCGGATATCTGATCAATTTACTTTCTAACGATGTTAATCGCTTGGACTACGGATTTGTGTTTGTGCACTGGATATGGATTCTCCCTATTCAGTCCGTACTTATTTGCTATCTGCTTTGGCAGCAAATTGGTATTACAGCTTTGATTGGAGTCGTGGCACTTTTACTCAAAACAGTCCCTGTGCAAACGGGTCTGAGTAAATTGTCATCTAAACTTCGAATGAAAATCGCCCACCGGACCGACAATCGTGTGGGCATAATGAATGAAATAGTACAAGGAATACAGGTCATAAAAATGTACGCTTGGGAGAAACCCTTCCAAGCTGTTGTAGCTGAGGCAAGACGTCGCGAAATAAAGCAGATTCGATACGCATCGTATTTACGCGGCTTTTACCTAAGCACCAAGGTTTTTATTGAGCGTTCAACACTGTTCATAACCATTGCTGTGGCTGTACTACTGGGTCAATCAGTAACCGCTGACGTTATCTTTTCTATGGCACAATATTACAACATTCTTCAGGTAAATTAATTGATAATAAAAATTTAAAGAATTCATGTGAAGATTTCTTGAAATGTCAGCTTGTTGCAGCTATTTGGTATCCGCTAGCAATATCCTATGGAGCAGAAGCCCTAGTTTCAATTGAACGCATTCAAGGCTTCCTTATGATGGAGAATCATGACGAAAAAACTCGTGGTTTAACTCAAAAGACTGATTACTCTGCAGTTGACGGTAACTCACAGGCTATCTTGATTAAGGAAGTTGAGGCTAACTGGGATAACACCAAAAGTACATCTACGTTGCAAAATATTAACATTGATATTAAGAAAGGACAACTGTGTGCAGTCATTGGGCCAGTTGGAGCGGGAAAAGTGAGTGTAGCATCATTGTGAAAATTGTCCTATTAACCATTATTTTTAAGAGTTCTTTGCTACAATTGCTACTCGGAGAATTACCAATCGCTGATGGCAATGTGGCTATATACGGTGATGTTTCCTATGCATCCCAGGAGCCGTGGCTTTTTACCGGAACTGTCCGAAATAACATTTTGTTTGGCGAAAAATATGACAGAAAGCGATACCATGAAATCACAAAATGTTGTGCACTGGCAGCAGATTTTGAGCAGCTCCCAAATGGAGATAAAACAATTGTGGGTGAACGTGGAACCTCATTGTCGGGTGGTCAAAAGGCGCGCATAAGGTAATTTATTGTTTGACAGCTTTTGTATAATAGGATCAACGTTGCTTATACCAACATTGTTTATGCTTGCCCATTACTTGTCTAAATTGACCTTCAACTTTGTGTTAATTTTCAGATTTCAGAAGGTTTACTAACATTAATTATTGTAAGAACCTCAATGCTGCAAAGCAAAAACAAACCCACTTATCCAGTATGATAAGTCGCATAGAAAATTTCTGCGATAGCTTTGGAATCGTCATCCTCCCGAAATGTTTCTATTTGCTTCTTATTTACATATATAATATACTTTAAAGCCTGGTGACTACTGATCGACTCCTTACTCACGTGTCCATTCAAAAATTGAACAAAAATACAGCTATTGGAACTTTGTCTTTATCCAAACCGGCCCATCATTTGCCGTGGCCAAATTATAAACAAAGGATTTCGCTTGGAATTTGCTTCAATATTTCGGCAGAATCCCTAAAAATTTTAAGAGCTGCTGAAATTACGGTTAACAAAACTTTGGTTTACTTGCTACACTAATACTTACACTATTCGTAAAAGTGTGTAGAAATTGCTGTCCCACTTGCTGGGCTTTGATTGATTGATTGGACTTTGTTATTTTAGTACGGATTCTTCGACATTGTACTTTCAGTGTTCGGGAGACATTTTGCAGCCGATTATTGGCGCACGCAGTCGTAGTGCACGAAGATTGGTGATTCGCCGTGCTAATCGAACCCCTGAGAAACGCACCGAAGCGAATGAACAGCTTCGAGCACATGCGAATTGGTGACGAACTCAGGAGGAATGAGAAACACACGCAGCTGCTTAACAACTGAGACAGCAGCGCCATCGAGTTCCCATGCTTCTCGCGTGGCCAATTATGTATAATGTGGGATGTTCGCGTGTTGGAAAGCCTTCATATCTTTGTTTATTTATGTGCTGGACAACAAAACAAAGAACGTAGTCTACCATTGAATTGACCTGACATGTGATTACTTCCACCTCTTTACATTTCGTCTAAATAAGGATATTAAATTCAATCGAATTCGAAAAGTTTTTCATTCAATCAAAAAAATAATAGTTTCGGGTGGAATCGTGAATGCTCGAGATTATTTCAATCAAAAAATAAATTTTAGGCGGGACGAAGTTCGAAGTTCGAAGTTTGACTTGATATTGCGCAATTTGACAGGTGTCCTTTTTGCTTCCTCACTTTACCATAGACGAACTAGACGGGAAAGTTCGATGCATTTGACAAATTCGCTCCACCAAGCTAAAATTCGTCCATTTCCACCTAGATGCTTGAATGAATTCTGACGTTCCAGCAATATCAAATGGAAGCATCACTCACGAACTCTTACAAGTAGGTGAAAGATGGGCGCAGCCATTTTGCTTAAATCAGTATAGTACAAGAAAAAAACAACTTCACTTTTAGACAGTTGATGGTCAAGTGCTCATTCACATGCATTCACATCATCACATCATCACATCATCAGCCTCACTCCGCTTGTTTTTGACAATGCGCGGGCAGCGGAAATGCAAGTTTGCTGTCTATTATAGGTAGTCTGTGCATTTCACATTGATCAGTTGAAAATGAATTAAGATTACTATTTGGGCATTAATAATCAGATTTGCAATCTTCAAACTGTGCCAAAATCATTCGTGCACGATTACCTACTTCAGAAGTTCAACAAAATTTTGATGATTGTCCAGTCGTCAGCTCGTTTTGTTATTTTGCCGGTGATTGAAGTGGACATTTCAGGGATTCCCGTGAGTTTATCAAAAACAATCAACGTTTCTAATGTTTTCAGTGCATTTGCGAATTAGATAATATTGCTTCGAGGATAATAATTCGGATTCTTCGACATTGTACTTTCAGTTTTCAGTGTTCGGGAGATATTTAGCGGCGGATCAGAAGATAAAACACTGACTCATGCAGTCGCGATTCGCCATGCAAATCAAACCCCTGGGAAACGCACTGAAGTGAATGAAAGCTTTATTCTGAGACGGCGTCATCTGTTATCGATCGCGCATTATTAACTTCGGGTGGAATTGTGAATGCTTTAAATTATTTCAATCAACAAATCAATTCTGAATGGGATGAAGTTCGCCGGGTCCGCTAGTTTTTGAATGTCTTTGCGTTAGGTCTGATGGTCTACTAAGGCGCTTTAGTCTTCTTTTTCGGGATATTTCTTGTAGCGGGATAGAGTAGACTTCATTATTATCGTGGATTAATAAGCGGATTTGGTGTTTTGTGCTTTTTCTTTTGTATTTCTCCCATTACTGTCGATATTTTGAGGACTTTATGGATGTCGTGATTAGAAATATACTATTAAGCGTCTATTATATATAATTTTTGATTGCTGTCTTTGGATGATGTTTATATTTGATTTACTCGCAGTTCTCCACAGCTGAAGTCCGTATGTCTGTACCTACTGGTTTGATAATCGTCTTGTAAATAAGCAGTTTGTTGTCTATAGATAGAACCGAGTTTCTTCCCAGCAGCCAAAATAGTTGGCTAAATTTGTCCTTGATTTGATAACGTTCTGTGCGTACATGTTGTTTCCAAGTTAACTTTTGGTCTATGTGCATTCCCAGATACTTAGCTTTCTTCGCTAAAGTTACTGTTGTGTCGTGTCGTTAAGTTTAACAGTTGGAGGATTTGTTATTGTTCTTGTGGTGTATATAACTAGTTCTGTCTTATCTTCGTTCAATTGTATTCCCCATTTTTGAAACCTGTTGGATAAAACGTCTAGATGATTTTCGAGTTCGGCGATCGCCTGTTCGAGAATTTTGTGCGAAGTAAGTATTACTGTCTCATCTGCAAAAGTCGCATTCATTGCGTTTCTTGACTGAGGTGTGGGAATGTCGGATGTATATATTAAATATAATAAAGGTCCTAGAACGCTACCTTGGGGAACTCCAGCTTCTGCTTTAAGAAGATTTGAGTGCTCGTCTCTGTGTCGTACGTAGAAGCCGCGGTCGTCAATGTAGCTTTTAATGAGTAGGAAGAAGTCATTTGGGAATAGGAGTTGTAGGTAGTTTGTTTAAAAGTCCCTTATGCCAAATTTTGTCAAATGCATTCGAAATGTCAAGATAGATTGCCGTGCTATAGCTCAGCTCGTCTTAATCTCTCGATATCTTCTTGATTATTCGGTATATCTGTTGTATAGTTGAGTGGCCAAAATGGTGGCTGGGAACTATATTATTTCCGTGCATTATTGGTTATAGTCTGTCTATTAGGAAATTTCAAATAACTTTGATACTATGATACTTATTGGCCTGTAATTAGCGGTTTGAGTAGTGTTTTTTCCAGGTTTTCGAACTACTATCACTTTGGCTACTTTCCAAACCTTTGGGAAGTATTATAGAGTACAAATTGCACTACCTAAATAGTTTTCGGAGGTATAAAAGTGCGTTTTGGGGTAGTTCTATTAATATTTGTCCGGTAATAAGATCATACGCGGAGCTTTTTTTTTTGACTAATTTTGTGTTGAATGTAGTACTTTATTTCTTTTACTGTTACCTTTTTTATATAAGTGCTATTAGTGCTTTGGAAACTTGAAGTTGTAGGTGCGCTTCTGTCTGAATTATTTTTGTCATTAGTGAAAGTCCCTCTGAAATGTTCAGCTATTGTAGATTTTTCCTTATCAATCATGCCCCAGTTGTCATTGGTGATTCTTGAATTGCGAAGTGTTTAATATCTTCTGTTGCCTTCCGTAGTAAGTAGTTTGACGCTTAAATTGATGATCGGTTCCTTACGAAGTTGTTCATTTTATCGTCCCGGTTAGCTTTTAGTAGTTTCTTTAATTCTTTGATGGACAGGTTAATTTTTTATTTATTATTAGCTTAGCACGAGCGGTATATAAGCAAGCCGCCATTTACCTTTTCGATGATCCTCTGAGTGCTGTCGATGCACACGTTGGCAAGCATTTGTTTGACGAAGTTATTGGCCCACGTAGTCGGCTAGCAAATGAAAAAGCTGCCCGCATTCTAGTAACTCACCAAGTTCACTTCCTCACCAAAGCCGATTGGGTTGTGATCATTGAAGATGGCCGCATCTCACGACAGGGAACATACAATGAACTAGCCAACAGTGATCTAGACTTTGCCAAATTATTAGAACGTTCTCAGATTGAAAACGATACTGATTCCAACATGGATCGTATAAGTGAAGACCTGCCAATCCATGAGGACTATAATATTCCCTATATGGATGGAGTTCGAGGATTTCCAGCGATTCGCCAACGTGCGGGCTCAAGTACAAGTTCTTTTAGAAAATCGGTAAGTTATTGCGATGCTTGGAATGGGAAATGTTTTGTAACTGCAGTTTTAGATCAGTTGCGGTAAGGATTTCAATGATGGTCAAGAAATGGCTGAAGATCAAGCAGGAGGCGGAGTTCCTGGCAGAGCTTGGTGGGAATATTTTCATGCTGGGGCGAGTACCCCCGCCTTATGTATCCTTCTCTTTGTTTTGCTACTGTCTCAAATCGTTTGCAGTGGTTCGGATTACTTTGTAAATATTTGGACCCAACAGGAATATCTCAGATTAAACAATGGAACAATATCATTGACAACTAATGAGTGTCTCATCATATATGGATCGCTTATCATAGGCGTCATTTTGGTAAGTTTAAGCTAATAATCGTTGTCTAAATTGATTCTAAATTGGATTCGTTAAGATGACAATAGTGCGTGGTTTCCTGTTCTTCAAAGTATGCATGCATGCATCTAAGGTGTTACATGATCGAATGTTTGGTTCGATTCTACACACGACCATGCGCTTCTTTGACACAAATCCTTCAGGCAGAATTTTGAACAGGTTTTCAAAAGATATGGGCGCCATTGATGAGTTCCTTCCAAATGCTATGATGGATTTTATCCAAATCGCTTTGGTTATGGTTGGTATTCTTGTTTTAATTTTAATTATGAATCTCATTCTTCTTGTGGCATTGGCAATCGCTGTGGTTGTATATCTACTCATTCTGAGACTGTATCTGAGGCCTTCGCAAGATTTAAAGCGATTGGAGGGAATTTGTAAGTACCGATCACACCTATAAGCTATTCTTGCAGTTTTAATAATAGTTGGCCTTCTTTTAAGGTCGTAGTCCGGTATTTTCTCATCTATCTGCGACACTTACTGGAATCTCCACCATTAGGGCTAGAGGGTTGCAGGATCTCGTCGCCAGAGAGTTTGACAATCTACAAGATGTCCATAGCGCTGCGTGGCAGCTTGCGATGTCAGCTAATACAGCCCTTGGACTGTGGTTAGACTGTGTAAGTTGTGGATTCCTCTCAGCAGTTTCTTTCAGCTTTATCATCACTAATCAGAGTAAGTTTCCTATTCTTATCGAAGGCATTCTTTTTTTTTTGATTTTTTTAATTTCTTTTAGAAACATTCAGTGGTAACGTAGGTCTTGCCATATCACAAGCTTTGATTCTCACCGGAATGGTTCAACACGGTGTTCGACAAGTTGCTGAATCTCTCCAACAGATGACAAGTGTTGAACGTGTCCTTCAGTATACTGATCTTGAACAGGAATCTCAAATTGAAAAGAAACCACCAACTGACTGGCCTAATAAAGGAGATCTCCAGTTCAAAGATGTGTCGCTACGGTATGATCCCAGAAGCCCACTTGTCTTAAAGCATTTAAACATAGTTATTAAGCCGGGCTGGAAAGTTGGTATTGTTGGCCGGACCGGGGCTGGTAAATCATCTCTTATCGGTGCGCTTTTCCGACTGTCTAATATTGAAGGCGAGATCTATATTGATGATATCGAGACCGGAACTATTTCGCTGGAATCGCTGCGCTCTAAAATATCAATCATACCTCAGGATCCGGTTCTTTTCTCAGCAACTATTCGCTATAATTTAGATCCATTCGGACTGTACTCCGATGCTGATTTGTGGCAAGCTTTGGAGGAGGTAGGATTCGTTTGGCCGCTCTTTTCCTAATTAGTTTACAATCACTTTTACAGGTAGAGTTAAAAAAGGCAATACCAAGCCTTGACTATTTAGTCACGGAGTGTGGATGCAATTTCAGCGTCGGCCAAAGGCAGTTGGTATGTCTTGCGCGCGCAGTTTTACGCAACAACAAAGTCTTAGTGTTGGACGAAGCCACTGCCAATGTTGATCCCCAGTGAGTTAAAATAGGAAATACCAATAATACCCGCATTTTTTACAGTTTTATGATTTTTCTTCATAGAACTGATGCACTTATCCAACGCACAATTCGTGTGAAATTCAAACAATATACTGTACTTACCGTTGCCCATCGACTTCATACCGTTATGGATTCCGATCGAATTTTAGTTATGGATGCTGGATCTGCCAAGGAATTCGACATTCCATATATTTTACTTACGAATCCAAATGGAGCGCTGAGACAGATGGTTGAAGCGACTGGTCCACATGATGCAGAAAATCTGAAGAAAATTGCTCGTGGATCACATAAAACGATATCATCGTTGGAAGATTAGTACAACAAATTTACTTTAAAAAAGCTACAGAGCTACATACTTAAGATTTACTTAAAATTGTTTACTTTTAAGCACAAGATATGTATAAAACTAAAACGGGCGATTTACTTGTTGCTGTGTGCCTTTTGTAAGGATTTACTGTGTAATAATATTAAGTAAATTGTATTAAGAACACAGTTAAAATTGTGTACGTTTATATATGTATACACGCTTGCATAAGATCAAAGCGTTTATAATGTCACTAAGCAAATAAAATAACACTAGTAGACCAGTGCGAGAAATCTCGCATGTAGAAATAGAAACCCTTCAACCGTTTACGGTTTACGAATGAAAAAAAGGACTTACAGTATATCACCTAATGTGGCAATATTTATTTAAGGAAAAATCAAACAAATTGGACAGATACTGCAAAATTTTATTGATTTTAGTAAAAAAATGTAAGAATAGAAAAATTATTATTATTATTATTATTATTATAACAATTTATGACTTCAATTAATTCAAATATTTCAAATAAAATATTGAAAATTGTTCATAAGAAAACATAAAATTAAGAAAAATATGGTCAATTTCGTATTCGAACACTTTGATGTTTAGTCACTTTGTTTACATTACATCTAAAAACTAATATTTTGAATCAAAATATCTTTGTTAGTCCAGACCTACACTGACGAAGAATTTAATATATAAAGAAAAATAGTTTGATGAGGAGTGTGAGGCTGCAAGGCGAAAATCTTTTGGATGGCTATAAATGTTTCGCAAAATTAGTAATAATTATTTCCAAACGATGTATATCCAAGCAAATATTGCCTTCAAAAGAATTTGCAAAGAAAAAAAGAAGAAGGGTTACCATGAAAATAAGGCCGTCGAACTTACATGCTGCAAAGATTCGAAAGAGTTCTGGGTTGCCATAAATAAGTTTAACGGAAAACAACCACGGATTTGTACACAACTGAGCGCTGATAAATTGCTAGAACATTTCCGAACACTCTCAAATCAACCTACAAACATATCGCCCATTCACTATGCGGTACCTCCATACTCGAATGAAATTTTAGATGCGCCTATAAATCACAACGAAGTACGTATGGCTATGGAAAAGGTCAAGGATGGAAAGGCAGCGGGAGCAGATAGGGTTCCAGTTGAATTTCTAAAATATGCGACGGTTAACCTTATCAGCAAACTAACTTCGACATTTAACAATATATTGGAAACTGGCATTATACCGAAGCAGTTTAAGGAAGCTTTTATATTTCCCATACATAAAAAAGGTAACTTATCTGATCCAGCTAATTACCGATGAATATCCTTTCTCAACGCCTCTTACAAGGTATTTAAAAAACTTTTAAATAACCGAATGTCAAATTGGATTGATAGAAATAAGCTACTTAGTGAATATCAGGCAGGATTCCGCAGCGGTTATTCGACCGTAGATAATATCTTTGTACTTCAAAATATAGCCGGGACATTCATTGAACAAAAAAAAAACTATACACTTTGTTCGTAGATTTCAAGGCAGCCTTTGATACCGTTGACCGTCAAGCTCTATTCTATAAATTGTACCAAGCTGGAATGACTTATAAGCTAGGAAAAGTACTGGAGAATATGTATGATGGCAATCAGTCGGCGGTTTGGAACGGAACAGAAATTTCGGAATGGTTCGAAACGAAAATGGGAGTTAGACAATGACGTGTACTCTTAGTCCATACCTGTTTGCGATATATATCAATGATCTAACAGATTTTCTACCGGGTGGAATAGAAATTGTACGAGTGCTAATTAAGGCCATTCTTTTCGCTGATGATGTGGTACTTTTTGCATATTCTGCTGACCCGTTTCAACTAATGATTAATCGTCTCGATGCATACTGTCGGTTATGGAACGTAACGGTAAACCTATGTAAATCTAAAGTGATGACCTTCAAAAAGGGGTCTGGTAGAACAGTCAGAAATGAGAAATGGCACTTTAACAGAGAGCCAATCGAAATAGTAAAATCGTATAAATATCTTGGAGTGACGATAACCAGCAACCTAAGCATGGAACCTCATTTAAAGGAAAAACTTATAAAAGCAAAAAGTGCGATATGCGCAACCTGGATGAGATGCTTTTCCAATAAATTTGTTGCTCATAGTGTCAAATACAGAGTTTTTCATACGGCGGCCGAATCAATAATGTTGTATGCAGCACAAGTCTGGGGTTACGACAAATATGAAACAGTGGAAAAGCTCCTACGCTATTACATAAAAAGATGCTTTCGTTTACCTAGCACAACACCCAATTACATGGTATACATAGAAACAGGATTGTCACCGTTATTTGTTAGAACTTTAAAGTTGCATGTAGATTACCTGATGAAAGTTTTAGACATGCCAAATGAAAGATTTCCTAAAATTATAGCGATGAACACTATCGAAAGAAAAAATATGTGGTATAGAAAAAGGGAAGAACTTGCGGCTTACAGCGGAGCGGATTTCCCACTGCTAGAATCAAATGGAAGATACTCCAAAGTTGCCCTCTATAACCTCATAACAAAAGTAGATGAAAAGCATAGAGAAGACTGTATTAATAACGCTAAATCTTCAGTACATAGATCAATATATAGCATTCTAGATCATAATTTGTGCGAACGCAACTACTTTCAAAATGAAAACAGTTAGGAATATATGTCATCGATCCTTAAACTTAGAGGGGAGCTGGTAGAGCTGAACTACATCCCACATCGTACAGACGTCCCTATTTACTGCAGTCTTTGCAATACGTCGGAGAGAGAAAATGTCCTCCATTTCATTGGAAAATGCCCTATGCTAAAGGAAATACGAAGACACTTTCTAGGCAGCGACGTTAAATCGGAAACGGATGTTTTAGCACTTCTTAACTGCAAAAATGATGATAAGATGCTTTTCAATTATTACAAAACGGCAATAACTTATCGAAAACAAATTATTAATGAAACCTTTTAAGAACAAAATTATCTTTTTTCACTTTCTGAATATAGTCTATGTACATACATATATCAATTAATTAATTCTTTTACAAAATGTCAATCGAGCAGACGGCACAGCCATGCTTAGTGATTTTTTGTAATGAAATTTTGTAACATACATTATATAGAAGAAGAAAATAAATCAAATCTATCTATCTATCTTTGTTAGCTAAGACCTGTTTGAGATGGCTGGGCATGGATTTACCTAATATTTCTGTAATTTCTTCTCTTCAATAAGACTTTCTTTGAGATCTTTTCGTTTCGTATACCAAATTGTCTTCATCTGCGGCCCAAATCCTCCCAAAAATTCATTATGACATTAATATCCGATGTTTCCATTACTTTTCGAGAGTGGTAAAGAAGTCACATTCGAAATAAATAAGCTTTATGCTTGGCGTCGTTATCCTGGTAAAGGGTAGAATTGTTCCCGAGCCCCTTTTGAACAGAACTTTCCTTCAGATTTGGGTTCGATATCTCAATATATTGCTAATAGTCCATTTATTCCTTAAATTATATGCAGTCATTCCACTCCACTCCAGTTGCGGAAAAACACTCCCACACCATTACCGAACCACACATCATGTTTGACTGTCCGCCTTGTTATGTGGAAGCTATCTGGTAGTTCTTTTTCGCCAAACTATTTGTCTGCTATCCGACCCATGATCATTAAATGTAGACTCGTCTGTAAATGCATTTTTTGGTTTATTTTTGATATGGTTTTCATGTTTCAACCGGTTAATGATTGTTTGGATGGTTGATCTTGGCCGACCATGATATCACACTATAAGCTTTTCCTTCTTCGTTATATCTGATTATCTGTTCCCTCAGTTAATTTGATATCTCACCTTGCATTCTACCCATTTCTCCAATAAATCTCGAATAATCTTACAAACTATTTTTTTTTTCACTAGCTCACTTTGAAAAATAATAATTCAATGCAAAAGACAACTTTAAAAAGCAATAAATTAGCAATTTTTATTTTTTTGTGAATAAACGATCGGTGTACGAAAACGAAATTAAACTCCTTTTTGTCCATTTTTTACTTTTTCCAATTTCCAAACCAAATTGAATGTCTACTACTGTCAAAACTAAATTGAGTGCAATTGCTCAGTATGCATTAACAATAATATACTATATTTAACTTAATATCTCAATTCGTTTTTGATCAGGAATTCAATGTTATTCTTAATAGTTGGTGTATGAATATGAGATTGATACATTGTGGGTATAGGCAATCATGTTTTTTCGTAATAACTTTATAACTTTACTCATATGCACTTTTTCAAGATTGTTTATACTGATGAACAAAGTGAACTTGATAAGTTTCGATCAGTGTAAGAATCATTGAAATCGGTGCAGAAATAAACTCTCAGGAGGAATCACAAGATCTTGCGTTAGCGATTTATTTATATAGATTTTAAAACTGAAAATCTTAGGCCCATTTTTTTAAGGTCATAAGAAAGATAGTAGAATCACCTTTCATTTCATACTAAATACGTATATATGCGCATTACAGTTCTTATGGTATTATGATTTTATATGCATATAAACGGACAAAAATCATCAGAAGATCTATCCGCAATACGAACTTCACACACAAAAATCTCAAAATCCCCACATACGATTTTTATAAAACTTTGCAGTTTTAATGTACTGAAGATCAGCTTTATTTTGATACTAATTTCATTGATGTACACTGTTAGCCCAAGCTCCATATCATTTTGTCCCATCTCATCTCATCTCATCTCATCTTACTTATATGCACTTTTTCAAAATTCTTTATAGGTACTGATGAACAAAGTTCAGCTGATAATCTTTCGATCAGTGTTAGAATCATTGAAATCGGTGCAGAAATAAACTCTCAGGAGGAATCACAAGCTCTTGCGCTAGCGATTTAATTATATAGAAGATATTTACATTCTTTTATAAATTATATTTTAAGGAATAATAAAAATATTAGATACATATGTACAAACTAAAATACTTTGGAGTCCATGTTAAATCTATTGACATGTCAAGGTGGTCGCCGTAGCCGTGGTGGTTAGTGCGTTAGACTACTACGCAATGCTGCCCGGGTTCAATGCCAGACCGGGTCTAACACCTAAGGAGATTTTTCACGGTGCCACCTCTTTCGAATGTCTGACAAGCATCAAAGCATCATTTGTCACGATTGAGCTGCTCAACTCGCCGTTCGGAGTCGGCAAAAAACTGTAGGTCCCTTCCAATCGTGGAATAATATAAATATAATAAAAAATATAAAAATATCAGTTGCATTCTGGCAAACGCCGCGTATAGATGTGTGACTTCGTAGTGCGTGAGTGAAAAAAAAAAAAACCGTTTGTTAACACTTGAAGTGTCAAATTTCTCCCGCCCACGCGGTATTTAATTCTTTATATCAAGCGAATCAATTCAATCAAATTTAATAATCTTTCGGTGAAAAGAATCTTTTTACGAGCCAAAATGAAAGGGGGTACGGAACCCCCTAATAAAAACCGGTTTTCAGAACTAGACCCCGAGTGCCCTCTAAACCGGATTACAAAAACTAAAAGAAAATGTACTGACTCTGATTTCCCACTCCTACCATCGGTAAAATATAATGACGACAACATTCCCCGCTATATTGTTATCTCAGGAATGGAAAAAACAGGGGAAAACTTCCGCCCACTATCCTCATACAACCCATTCCAAATAAACCGCGGCTTAGAATATATCTCAAAAGACATTCTGGACGTCAAGGGCATGCGGTCAGGAGACCTGTTGGTCAAAGTCTCTAACCTTATCACAGCTGAGAAATTCTTTAAAGCGAAGTTAGTCGATTCCATCCCAGTAAAAGTAACTTCCCACATCGGGCTTAATTCAGTTCAAGGTAGGATTTTCTCCCGCCATTTGATCGACATACCCGAAGAAGATCTACTGAAAGAGCTTCAAAAATCCAAAGTAACGCAAGTCAAGAAAATAATGAAAAAGGAAAACAACACCCTAGTTCCGACTGGGGCTGCAATCCTAACGTTTGACTTAATTCGTCGACCCGCAGATATAAAAATAGGCTGGGTTAACTGCAAGATAGAAGAATACATTCTAAACCCGATGAGGTGTATCTCCTGCCAAAAATTGGGACACACAAAAAATCGATGTACAAACGCGGCGACCTGCAAAGAATGTTGCCTCCCTCCACCACATGAAGAATGTACACGTGTATACTGTGTAAACTGCAAAGAAGACAACCATACTTCATACGATCCTGCTTGCCCAACGTTCCTTAGATACAAGCTCCCAAAAAACCCAACGGACGCAACCCCACCATGGCTGACATCATAAAGAGCCGCATCTCAACCAAGAAGAATACCCCAGAGCAGGCCATACCAACGCTATCTCAACCATCACAACCCACTACACACACAGTATCCAATCCAAACACTCTATCTTCCCACAAACCAACAATAATTTCTCACACACCAACAAGCAATACCACAATGTCACCAATTTCAAACCTAACCCAAAAACTCTTACGCGATAACACATATTACAACCTACCAAACCAACCACTACCTACCACCTTCAATGAATCCAACAACGAAAATCAGTATACCAACAATACAAACCTCTTCACGGAGCTCAAACAATCTGAAAACGATGAATCAACATAACCGAACAAACACCAACAACGCAAACGACCCCGCCACCCTCAGACCGTTCATCCCGGGCCCAACACTGGGCCCTCACAATCCCAATTCAGGATGGCGGGGTCGCATCAGTACCAGAAACACCACACCCAGCGGAAACCATCATCAACCCATCATACCAGCAATAAAAATAATTCAATGGAACATCAAAGGCTACCTAAACAACTATAATGAAATATTAATACTTATTAAATCGATCTCCCCTAAAATAATAGCTTTACAAGAAACACACCTTACATCCACAAATAATATTCCCATTCCAGTGAACTACCACATTATTCCCCAAAACCTATCCCTTAACCCCTATGGTGGAATTGCTTTCCTAATTCACACTTCGATACAATACAACCAGAATAGCCTTAGTAATGACTTCGAAGCCCTTAGCATCACAATAATTTCTAAAGTTAAATTTTCTATAATAAATGCCTATATTCCCCCTACACAACCCTTTAACATTGGCAATTTGAAAAACGTCCTAGACCACCAACACCTACCCAGTCTAGTACTAGGCGACTTCAACAGCTGGAATTCTAGCTGGGGCTCGCCCAAAAATAACCATCGCGGCAACACCATCTCCAAGTTTCTAACAAAATCGGACTATCAACTTCTTAATGATGGATCCCCCACACATTTCAGCACCCACTCCACCTTTACCCACATCGACCTTTCATTCTGCTCCCCGAATCTAGCTGTCGATGCCAAATGGAATGTCTTCAATGATCTTTGTGGAAGTGATCACTTCCCCATTATCATCTCCATGTTCCACACGACCCCCTTCCCCCTTAAAAGAAGACCCAAATTTAAAATCGACGAAGCCAACTGGGACACCTATCAAAATCTTCTAGACAAATATAGTACTGAGCGCCCCATTAGTGAAAACCTTAACAAAGAAGCAGCTAATATCCACAAAATTACCCTTCAAAGCGCAAATCAATCCATCCCCCAAACCTCCTTCTCGACGAAAAGACAGAAAGTCCCTTGGTGGAACAAGGAACTAGACCAGTTAAAAACAGAAAAAAAAAGACTTTGGCAATCCCTAAAACGCAACATTTCCACCGACAACATAATCAATTATAAAAGAGCCAACGCCCGGCTCAAAAGACAAATAAAAATTGCGAAAACCGACACCATCCACAAACTTACGTCCGAAATCAACCCCAATACCCCTACTGCCAAAATCTGGTCCAGCATAAGAAGGTTCTGTGGCGTCAAAACCTTCTCGCCCATACACTCCATAACTCCTTCAGATCACGCCAACACCAACATTACAAACACCCTCAGCTTAGCCCACCACTTTGCCGATTTCTGGTCCAAAGAATCCCACGATTCAAACTTCCCCCCAAACTTCTGCCGAAATAAACTCTCAACTACTCCTATCATCTCGTACCGCCCATCAAAAAATGCAGAAACCATTGACAGCGATATCACCCCCCCAGAACTAGACTTAGCATTACATAATCTAAGAGGCAAGACCCCAGCCAATGACAGAATATCATATCCTATGATAAAAAACCTCTCCCCCTCCATGAAAGCTCGACTCCTGAAATACTACAACTCCATTTTCCATAGTAACATTCCACAACTATTCAAAAACAGTACAGTCATCCCTATCCTTAAACCTAGCTCCGACAAATCCCTCCCGAAATCCTACCGACCCATTTCCCTTAATCCCTGCTACGCCAAAGTACTCGACAAAATAATAGCAAACAGACTATGGTGGTTTGTTTCCCAAAACAAACCCCTCAGCAGTCACCAAACTGGTTTCAAAAAAGGCAAATCTGTAACCGATTCTCTACTATACTTAGACCATCATATCACAGACGCCCTATCAAAAAAAAGCCACCTTTCTCTCATCTCTCTTGACTTTACAAAAGCCTTCGATAAAATTGGCATACATACAATTATCGACCAACTGAAAATATGGAATGCAGGACCCAACATCATTAGATATATATATAATTTTATGTCAAATAGGAAAATTTCGGTCCGTATTGGAAACTCCTTATCGTCTCCTCTACCTCTCCACAACGGTATCCCACAAGGATCTCCCATATCCGTCCCACTCTTCCTTATAGATTTCAATAAACTCTCCCACACCCTATCCCTACACAAAGAAATAAAATTCTGCGCATATGCCGACGATTTTACAATCATTAAAAAACTAAACAAAAAAACCTCCAACTCCAACATCGACCTTAACTCCACCTTCCAAGACATACTATCCTGGTGCGAATACTCTGGAGCCAAACTATCTCTAGCAAAAAGCAAACATCTCCATATCTGCCGGAAACACAAATGCTCCTGCAATATCCTATCAAGCAATATCACGCTAGAAAAAGTCGACAGACTTAAAATCCTAGGCATTGTATTCCAAAAAAATTATAAATGGAACGGGCATATCGAACATATCCGCCCATCCCTGGAAAAAAAGCTAAATATAATAAAAACGCTTACCTACAAAAAATTCAATTGCAACCCATACACCCTAACCTCTATCGTACAATCTATAATAGTCAGCAAAATAGAATACGGTCTCTTCCTTTACGGTTACTCCGCCAAATCCCACCTAAATAAAATCAAATCCATATATAATACTGCTCTTAGAAAAGCTCTCAACGCTTTCCGAACAACACCCATTAACCACCTCCTGTTCGAAGCGAAAATGCCAGCGATTGCTACCCTATGTTACCAATCCACTCTTAAGCTGTACAAACCCACTTTATCCTGCAATGATTCCCCCTTAATGAAATAATAAGAAATAAGAAAAAAAAGAAAAAAATCATGTCCTGTATTGAACGCTCCACAAACCTCTGTAATGAGATCGACATCCCTCACAAACTCATACAACCCCATCCCTCCTTCCCCCCACCCTGGCTCTTCAATCCTTCCTCCGTTATCTCATCTCTAAGAGCCCACAAAAAAACACATACCCCACCGGAGATATTTCGAGCCCACTTCCTCGAACTCAAAAATAACTTAAGCGACTTCTCCTTCATCTACACAGACGGCTCCAAAGCAGGAGACACCATAGACTTTAGCGTCACCTCCGAAAACGAAACGATCTCCTCCTTCTTACTCCCTACGTACAGCTCCATATTCTCTGCCGAAATAATTGCTATCCTAAAAGCCCTGCAATACACAAAAAACTCCTACAAAAAATTTGCCATCTGCACTGACTCACTATCATCCATCGATGCAATCATCAACGTTAATAACCAAACCTACTACCCTTCCCTAGTCCGTAATCTCCTTCACCAACAATCCGCCAATATCAAGCTTATATGGGTCCCAGGGCATGTTCAGATCGCGGGCAATGAATTCGCGGATAAAACCGCCAAAGACACTCTTAGAACCCCATCCTTTCTCTCCCCAAACTTCAACCATCGAGACCTTAACAAACATATAAAAAAACAAGCTAACTCTAACCAACTACTACTCTGGCAAAAATCATCTGAATGGTACAGAACCATAAATAAAAATAAACTGTCCATCAAAGATTACACAGATAATATAGAACCCTCTAAAATATCCCGTATCGAAATAACTAAAATAACTAGGCTTAGACTCGGTCACACCAAACTCACACACGAACACTACATCAATAAAAACAATCCATCTCAGTGCCCCTACTGCAACCACCCACATATCAGCATCCACCATATCCTCTCCAACTGCCCGGCATTCCGCAACCATAGACTCAGACTCCTTTCCCATAACAACCCCAAGGAACTCCTTTCCAACCCCAATACTAAAATTATAATAGACTTTCTCAAAATAACAAACTTGTTCAACCTCATCTAAAATTGTAATTAACTAGCCGAAGGCCTTTGTCGCTATGGCTATCCAGCTAACTAGTGATTTCAATTACTAGCCTAGCTCTTAAATAATAATAATAAAAATATACGCACACACAAATGGTTGCGAGAAGCAGGCCCAGGTTCACCTCGAGCTGTAGCGCCAACTAAGTAAGTAAGTATGTCAAGGTTTGGTGTATGTACATGTAGGACAACCAAAAGCATGCACAAGCATATTTTTGTTTGGCAATGTTATTGAGACGTGACTAAGCTAATTATCCGTGAGAAACTAAGCCATTTGAGCGCCATTTGTTAGGGCATATTTTGGCATATTGCAATACTAGCTGATGTACCCGCTTCGCTGTGCATACAAAAATATTCTCTTAGTATGTAGATATGTGTATTTATAATAAATTGTCTACTGGAAAGAGACTTACAGCTAAATGCTACACTTATCCTTGCGGCTTAAAGGTTGGCATCACAATTTGCTTAGCACCAAATGACTGAATGAATTGCTTGGATAAAGGATTTTCCATAGACTATTAAAGAAAAAAGTGACGCAGGTGGGTTAGCAATGTCTTCCAATCTAAATGTTCCGCTTTCTTAAATAAACTTTTCCGCTTTCTTAAATATAACAGCACGTTCTTACCAACAAAACGTCAAAACATAATACAGTGGACGTCCAGTATAACGAATGATATAATGTTTGAGGTCATCCACTATATCGAGCGCGTTCGTTATATCGATCGATATTTTCTACTTTTTTTTAAAAAAGAAGTCATTAAAAAATATGTTTAAACGTTTGTATATGTTTAGACGTTTATATTCAATAACTAGTGGAACCCATGCTCGCCTTGCTTCGCATTCTAAGGGCTTTCTTATGCATACAAATATGCAATTTCAGTGGGAGCGTATTTGTCCACAAAAGTGTTTAGTAAATTTTGTTGATTAACTGCGTTTTATCAAAAACGTTTCAATGTGTAACTTTCAGCCCCTAACTGCAGATTTCATAGTTCTCAAAAACCGCACCGCACCGTAGCCCGTCAACACTTCCGCCTCTACCAGATGTCATTGCAGAATTGTAACTCTAGGTCCGGTGCCATTACATTATTTAGGCGGGCTCAAGTTTCTTAGAAGAATAGTAGGTACACCCACTTTTAGTTTTAATTCATGTGATGGCAGCGAAAGCGAGAGTTTAAAAATTCGACCAGATATCTGGTTGTTACTTCTTGGTCCACAACCCGGGTGATTGAAGTACATTCTGCACTTTGACCATCAGCACGTGAAAATATCTCGCTGTTAATTGCTGGAGCTTAATAATTCCGAGGCAACAAAATAGCTCGCTCGAATTCTTACGGCTTTTTAGTTGTGATATATCACCTTAAACCTTGTGATAAATTTACTTTTCCATTTTCTTCCGGAAGCGTTCCTCCACCAATTTTAAATAACAAATCAGAGAAATGTTGTGCGTTCGGATGTGCCTCGTGGCACTACTGATAACGTTTGCCTAAAGTTTCGGCAAAATAACACTGTTAACCAAACATCCCAGATAACTTCCACATAGCAAATACATATGTGCATACATATATGAACCAAAACTAACTCTTAAAACAACAGAAGTTCACTTTGGGTAGAATATTTGTTTTTGATCGTTTTTTTTTTTTAATTTATTAATAATATTTATAAACTGAAAATGCGAAAACTGCTCTAGAAAATTCTCTCTCTTTTGACACCTCATTTGTTAAGATTGGTTGAGTGTGAGAGCCGCAAATGGTGATAATGATTGTAGTACATTGAAGTACAAAGCATATGATCATGTTAGAGCGCGCACATATACTCACACACGCACTATTGCAACGATACCCACTGCTGCACGACTGCTGGCGGTGGTCTCCGCTGAAGGAAAATTATGGGCGATGTTTTGAATATTTGTTTTGAACATTGCTCAGCTTCAGGATAACGCAGGAGGATGTTTTATATCTCAAATGAATCACCGACAGATTTACTAATTTCACCTATTTTTTTGATTTTCAATCCGATAAGCCATTATTGAGTTAGGGTTGTATAATGATAATATTCCTCTCCGATATACAGCTATTTTTACTACTATGTAAGACCCAGTACGCTGAGCAAGAAATTACATAGCTTGTGATCATCCCGGGTACTTAAGAAGCATTTCAAAAAAAGTTTCATCGAAATCTCTCTAGCGGTTTTCACGCCATTAGGTAACCAACAAAAAACCTCTACAGTTTTATAATATTTATAGATATAGATATAGATTATAGATTATAGATAAATTGAGATGATGGTTCTGCCATTTAAATTTAAAAGTTTTGTAAATTACTTTGAAAAAATAAAATAATCACCGATAAAACTTTGTTTTAATTCAAGTTAAGATTTCCACTGCAAATCTTTTTCTTGTAGCTGTCTCAACGTGAACATGTCACATCATGCTTTATTTGAGCTCCGTCAACTACTTCATCTTCACTTTCAGAGTTTAGTTCAATGGTATCATCGTATGCTTGTTCTTATAAATTGGTTTCAGTATTGTTCCAAGTTTCTAGGTCTGTAATGGTAGCACGGTGCTGAGCGAAAAAGATGCGAAATAAATTTCGAAACCTTCAGGAAAATAAAGTCAACAAGACTTAAGATACTCTGCATTGCCAAAACTTCGTCGTCTTGCCGTAGTAATGAAAGAGGAATTTCATCCTCCTCATCGAAATCTTCTGAGTCAGTAATCAAAATATTTCTCCAACATTATTGAAGCATTAAACTCGTTTATTCCCTGCTCGGTCCAGGAGGATAATTGCATGAATTCTTTTAGCATAGTGCTGGTATCTGCACTTTGAACGTATAATGCCACTCAGCAAGCTATTGCGGTAATGAAGCTTTGTTAGGCGGATGGCGTTTTGGTCCATTGGTTATATTAACGGCGTAACGTTGGGTGACATAAACATTACCCAGATACGACCATATTCCGTTTCTTTAACAAGTTCATCTGCCGATGGGTGACTTGGAGCATTATCTAGGAGCAATGAGCCTTTTTCGGTAAGTTCTTAGCTGATCCGCCAACAAAATAATTTTATTTTTTTTAAATTTTTAACTTGAAAATGTATTGTGGTACAAAGTTGGCATGAACCACATTTTGAAAATGGTGGTAGTTATCCAAGCTGATTTTGAAAATCATAGTCCACCGATAACCTTTTGTTGAAAAAGGATCGTGGCTTCTTTGTCTTACCAATAACTAATGGCTTTAGTTTCAGCTGTCCTGATGCATCTGCACAAGCTAAAAAAATTAAGCGCTCTTTTGATGTTTATCGACCTGGGGCTGAAGCTTCACCGGCGTGAACATTGAATAGCTTAGGTTCTATATTATATATATATATATACATATATATACATATATATACATAAGTATATATACATAAGTAGAATCTGGTAACAGTTTCCAGAAAAGCCCAGACTCATCCGCATTAAAAATTATATCCACTATGAGTCCGTTGCTTGTGATGACATCCTATTGATCTTTTTTGAACGGCTTAACTAAATCAGTGCGTGATGATAATTTCTCCCTGGATTCCTTGAGAATACGAACACTGAACCGTTTCTTAAACTTTGTAAGCGACCCATCACTAGCACAGAAGCCACTACTGTCATCACCTTACAGGTTTCGATGAATGGCACCAGATCTCGCTTTTATTACTCCACCATTTACAGGAATGTGTTTTTCCCTTTGCCAAATAAACCATCTGTACAAACGATTTTCCATGTTTGAAAACTCTACTTTACGTATGGATTTCCTTTGAAGAGAGCCATTATTTATTATTTATACGTTCGCTATATCGGATAGCAAATCGTGGCCATCGTTCGCTATTGAGAGATGCTAATGTAAATCTGAAAAGCGTTCGTTATATCGAAAATTCGCTATATCGGGTATTCGTTATACTGGACGTCCACTGTACATACATACACATCTGTATCTGTTCCAAGCCCTGCGTCTACTTATCATAAAACAAATTGCAACCAAATTTATCCAGCTATTGGATTAGAGTTGATCAAACAATAACAATACATATATGTTAGCACGAAGCAATCCCAATCCCAATCACTTATACTACACGCATGTATCGCATACACGCATACTCGCTGCCGCTGGTCCATTGACGGTGGCAATGGTCTTCACTGATCGTTGTCGCGTAAACATACTAACAATATTTCTTTATGTTATTACTTTTCTCATAGAAAATGTACAAAGAAGATATATATATCAAAATCTTTGTTGTGAAATAATCTTAACAAATATGTAAATTTTTTTTTAATACGTTATTTAAGAACTAAGATAGAGCGAGATAAATGCCCAAAAGTAAAATATAAACTTTTCTTTTTCTCATTTAGAAGTTTTTATTGAAATATATTAATTTTTGTTTGATCCATTTTATAGATTTAATCCAACCAGAATCGTTTGCAAAAATCCGCATTCAAATCAGTTTAGTAGTTTTTTAGTTTTTGCGGCACATACATACATACTTTTTTTTAGACTTCATTTTATAAAAGTAGTGATGATGATAAATGCATATAATTGCATATTTTGTCAAAAATTCATATATCAAACATATAATAATTGTTTGTACTTTATTGAGCGCATTTGAGCAAATGAGTCCAGTAACCAATTTCAAATCCAAGTCATAAACAAAAAAAACCTCGCAAACGCGAATTGAACCCATTTGTATACCGAATGGATTTACCCAGCATATTAAAAAAAAATGCTGCAATTTGCTACCTACAGATGTATGTACATCCGAAATACGCTAATTCGACTCAATAAAAAACCGTTAGTGCCACCGACGCGCCGGCGCGTGCTACAATCTTACTGTAACATGAACGTATCTTTAGAATTGTAGTAGATCATCATAGTCATATTTCATATTGTGAACTATCATTCTTAAGTTAGTCAGTTGAGTGACGACCGGCAAACATATAATAGGTAATAAAATATTGGTTCGTAAATTGAAGTGTTTTATTTAAGTCGCACAACTCTTACATGGTGTCAGAAGTAAAAAAAAAAATTTTTTTTTTAATAGAAAAGAAATTTATAAAGCGGTGAAAAAGGGCAACAACATCGATGAGTACTGTACACCAAGAAAAAACGTGACAATGGAATCCTTCAAATTTAATACAATTGTCCAAAAAGAAAAACAACTGTTTGCTGACTTCGAAACCGAATTGCGAACACAAATGCGGTACTGTGAATTCAACTGTACATGTGGGTCATCCTATGAAAATCGCATGCTTCGTGACCGTATAATTCTGGACGTTCATGATAAAAAACTGCAGCTAAAACTTCTGGATGCTCGGGATGAACCATTAGTACGTGTTATTGATACGTGCAAGGTGTATGAGGCAGCCAATGCAAACAGAGTGTTTCTTGATCGTGGCGTTAAAAGCATGATCAACGCGCTGACGGAAGGAGCGCAACAGAACGATGCAACAGTCAACGCAGTTGGAGGCACGTGTTATAATTGTGGGTTCACACCATTCACACCGAAGCATATTCGTTACTGCAAGGCAAATAGTGTAGTATGCAACAACTGTGAACGAAAGGGGCATTTTGAGCGATTCTGTAAGCAAAAAGGAAAACAAATTGGAAACAACAAAGCAACTGGGTATCAAGCAAGTGGATATCAAACAACTGGGAAGCATGTAAAATCGGACAACTACAAAGGAAAGCAAACTCATTCTCTCAACTGGAATGATTATTCAGGTAAAATAAGATTAATTAAGGAGCATGTAGATGGCGAAATTAGTTTATTAAGTCGTAATCGTATTTTTAGGATAAGCTCGAAAGCAAACGGTATAACGAAATGGGTTAAAACGTATCAAATCAATGAAGTACCAATATTATTTAAGATTGACACTGGATCAGATGTGAACTGTATTCCAGTTAAATTCATTAAGCAATTTAAAATCAAAATTGAAAACAAAAATATAACTTTCACTGTTATGGATTATAGTTCAAATAAAGGTAAAATATTTGGCACAGCCAAACTAAATTGTATTGATATTAATAGCAAAGTTGAACGATCTGCTGAATTTTTGGTAGTAGAGAATACGTTTGAACCATTGTTGGGTTTGCCAACATGTATTAGCTTTGAACTGGTTGGTCGATTGGATATACAGTCTGTGGTCTGCTTGCCAAATGTGAAAGAAGAATTCATTAGGCAGTATAGTGACTTGTTCAGGGGTATTGGTAAGTTTCCGGGAACGTGCTCAATTCAGCTAATGGTGAATTGCGCATTTGTTTGGACCCTAAGCCACTCAATGCATGTATAAAACGAGAGCACTTTCTCATTCCAACCATGGATGATGTGACCAGCCGTCTGGATAACAAACGCGTATTTACCGTACTTGATCTTAGCAACGGATTTTGGCATATGGAATTGGATGATAAAAGCGCGGATTTAACGACATTCATGACGCCATTTGGGCGTTTTAGGTTTAACCGTGTGCCATTTGGCATAAATTGTGCACCAGAAATGTTCCAGAAAAAAATGGTGCAAATATTTGGTGATATAACGGATGTCACAATTTACTTCGATGATATTGCTATAAAAGCAGAAAATGAAATCGAACATTATATAATTCTAGCACTTGTGCTTGAGCGTGCGCGTAGTCATAACATTAGATTCAATGCCGATAAAATCCAATATCGCCAGGAACAAATTAAGTTTATGGGTCACATTATCTCAAAGGGGTTAATTAAACCAGATTTTAAGTACATACGTGCGATCAGTGACATGCCCAAGCCAAAGAACAAAGCTGATGTCATGCGATTATTGGGTCTCTTTAAGTATTTGGGCAAATTCATTCCGAATTTGACACAACGTGCTGCTGAAATGCGACGTTTAACGCACAAAGAGGCTGAGTGGCAATGGAATACGAATCATCAAAGCGAACTAAACAATTTGCTGAGTGTGATAACAACTGAGCCAGTGTTAACAATATACAATCCAAGTGACCCAGTGGTTGTGCAAACAGATGCATCCAAGGACGGCTTGGGTTGTGTTTTGCTGCAGAATGGGCATCCGGTGGCGTACGCATCGCGCACACTGAGTAAAAGTGAACAGAAATGGGCTCAGATCGAGAAAGAATTATTGGTAATTGTTTTCGCATGCGAACGTTTTCACTATTTTCTGTATGCACGCGAGTTCGTGGCTCAAAGTGATCACAAACCACTTGAAACCCTTATTAAGCAAAATATTGATGACGTAACGCCAAGATTACAGCGTATGTTCATGCAATTCAATATTCTATACTCCGGAAAGAATATGTTAGTAGCTGATTGCCTATCACGTGCACAGCTACCTGAAGAAAGTGAAAATGTTGAAATAGCGGGTATAATTCACGCCGTGGCACGCAATGCGTGCTTGTCAGAAGACAATTTTCAATTGTATTTGAACGCTATAAAAGGTAATGAAAAGTGCACACGCTTGTGTAACTATGTGCAGGATGGTTGGCCAACATACCATCAACTGGATGAAGTTGCACAAGCATTTTATAAGGTAAAAAACGAATTGCACTTTGAAAACGGATTGCTTTTTAAAGATCACCGATTAGTTATTTCAAGCGAATTACAGCAAAATATATGCAAATGGCTACACGCACCACACTTGGGTATCGAAAAGACATTGGCGCGAGTTATGTTCTTTATTCGCCGTTTAGTTAAAAAAATTTATTTGACGATTGAACATGAAGTGAAAATCTTAATCTATGAATTTATTATTTGCTTCTACATATTTGTAACATCATGAAAAATAAAAGGATAGGATTACATTAAATGTGGGAAAGGAAATGGAATGTGCTGATTATTTATTAAGATGAAAGCTACTATTACAATTTATGCATTTTGATACTATATGTTGCTGACGTCTGGGAATGTGGTTCATGTGGTGTCATCTGGTACGTTGCGGAACGTGACTCCTCCCCTCCTGGACTGAGGCATAGGTGCTGAAGTTGAAGCTGGGGTCGTTGAATCTTGATTTGTGGTATCCTCTGAAGGTGAATGTTGTTTCCAATAGATGAATATGATTATGATGATGATTATGAAAACTAGTGTTGTAGATCCAATGAAAAGATTTCCTTGTAAGTTTGTCTGAAGTTCAAGTGTGTCGATGTTCTGTCTGTTTTTGAAGTGGTATGTTTCTAATTTACGGAGGTTGAGCTTCTGGATTGTATTTGTTGCGTTTATTGGAATGAAAGACGAAGGTATAATCTGGATGTTGTCCCATAGGATGTGTGCTTTACTCTCGTACTTGACTTGGTTTATGATTACTTGGCATTGTTCGTAGTGTATAAGCATGGTACCGGTTACAGATTTTTGCTCGATTCCGCAAGTTGATTTAATCTCGGTATTAGGGGCATCGATGAGAACTATGTAGTGATCCTCAGGTTGGATTATGCGCTGTTGATGGTCTTCGACTAGGTTGCATGTTGCCTGTTGACTTTTGATGAGATTTGGAATACAGTTATTGGTAGTAATTTGGTTGATGTTCCCTTTTTTGCAATAGAATGTTCTTTCGACTGATAAACATGGTTCGTCAATAAATTGTATAATTAGATCGCTTAATAGGACATAGGGTTTTGGTAAATGGACAGTATGTGTTTTGTTGATCGGAAGGGTTATTAGGTGATAGAGTGAAAATTTCTCTTGGGAAGGTCTTGGTATTTTTATATTGAATATGATTTTGGAATGATTGTAGTAAGCTTGTAACTCCAAGAAATTGTACATTTCGTCATTAGAGACAGTTTTAATATTATAATCATCGAAATTTTTCTTTATGTAATCGAGTTCAAGAGGGCTCAAAATTTGCCTAGAAATGATTTTAAGTTTTGCCATGTTTATTGATTCTGCAATATCTTGAAGGTGGGTTTTGAGTGTATCTATGTTAAAGTTCGTCTGGTGGATGTACTGGATATATTGGAAGGTATCTTGTTCTGTACGGATTCTATTTGATGATGCTAGTTGGCATTTGTTAAGAAAGTTCTCTAGTATTTCCTGTTGGTCATTTATATGTCTTGTAATATTTTCAAATCTTTGTGTCATTTCTTTATTAATCACTGCTTGTTGTGTTGATAAAGTGTTCAATGTTTTCTGGTTGGATTCAAGAGCTTCAATTTGTTTATTTATAGAAATTGCATCGCTCTCGTCCATGTTTCCAGTGATACTCTTTATTATTGAGCCTATGCCGTTTATTAATCCTCTTCTATTTCTTATTCTAGGTGAAACTATATTAAATTGGCGTTTTAATTCTTTAAATTTGAAATTCGTTATTTCAGTCATTAGGCTAAGATTTTTGTTTCTATTAATTATTTCGACAGATTTCCTGATTTTGTGAATGTTTCCTGCATATAGGTCTAAGTCAATAATATGTAGTAGGTTTGTATGTGTTTCAATAAGTCTTGCTGGTCCTAAATTGAGTGGTAAGAGACCCTTGCTATTCATTAGATCTTGTATTTCTATCTTCTGTGCCGTTGCTAACAGGAATCTGAAATTTACGTTTCCGTTTAGTTTTTGATTTGTGTAATTTTTTGTTTCTAGAAGTAATTAAGGTAACTCTATTATTTTTTGTGATTACTTGTTTGCTAAATCTAGGGGTCATTTTGTTTCTCCTACATTCTCTTCTGAATATGATCGAACCTACTTTGACGCTCTTTGGGCTTTCTCTGTTTTGATTTAGTTTTTCTATATTTTTTGAAACTTGTCTACCTACTTGTTCTTTGACGGAGGAATAAAGTTGGTTTTGGAATTCATTTAGTTTCTCTAAGTAGTCGTGTACATTGTTTGAACTGATATTTTTGAATTTATATGTGCGGCCGTAAAATAATTCGAAAGGGGTTAATTTAGTGGTTGAATGTATAGCATTATTGTATATTATGAGTGTTTCATGGAGAATGTCCTCGTGTGATCTATTTTTGTTTTTGTTATAAATTATTCTATAGATTTCAGTGAGAGTAGAATGCATTCTTTCGACTGGTGCATTGCTACTACTCTGCTGATAGGATGTAATGTGGTGTCGTACACCGAATTGTGTGCAGAAGTCTTTAAAAATAATTGAAGTGAATTCAGCACCTTGATCTGTAATTAATTTTGTGGGAATGCCGTGGAGGCTCATAAAGTGTTTCAAAGACGTGATGATTGTTATGCTGTTTCTATCAGAAAGCGTGAAAGCGGCACCGAATTTAGAAAATTTATCGATGATGGTTAGGATTTGTTTATTGTTTATACTATAAAGGTCGGCATGGACTATGTCTAGCGGTTTTTCGGGATTCTCTGGAATTTGGTATTCTATTTTTTGCGAGTTTCTGTCGTATTTTGAGGTTTGGCATCCCTCGCAGTTATTAATGATCTTATTTATTTTGTTTTTCATAAATGGGAAGTAGTATTCACGTTTTAGGTGTTGGAGTGTTTCGTTTATCCCTCGATGGTTTGAATTCGAGTGATAATCGTTAATTAGTTTGTCTTGGTCGTCATCGTTTACAATGTCCTTTAGGATTTCTTTGCATCTTAATAATTTAAAAATTCTGGATTGGGAAAAGTATTTGGAGTACACATTTTGGATAGTACGAAAAACGTTGTCATCCGTTGTGTAGATTGCAGTGGTTTTGTTGGGTGGCAAATATTGCTTAAAGATACTCGCGATATTGTCTTCTGTAAAGTCTGGTAGTCTGATTGTGCGTCTCTGTTTGTTCCGAAATGGTGTAAAAAGGGAGATTGGTGGGGTTCGGCTTGATTTTTCGATTATTAGTTGGGAATTGAATGCATTTAATGGCTGTTCTGAGATTGGAATTCCATCGTTTAGATTTTCGTCGGCTGAGTGGACTGTTGATCCACCAGTTGCTCTTGCGGAAAATGATTCGTTGATGTTGATTTCGATGTTTTTATCATTTTCTAGTTTCACTCTGCTTAACGCGTCGGCGTTTGTATTGTCTCTACCTTTTTTATAGACTACCTCGTAATCAAATTCCTCTAATTTAAGTCGCCACCTGATGAGTTTTGAATTTGCATCTTTCAGCGAAAATAACCATGTGAGTGGTTTGTGGTCCGTTATTATCTTGAATTTTCGTCCGAAGAGATATGGACGGAAGTGTTTGGTCGCCCAAACAATAGCCGACAATTCTTTTTCTGTTATGCTATAACGGGTTTCTGTATCTGATAATGTTCTAGATGCATAGCAAACGGGTTTGTCGGAACCTATAGGCCCTTGGCTTAGAATCGCTAGCGAAGTCACTTGCATCTGTGGTTAAGTTGAATGGTTTCGCGAAGTCTGGGTACTGAAGCAGCGGATCATTCATGAGAATATCTTTGCAATGCTTAAAGCAATTAATGTATCTCTCATTTAAGGTTATACGGTTTCCTTTCTTTAAACATTCCGTTAACGGTTTTGTTATTCGAGCAAAATCTTTTACGAACTTTCGATAATAACCGAACAATCCTAAAAATGCCTTGATTTGAGTTTGAGATTTGGGGATCGGGTAATTTTGTATTGCTAAGATTTTTTCATGATTAGGTTTCACGCCTTGTGGTGTTACTACATGGCCTAGAAATGCTACCTCTTTCCTTAAAAACTCAGATTTATCTAGCTGCATTTTTAGATTTGAATTCCGAAGTCTTGTAAAAATTTTCTTAAAAGTTTCTATATGTTCTTGAAGGGAACTTGAATATATGATTATGTCGTCCATGTAGACGAGGCAAAATTCTCCTTGTAGGCCCCTCAAAACGTTGTCCATAATCCTTTGGAAGGTGGACGGTGCGTTTTTCAGGCCGAAAGGCATACGAATAAATTCGTAATGTCCATGGTCCACCGTGAAGGCCGTCTTACTTATATCCCTTGAATCGATTTCTATTTGATGAAATCCGGATGCAAGGTCTAAAGTAGTAAAATAGTTACATCGTCCGAGTTTGTCCAGAATGTCCGTTATGTTCGGGAGTGGGTAACGGTCACCAATAGTCTTGTCGTTAAGCTTACGATAGTCTACTACTAATCGCCATTTTCGTTTGCCTGAGGCATCGATTTTTTTCGGAACAATGCAAATGGGGCTACTCCAAGGCGAGTAACTGGGACGAATTATCGCTTGCTTTAGTAGTTCTTGAATTTGGGATTGGATTTCGGTCTTATGTATTTCCGGGTATCGATAAGATTTCGTGTAAATGGGTAAATCGTCTGTTGTTTGTATGCGATGTTTTACCTCGTTCGTAAAAGTTAAGTTTTGTCCTTGTTTAAAAAAAATGTCATCAAACTGTCTACAAAGTTTTCTGAGGGGTTTCACCTCTTCGGTATTTAAATGGTCAGTTCTAAGTAATTTTACAATGTCGTCGTTTCCTATTGATTCTATTGTGTCTGAGACATATTGAATATTCAAATTGTGGATTTCCTGAAAGTTTGTGAATTTTGTCAATTTTGGTTGCTCTAAAAAGAATTTTTGTTTCTGATTCGTGAGGTTGGTAACTTCTGCTTGGCAGTACCAGTTTATTGCTTCTGAGATTCCTTCTGCGATTTTTAGTGTTTTTCCTAGTTTTGTTTCTGGTATGTATACATCGCCAGCCTGTATGTCAGTTGGTATTTTTACGATCATTGTTGAATTCACCCAGTAGGTACCGAGAATAAACTGCTTTTATACAAGCAAGTGCTAAAGCCGGTGTGGACCTACGGTATACAACTTTGGGGTTGTACCAAGAAAACAAATGCCAATATTATACAGACCTTTCAAAATAAAGTGCTAAGAGAAATTGTCCAAGCACCGTGGTATGCTAGAAACGACGATATCCACAGGGATCTCGGAATTCCGACAATCGAAGCTGAAACTAGAAGCTTCGCGCGAAAACATAGAAACCGACTAATCGGACATGTTAATAATACAGTCCTACTTATTTTGGATGAGAGCAATTTATTGCGCCGACTACAAAGAACAAAACCATTCGACTTGGCGAGATAAGGATTAACCGCGTCTAAATTGCGGAACATGCAGGATCTTTCATTGAAAAGTAACCTGCCAAACGTTTATATTTCGTGATAGAAAAATTGCTTGATAAGTTAGTTGCAGTATCTAACAAATTTATATCGAAGGGTGGTGTTTTTGGTCAGTAAGAATCTGACACTACTATGAGCACGCGCTTGCTATTCTCATAGTGTCTATGGAAGATTTTCACCTACCCTCGGAGAAAAAAAAAAAAAAAAAAAAAAAAAAAAAATGTTTGAATTAGGAGGGATGTCATGAACTTGAGATCTGTAGTTTGGTTTAAAGTGTAGGGGAATGGTGGAATTCTTTGTTTCCAATAAGTTGTCTTTTAGGTTGATTTTTGCGTTAAGCTGGTTCAAAATTTCTAATCCAATTAGGCCATCGAAGTAACTATGAAATTTGAATATGAGGAAATCAAAATTGTCTCTTGTGTTAAATTCTTTAAATGCTGGTAATGTTATTTTTTTATCGAGTTCATGTCTATTTAATATTGTTGTAATTGTAATTGGACTTATGGATTGGTGAAGTCTAGGGTCTGTGTATTCAGGGTTTATAAAACTTGCTGAAGCACCTGTATCAACTAGAAATTTAAGTGTTCGGCCTGAGCAAAGCGTTATGTTAACCCGAATAGTGCTGTAATTATATTTTTCGAATGTCCCGTTATTGATCTCAACTGTATGGTTTTAACACATATGACATTATTTTATGGTTTTTTGTGTGTGACCGTACGGTCACGCTGGCACAATTCGGGTTAATATAGGGTAATGTGCTGGAAGAATGCTTATTAATATCTAGGAATCCAATTTGTTCTCCGAGGCTTCTTGAGGAAAATTTTGGTCCTCTATTTCGTATGTTGCCTCAATGAGTTGGTCTAGTTCATCGTTTTCGTTTTCTTGGGGTAGAAAGCGATCGAGTTCCAGAAAATCATTAGGTGGGTGGAGTTCCTCAGGATATATGGGAGTTCTATCTATGTTATGGACTTCTCTAATGCTGTAGTTTTGGTTTGGTGGTCGGTAATTGTTCCTACTAAAGTTAGTCTGTCTATTAGAGAGTTGGGTATTACGGGTGTTTCCACTAGCACTTGCTATTGACATTGGTGTAGGTCGAGGTTGAATTTTGTCAAAAGGTCTAGGAGCAAAAACATTTTGTTCCATGGTCGGGTAGTTGTTTTTGGGTGTAGGGTAAATTGTTCTTTGAGGAATAGGGTTGTTCGAAACGTTCGGGTAATAATTGGGATTCTGGTTTGGAGTAAAATAATTGGGATTTTGTCTAGGTCTGAAGTTATTTACGAAATTATTTGTGGATGGATGTCTATAGCTTGTGAAAGGATGAATAGGCGAATTTGTATTTGGATTTTGGTAAAAATTGTTCGTTCTTGATACAAATTGAGGAGTACTAGGTATCCTCGTATTCATCGCGTTATATTTCATATAAAAAGTGTTCTGTTCTTTGATGCAAAACTGAACGCTTCGGGGAGACTACTGGGTTTCATTGACCTAATAGTTGATCCCGTCGGTTCTTTAATTGATGTTAAAAATGCATTAAGACACATATCTGAATATAATTGGGTCTTTGCTTGTATGACACTATCGTCAGTCTCGTGTATGTGGATATGATTATTTAGCGTTGAAAGTATTTCTACAATTTTTGAATAAAATTGTTCAATGGTTTCATTTCCCTGCTTAAGAGAATGAAGATCCCTAATTAGAGATGTCTCATTTCTTTTATCGGAGTATTGAAGTATCAAATTTTTTCTAATTTCTGCCCAATCGAGAGGTGTCCCAAACATATTGAGTACCTCATTGGCTTCTCCTACTACCTTATTTCTAATTGCCCTGAGTACTATGTTAGCGTATGGAGTACGACTGACAGTTCTCATGAGATGAAGTATCTCTTCTATATTTTTAATGAATTCATGCAAAAGTCTAGGATTTCCATCAAACTTTGGAAGATCCTTAATTGCGTCTGGTATTTTAAGTGAATTAAAAACGTTGTTTATATTTGCTAAGTTAAGTTCTTGGTCTTTCTCGGACCCCTCTTCAAGACTGCCGCCGGTGGCTCCGTTTTGTGCGGCGCTGCCACTGGCATTTCTTGTATTAAAATTCGAAAATAAATTCGATCTTAAATTTGTGCTCATTTCTTCTAATGTCTTTGTTAAATCACTTTCTAAACTCATGTTTGAGTCCTCTTTGCTACTACTTTCTTCTATGTTATATAAATTACTGTATGGAGCTACAATCTTACTTTTCCTATTTTTTGCCTTGCAAAATTTACTCATATATATATTTTTACTCTATTTTTTGTTTTTTGGGAAGCGATTAATTAGGTTGGGTTATGTGGGAAGTTACGATCTTAAATATAAATAAATTTGACTTACATGCAACCAATCAAAACAAATGCGGTCATTGTTTTTAAGGTGATGGTTCTCCAGGGCCAAAAGATTAAAATCTACTACTGTGTTGTGTGTCCTGCTCCTCGGTGAGTTCTATTCCTTCGATATTCACTCGTCGGTCGCGGTGTTTTCTGCTTTTCACTATTAGATAGTACCAATATTCTCTTGGTAGTCACTGCACTATTTTTCTTCTATTATTTGTTTTCTTTATTTCTCCCCACTTGTATTATTATTCGAATTGATAGTTGGTACCAATATTCTCTCGGTAGTCACTGCACTATATTTCTTTTATTATTTTTATTTTCCGACACTTTGTATTAATCTTTAGGTAGTTAGTTTAAACACACGCGAAACTCAACCGGACGACTGCGCCAGTTATGTTCTTTATTCGCCGTTTAGTTAAAAAAAACAATTTTTACTTTTGGAAATTTATGTCTGCTTTATTTGACGATTGAACATGAAGTGAAAATCTTAATCTATGAATTTATTATTTGCTTCTACATATTTGTAACATCATGAAAAATAAAAGGATAGGATTACATTAAATGTGGGAAAGGAAATGGAATGTGCTGATTATTTATTAAGATGAAAGCTACTATTACAATTTATGCATTTTGATACTATATGTTGCTGACGTCTGGGAATGTGGTTCATGTGGTGTCATCTGGTACGTTGCGGAACGTGACTCGCGCGCACGGATGTCATATTTTTGGCCGAAAATGGCAAAAAAAATCACAGAAACAGTTCTGAATTGTACGATATGCGAACAATTTAAAAGAAACATACAAAAGGAACCACTGGTTCAAGAAAATAACCCAAAATAACCATTTCATAAAGTGTCAATTGATTTATTTGAATACGCTGGGTGTGACTTCTTGGCATTGATTGACGCATATTCAGGGTTTCTTGTGACAGAAAAAATTAATAGAAAAACATCTGGACACATTATTGAAAAATTGTCCGGAATATTTGATCGCATGGGGTACCCAACCGAGATTAAATGCGATAATAGTCCATTTGGGTCAATGGATTTTGAACAATTCGCAAGCGTATCTAATATACAATTTAAATTCTCAAGTCCGAGATATGCGCAAAGCAATGGTTTAGCGGAAAAAGCCGTGGCGATTGCGAAAAATATACTCAAAAGATGTTATGCGGCTGGTGAGGTGGACAAGTTTCAATATCGCATATTGGAATACAATGCAATACCAATTGCAAGCATGCAATTGACACCATCACAGCTGTTTTTCGGTCGGCTAATCAAAACAAAGCTACCGGTAAGTGACATTTTATTGTGTCGAACTGAACATGTAGACAAGGCCGTTCAACAAAAGATTAATAAGAGAAAGGAAAGACAAAAATTTTACTATGATAAAAATGCCAAATCATTGCCAGTGTTAAGTATCAATGATAGGGTTATCTTTAAGAAAAATGGAAAAGAATGGCATCATGGCAAGATTGTAGGAGTTGTAAATGAGCGATCATATATTTTGGTGGACAACTTTGGAAACCATTTTAGAAGAAATCGTAGATTTATAGCGAAGTCAAATAATAATGAAATTAATCCGAGTGAATTGTTATATGAGGAAAATATTAAAAACTGTAATAGTGATTTAGAAATTGATATTGTATTACCGCCTACCAACAATAATGTAGAGGATAACATAAGCATCGGTGAAAAAGCTGATCGATCAATGAATTCGTCTTCAACGGGTTATGATCAGAAAGGCTCTGACCGACATATTGGGTCAAGCACAGAGAATGCATTAAATGATGAAGTAGTAAATGTACAACCTAAGAACCAAGGTAGTAGTCCGAAATATATCACAAGAAGTGGACGCGTAAGTGCTCCACCTACTCTCTATGGTTCCTGGGTTCGTGAGTGAAAGTGACTGACATATACATATGTACTTATATATAAATATATATATTATATACACATATTTAAAAAAAAAAAAAAAAAAAAAACAGAGCATGTATCATGAACGTATCTTTAGAATTGTAGTAGATCATCATAGTCATATTTCATATTGTGAACTATCATTCTTAAGTTAGTCAGTTGAGTGACGACCGGCAAACATATAAGAGGTAATAAAATATTGGTTCGTAAATTGAAGGGTTTTATTTAAGTCGCACAACTCTTACACTTACCCTTGCAGGTCTATGGGAAATACAGAGCACTCTCGATTTTTGCAACTAATGAAAACAGACCGTGTTGCAAATATCGAAAAGTTGCACAAATCGAACAGAAAATTAAAATAATTTAAAAAGGTCTACACGCTATTCTCTGAATTTTCAAAATAAAATTGACCTGTACACTTAGAAGTTTTATTTTTATGTACATACACATGTATTTATATACAGCCTAAGTTTTAAAAAAAGTAGAAATTTTGGTTTTCACTTGTTTTGCAGAAGATCGCTTCGCAACAGCATATCGCGCATTTTCTTAAATTTTGAGGTTATTTGATTTTGCCCACTGCAAGCATGTGGTGGATCATTTTATTGCTACTTTTAATCTAACTTTGGGTTGCGTATCAATGTCGGCAGAGGTTTGCTCATGCCTGCGACATTGCATAGTAAAATTTACACACACAAATTTTGTAACATAAGTATGTATGTTGCGAAAATCAAATCTCAAAGTCGATTGGTTGCAAAAATCGAAAAAATGAAATCTATTTATGTCGGTTACAAATATAGAGGTTTGCAGAAATCGAGGTTGCAAAAATCGAGATGCACTGTATACTTTTTCCCAAGTGTGTTACTGTTCCAGAAAAATTAATGATGGCTAGTTTTTATACGAACACAAGTAAATTTTAATAGACTTCTTTTATGGTCTATTTTACTTATTTGACTTTGCAGTGAAGGAGGTTTTGCATCTATTCTTTGGTTCTTTTTGCTAACTTAATTCATTTATTGCTATAAAATGCATTTTCATAAGCATAGTTGAAAATTTATAAGGCATATTTTAAGGGCATAAAAGGCACTTTTTAGAGCATATTATAAGCGCTTAAAATTTTTTAGGGCATATTTTTGGTTGCCCTATACATAAGTATATGTTAGCTCATGTGCGGCTTGGTGCATCAGATTTCTTAGACGATGTAAAACAGATCTGTCTGTCTCTCGTTCTTGTCTTTCATGTGCTCGCGCTGTGTGTAAACATTAGGTTTATATGATGTCGCCAGCCCCAGGGCGCACTGACTACTGTCAGTGTATTTTCATGGTTGTCAAAAAACCCAGTGCAACCCCCATTTAATCGAACGCAAATAGCTTTCCCTGACCACTGTCATTCTAATATTTTCCATTTTCGAACTAAAATACAAATTAAATCATGTTTATATTAAGATTTTAATAAATTTTATAAATATTTACTATTTTGAAATAATTTTCCTTTCTTCAATTCAAAAAAACAACCACAAAAAAAAGTTCGCGATAGGAAGAAAATAAACAAATAGAATTTTTAACAGCCCTTTTTTCTTGCACTGAAGAAATACACAGGGCGAATACAGTGCAGAACCAGTGTGGACATAAAACACGGGGCAGCATTTTCAGTGCGTTTTCACTGTAGCACTGACTAACATCGAATACATCAGTGCGTTTTCAGTGTGCCCCAGTGCGCCCTGGGGCTGACATCATACAAACCTATTATAAGGGTATTCATGTCCCCTTTAGCGTGTGTAGATAATAAAAAGGAAAAAAATTAATTTGAAATTGGCTGCGTTCTGCAAAACATATAATTCAAACACAAGTTTAATATTAGGCCTGTTTGGTAATATTGTTATTCGTACGAATTCTGACAAATTCCTGTTTGGTACAATTCGTAACAATTCATCGAAGTGAGAGCCAAATGAGAGTGTCAAAATAATTCCATCAACTGAGAAGGCTCTCGAATTCTTGCACCAACTATTTCTTCGGGTGCACGAATCTTAGCAAAAGAAATTTCTCTACTGCAGCCAGTTATGTTTTTTAGTAACTATTTTTTCTGATGCCTAACATCTGACCAAGAATGATTACAAAAAGAAGAAGTTTAAAAGATGAGTTGTTTCGTTCGCGTCTTAAGATTGAGTCTGAGTTATGTCGTTTACCAGCTTCCATCGTACCACCAATGGGATGATCGTCCGCACTTACACTCACACAGCCACGCACTTAGCATAATTACTAACATGTGTGGTGAAGTAGCCCAGCAAAAAATCTTATAAGGCATATAAGACTAAGGGGAAAATTAGGAAGAGAAAAAATAGAAACCTTATTCCGAGGTTATTAAAAGTCTCAAGTAAGACTTAAAATAAGGTTTATTATAAGTTATAAATAAGATGATAGGTATTTTCTCGATGGTTGTACCATCAATTTCTAGTCTTATGTCCTCGCCATCTCTCTCGTTCAGTATCATCCTTTGAGTCTTTTTTACATTTAGCTTTAGTCTATTATGTTTTAACCATATATCGACAGTTTTTAAATCATCTTGCATTTTAAGGAGGCATTCGGCAAAGTCATTTCCCGACGCGTAAATAACCGCATCGTCCGCAAACAGCGCAAGCTTACTATTTTTTATCGCGCTCTGCATATCATTTAAATAAATAATGAACAACAATGTTCCGAGTACTTATCCTTGGGGTACACCAAATGGTACTTCCTTGGTTTCAGATAGCACTGCATTCACTTTAACCTTTTGTGTCCTGCCTTCGAGGTATGATCTAAACCACGACAGTTCACCATTCTTAACACCATATTTATTTAGTTTTTTTAGCAGCAGCTCTTTGTCAATAGTTTCGAATGCTCGTTTTAAATCTAGGAAAACACAGTACACACGCTTTCTGTGGGCAATTTGTTCTTTCCATTCCGTAATAACTAGGTTGAGCGCACTTTCACAAGAATGGGACTTTCTGAAATCCGACTGCACGTCTATTATTAAATTGTTTTTTTTTTTTTCAAAATACTCATTTAATTGACGAAATACTATTTTTTCAAACATTTTCTCACACAACGGTAACGATTTGACTGGAAGAAACTCTTCACATTTTTAGCGTTTTCTACTTTTTCAATTGGTGTTACAACAGCTTGTTTCCACGACTTTGGAAAAACTGCCGTGTCTATGGACTTGTTAAGAGTGGCTAGCAGGGCTGGTCCAATGCAATTAAGATTATCACAGTAAGTTTTTGGACACATTTGCTCGAAGTCAGTTTTATTCTTTATTTGTTTTCAGGCTTGTAGTATGTCTTGCATTATTATTCTTTTAAATTTAAAAACAGTATTGGTTTCACTTACACAATTAACAAAAGGGACATATTGAATAGAGTTATTAATTTGAACAACAAAAAAGTCATTAAATTTGACTGCTATATTTTTGCTTTCATTATAGATAACGCCACTAAACACTATATCTGTTAACTCACCACCTTTTTCCTTTTTTAAAATGTACTGTTTTAAGTTACGCCACATATCTTTTTGGTTTCTCGCACTTTCGATTTTCTGTATTTCAGATTTGTAATTGTTTCTCATGCTTCTATACTGCAACCAATCATTCACGCAATTAGTAAACACCGCTCTTTTAAAACTGGCAATCTTTTTTCTTTTTAGCTCACAGAGCGATCTACTAAACCTCATAAATTTCACAAATGTAAACTGATCAATAACTTTGTTTAGTTCTTCACGAAATATTTCGCCCATTGTGCTAGCTTTTTACTATTTATTAAAGCACTTTGAGAGGAACTACTTCTTGTACTGAGAACCTTAACCCATTTACCGAACACTTCCTTTCCTCTTTTAGCTTTAGTATTTACACTTACATTTATTGTTTGGTGGTCACTAATCGTTAACTCACTTTCTATTTTTGCACCCACATTTTTTGCATTTGTAAAAGCATAGTCAATCAAGGTTCGAGACCCCTCAGTAATTCTGGTTGGCGACTCTATTATTTGCTTATACCCATTGGCGCAAAACTATAGTCGATTAAAGTACACTTTAAAATTATTTTAGCACGAAACTAAGCGTTTTCATAATTATAGTCGTCATAAAGCCCACTTTATCGTTAGCGCCTCGTATTAAAGTTAAAATCAACCGAACCTCGTATTACATATTTAATATGGAGCTAGACTACTACGTTTTTTTTTATCGAAACTGTCACTTTTATGTGTGTTCGATTAAAATTTCTCATAGGAACGTTGCTAAATAGAAATTATTTAGCAGCATACTAAAAAGTGTCTATTATTGAACAAAAATTAATGTATGCTTTTAAGTTTAAAGTTGCGTATAACTAGTACGGAGTTAAACTGATAAAGTGGGGTTGACTATAAATTTGCGCCATTATCATTAATTATTTTGCACATGTTTTTCCTATAGGTTGCTCTTGTTTTTAGCCAATTGAAGTCTCCCAGGACCAAAAGGTTACTTTTTAAGTTTGTCAGTTCCCTTATGAGGATAGACAATTCTTCACAAAAAGTTTTTTTGGATGAACTTGGTCATCTATAAACACCCACCACAATAAACGAGAACGAACCGACACTAACCGAGTTTACAAAACACAAAATATCTATATTTTTTGAGTAATTTTTCAAATTCACCGTCCGTAGTCCATTTTTTATGTATATTATAACACCACCTCTTCGTCTTGATATGCTATTACACCTCTGTATATTATAATTCGGAACCAGTATTTCCTCGTCTGAGATTTCTTCGGTGACGTGCGTTTCTGAAAGCACTACTATGTCACATTTTTCACTAAGTATAAGTGCTTGCACTTCGTCAAAATTTTTTATTAGTCCTTCAACATTTAAATAAATATTTGCTGCTTGCTAATAAGCTGCACGGTTTCTCTGGACTTCCAGCTTCTTGACAAACACTTCACATTCATAGCTTCGACAGTCATGACATAATCAAGATTTAAACATAAATTCTTATTCGCTAACACACAATTATTGCACTTTAAGTCCATTTTATCATAGCCTCTGGTCTCATGGTTCTCACCGCATTTTGCAAACACAATCATATTTTAACAGTCTCCGGCTTTATGATTACAGCCCCAGCAATTATATTACCTTCTTATCGACAGATAGTCATACACAATACACCTGTCCCATCCTATATTCAGTCTTCCTCTATCCATAATTTGCTTATAGTCCTCTTTGTCTAACTCTAATATTGCTTTGTAACTCATTGTATTATTCCGTTCAAAATTTTCACACAATTGATATCTTTGACAGTATTATTCTGTTTCTTAATCGCAGCTTCCAACTTCCAAGGTTTCTTTTTCCCATTCATCCCTCATTCCACTCACAGTCACACATGGGTTCTTTAATTCTGGTACTGAAACTTCATACTCATTTCCAAGCTTTTGTTTCGACTCTCTTTCCAAGACCTGCCTTGATTCAGAGTCCTCACAATTTATAATGACCATTCCGTCTTTTTTATTAACTACCCCACTCACTTTCACTGCCAATGACGTTGGATTTATTTTAATTTTAATATCCTCTTTTGTTTTTTTATTGTCTTGAGACACTTTTGGTCTAACCATCACAGGCGGTTCTCTTTTTAAGGACTCAGCATACGATGTTATTGTTAACATTAACTTTTTTGATTTCACTAATTACCTCTTTCTTTTCACTACTTAATTTTTTCACTCCATCCAAGATTCTTTCGATGTTTTGATTTTGCTTTTCCGTCTCATTTTTTACACTGTTGTTAAATCAACACTTTCCTCACTTTGAACATTCTCCCACTTTTTCTCCATTCTTCCAACGATTTCTTTAAAGTCAACACAAATTTTAATATTTTCAGCTTTGAAGTTCTCCAAGCATTCACACATTTTCATTTTCTGTTTTTGCGCAACTTTCATATTATGTAGTGTCTCCATGTACCTTGCTTCTATGGCTTCTAATAGTTTTTTTTATTTCATTATCATTTTCCTTGAGGGACTCTTCGAAACCAGCTTTATACTCTTTCAAGCAATCAGTATTCACTTTCATATGTTGTTGCATGTCTTTGAGAACATCATCGACGTTGTGAATATACTGCATACAGTCATCACAGATAAATCAAACCTTGCTGTTGGCATCCAGTATACATTGTATACCCACCGTATGTTGATCAAGTCTGCTACACTTTGAAGTAATATGGTAGTGTTTCCCGCAAACTCCTTGACATTTTAGGCCCGACTCCCCTCTAATAGCCGTTTTACAATAGCCGTGTTTTATTATCCCCGTGATCTGATTCGGATCAGATCAGAATAATAAAACAAACCAGATCAAAGTTCTGTGTTGTGGTGATTGTACAAGCTAAGTTCATTTTGACATTTACTGCAATGTTGCCATGCGAATGAATATTTTCTTTTAAATGAAAATCTTTCATCTTTCTTAATATTTCACAGGTAGTTAGTGATATCCACCTGATATTAGCTTCAGATAGTGTTTTTTTGTTCGATTTTGGCCTTGAGGTTGCAAAGTGGAGGTTTAACCGTGTAATCTGCTTGCGCTTTGTCTAGGGCTGAGCCTTTTCTGGCCAATTCATCCGCGGCTTCATTGCCCGGTATTCCGCTGTGACCAGGGATCCAGCAGAGTTTTACGTTGTGTTGCGTACCAAGTACTTTAAGCTCTTTGCGGCAACATTTCACAAACTTAGCATGCAGCTTATGCTTTTATAGCCGCCTGGCTGTCAATGTAAATTGTGATATCTTCTCGTGATATAGTCATCATTGACACCAATTAGGCGGCCTTTGTCACTGCTAGAACCTCAGCTTGGAAAACGCTGCTGTGGTCTGGGAGTCGCGTGGAGCTGTTTAATCTTAAGTCTTCCAAAAAGCACCCCGCTCCTATGCCTATTTCCATTTTTGACCCATTCGTGTAGATGGATTTAGATTCATTGGATACTTCGTTGTTCTCTACTTGGGAAGGCCCACTTGAAGGGTCTATCGAAATCTAAGTATGGGACAGTTTAGTCTGAGTTGACGTTACCATTGAGATAGTTGCTAAGTATCTTGTATCTAACTATCGCAGTGTACAGCCACAGTGTTATTCGTGGTCTGGATCCCCATTTTTTCCTGAAGAATCTACTGCAGGTATAGAAGGCATCTGAAGCCTTTTTCACTCTTCCTTTAAAGTTCAGCTTCCAGTTATGCTTCCTGTCAAGTATGAGTCCTAAGTATCTTGCACTCTCTGACATCTTAAGAGTAGTGCCCTCTAAGAAGGTTAACTATAAGTCTGGTCACGTTCAATATGATTGTCATCCATCTCAACATTGTTAAGAGCAACTCCAATGTCGAGAAACACTGGCGTATGTATTTTATACCTGGTTTTAGTCCAACAGTGAAACCGTGTATTCAAAAAATTTCAAATGACATTGAAGAACAAATTTATTGACAAGATAAAAGTCCTTATTTTTCGCAACAATGTGATGTATCTACCGGTGTTTCACAATGTTGTCAATTACTTGTATGTATTTTATTTATCAAGCATTGGCTGCCGAAACGCTCCCGGAATGCCTTACTATTACCCTTAAAACATCTATAAAATATATAGACAACTTTATTAAGAGGAGTGCTCTTAATATTCGCCTCTTCAAAAAATTATGCTCTGATATGACCTCAGAATACGAAAACCTGCTTTTTCTTACCGAAGTGAAAATATTCTTAACTAATAAGGAGGACAAGGAGTTACAAGACCAGTTTTGTCTGTTCAAATGTTAAATATATTCTGCTTATTTGGTGGATTTTTTCGCAAAACTAAGTTAAGCTGCAAGGGTCAGGAAATATAAAATTGGAAGGCATGAGCAATATATTTGCATTTGAAGGTAAAATCAGTGCGTTTATTGCTAAAATCGACCTATAGATCAGCAAAGTCGAAAGAGAGAACGTTTCTGCATTCGATACGTTGACTCCAATTATTGACGAACAGTGTGCTGAGACTGAGATTAAAGGAGAAAAATACAAAAGAACATTTCACTTATTTGCAAAACTGAAAAATAATTCAATCGCTATTTTCCTCACTCCGAGGACAGGGGTATCCTTTCATTGTCAACAGTATTCAGCGGTTGGTCAACAGTATGCAATCAGAAAAACCACACTAAAATTCGAGAAATAATAATGTAAAATTGACGACTGTAAAAAAAATACTCTTGGTTTCGAATAATTTAAGACGTGTTTTATATATATGTAGAACAACTTTATAATAGGCGTGTTTTTTTTTTCAAAACTATTCAGGTTTAGCAATTTTTTTCCATGTTAACTGCACTAGCAACTAAGCCTATATAGGATACGAAAACTGGATATTTATCCAGTCTTAGGTCATTAGCCTGGATAGACAAATGTGCTACCAAACAATTTTTCGTCGATAGTTATCGAAAATGTTATCGAAATGTCAAATATGACATGGAAGTGAGGGAGAAATATTAAGGCCGGTAGTCATTTCCAATTTAAGTTATTTCTGTTGATTTTTAAAATGGGTAGAAAAGAAAGAAATATGAATTCGTCCGACAAGAAAAAAAAAGAAAATTATAATGAATTACGTGAATATATTCCTTATTTTACTATTTAATTGAATTAAATTTGACGAAAAAAAATTCTATCCACCAACTTATTTATGAGCGCTTGCTAACTACCGGCCTTACTTTCAATGAAAACAATGCCTATGTGAAACTGTCAAACGTCAATTAGCATAGCTCTGCCAAGTCACTGTTCAGAGTTTTTTTTTCTCATTTTCCGCTAAGCCTATATAGATTTGAAAAAAAACACGCTTAATAAGTCTGTTCAAAGAGGCTGTTCCGGGAAGAAAAATACAGAAAATTACACGGTTTTGTGTTCAGTTAGAAACGTTTCTGTCTGAAACTAATCTGCTTTGTGTTCAGTGAGGTTGTCAGAACAGAAAAATACATGAAATTTTGAGAGATTTAAGCCCAAATGGAAGAAATCGAAATTCAATCGGAAAAAAGGCAAACCGTTATTGTATAAGTTCCCAATACACACCATAGTTAGGAAAACAGTTAGTAAAATAACCATCCATGAAGTTCTTATTTTTGACAACTAACATATGGCTGTAATTTTCTCTTCCAACTTGACTAGACATTTTGCACAAATTTTTGCTGTTTTGCCCTTTTTCTCATTGAAAAAATTTAATAACTTTGTTATATATCCGCCAAACAGTTGGTGGTCCATAGCAAGACAAAAATTTAGTAAAATGGTCCCTCACTTCTAAAAGGTTAAGAACCACTTTAGCTAAAGGGGTGGAAAGAATCAATGATACATTTAATTTTTCCCTTACGAGATAATTCCTGCGTCCAATTATCCAATCCTCTCTGGAGGACACACACACATTTCACTGTGTAAATATCAATTAAAATATTAATATTCATTTAAATACAGTGGTGGCACACTAATTAGCACATATCTCTGTATGAGAGATATGATAAGATAAAACTAATGTAAAAGTTAAAATATTTTATAAGGAAATTCATTGTTTACCTTTATTTATATAATACATGAAGTTCATTAATTTATTTAATTATTTCGGAAAATAACAAAAATAATATCGTAATTAAAAAAAATATTGAAAATAGATGTTTTCAAAGCACGCTAAGGTCTTACTAAATACATTTTGAAATATGAATAATTAAATAGCTTTTAATTATAATTAAAAGTTAATTATACAAATTTACTTACTACTTACTACTGCTATAACAGATGACCCTACAGAGATTGGCAACAAATTGAATGATTTCTTTGCTTCAGTTGGTCAAATGTCAGCCCAAATGATATGTGTAATCGTAGCACTGAGGGCAGAATAGTAGAACACACTTCCTATGGTGATAGATTGTTTTTTTAATCCTATTACTGGATCTGAGATCTTTAGATTAATGAACTCCCGCAATAACTCTTACGCTTGTGATGACGATGGTATCTCAAACCTTATTTTAAAGAATATCGCTCTCGAAATATAACTAATATCCTAGCTCATCTTTTTAATCTAAGCATTTTCACTGTATTATCCACGGTATTTTTGCTGGAAATTGCAGAACAAAACACGGCAATCGGTACGGCACGGGAGCGGCACTGCATCAGTTTCACTTGAATCGTTCAGCTCGTGATGTGGTGTTTTATACAGCCGGCGTAAATTAAAATTCAGTTTATTTTTTTTTAATATTCTATTGCGTTTCCATCATTAAGTTGCGACGTTTTGTTGAGAAAAAAACATTTTTTGCGTATTCATTATTTTCTGTGATAATCAAATGTAAGAAGAAATTTTTATTTGTGTCAATAATACCGCCCAGTGGCCGGGCCATGTCTTTGATTTATTTGTTCCACTAAGTTGCATATACATATTTATTTGCTGATTGTTCAGAGTGTCATTGTGATTAGTGTTAAATTGTATTGCCTCTGGAGAAAAGAATTGACCAGCAATCGAGTGTTTCCATCTAAAATCAGATTAACTTGTTTGGGACAATTGTTGCACTTGGGACGAGAAAATGTTTTCATTAGGTTTTTTACACGCGATTTTTTGGACTTTTATATGTACAGTGAGGTGGGTTAGATTCGGCTGAGAGGGGTTGAGAGGCTGATTCATCTCAAAACACCAGGCACCAGAGTGGGCCCATCGCGATCCCCTAAGAAACCATCCAAGGATGGCACCGAAACCGCCACAATTTCCTCAAAGCATTTTATTATGTTCTCTCCATTTAAACGACGAGGTTATGATCAGAATTATAGGGATCATAATCCTGTCTGGAATGGGTTGGCTTGGGTCAGAGAATGGGCAGTACAGATACTCTGTCTTTTTGGGCTAGTACGATACCCATTCCCCTCCAAAACATCTACCCAAACATCAAGTGCTCATTGTAGGAAAGTCTGATCATCACTTATGATGGCTCCACCGTCAGCAAAGAATAACTGATGCACTTTAGGGCCCGTCACTTTTCCCGCAAGCAGATAATCTAGGTTCGCCGTTCGGAGTCGGCAAAAAACTGGAGGTCCCTTCCATTCCAAGCAGGCCCAGGTTCACCTCGAGCTGTAGCGCCAACTAAGTAAGTAAGTAAGTAAGATAATCTAGGACTGTAATAAAGCGCAAAGGGCCTAAGACACTTCCCTGGTGCACACCGACTTTTATTGGAAATTCATCTGTGACTCCTGCGGGACATCTGACCTTTGTCCTTGCTCCCGCGTACATGTCCATGATCATCTGCACGTAGGTTTCAGGGACTTCTCGTTGTCTTAGCGCTACCCATATTAGATCTCTTGGTTGTCTACGAATGCTCAAAGCATTTTATTACCCTGCAAAATTTTAAAACGAGTCTGTGGTTGATTCGGCTTACCTCCTCCATGTTATTAAAGAAGTAGGAGCCTAAAATATTCCTGCGACTACGTGCTATGCCCTGACATTCAAACACGCACAATATGTGCATTATCGTCTGCTAAACCCAGATCATTGCAGAATCTGCAACTATCGGTGTCTGTGACTCTAAGCCTCTTGGCGCGTTTGCCCAGAAGGCAATACCCGGATAATATTCCTATTACTATACTCATTTGTGCCCTGCTAAGCCTAAGGATTTCGTTGGTCCTTTTACGGTCCATCTATGGTCAGCCCTTGTAATAATATCCTTAACTTTTTATTTAATGCGGCAAAGTGGTGGAGCCACTTCCACCGTCTCGGGTAGTGGCAGTTCCCCCCCTTTCCTTGACAATTCATCGGCAAACTCGTTGCCTTCTGTCTCGGAGTGACCAGGCACCCAACATTGTCTTACCCGGTTCTACGTGCATAATGTCCTGAGAATTGTGTGGCAGCTCCTGACTAGTGCCGATTTAATAGTGCACGATTCTAGCACGATTCTAACTGTAGATGTAAATAGCAATATCCTTACCGGATATTCGTTTCATGAGTCAGAAGCTCTGCAGTTCTAAGTACGGCTAGAACTTCTGCCTGAAAAATGCTGCAGATATCCGGGAGCCTTAGGGATACCTTTAGATCTGGTTCAACACAGTAGATACCAGACCCTGTGCCACGTGCAGTTTTCGACCCGTCCGTGAAGACTGCACTTTTGTTTTGTTTGTCCACTCTTCACGCACAATGTACAGGGTTCTGAACGGTGTTTTGAAATCAAGTGTGCAGAGGGTTCTTATTGGACTACCCATTTGGAGCAGTTTTATTTTCTAATTTGAGAATTAAAATATGCTTTCGGTTTAATTTCCAATTCTTTTGTTCGACACGAATTAAAATTAAGTTTCGCATTACTTAAGAGTTAAGTGGAATGTATTCAGCTGTCATTCACGATGCGATTCAGTAGGTCCAAGGAGCAAATTAATAGAGTGTGCTCGATTTGTGGAATTTTGAAACAAATTCAATGGCAAAAACCATCAAATTTTTATACACCCGTCTTGCTGTAAAGTGTAAGCCGGTAATAGACTAAAACCTTTACTATGCCTTAATTCCAAAAAAATCAAGGCGAACTGCCTTAAATTTTGCCACTAACAGAAGCATTTCCTTTATTTGAAGTTTCCTGGAAAAAATTAAAAGCGAAATGGAGGTCTTTTATGATATATGACATAAAAATTATAGAAACGAAAAATAAAGTTCAGTTTTGGTCAACCGTGAAAATATTCTTTAAGAACTTACTATATATTCAAAAATTTGGCAGGGTACATGATAGATCTAGCTATTTTACCGCATAGCAGCGCAGCAGCAGAAAGAAAGTTTTCGGAAATGAATACAATAAAAACAAAAATTAAGATCTTAAAAAATCTCATGTTTGCCTTCATGAATATGAATTTAAGTATGGAAAATATGAATTTAAGTATGGAAAATATGTGCTTAAAAATTAAGTACCTATGTATATTCTTTTTGAAAATGGAAAATATGAGCTCCATTTTTGATTTTATAAGTTTCTTCGAAGCTTTAATATAATGCATATACGTATTACTATGTATTAATGTAGATTAATTTTCAAACACATTTGGAAATGTGATTTGATCTTTTTTCGTTTATCTGTTTAGTGTTCGTTAAGCTAATAATTAATATACTTAATTTTTTTTATTATGTCATACAAAAAAAATTCATTGCATAAAATATGGATTTACTGCACTTTTTCGAAAAATCTACTACTACAAAATAATTTTCTAAGTCCAAAACCTGCGACTGAAGTCTGACAGATTTCCCCACACACGTACAGTCGGTCGTCCGACTTGCTAAGTTCCGCATTGCATTGTTTGATTTTCATCCGACCGTCTGACAGACCATCCAACAATGCAAGTCTGCAGACTTTAATGTCGGACAGATAGGTCGGATCGTGTAATTGTAAATTTGTTTTTGTTTTCCACTAACAATGAACATCATGACATTTTGCTTGTTGCACTTTTTTCTCCGACGCCACTGATTAGTAAATTTATAATTTAAACAAAAAACGAAAACCGAACCGAACTGCGCACGCAGGCAGCAAAAAACAATATGAAATGTCAATCGACTGCATGGAGGAGAAAGTGCAACCACAGCTGACTGGAAGCTGTTGCGCCGGCCGCTCAGCTGGGGTTGGTTCGACAAACGTGTACACTGGGGAAATAAAAAATGGGCGCCACCCAATTTTTGTTGTAAAGGGATTGGGAAACCTTTGTAAGACAAGAAGAAAGCCGACGGTGAAATCTGAAATTGGTGAAACGAAAAAGGAAGAAGGCGAAATAGGATTTTTTTTGTACCACGTTATAATCCATGGTCGATTTATTAAATGTTAAATTAAAGCAAGTTATGCAACCCGGGAGAAGAACAAAAGAATAAAAAAAAATCGCCGTTGAAAATGGCCCGCTATTGTACGGTCCCGAAAAAAGAGTTTAATACTACTGGTCGCGTGTCCCGCAATTCACCGGGATTTTTTCGTACCAAAGCCTACCGGAGTCTTTTTCCACAAACAAATCTTAACGAACTCAACTATGTTATTTTCACACTACTACTTATCTTTTTTTTGTTGTATCCTGATTCCCTTTTGGCTCTCCACCTCCTAGGTAAATGTCCTTTCCTCTCCTGCGATCGGTTCCTCAACTTCACCCTTTCTTGTTTTTATTTCCTTAAAATTTTTTCCAGTGGGTGGTTCCTTTGTCCACCTCGGACACAAAGAATCCCACACACTTGCACTCACACATTCATGCATTCAGCCACAATGGGATCCATTTGCAAGCGGTATTCTGCTCTTTGGCTAGAATACGCCACCGTTTTTCGTTCCCCACTGTGCTCTCTCACGCATCGCATCCATACTGGAATTCGCAGCACATTGGGACATTTCCAGTGCCTGCGAATCCCATGGTAAAGTTCAGCGATTTTATTTCGCTGACTTTTCGTAGTGAAAAAAAAGCGCTCAATTAAAAAAAAAGGAAATTTATTTTGGGCTTTCTCCCAATCACTTTAATTTTACTAACTTACTTTTAATTTACTTTTAATGGACCGATCGCAGAAGAAGTTCACTACCCCCGAGGAAAAAGGAATCAGTACTTTTAATTTACTACGCGAACTACTCCGGTGGACTTTCGTGCAGATTTGGGGGTGGAGGGATCTACACCTAGCGTGCCATTTTATACAAAATAGTTTAAATTAGGTTGGGCCGTCGGCCATTGTTGATCGTTGGCGACCATCCGTGCCGTTGTCTAGTCTTCTGGTTTCGTTTGCTTGTTGTCTACTCGTCTCGTTCTTGGTGATGTATTTTTGTTGGTGGTGGAGACCCATCCGTCTCATTTATGTTTACTTATGTTTATTGTTGTTTAGTATGAGTTATTGTGATGGTGGTAGTGTATGTTTGGACGTCGCAGTGCAAGTTTTGGTTTGTTTTTCTGATGTTGGAGACTCATCCGTCTCATTAATATTTTGTCGACTTATTGGTTCTTTCGTTTGTTTCGGCTCGTTTACTGTTTGTGTTTTATGAAGGACCGCCTGTCGCTTCTGAGACCGCCCGTCTCCTCTTCTTAGACAATCAGTATTTGGGAAATTGAGACCTTCTGTCTCTTCTCGATGAAACCTGTTTTGGTGCCAGTTCAATATGCTAGGACAGTGGACCTATGGCCATGATGGCCTATGATGGGACCACGACTGCCCTCTACTTTCCCAGAATATTGAAGAGGCACGGAGAAGTACAAAAGTTAGCGGGAGAGGAGGGAAAGCAGAGGATGCATCTTGTCCCAGTAAAATTTACCGCAACAAGATGGCTGGTTTGACAGAGTTATTCAACCTTACGAGAAGAAAAAGATGGTGTAAGATTGTGTACGCTCTCAGTTGAGGGGAATATTTTTGAACTGCCATTCGGCTCTCTCTCTCTTACGAATATTTTGGGTTACCAAACACGAAATTCGTAAGAAACTTACGATACGAATTCGTGAGTTACCAAACAGACTTATTGTTTGCTATGTTCCGTTTCGATTATCCGGATAATCAGGATTCTTACTTAGTTGGCGCTACTGCTCAGACATTCGAAAGAGGTGGCACCATAAAAAAACTTTCTTTTTTTTAGGTGTTAGACCCGGGCTAGGATTGAACCCGGGCAGCATTGCGTAGTAAAAAGAATGTGCCAGCAAAACAAATCCCGTACAGAAACCTGTAGAGACGCGGATGGAAATATCGTAGTGGAAACGCAGTCGGTGCTGAGAATATGGAAAGACTACTTCTGCAGACTGTATAATGGTGACGAAGACCAATACTCCGCTGTTAGGCAGAATGTACCGTTCAATTTAGATGATGATAGCCAAAACCCCCATCCACCTGATCAAAACGAAGTGCGGATAGCAATATCCAAGCTAAAGTCCAACAAAGCTGCTGGACCTGACAGTCTACCCGCAGAGCTATTTAAAGCAGCTGGAGATGACTTGGTAGTGAGAAAGAATGCCAGATGAATGGAATCTCAGCATCGTCTGCCCGGTCCACAAGAAAGGAGACCCCCTCAACTGCTCCAATTACAGAGGCATCAGTCTCCTCAATATCGCCTACAAGATCCTATCTGCCATACTATGTGAACGCCTGAAGCCTTTCGTCAACAACCTGATTTGCCCCTATCAGTGCGGTTTCAGGCCAGGAAAGCCCACCATAGACCAAATTTTCACACTCAGGCAGATCCTGGAAAAAACCCAAGAAGTCCAAGTCGATACCCACCACCTGTTCATCGATTTCAAGGCCGCCTATGACAGCATATGGAGGGATGAACTGTATAGAGCCATATCCAGTTTTGACATCCCTGCCAAACTCATCCGTCTGTGCAGGATGACGATGGAGAAAGCTCGCTGCTCCATTAAGGTCGGTAATGACCTCACCGAGACATTCGATGTCAAAAAAGGATTCAGACAAGGTGACGCGCTGTCATGCGACTTCTTCAACATCATACTTGAAAGAATTGTTCATAACTCACAAGCCAACACACAAGGAACGATCTTTCAAAAGTCCGTTCAACTACTTGCATACGCCGACGACATTGACATCATTGGTAGAACACAGCGAGCTATCACCGGTGCGTTCGCGGGTATAGAAATGGAAGCGGCTAAAATGGGTTTAGCGAGTGCAAAACAAAATATATGCTGTCAACAAAAAGGGACACCCAACATCGACGAATTGGACAGAACGTCACAATAGACAGCTACAACTTCGAGGTAGTAAAAGACTTTGTCTACCTCGGCTCTGCCATAACTTCAAAAAATTACATCTCGTCGGAAATCAAACGAAGGATTACTCTTGCCAACCGCTGTTTCTTTGGGCTAAGATGGCAATTGAGTAGTAAAGTCCTTTCTCGATCGACTAACGAGACTCTATATAAGACCCTTATCATCCCAGTCTTGCTATATGGAGCTGAAGCATGGAAAGCGGATGAAGATATCCTTGGTCGCTTCGAGAGAAAAATCCTTCGTAAGATATTCGGTCCCGTTTGCGTTGACGGGTTCTGGAGGAGAAGATTCAACCACGAACTGTACGAGCTGTACAGCGACATCAACCTGGTCAAAAAACTGCACATTGGGCGTTTAAGATGGCTAGGACATGTAGAGCGTATGGACATCAACGCTCCGGCTCGGAGAATATTCGACTCTTACCTGGAGGGTCAGCGCAGCAGAGGACGACCTCGCCTAAGGTGGCGCACACAAGTAGAACAACACCTCAGCCAACTTGAAGTGCGCAACTGGAAGCGGCTAGCTAAGGCCCGGGCTAGCTGGAAGAGGTTGTAGGTTGAGGCCTTGGTTCACACCGAACTGTAGCGCCACCTAAGTAAGTAAGTAAGTAAGCATTGCGTAGTAGTCCAACACACTAACCACCACGACCACGGCGACCTACTGTACTTTAAATATTTTGTAGGTCTACGGGCTTGCGTCTTTTTAGTCGTCTTCTTAGATTCAGTTCCTGCTCAGATAAATTTCGTATTTCAGAGTTGGTGTGGTCAGAAAGTGATATTTGATGTCGTCTGCTGATTATTTTTGTATCTTCTTTTACGGTGCTAATAGTAATTTGTTTGTTGTTTAGGATGAGGTTTTCAGGGATTTTATTTATTTTTGTAGTGTATACAACTTGTACTGTTTTTCCCCGTTTATCTTGATTCCCCATTTGTCCACTCTACTGTCCTGCCAAATGCTATTCTGGTTTGTTGAGTGTCTAAATCTAAGCGTTTGTTCGAAGATAGGATAACCGTGTTGTCTGTAAAAGGAGCTATCATAGCGTTGTCTGGTTTAGGTATGTCTGCTGTATATAGAGGGTACAGCGTTGGTTCTAGAACATTTGCTTGGGGGACACCTGCGTCTATTCGATATAGCTCGGAGCACTCATCATTGTGTGAGACGTACATAGATAGCTTTTAATTAGCGCAAAGAAGTCCGGCAGCATGTTTTTTAGTTTGTGTAAAAGTCCTTCATGTCGAACACTATCAAAAGCCTTTGCTACGTCTGTATAAACTGACACGCAGTATTTTTTTTTTCATCTAAAATTTTTTTAGCAACTCGATGGACTTGTTGTATAGTCGACAGTTTTTGTCGAAACCAAATTGGTGGTCCGGTATGAGTTTTTATTGTATCACAACTTTGTCAATATGGTTAAGTAGCAGCTTTTCGAATATTTTAGATACTATTGGTAGTAAACTTATTGCTCTTTGTTACGTCCGCCTATATGTATTATAAAAAGAAAAAGATAAAATATGTACAAATAAATTTGCAAAATAAAATGAAATCTAGGCAATCGTTTACCCAAACAGCTGGTGTCTGTCATTTCTGTCTTCTTCTTCTTTGATTTACCTTCCGTATGAATTATCTGTCAAATCCATTTAGTGGGACCACAACAGATGGGATATTTCTGTTCCCAATCCGGGGACCGAACCCATTCTTATTCTGGGACAGAACCCAATTCTAAGAATAGAAAGTCCAGAGATGGCGGCTATAGAGTGAAACGGCCAATTCTGAGAAACCTTCCAGGAGTGCATGATCTGGACGAAGGTGAGAGTGCGGATGGTCCGTTTGGTGGTTGTTGATCGAAAACCAAAAGACTATGTATGACTTTCAATTGTCCTACAGTGTGTGGAAAGACATAAAGTCCGTCACTAGAGTAATGCAGTGCAGTTTTTTTTTTAATAAAACCTTTATATATTAAATTAATATAGAAAGTAATAAAGTATTATAGTACAAAATTAAAATATTGAATAAAATCATAAAAAAGTCCTAACATAAGTTCAGGCACTTAATTAATTACGATTAGATTCAGTGTAGACTACACGTGCATTGAGGCGGCCATAAATTGAATCTCAATCAGGATCGTGGCCGCCACATCTTTAAGTGCATGGAGTTAATTTGATGTATAGTGATGTACTAAGTGCATACGTACATATAGATACATATATACCCGTACTCACCCGCCGTTCGAGTCCTGAAGGTCAACCAGGCATGCATATGATGCCAAGTATATGCATAAGAGAATAAATAAATATATACAATTAAGTACATAACTGCATATTACCTTTAATCATATAAAACATACCCAGAATAAAATAAAAATAAAGATTAAAAAGATTTAAGAATACATATACATATATATGTACATATGTATATATACATACATATGTACATATGTATATATACATACATATATACATATATTATATATGTTAAGTGATAGGGTAAAACATACATATATACATATAATACAAAGTGGCAATTCAATAATTCCTGCTTGCCCCTAAAAGCAAACAAAAAATAAATAATAAAAAGGAAAGATAGTATTAGTTAAATATTATGTATAACATACCCTATGGCGTGGGGGATTTCCATTGTATTTAATCCTTTTTTTCAATTATTTAAGTGCTTGTAGGTGTAAATGTGGAATCTTGTTCCCTCAGTCGCGTAATAAATCGGAATAAGTGTTAAGATTTATTCAAATCAAATTTTAGTACCACCTAAAACGAGCTCGGTATAGGTAGGGTTTCGTATGTTGTTTACGTGTGTACACAAAGGTACGAGATACGTGGGAAAGATTTTTTTTGTTGTTTTCCTTGTGAGTCTTTTTCTTTCTTTTAGTTTTTTTTGTTGTTGGCTAATGTTCATCTCAGTTAAACCAAAAAAATATATACATATAAATATAAATGTCACGCCCTATGAAAAAGCTTTTTTTTTGTGGTGAGTGTTCGTGAAAGCGACATGAGTCGCTAGTGTTTTAATTTTCAGGGGGTGTGGAGGGTATGCTCCAGTACCTTCGGCTGATGGACTGAGCTGCGGAGGCATCCTGCAAGATTGGGGAAGTCCAATATGGCCACAGGACTTCCAGATTGGGAGGGTTCCGAACATGGCCGCCCTGAACACCACCGACAGCGCTCTCAATGTGGTATCACAACGTCCGTCCGCTGCAAATGTAAGTAGAAAAAGTAGAAGTGTTGTCTTGGCACGATATATGTTTTTGTGTATGTAGGTAAGTTGTGTGCGGGGACAAGAACCACCCCCATTTCCGGCGAGCAGATCCGTGCGTCGCAAGCGTGCCACGCTCCCCGTATACGACCCTCTATCCTTTTCCGTCACATCCTATCCCAATATCCCATCCAAATCCTCACTTCTTGTCATCTTTCAAAATTTCTAACTCCTCCCACTCCACTCCTACGTAACATCTGTATGAGGTAGTAGGATCCTATGTAGGATCCTTGCCAGGTTTAGGAATTGCGATTACTTTCGGAACCTTCCAGATTTTGGGGTAAATAACAAAGACTTAAGTATCCTTCTTAATTTTTTCATATGGCACTATATCCGGGGAAGTATAAAAAAACCGCCTAACGTTAAAATAACGTCACAGGCATACAATTGTGCAATTTTTATACATCGCATCGTCTAATCCTAGCTTAAATTGTACGCAACAAATCTCTTTTCCTTGATCTATATCCTTTTGGTTTGATAAACTAAACGACTTAGTTCTTGTTTAGTAAAAACAAAAAAAAACTTTCCCTGCTTTATATAGGCAAGCATAAGCACCCCCAACATTTTTATAAACAGTTTAACAAATAATTTTTATACCTGTTTAGATGAAACAAACATACAATTAAGAAAAAATTCACAAGAGAAACCATAACTGCCATTTAAAACGATGGACAGCTCTAAAAAGCCAGCCAATCAAAATCCTCGCAAACATGCAAATATTTTCTCGCAACTACTCTTCACTTGGTCGATACCAATGTTGTACAAGGGTTCACAAAAGGGACTTGGACAAGATGATCTCACAAAATGCCTCAAAAAAGATCGTTCCGAAAAGCTTGGTGATAAGCTGGAAGAGTAAGTTTTTATGCAAATTTTTGACGAGTATAAACTAATATCCTCTACTCAGTGAATGGTTCAAAGAGATAGCTCGTGCCAATCGTAAAGGGAAAACGCCACTGCTCCGCAATGCAATGCTTCGAACATATTGGTCTTCAACTGTCGTCGATGGAATCATATGCTTGATCTATATCATTTTGAGGTAGGTATGACATAGTTACCTTCAAATAAAATACAAATAACTCTATTTTTAGGTCCAGTGTACCAGTAGTTCTGGCGCAACTTTTACTTCAATTTCAGCGGCCAATAGATTCAATTGATTCGCAGGGCGATTTGATTAATTCACCCAACAGTATGCATCTTTTATTGAATCGCACAGAGCGCAGCATATCCGATATAAGCAGTTCAGGTAAGATGAATACACAAAATTAAGATAATAAAGTTTGGCTCCTAATAAAAAATCTTTTCAAAACTAAATTACACTTAGAGCAAAAATGTACAAAGGGAAATTATACTAAGCACACAGTGCATCTGTAGATACTTACATATATCTAATTTAAGTTTTATTAACTGATGAAGTTTTGTTCAAGAGTATGGTAGTGGATAGTTGTTTCTTCGGAAACCTCTTAAATGTAAGACCTTTGTTAATTTTCAACCTTTTGTATATTCTGCAAATACAGTTAACCCTTATATAACGGGGTAGATAGGCTCTCAAGAAACAGCGCGTTATACAAAATCGCGTAATACGATACTTGAGTGTGTTAAAAGGAAATTCCTTGACACACAGGAACGCAATAGGAACATATGAGTTGAATGTACATTTTGCACATTAGAAAGGCTTTTCGGACCAAATGGCAACATTGACCTCATTTCCGTCTTTAACCAAATCGACAACTGGTGCCTGTACTCAGGAGCAAAACTATCAATCGACAAATGTGAACACTTGCATATATACCGAAATAAACAATGCACATGTAACGTACTCTTTGGCAACACACCTATCCAAAGTGTGCAATCACTTAAAATTCTAGGAATTCACATCAACAACAAATGCAAATGAAACACTCATATTAAACACATCATCCCCGAACATCATTGAATGCCTGCCCAGTCCAGCAAGAAATTCAATAGTAATCCACTCTCAATAATCTCAGTCACCAATTCAATCCTCACCAACAGAATACTGTTCGGAATATTCCTCTACGGAGGAGTTTTTCCATTTTGGAAAAATAAGGAAAAGATTATTCCTAAACACTTACCCAAAAAAAACGTACTTTCTAGCCCTAGCATTAAAAATTTCAACACTGTGATTAATTTTTTCAAACAATGTAATCTATATGATTGAATTAAAAAAAAACAATAACATTATTTATGTATACCATTTAGTTAAAAAAGAACCGTTACTTTTATACAGGATGTTACCAAGTAAACCGTAAATACTTTGGGAACTGATTCTTGGGTAACTAAGAAAAAAAATCGAGTTGCATTTTATTTTCTATTCTTTTACACAATTTTTTTTGGGTAAATTTTCCAAGTAGGCCTTCATACTAATAATTGCAGGAACATTATTAATCTAGTAAACAACTGTATTATATAAAATTAGAAAAATGTAATTCTATTTTATAACCAATTAAACACAAACACTAAGTTTTTAATTTAATTACTAATTCATTCTTCGACGTTCCAAATATTCGTCTGCATCTGCATTCTCTGAAGCCTGTCACTCTATGTTAGTGTTGCCAATGTAACCCAACCTTTCTACATCTGCCCGTGCTGCCAATGCAACCCAGTCAGTCAACATTTTTCAATCGTTACAATATTACTTTTTAATTTACTTGAAACTTAATTTAATAAATCCGTTATATATTTATTATCAGAAAGTTGTGTGTATTAAATCTTCTGTATATAATAATGTACATACAGGTATATACATACCTACATACATATTGTCATGTACACTGAATGAAGATTATATTAATTTTAAAATATCTACACAGTAATGCCCTGTTTTCCATCCAAATTAAGTAAGATTAAATCGAAACACAGCTAATCGGATAACAGAAAACCAATTATTTATTTTTTAACTAGCTGACCCGTGCTCGCCTTGCTTCGTCCTCTAAAGCCTTTCTCGTGCATTCAAATATGTTACATCAGTGATAGCGAAGAAACATCAAAGTACATATTTGTGTAGGTCCATAAAATGTTGTAATCAATTTTGTTATTACATTTTATCAATGTCATTTCAATGTACTACTTTCAGCCCTGAGTGCAGATTTCATAGTTCTCAAAAACCAACATGCTCTAAAATGTTATATAACGTCATCTACTATAAATAATTGATAATTATATAATAAATTTACTTTTGCATTTTCTTCGGAAGCGCTTCCCCACCAATTTTAAGAAACAAATCAGAGAAATGTTGTCCGTTTGGATTGCCGCCAATGTTGCCGTTTTGGTGACTTTGTCACTATATCAAGTTGAATTTTCACTCGTTTAGTGACAAAACAAGTTTCCATGTCACCAGATTTCTAGTGCTTCTTCTAGTGACTTCTCAAGCAAGCATTTTTGTGGCATGCAAAAACATACTTTCCTTAATATTCCATCTCTTTTCAACTTACTTAAAATCAAGCTGTCTTGCTGGACACGTTTTTCAAGTTTCAATTTCAATCCCATGAACATGCAGCCCTCCATTTTTGTCACTGCGCTGAAAAACATTTTATTTTTCCTACAATTTTTTTTCCTGGTGACTTTTCTTCAAAATTTCAGTAAATCTAGTGACTTTTGGAGGTTGGCCTAGTGACTTTTTATTTCAGCTTGCGGCAACACTGATTGACGCCTGTTCGTGCCCGCATATTGACGGTCAAGTGCCTTTGAGTAGCACAGGACCCCAGAGACTTGACGTTTTCAGATAGGCGTTTACTTCGTCAGCTCTTGTGCCTCGTGGTACTCTTGATAATGTTTGCCTAATGTATATCCTGTTAGGTTCTGTTAACGATATCCACTGCCTTACGATGTGCCATAGTGCATTCGTCCCGCACAATTAGACAAAAGTCACGGAAATCCGAGCTTTATCACTTTTCCGGAATGTTGCAAACTCGACTTTAAGTGGTGTATAATATCTAATTGTATGGGTATTTTAAACACTGCATGAGAAGTTTTACCACCGACCGGGCAGTAAAGTAAGTACCTACTATCCCAGACTACACGCGCCACAGCCAATGGCAATATGTATTACCTTGGCTTCGTATTAATGAAAAATGAATGTTTCCCAGATGATTTCCATATAGCAAATACATATATTACATAAATACAAACATACATATGATATGAACCAAAATTAAGTCCTAAAACAACAGGAGTTCATTTTGGGTAGAATATTTGTTTTTGATCTTTTTTTTTTTAATTTGTTAATAATATTTATAAACTGAAAATGCAATTCACTGCTCTAAGAAATCCTCTTTTTTCTGACACCTCATTTGTTAATATTGCTTGAGTGTAAGAGCCGCAAATGGTGATAATGATTGTAGAATACAGTGCTTTGCAAAATTATAACCGCACCCTGAATTTTAACGGTTTTTGTGCATCGACTGTATGTCCGGAACTTTACTATTTATTTTTTATTAGAGGATATCAGTGCATATGTTTTGAAGCCAAAACAAAACTCCTGCCGATTACCAATTCGGATTAACTAGTTGAAAATCGTTATTCGACCTTTTCATAGGTATAACCGCACCTAGCGAGTAGTGCAGAAACGCTTGTTATTTCGCTGTTATATTTTGATCAAGCAACAATGCCGCGTGGAACGGAACTAAACGAAGTCGAAAATGGAAAAATCTTGGCTTTTAGTGAAAGCGGTTTAAGTTTTAGAGCCATTGCAAAAAAAATTGCTCGGTCGGAGCGTGTAATTCGGAATTTTTTGAAAAACCAGCAAAATTATGGCAAAAATAAAAGATCAGGACGGAAACAAACGTTGATGCAACGAGAACAACGGCTGATAATTAATAAGGCGTCAAATGCAGTTCCATCACTGTCGCAAATTAGAAGTGAATTGAACTCCGATGTTTCAACCTCGACAATATGGAGAGTAATTAAGCGCAGTAATCACATTGTTCTATGCAAAATGGCTCCTGCTCCTTGTCTTACTGCAATCCACAAGGAAAAAAGAGTCAGATTTACCCGTCAAAATATGGACCGAGATTGGAAAACCGTAAATATCATGTTAACTAAAAAAGTTATTTTTGGTGAAAAACATGACGAAAAACAGAGGCGGTTTTTTTCAATTTAAATATTATTTTTGGTTGCAGGTCATTTTTAGTGATGAGAAAAAATTTAATCTTGATGGCCCAGACGGTTTCAATGGTTACTGGCATGATTTGCGGAAGGAAAAAAAATTATTTTCCAAGAGAAACTTTGGTGGTGGTAGTGGATAGCACGGCCTACAAACGACTGTTGGAAGAGAATTTAGTCCCATATTTAAGGCGATTCATGCAGTATCCCTATGTCTTCCAGCAGGATAATGCAGCGATCCACGTGAGCCGGCAAAGCAGAGACTGGTTTCAGCGAAAAAATATCAGCTTGATGGAGTTGCCAGCGCGTTCCACGGATTGTAACCTAATTGAAAATCTTTGGGGAATCCTTACCCGTAAGATTTATGAGAACAACCGCCAATTTAATAACGTCAATGAGTTCAAGGAAGCCATTATGGAGTCATGGAACTCCTTACAGAGTTCCGTACTTAAAAATTGGGTTTCAAGTATGCCCAATTGAATTTTTGAAATTATACAAAAAAAAAGGAAATAAAATTCAATATTAAAACACTTGTTTCTGTTATTAATTCATGAATAATAACTAATTAAATGAATAATTTCCCAACTGAGGTTATAGTTATGAAAAGGGCCGAAAACTATTCGCCAATTCCAATACAGTAGGCACCGTAGCGCAAGTGGTTAGTGCGTCGGACTACTGTGCCAGCGGTCTTGGGTTCGAATCCCGCCGCAAACACCTAAAAAGTTTTTCACAGTGCCCACCTCTTTCGAATGTCTGACAAGCATCAAAGAGTATCATTTGTCACGATTGAGCTTCTCAACACGCCGTTCGGAGTCGGCAAAAAAAAAACTGTAGGTCCCTTCCATTCGTGCAAAAATATAACACGCAAACACAAATGGTTGCGAGAAGCAGGCCCAGGTTCACCTCGAGCTATAGCGCCAACTAAGTAAGTAATTCCAATACAGGGGTTAGAGATAAACACGTAAATTCTGGTGTATATTTGCTTATAGTGGCACTTCACAATATAAACATGTTTATCAAACATATTTCTTTAGACTCCGAAAGGAACAGCAAAATATTATGTGCGGTTATAATTTTACAAAGCACTGTATGATCATTTTAGAGCGCGCGTGTATTCAGACACACACCATTGCAACGATACCCACTGCTGCACGGCCGCTGGCAGTGCTCTTCACTGTAAGAAAATTGTGGTCGATGCTTTCAATAATTATTTTGAACATTGCTCACCTTCAGGACAACGCCGAAGGATGTTATGTACCTCAAATGAATCAGGGGAAAATTTACTAAGTATTGGGTGATGAAAATAAAAATAAGAATATTCGTAAATGTTTTTGATTAATATGTAAATTTTAAATATTTTGTACATGTGTTTATTCTTATATTTAGTTACATCACCTATTGTTTTTTGGACAAAGGGCGACCGACAAAGAGCAAATGGAAGGTCGTTTTTCACAATTTTACCAAAAGAGTATAATATTTAACAATAATTTAGGAAAAGAAAGAATTAGTAAATCTATGTAAAGGAAAGAGTATTTTGTCCTAAAAAAGAGTACGTCTGGTTAGCCAAGGCAACCGTGAGAAACTTTTTTAGGTGTTGGACCCGGGCTATGATTGAACCCCAGTAACATGCGTAGTAGTCCAACGCGCTAACCACCACAGCCACGGCGACCACATGGTTTTTTTATCATTTTTGTCCGACATAAAATGGCTTTTACTACTTTATAAAGAAAAAACAATTTTGAACAAAATTCATTTTAAGCAAAAAATTGGAACAAAAAACTTTCATAATTTTGTGTTTAAAAAGCCATAACTTTTTGTGGCTGCATAGAATTCCATAAAGTCTGCAACATTTTTGATGCGCTTCTAATTCCCTCTCCAAAATCATTTTTCGTTGTTCCGTTAGGGCTAAAGCGTGGTACCAATTATCGCTCAAAGCTGACAACCAAAACTGACGTCATTTTTGATCGAATAGTCTCGGGTACACACTACAGGTTTTGTTTGACACTCAAATCATCGTTTTTGTTGTTGTTTTTCACCACCTCTTCCTTTGTATGCTTTTCGAATGACGAAATTTGTGTACAAGTTAACACACACGAACATCAAGCATCCAACACAACATAACCGGACACCGGACACCTCCGTACTTCCCTTCCTTTCCCATATATTCACCCCAAGCTCATTCACCCATTCACCTTGATGCAATTCACTGTCAGCACTTCCCAGCCGTTCACCCATTCACCTTGATCAAATTCACTGTCAGCACTTTCCAGCCATTCACCCATTCACCTTGATCAAATTCACTGTCAGCACTTTCCACTTTACCCCATGCACTAACCATTTCCCTTACTTAGCATAAGAAATACATTGTTAGAATTAAGTAAATAAGAATAATAAAGGACAGACGGTCATAGACTGCGCAACCGAAAAGTCATTTTTTCATAAAAAAAAACTCAAAACAATCAGTCGTAGACTGAAGAATCAGTACTAAAATAACTGGCGCCCAACTTAATAAGAACCTGAACAAGCAACTCAATAAGGATTATTTAGGACCTCACCAATCAACAAAGAAGGAGACTCAACCCAAAAGGATTAACCAACGAAAAAAAAACAGCAATAAGAATGAAATTTTTGTGAGTAACCAAAAAAAAAAGTGAAAATTAGTGATTATTTATTATTTGAAATATTGTAAGAGTTAAAATAGAAAGTGTAAATAGTAAATAATAGTGTAAAGGTATTCCAAAATGAGCATTACAAAAGAACAGATTATTGAACTTGTTCGTGCTACCGTCGAGCTATCACAGAAACAGTTCGCGGAAAAAATAAATGATTTGACATCAGCAATCGGTCAATTACAACCGCCTAGTGTTGAAACTTATGTGCCTGTATCTATTCGAAGCGGTGTTCTAAATCGTGGTGGTGGTCTCGATTTAATAAAATCATTACCCGAATTTAAAGGCGACTCCGCCTCATATCCTTCCTGGCGTACAGCAGCACATTTTGCCATGGGCTATTATCACGAAGGCTCTGAAAATTATTATATTGCAATGGGAATTCTAAGAAATAAAATAACAGATTCTGCAAACGCAACCTTATCCGCTTTAAATACTGTGTTAAATTTTAATGCGATTATTGCTCGATTAGATCAAGTGTATTCGGACAAAAGGCCATTACATGTTCTCGAAAACGAACTTAGTATTTTGCGTCAGGGTAACTTATCCATTAGTGAGTACTACGATGCAGTCGATAAAAATTTGACACTTATAATAAATAAAAATATTATGACACATAGTGGTAACAACGAGGTTATCGTCGCTCTCAACGAGCGTGCTTGAGAGAATGCTTTACGTATTTTCATTTCCGGTCTGCGAAAACCCTTATGCGATATATTATTTTCTGCTCGCCCACTTGCGACGGCACAAGAGCTGGAAACAAACCATAAACGATACGAATTCGCACGTACGTTTGCAGCAGGCAGCTCAACAAAAATTAACGGATCACAGTTTCGAACAGATTCTGATCCACGTACTCGCAATCACCCACAGTATAGTCGTGTCCAAAAAAATGAACCAGTTCCTATGGAAGTAGATAATCGTACTTCCTATTTTAGAAAGCGAACTCCCGCACAAAATAATTTTCCAAAACAGCATTCTAGCAGAAACTTTACATATGTAGACCAACAACAAACCACGATGGCTAAACGCCCACGCGATGGAACACATTCTAGCCAATCGCCTATTCAAAAATTACAAAAAATTAACGCAATGCCAATAGAAAATTCCGAAATAAGAAGCGAATTATGTTGGGATAATTCTTACGAAGTTCAGTCGGATAATCAAATTTATGATGAGATCAATTTTTTAGGGTAAAATCACTCTTGCCATTTATTACTAAAACTGCAATAAATGGACAAGAGATACGAATTTTAATCGACACAGGAACTTCCAAGAATTATATTAAAAAACATAATTTTCTTAAAGCAGTATGTTCAGTAGAAAGCCCCTTTCATGTTAGGTCCCTCAACGGAAGTAACTTGATTACAGAAAAATGCAAAATGAATATCTTAAAAAATACTTCAACCTTCTTTTTACTCCCTTCGTTGAGTACTTTCGACGGTATCATAGGATATGATTTCCTTAAGCAAATAGAGGCAAAAATCGATACCAAAAATGAAATTTTATTTTATAAACATGGCGAGGAAAAACTACACCATCTCATTTGTCAACAGGTTAACTTAATTATTACAGACCAAAAATCTGTCCCTGATTATCTGCAAACACAATTTAAACAGTTAATCCAAGAAAATGTCTCTGCATTTTCAAAGCCAGACAGGGCATTACCTTATAATACGCATATTAAAGCCACCATACGCACAGCAACTGACGAACCTATCTATACTAGGAGTTACCCATACCCTATTTCAGCAACCGAGTTCATAAACACCGAAATAATGTCACTGCTGCGTGATGGTATCATTCGAACATCATGTTCACCATATAATTCCCCAATTCACGTAGTTAATAAGAAAGGTTTAGACGAAAACGGCAAACCTAAATTACGAATGGTCATCGACTTCAGAAAAATAAATGAGAATACCATAGCCGACAGGTACCCCATCCCGGATACATCGGTCATACTAGCAAATTTGGGTAAATTTAAATACTTTACAACCCTGGACTTAAAATCCGGGTTTCATCAAATTCTTTTAGCCGAAAAAGATCGACAAAAGACAGCTTTCAGCGTGAATAATGGCAAATATGAATTTTGTCGCTTGCCATTTGGCCTTAAAAATGCTCCCAGCATTTTCCAAAGAGCTATTGACGATATTTTAAGAGAAGATATCGGTAAAATCTGTCATGTTTATATCGATGATATAATCATATACTCCCCAGACGAGCAAACACATATTACACACATAGACAGAATATTGAAAAAACTGGAACAAGCCGGAATGCGTGTTTCCACGGAAAAATCAAAATTTTTTAAAACCGAAGTAGAATTTTTAGGTTTCCTAGTTTCACAAAAAGGTATCAAAACCTGCCCCGACAAAGTTCAGGACATTTTAAACTATAAAACACCAGAGACACTTCGAGCATTACGCTCATTCCTGGGATTATCAGGATACTATCGTAGGTTTATAAAAGACTATGCGAGAATAGCTAAACCTTTAACGAAATTCTTACGCGGAGAAAATGGTCATGTAGGAACTAATCATTCAAAAAATATAAAGATAACATTTGACACAGAGGCCTTACAGGCATTTGAAAAACTTAAGAAAATTTTAGCTTCAGAAGACGTTTTACTACAATATCCGGATTATGGGAAGCCCTTTGAGCTAACTACAGATGCCTCTTCGTCTGCTTTAGGAGCGGTCCTCTCTCAGAATGGCAAACCAATTACCATGATTTCACGAACGCTTTCCAAAACGGAAGAAAATTACGCCACCAATGAGCGCGAACTTTTGGCAATAGTATGGGCATTACAGAATCTCAGACATTACCTATATGGTACAAAAGGCATACACATCTACACAGATCACCAGCCACTTACATTCGCAATTTCAGACAAAAATCCAAATTCAAAGATCAGAAGATGGCGTGCGTTTATTGAGGAATTCTCGCCTAAAATCCATTACAAACCTGGGAAAGAAAATAAAGTTGCAGATGCACTTTCCAGACAATTCATTCATAACTTTTCTAAATCAAACACAGAAACGGAAACAGTACATAGCGAAATTTCACTAACCAGAACAATTCAAACAATAAAGTTCCCCGTTAACCAATTTAGAAACCAACTAGTAATATCCAGATGTAGCCATGACCATAAGAGTACAAAAATTTTATTTCAGAAATGTATCCGACATACAATAAACTTTAGTACTACTGCTGTATTAATGCAATATCTGCAAGAATGCGTTAATCCTAATGTGGTTAATGCTGTTCGATGTGATCTTCCAACTCTGGCCCAGATTCAAAATGCTCTAATATTAAATTTTCCAACCGTGAAATTTGTTCACACTGAAAAACTGGTAATTGACCTTTTAAACAAAGACGACCAATTAGAGACAGTTACAATGGAACATAATCGTGCACATCGATCCCTTCAGGAAAACTTTCAGCAAATTCTCAATGACTACTATTTCCCCGATATCAAGAAAATGCTCAGAACTATTATTATGAATTGTAAAATATGCTTGGAAAACAAATACCAAAGAAAACCTCCTAAGCCCGAGATAGGCGCAACACCGTTGCCTAGTTTTCCGGGAGAAATCCTACATATCGATATCTTTATTACAGATAAGCAGCATTTCTTAACATGCATTGATAAATTCTCCAAATTCGTAATAGTAGTCCCTATAGCCTAACGTTCCTCCATTGACATAAAAGAAGCATTACTTCAAATCTTAGGAAAATTCAAAAGTCCAAAAATAATAGTTTCCGATAACGAAAAAGCATTTTCATCAAGTATTATTACAACGCTCCTCAGAGATCACTTTTCTATTGAACAATTTTTCGTCCCGACACTCCATAGTGAGAGTAATGGCCAAATTGAACGATTCCATTCAACGCTTTTGGAAATTTCACGTTGTATCAAAGCGCAACAACAAATAAGTGATACAGTAGATCTGGTGCTTTTAGCAACTCATAAATATAATAATACAATCCACTCTATTACGAACTCAAAACCAACCGATATACTGCATGATTATCAAACAGAAAAGCTAGAGTTCATAAGGAAAAAACTAGCCACTGCTCAAGAAAAAACACTTGGCCGAATAAACAAAAATACATCCAATAAAATCTACCATCCCGGCGAAATAGTTTTCGTCCGTAGAAATAGACGCTTAGGAAACAAATTTGAAAAAATCTTTATTGAAAAAGTAATAGAAAAAGATTTAGGCACCACCGTTTTAATAGACGGCAAGAAGATTCATAAGAGTAACCTCCGTTAATACTATATTTTCAGTTTGTCACTCATCATCCTTCGGATATCGATAGCCGAAATTCACAATTACTCAAATGCACACTTCATAGCGGTAACGAAAGGAAAAATAGTCACCTTCAACGAATTCTCATATCTTGTCCATGTCACAAACCTCTCTGAATATAGGAACATTGCTTACGAAAGCAAACACGTTCACATTACGGCCCTGCAGAAAGGAAACGACATCCTAAATCAACAGTCTGAAGAAATATTGCACATCATTAGTACACTTGAAGTCCCAAGAAGATTCGCAAGGTCTATAGACTTTATTGGAAGTACACTAAAATTTATAGCCGGAACACCTGACCACAACGATTTTGAACTCCTTTTAACGAAACAAAATACACTTGAAAACATTGAAAACAATAATAGGCAAACAAAAATAAATTCTCAAATACAAGACAAAATTAATGAAATAACAAATCAAATCAACGCAATAATTTCACAACATAGTGATATAAGTAAATCATCCGAATCAGAATTATTACTTTTGGAATACCTATCTGTAAGAAATAATCTTGTAATTAACCATTTAAATAATATAGCGCTTTCAATTGTGTTAGGAAAAAATAACATAATTAACCCATTAATCTTAGATAATATAGAAATAAGTCACTTAATTGATTCTCAAAACCTTCCGATAAGTATAAGTAACTTACTTTCCGCTGCTAAAATTAAAATACTTCAAAATTCAGATGTCATCCACTATGTATTGAAAATTCCTAAAATTGAAAACTTTTGTGATTTTATTGAAATTTATCCGGAAGTCCGTAATAAAACTATTCTTAAGCTAGATAGAAGTCAGGCTGCAAGATGTAAAGATTACATACTACCCGTAAAAGAATGCATTTATACGCCAGATGTCTACATTTGCCAACCTACAACTTCAGAATGCGTCACACAGTTGCTCAATAACAATACGGCTCTATGCACCTCCCAAAACGCATACCACGTACCCCTCGTACAACAGATTGAGGACGGAGTTATAATCCTCAACGATGTACCAAAAACAACAGTCATCGACCAGGTTCAGTTAGAAGTCCAGGGAACATATCTATTAACATTTTCGGATTCAATAAGGGTTAACGACACCCTATACCGGGTAAAGAAAATAGCTGCCTATGTCATACCGCATCCACCGAAGACTCTTTCTATAACGCACCTTGAGCATGAAGAAAAACTATCGCTTCCATATTTGCACCATATTCATATCGACAACACAAACCACATCAAAACACTTAGAGAAGAAATATCGACTCAAAAACTTCTCTGGTGGACCACTATTTCGTCAGTGGCAATAATTGCTTGCACAATAATATTAATTCTCCTTATACGCAACAGGCAAAATACAGTCACCTCAAACCAAATTGACTCAATAATTACGCAAGTCAAATGTCGAAACGAGGACGTCTCGATCTTATCAGGGGGAGGAGTTAACACACACGAACATCAAGCATCCAACACAACATAACCGGACACCGGACACCTCCGTACTTCCCTTCCTTTCCCATATATTCACCCCAAGCTCATTCACCCATTCACCTTGATGCAATTCACTGTCAGCACTTCCCAGCCGTTCACCCATTCACCTTGATCAAATTCACTGTCAGCACTTTCCAGCCATTCACCCACTCACCTTGATCAAATTCACTGTCAGCACTTTCCACTTTACCCCATGCACTAACCATTTCCCTTACTTAGCATAAGAAATACATTGTTAGAATTAAGTAAATAAGAATAATAAAGGACAGACGGTCATAGACTGCGCAACCGAAAAGTCATTTTTTCATAAAAAAAACTCAAAACAATCAGTCGTAGACTGAAGAATCAGTACTAAAATAACTTACATACATTCGAGCCAAAACAAAGATGGCCGCTGATCGTCAATCAGTAGCAAACAGTTTTGCACCTCATTAGTTTTGATCGACAAAACTGTCAGTTTTGATCGATAGTGTGCACCACGCTTAAACCATGTCCATCTTCTGTGTTGTTTTTTCTCGAAGAAACTGTTTGTTTTTTACAGATTGTTTTGATTTAGGAACTCGATCAATATATGTCCTCTCTCATTACTACCTACTCGTTCGAAGTTTCCTATCGCTTTCTCAGCTTCATCCACTGGTCTGCCGACTTTTGCGTTGAAGTCTCCGATAATAAGGGTGAAATAGCATACGCTCTAACTCATTGACGCTGATTACACGACTCTTTTTTTCGTTCGTTTCGTATTTCGTCTTTTTGACAGGCACGTACGGTAGTGATTACACGGTTTCTAATAATTGGTTTATACGTGCATACGCGATTCTGACGTTTATTGAAATTCATTCGAGAAAATTGTTGAGGGGTAGGAATGCAACTGGCTATTTCGCTGGAGCACTGTTTGTGGAAAAAGCGATAAAACAGGGAAAGACAGGAAACATTACGACGGTGTTCAAGGGAGTCAATTGACTCAGTGATGTTTCTATCCCCTATAAGTTTTATCGCGCGCTTTTGTATTCTATCGATCAGGTGCAGTGATGTTTTTGGAGCACCCGACCAGATATGAGCATTGTACTCGAGCTTGGGGCGAATATACGCCTTATAGATTGTAGCTAGATGAGCAGGGGTGAAGAATTTCTTACATCGTTGAAGGAAACCTAAGCATTTCGCGGCGTTTTTGGTGACTTCGAATATGTGGTCTTTGATATACTTTTAATGTTCTCGATCTTTCTGGCGTATTTTTTGTGTCTGTCTGTCTGTCTGTCTGTCTGTCTGTCTGTCTGTCTGTCTGTCTATCTGTCTGTCTGTCTGTCTGTCTGTCTGTCTGTCTGTCTGTCTGTCTGTCTGTCTGTCTGTCTGTCTGTCTGTCTGTCTGTCTGTCTGTCTGTCTGTCTATCTGTCTGTCTGTCTGTCTGTCTGTCTGTCTGTCTGTCTGTCTGTCTGTCTGTCTGTCTGTCTGTCTGTCTGTCTGTCTTTTTTTATAAGGTATTTCATATATCTGCTTTATCCATCTCTGTCTAAATACATAAAGCGCAATGTACTTACATATGTATATATGTTTGTAAGTATGCTTTGGGCTCTGAAACAATCAAACCGATTGAGCTCGGTATTGGCCCGAGAGTGTTTCTGTGAAGTTTGGTCAATCAAAATCGGTTCAGCATTTTGCCAAATTACTAACAAAACACAGAAATAGATCAAATATTCTATCAATACCGCTCTTTTTATATTGCGCATAAGCCTTAATATAATATTGAAAAAGGTAAAAGTCTTGCCTTTGTGTCTCTGATGAAATTTCCAAATCAAATCGTCACAAGTAGTGCATGCTATGGCATGGTACGATAATATTACATGGCAATGCTAAACCCCATATCTCTTGTGTAACAGTACAAAATCTCTTTTGGGATTGGAAATTCTTCCTCATCCACGTTACTGTCCTGATGTTTCAGTCAGTCTGAAGTCATTTAGCCACCAGAAAGTCTTCCGATACCCCACCAAATGCAATAACATCCTTTGCAGACATCATTGCGTTAAAAATTCAGAAATTCTTAAAAAAAAAATAATATTAGGCGTTTGACGTCGGAAGAGCGTTGTTGATGTAATTTAATTTAATTTTTGATTAAAGAGAAATATATATAAGAGTATTATTATTGGCTTTTAAATGTTTGGTAATAAATCGAACATTTCATGTGGTACAGCCATGTTGTTGTTTATTCACACGTTGAACATTGGGTGTGATTGCAAGGTTTGTCTGATTTGGCGGCTTATTGAATGGAGACCAAGAGAAGACCTGAGCCACAGAGGAAGACCACCATCACGCTGGAGTGACGGCATTAAGCGAATAGTAGCAGGCAACTGGATACGCCCGGCACAAGAGAGGACAGAATGGAAACTAAACGGCAACGCTGTTCGGCTATCTGTTAGCACCCTTAATGTATTTAGCACTATTAAGCCATTGAAAGAAACTATTTTATAACTGACCTAGTCATACATACGTATCTATAACACTTTCTAATGTATAAAGATATTCTTTCACTTGCGTTTAAAATGAATTTATTCTAGGAAGTAATGCCCTAGAAAAAGACAACAGAGAGCCGGAAAACATCGGTGAACTCATCACTGCAACTGCAAATGACATTGGATCACTATTCGATTACATTTGGAATGACTTGAACTGGCTGGCGTGCATTTTAGTTTTTGCAACCCTAATTTCAAGCTTTTTATATCACCATAGAGATCTGAGACAAAAAATGTTGGGTGCTCGAATGAGAATTGCTTGCTGTTCATTAGTTTACAGAAAGGTTAGTTGGAAAATTAAAAAGAACAAATAAGAAGATTATTAATGTATAATTATTTCTAACCTAGACGCTACGTCTGTCGAAGAAGACAGCAGGTACCACACCCGCCGGATATCTGATCAATTTACTTTCTAACGATGTTCATCGCTTGGACTACGGGTTTAACTTTGTACACTGGATATGGATTCTCCCTATTCAGTCCATATTTATTTGCTATCTAATTTGGCAGAAAATTGGTATTGTAGCTTTGATTGGAGTCCTGGCACTTTTACTCCAAACAGTCCCTGTACAAACGGGTCTGAGTAAATTGTCATCTAAACTTCGAATGAAAATCGCCCACCGGACTGACAATCGTGTGGGCATAATGAATGAAATAGTACAAGGAATACAGGTCATAAAAACGTACGCTTGGGAGAAGCCCTTTCAAGCTGTTGTGGCTGAGGCAAGACGTCGCGAAATAAAGCAGATTCGATACGCATCGTATTTACGCGGCTTTTACATGAGCACTATGGTATTTACTGAGCGTTCAACACTGTTCATAACCATTGCAGCGGCTGTCCTACTGGGTCAGTCAGTAACCGCTGATGTTGTCTTTTCTATGGCACAATATTTCAACACTCTTCAGGTAAATTGATTGATAATAAAGGTTTAAAGAATTCATGCAAAGATTTCTTGAAATGTCAGCATGTTGCAGCTATTTGGTATCCGCTAGCAATATGCTATGGAGCAGAAACCCTAGTTTCACTTGAACGCATTCAAGGCTTCCTTATGATGGAGAATCACGACGAAAAAACTCGTGGTTTAATCCAAAAGACTGATTACTCTGCAGTTGACGGTAACTCACAGGCTATCTTGATTAAGGAAGTTGAGGCTAACTGGGATAACACCAAAAGTACATCTACGTTGCAAAATATTAGCATTGATATTAAGAAAGGACAACTGTGTGCAGTCATTGGGCCAGTTGGAGCGGGAAAAGTAAGTGTAGCATCATTGTGAAAATTGTCCTATTAACTATTATTTTTAAGAGTTCTTTGCTACAATTGCTACTCGGAGAATTACCAATCGCTGATGGCAATGTGGCTATATACGGTGATGTTTCCTATACATCCCAGGAGCCGTGGCTCTTTACCGGAACTGTCCGAAATAACATTTTATTTGGCGAAAAATATGACAGAAAGCGATACCATGAAATCACAAAATGTTGTGCACTGGCAACCGATTTCGAGCAGCTCCCAAATAGAGATAAAACAATTGTGGGTGAACGTGGAGCCTCATTGTCGGGCGGTCAAAAGGCGCGCATAAGGTAATTTATTGTTTGACAGCATTTATATCATGGGATCATCGTTGCTTATACCAAAATTGTTTGGATTTGCCCATTACTTGTCTAAATTGACCTTTAACTTTGTGTTAATTAATTTTTATATTTCACAAAGTTTGCTAACATCAATTGTAGGAACCTACCTACACAATGCTGCAAAATGAAAAGAAAGAATTTTAGAATAAAGCACCTCCAGCTCCACCTAGGGGGGTCTTACACAAACAAAAACAATCCGGAGCACCACACGAACATAGGTGTGAATATAAGGTGAATTGCTGCAGTTCTTACAAGCGTTCTTACAAGCTTTATATTAACTTCACTTTCTGTGAGCATGGTATCTGGGAATCGATTTTACCCCCACTTCCAGATACCCGATTATGCTGAAATTTTGCATGTCCGGTGACAACTCAAGACGGAGAATGTGTGCTCTAAATTAAGAATTTTTTCACCAGATAATAACCTGTGGTAAAAAATGGAGTATGTGTGGACCTAGGCAGTGGTTGGATGTATATATATACGTAGGCACTACTAAAACACATCCCCAATTCGTCTCTTCATATAGAAAAGTTTATACCTAGTGACAATCTAATGGACTTTTCATTTCATTAACCACGAAAAACGATAAGCGCCATACAATTTTCTAAGGAAATAGTCATAAGTAGGCAATGCTAAAACCGATATCTCACGTATAACAGTACAAAAACTCCTATATTTGGGATTGGAAATTCTTCCTCATCCACAGCACTGTCCTGATGTTTCAGTCAGTCTGAAGTCATTTATAAAATTCTTAAAAAAATTAATGCTTGACTTCGGAAGAGCGTTGTAGATGCCAATGCCTTATAACTATATATTTGATTTGATCAAAGAAAAAAGTATAATAAAGTATTATATTATTGGCTTTTAAATGTTTTATACTAAATCGAACATTTCATGTGGTACAACCAAATAATAGTAGAAACATTGTGCTGGCGTTTATTCACACTTTGAGCATTTGGTGTGATTCAACAAGGTTTGTCGGATTTGGCGGTTCTTATTTCTCCCCTGAACCACATTACTAGAACAGCGTTTTACCTTATAAGTATAAAGCGACTATTTAAGCATACGGGCGAAGCCGGGCGGTACAGCTTGTATTAGATATAATAAAAGTCCTAGAACGCTTCCTTGGGGAAAACCAACTTCTGCTTTAAGAAGATTTGAGTGCTCGCCTCTGTGTTGTACGTAGAAGCAGCGGTCGTCAATATAGCTTTAAATGAGTGGAAAGAAGTCAGTTGGGAGTAGGAGTTGTAGTTTGTATAAAAGTTCCTTATGCCAAACATTGTCAAATGTCAACATAGATTACCGTGTTAGGTTAGCGGGCTGATGAGAATGGTTACATTCCCATCACACTTAGGTTCTTGTGGACCCATTGTGATACTGTGTTATAGCTCAGCTCATCTAAATCTTTCGATATCTTGTTGATTATTCGGTGTACCTGTTGTATATTTGAGTGCTTGCATCTAAATCCGAATTGGTGACTTGGACCTATATTGGCGTCCATTATGGGTTGTAGACTGTCTATTAGGATTTTTTCGAATAACTTTGACACTATTGGCAGTAAACTTATTGGCCTGTAATTAGGACTTTGAGAAGCGTATTTTCCAGGTTTTGGAACTGCTGTTACTTTGGCTACTTTCCAAACCTTTCGTTTATTAATATTTGTCCGGTAATTAAATCATGCGCAGAGCTTTTTTTGGAATAATTTTGTGTTGAATGTAGTATTTTATTTCTTTTACTGTTAAGGCTAGTACGGTGCTCGCGTAGCCCTTTACTGGGTTGGTACCGTAGCGCAAGTGGTTAGTGCGTGGGACTACTGAGCCAGCGGTCTTGGGTTCGAATCCCGTCGAAAACACGTAAAAAGTTTTTCACAGTGCCCACCTCTTCCGAATGTCTGACAAGAATTCAAGAGTATCATTTGTCATGTAAAGCTTCAACTCGCCGTTCGGAGATGGCAGAAAACTGTAGGTCCCTTCCATTCGTGCAGAAATATAACACACAAATGGTTGCGGGAAGCTAGGCTTGGTTCTACCAAGGACTGCTGAAGCCAAATATTTATTTTATTTTAATTTTTTTTTTTTATTATTAGCTTAGCACGATCGGTATATAAACAAGCCGCCATTTACCTTTTCGACGATCCTCTGAGTGCTGTCGATGCACACGTTGGCAAACATTTGTTTGACGAAGTTATTGGCCCACGTAGTCGGCTAGCAAATGAAAAAGCTACCCGCATTCTAGTAACTCACCAAGTTCACTTCATCACCGAAGCCGATTGGGTTGTGATCATTGAGGATGGCCGCATCTTGCGACAAGGAACTTACGATGAACTAGCCAACAGTGATCTAGACTTTTCCAAATTATTAGAACGTTCTCAGATTGAAAACGATACTGATTCCAACATGGATCGTATAAGTGAAGACCTGCCAATCTATGAGGACGATGATATTCCTTATATGGATGGAGTTCGAGGATTTCCAGCGATTCGCCAACGTGCGGGCTCAAGTACAAGTTCTTTCAGAAAATCGGTAAGTTATTGCGGTGTTTGGAATGGGAAATGTTTTGTAATTGCAATTTTAGACTAGTTGCGATAAAGATTTCAATGATGATCAAGAAATGGGTGAAGACCAAGCAGAAGGTGGAGTTTCTGGCAGAGCTTGGTGTGAATATTTTCATGCTGGAGCGAGTGTCCTCGCCTTATGTATTCTTCTCTTTGTTTTGCTACTGTCTCAGGTCGTTTGCAGTGGTTCGGATTACTTTGTGAATATTTGGACCCAACAGGAATATCTTAGATTAAACCATGAAACAACATGGTTGACAACTAAAGAATGTCTCATTATTTATGGATCGCTTATCATAGGTATCATTTTGGTAAGTTTAAGATAATAATCGTTGCCTAAATTGATTCTTAATTGAATTCGTTAAGATGACAACAATGCGTGGTTTCCTGTTCTTCAGAGTATGCATGCATGCATCTAAGGTATTACATGATCGAATGTTTGGTTCGATTCTACACACGACCATGCGCTTCTTTGACACAAATCCTTCAGGCAGAATTTTGAATAGGTTTTCAAAAGATATGGGCGCCATTGATGAGTTCCTTCCAAGGGCTATAATGGATTCTACCCAAATCGCTTTGGCTATGGTTGGTATTCTTGTTTTAATTTCAATTGTGAATCCCATTCTTCTTGTGGCGTTGGCAATCGCTGTGGTTGTATATCTACTCATTCTAAGACTATATCTGAGGCCTTCGCAAGATTTAAAGCGATTGGAGAGCATTTGTAAGTACCAGTCAGACCTTTAAGCTATTCTTGCAATGTTAATAATAGTTGGCCTTCTCTTAAGGTCGTAGCCCAGTATTTTCTCATCTATCTGCGACACTTACTGGAATCTCCACTATTAGGGCTAGAGGTTTGCAGGATCTCGTTGCCAGAGAGTTTGATAATCTACAAGATGTCCATAGCGCTGTGTGGCAGCTTACGATATCAGCTAGTACAGCTCTTGGTCTGTGGTTAGACTTTGTAAGTTGCGGATTCCTCTCAGCAGTTTCTTTCAGCTTTATCATCATTAATCAGCGTAAGTTTCCTATTATTCTTCAAGTCATTCTTTTTTTGATATTATTAACTTTTTTTTTAGAAACGTTTAGTAGTAACGTAGGTCTAGCTATATCACAAGCTATGATTCTAACCGGAATGGTTCAACACGGAGTTCGACAAGTTGCTGAATCTCTCCAGCAGATGACAAGTGTTGAACGTGTCCTTCAGTATACTGATCTTGAACAGGAATCTCAAATTGAAAAGAAACCACCAACTGACTGGCCTAATAAAGGAGATCTCCAGTTCAAAGATATGTCGCTACGGTATGATCCCAGAAGCCCACCTATCTTAAAGCATTTAAACATAGCTATTAAGCCGGGTTGGAAAGTTGGTATAGTTGGCCGGACCGGGGCTGGTAAATCATCTCTTATCGGTGCGCTTTTCCGACTGTCTAATATTGAAGGCGGGATCTATATTGATGATATCGAGACCGGAACTATTTCGCTGGAATCACTGCGTTCGAAAATATCAATCATACCTCAGGATCCGGTTCTTTTCTCAGCAACTATTCGCTATAATTTGGATCCATTCGGACTGTACTCCGATGCTGATTTGTGGCAAGCTTTGGAGGAGGTAGGTGTCGTTTGACGTAGGAAATGGCCGCTCTTTTCCTAATCAGTTTACAATCACTTTTACAGGTAGAGCTAAAACAGGCAATACCAAGCCTTGACTATTTAGTCACGGAGTGTGGAAGCAATTTCAGTGTCGGCCAAAGGCAGTTGGTATGTCTTGCGCGAGCAATTTTACGCGACAATAAAGTCTTAGTGTTGGACGAAGCCACTGCCAATGTTGATCCCCAGTGAGTTAAAATAGGAGATACCAATATTACCAGCATAGTTCTTACCGTTTTATGTTTCTTCTTTATAGAACTGATGCACTTATCCAGCGTACAATTCGTGTGAAATTCAAGCAATATACTGTACTTACCGTTGCCCATCGACTTCATACCGTTATGGATTCCGATCGAATTTTAGTTATGGATGCTGGATCTGCCAAGGAATTCGACATTCCGTATATTTTACTAAAGAATCCAAATGGAGCGCTAAGGCAGATGGTTGATGCAACTGGTCCACATGATGCAGAAAATCTGAAGAAAATTGCTCGTGGATCACATAAAACGATATCCTCGTTGGAAGATTAGTACAACGAATTTACTTTAAAAAAGCTAGAGAGCTACATACATACTTAAGATATACTTAAAATTGTTTACTTTCTTTTTATGTTAAGCACAAGATATTTCTAAAACTAAAACGGGCGATTTATTTTTTACTATGTGCCTTTTGTAAAGATTTAGGTACTGTGTACTAATGTTTAGTAAATTATATAGAACACAGTTGAAATTATATACATTTATATATGTATACACGCGTATCGCCTCCATAAGATCAAAACGTTTATAATGTTACTAAGCAAATAGAATAAAATATTTACACAATTTTATTAATTATATTTTAATATAAGGAATAATAAAAATATTATATACATCCATAATATGTACAAACTAAAATATTTTAATCTATTTCCATGTCAAGGTTTGATGTATGTACATAAGTATAGGGTGATTGCACTAGTAGTCGGCCGTTCAACTTTTTTTTACGTTTGATTGGGTTTCGAAATTCCGTTATTCAAATAATGAACTGAGTATTTAGTTTATCTGAATGGGAACGGCACAAAATCCCGACTATTCAAAATCCCGACAAAAAAAACCGCATTTCTAAAAATCCTGACTCACAAAATCCCAACAAATTAACTTTTGCGAAAAAATCTCTGTCGGGATTTTCGTTTCGCAGTGGATTTTTTTTTGCTGAAAAAAAATTTAATCTTTAAATCTCTCATCATTTTCCACATTCTTAAAAGAATGTTTATCGCCCACTACCCCTCCATGTCACTAAAAAAAAAAGAGAAACTTACCAAAATTCTCATTCGGTGCACCTAAGCAAACGATTTCTGTATCTTGTTCATAGTGCATGTTTTGTTAAGTTCTCCGTTTTTTTTTTTTTTTGTTTTATTTAGTGAAGTGTTGAGGGTGAGTGACATCGCTAGCAGGTTGTTAGTGTCAAAACAACTTCCTTTTAAAATAATTATGATTCTTTAAGTGTTTTGTGATGGATATCATTTTATGAGAATCAAAAAGAACAGCGCTTTTTGGTTCTCATCATGTCTACTTAAGGCTGAACTATAATAGTCGAAAGCAATCAGAAGCTAGTGTCAAAATCCTACGTTAAGTTTCCTTCCGAAATGTCAATTTCTCAAGTTGCCCATAATAGGAGAATGCGAACGGAAGCGATTCTCACTGGCGATTGTCAGATTCTAGTCGTTTTGCCCGTGATTGGTTTCTTGTTTTGCAAATAACTAGTCAAATCGAAAAAAAAATGACTACCTAACAAAATAAAAATGATCACTTTTTTCGTAAATTAATTTATGTTTCCATTAAGAAAGCAAATCGTAGTCCTATGTACAAGCCATTTTTTTATGCTCGACGTACATATATGTGTAATGTATTGTGCTACATACTTGCAAATGCATACATAACAGTATGTATATGAAATCTAAGAACAAAAATTATAATGCTATCAATTGCAAAAAGCAAATAAACCCCAATTCTTTAATTCCGAAACTCCAATTTTACATTTACCCAAAGCGAAAAGCTATTATGGTTGTACAATACAAATTCCTTGTGTTCGCACAGTTTCGTACGTGGTCGTACGAACCCATTCGACTATTATAGTTCAGCCTTTAACCAAACGTGTAGTGAGCCGTGTGATTAATCGTTCTTCTAAGAATGAGAAAAAAAGTTCCGTGAAGGGATATAAACACTTTCATACAAACCAAAAAAAATAAAATAGCCGCATGTTCATGACTTACAAAATACCGAATTTGGTATTATTATTTTCTCCAAAGGCGGGACTTTGGCAGTCGAGATTTTGTAAGTCGGAATTTTGTCGGTCGGGATTTTGTGGTCGGGATTTTGTAGTCGGGATTTTGTAAGGCGGGATTTCATACCCAACCCTACCTAAATATTTGGAATGTGTAGATTGGAAAATGCTCAGCATTTTTAGTGGATTTCCTACATAAAAAAAAACTATATAAAAAATTCAACTGCAAGTCTGCTTCTTGTGTAGCCGGCCATTTGAGTATTCAGAAGTCAGCCCCCTATTTTTAGTCCTATGTTTTCATTCTATTGATCAAAGTTAAGACATTTTTCGATATCTAATAATTAATAAAAACCATTACGAATAATTTAATTAAAAAAAAAATCATTAATTGGTATTCAAAATTAATTAAACGCAATATAAAGTAGGTATAATACTTACTCCCAGCTCAAGGATATCGAAGGTTCCCGCGATAGGAACAACATCCGGAAATTTCATAGGAAAGCCAAGCAACTGGCAGCAGGCTTCAAGCCCGGAACGCAGGCTCTTCAAAATAGTGAAAGAAACCTAGTCACCAAAGCGCAGGGAATAGTAGCAGCACTTTCAGCAGCTACTTAATGGGTATCAGGTAGTGAGGGTGATAGGGCAAGAAGAGAACCCGCATCCAGTCAGTGAAGAATCCATCACCCCTCCCAGTTTTGAAAAGGTCCGCTCAGCCTTCAAAAAGCTGAGGAACGACAAGACCGCCGGCTCTGATGGTCTACCAGCAGAGCTTTTCAAACATGGTGGTGATGCTTTGGTAGGGCGCATGCACCAAGTCATCAACCAAGTATGGCGGGAGGAAGCCATGCCCGATGACTGGAATATCAGCTCTATATGGCCCATCTTCAAGAAAGGCGATCCTATGTCTTGTAAGAACTACCGAGGCATATCCCTGCTTAATGTCGCATATAAGATCCTATCCAACGTACTGTGCGAACATCTGAAACCTTTCTGCAGCACACTAATCGGCACGTACCTGTGTGGCTTCCGGCCTCGCAGATCGACGATCGACCAAATTTTCACATTATGGCAGATCCTGGAAAAGACCAACGAATTTAAAGTCGATACTCACCATCTCTTCATCGACTTCAAAGCCGCATATGATAGCATTCATCGTCTTGAGCTCTACAAGGCGATGGCCGAATTCGGGATCCGCTTTTACGGCAACTGAAGTACAGGCGAAAGGAGTTGGCCTTAAAGTGAATGAGGACAATACCAACTACATGTTGTCAACAAACAAAAAAAACATCTGTCCACCTCCTAGGACATAACGTCACTGTAGGCAACAGTGACTTCGAAGTGGTTAAGGAGTTTACCTACCTCGGAGTAAACGGAGTAAACATCAACTCCACGAATGACACCTTAGTGGAGATTCGACGAAGACTTACCCTAGGAAACCGCTGTTACTTCGGTTTGGCAAAATAAATCCTGCCGGTTCTGCTGTATGGAGCCGATTGTTGAACGATAAGCAGGAAAGCAGAGCAGATTTTGAATAATTTCGAGAGAAAAATACTTCATCGGATTTTCGGTCCCGTATGCGAGTAGGGCGAATGGAGGAGAAGATATAACCGCGAACTCTATGAGCTGTATAGAGGTGGAGATTTATCGATCGCACTATCCATTATAATCGATAGTTTGCACTATCGAAAACAATCGATACTTTTGACTACTATTGATTGTTTTCGATAGCCATTTGCATAGAGAGTTTCAAAAATTTCTCTAAATGGTCGATACCTTACGACCGGAATATATTTAAAGTTTCACAGAGGAACCCGATCTAATAAGCCAACTGTCAAAATGGTTTTAACTTAGAAAGGGGATTCCCCGTTTTATGAGTCAGTAGCGTAGGAATAGGGGCATTATTATTTGACTTTCTATTAACTTAGAAAGGGGTTTCCCGTTTTATGAGTCCGCAACGTAGAAATAGGAGTTGGTCTCCCAATTCTCTCTGTCTATACGTAGGTAGATAGCATTTCATTATGTCTGAACCTAAAAAGCTGGACCGGGTTTCTTTAAAACGTGGAATCTAATCTCTCTCGGTGAGAACAGTTTATTTAATATGGTGCATTTAACTTTTTTTATTGTTACCTTTAAGAGGAAAAAAACTATCGATGTATATCGATAACTATCGATAGTCAAAAGCCAACTATCGAAAACTATCGATGGCACTGACTTTCGATATTTCTCCGCCTCTAGAGCTGTACCAAGATGTGGATATAGTCCAAAAAGACAAAACACGTCGACTTAACTGGCTCGGCCACATCGAGCGAATAGACATTGGACAACAATGCTCCAGCAAAGAGAATCTACGACTCACAGCCCCAGGTTTGAGACGACAAGGAAGATCGAGCCTCCGGCTTAAGGACCAAGCCAAGCCACTTGTTACTTGGAATCTGGCTCCGATACCAAGTAACTACTCAAATCAAAGTATCGGGTACAAAAAGTACTTGGATCGAAACAAAAGTATCGAGTATATAGGTACGCATATTTGCTTGTATCGAAACGCAGCGTTGCCAGGTTGCGGGATTTTTCCCCGTTTCCGGGGATTTTCAACCCAAAAGGGGAAACGGGGAAAAATATTTCAAAACGGAGAAAATGAATTGCATTAAAAAATGTTTCCATTCGTTTACATTTTCAATAAATAAATACTATTTAGTAAAGCAATAGATTGAAAATATCACAGGAATACAGTGCTAACAATTTGAGACCAAATCCCACATTTGCATTTGGCTGAAGGTTGACCACAGCGCATGCGGCAGTGACTTCAACCCTTTCTTTAGACAGTGGATGTCCAGTTTAACAAATATCCGATCTAGCAAATTTCCCATTCATGGCTCTATATTACGAATGACAAAAAATGTGTGTTCGGTTTAACGGATGCTTTACAATTTCTTGTTAAAAAAAAGTAGTTTGTAATTTTTGTGCATTTATCCCTACTTTTGTTATTTTTTCTATGTGAATTATATGTGAACAATAAATACACTGGTAGGATATTGGATATATAAAGCAACGATCGAATCAACAAATTTTTCGATTTAACGAAAGGCTGTGCATTTATATAATTCGTTATATTGGACGTCCACTGTATTTGAAAAATTATATCCAGTTTCATTTTAGAATGTGTATTTACTTCCTTAAAGTATTGTTATACTAAAAGTATATGATTTATAAATTTAAGTTTTTAATTTTGTTTTTAATTTTGAGTTTTATATTTTGTTATTCTTGTATCCATAGAAAGAACGATTATTGAATGGCGTATGTATATACAACTTAAATGTTTTTTTCAGTTATTTAATATACTGAAAATGCTATTTCTCTGTTATCTTGTTAATAATAAAATAAGACTGTATAAAAAGCAGTGTTTTATTGACAAATTCACGATATTGCAAGTAAATGAAAAACGGTGAAAAAACCGGGGAAAGTCAGATGTTAAATCGGGGAAAAATTTTGTTTTTCATGCAAAAAAAGGGAATTCGTTCCACCAAAACCTGGCAACGCTGTCGAAACGTCCCTAAACACAATTTGCACAATCATTGCTATCCACAAGCGGGTATGCATGAATTAAAATCACACAGGCATGTTTGCGCAAACACCATGGCAAGGCTATCCACAGGCTGGCATGCGGGCGCAAACATGAATTTGGGCAATCTTGTATGCCCGTGGATACTTGGCTTTAGCTGTCATATGTTTTTTCAATCGTTTATAACCTTAAATTGTTTCTCATCCATTTATACCTAACCTTAAATTAAGTTTATGCATAATCAAACTTATTATTAATATTAATTAATGCAATTATTAAATTGCATTAACTGACTTCTACGCCATAACAAAAATCCTCGTCCGCCATTTCAATTGCTTCTCGATTTTTTTCCTATCTGTAAAATGTTGTTTTGGCTGCGCTCGGCATTTTCCATACGAATTCTTACACCAACTTTTTTTTTGAGTGCACGAATACACAAGAAATTTCTTTACTGCAGCCGGCTGACTTTTTGTAACAGGTGACAGGAAAACTAAGGGACATGTTCTTTTACAGCCTAATCATGAAAGAAAATTCCATGGTAATTTTTTCATTTTTCAATTTTTCCCTTTTCACGGCAAATTGACAAAGCGAACTCACAAAAGTCAATGTGGAGATCATTAAAAAATATATATTCGGGAAAAAGGAGGACAAATTGAGTGAAGTGGAAATCAATGGCGAAGTTACCAGTGATAGCAAACGCATGGCAAACGAACTGAATAAATACTTTATTGAAAGCATTAAAGAAATAGACGAATCTATCCCAAATGTGCAGTTTAGGTCCAATGTGTTTCCCGTTCAAAGCTGTGTTTTTAAATTTAAATGTATAAGTGTAACTGAGCTTAAAGTCGTAGTAGATAAAATGGCAAATAAAACAGATTTCAATATGTTTAACGTGAAGAGTGTAAAAGATTCCTTTTGTGTAATTGGTACAGCTTTAACGAAGATTATAAATAAATCCTTAATGAGTGGAGTGTGTCCAAGCTGCTGGAAAGAGTCAATAATAAGACCTATAAAAAAAGTCCCTGGTTCATCAAAGTGTAGTGATTTGCGTCCTGTGAATATGCTAAATGTCTTCGAAAAGATCCTAGAAAAGGTGGTTAAAAACCAATTATGTGAGTACTTAGAACATAACAATATAATAACAGAAGTGCAGTCAGGATTTCGGGAAAAACATTCTTGTGAAACAGCGTTAAATTGGGTGATAAACGAATGGAAATGTGCAATAGACAACAAAAAAAAAATCAGTGCAATATTTTTAGACCTTAAAAGAGCTTTCGAGACTGTAAATCGTGTGATATTATTAAGAAAATTAGAGGATTATGGAATAAGAGATAATGAACTCCAGTGGTTTAAATCGTTTCTTAGCTCAAGAACTCAACGGACTGTGATAAACAATATATATTCTGACGCAATAGTAAATGACATAGTGGTGCCCCAAGGGTCAGTCCTGGGTGCAACCCTTTTCTTGTTATACGTAAATGACCTAATTAATGTTGTTAAATTCTGTAAATTGTGCTTGTTTGCCGACGACGCGTTGCTCTATGTTGTGTTGAGTAATGTATTAATGCTCTAACCGACGATCTAGAAGAAATAGTGAAATTTTTAAACATGAACAAATTAAAACTAAATATTAACAAAACGAAGTGTATGTCTATCAACGGAGAATACAGTGGGTCAATTAAAATCGACAATCAAGAAATTGAAAAACTCGAAATAATAAAGTACCTACGAGTGTACATCGACGGTAAATTAAATTTGAATGCCCATATCGATTATATATGTAAAAAATCAGCAAAAAAATCGGTGTACTATATAAAACACGCAAAAGACTAAACATGATAAACGCAATAAATATATGTAACACGACTATTAAACCACATTTTGAATATGCAATGACGATAATGTTTATGTGTGCAAATCATTCAATTGAGCGACTTCAAAAACTGCAAAACAAGGCGATGAGGTGTATCTTGAGATGCAACCGATACACACTTATCAACAATCTTCTGGATGCACTGAAATGGCTGAGTATCAAACAACGAATTTATTTGAATATTTATTTATTTGTTTATAAAATGAAATTTAATATTTTACCAAACTACCTTAGTAGAAATATAACATATAATAGGGATATGCGAAATTATAACTTGAGAAATAATAATGACTTTAAAATTAATAGATGTCGAACAACGAGTGGTCAAAATTGTTTGCTTTATAAAGGATTAGACCTTTTTAATAAATTACCAAGTAATATAAAAAACCTATCGAACTATAGAGAATTCAAAAATAATATTATAATATTAGCAATAAAGCCTGTCCATGGTACACTGGTGAAGTAATAAATGCAATTAAGAGAAGGAACCGGCTTTACAGTAAATGGAAGCGTACCTGTTCTCCCGAAAACTGGGGGATATATAAAACTGCACGTAATGCTGCAACAGTTGCTATTCGTACATCCAAACGTAACTATTTCTCGTCTAAACTAAATACTTCTCTGCCTCCAAAGGCTCTATGGAGAAATCTACGTGAAATTGGTATGATTGGTAAAAGCAGTAGTAGTTGCACTCTTGACCCAGATGATTTGAATGAGTCGTTCTTGGTAACCGCAGTTGCACCCAATAGGTTTGACTATACTGATGTCCCTCCTTCACCTCCTCAACCGCAAGCCGATTTCGAGGCAGTTACTGAGGTTGAAGTCGTAAACATTATAAAAGCGTTGAGATCAAATGCTATTGGAGAAGATGTGAAAATTCGTTTTGTGAAAATTATTTTACCACAAATTTTAAGCCACTTGACACACATCATCAACTCATGTATAACGACCTCTACCTTTCCTTTGGCTTGGAAACGCGCGAAAGTTATACCTGTCGCTAAAAAACCTAATGCTGCTTCTACCAATGACTATAGACCCATTAGCATACTGCCGTGTCTATCAAAGGTATTTGAAAGGGTGTTGGCGCTGCAGATTCAAAAGCACCTGTCCTTAAATTTCTTAATGAGCCCACTTCAGTCTGGTTTCAGAGCAGGTCATAGCTGTACATCAGCAATGGTTAGTATCTTGGATGATATACGAAAAGAATTTGATAAGGGATCTGTGACTCTGCTTTGCTTTCTGGACTTCTCCAAGGCCTTTGACAAGGTTAATCATGCAATACTTTGTTGGAAGTTGCGGCATTACTTTGGTTTTAGCGACAGGGCCACAAGGCTAATATGTAGTTTTTTGAGTGACAGATCGCAAAGAGTAGTTGTGGGGAATATGTGCTCTGAATTTAAGCCCTTGGTGCAAGGTGTACCCCAGGGATCAATCTTGGGGCCAATCTTGTTTTGTTTATACATTAACGACTTGCCCTCGGTTTGCAATTATGCGTCAATTCACCTCTACACCGATGATGTTCAACTTCATTTCTCGCAACCGATTGATAAAATGAGTGATCTGGTTACAGCGTTGAATGCGGATCTACTTGCTATAAACGAATGGGCAACCAATAACGGTTTACTCCTGAATCCAACGAAATGCCAAGCTATACTAATTTCACACAGGCCATGCGACCTTGCTTCTGTTCCCGATATTTGGCTATCAGGCACTAAGATGAAGTTGGTCGAAACTGCAACAAGTCTTGGTTTTGCAATAAATCGGAACCTTTCTTGTTGCAATCATATAAATATTGTAATTGGTCGCATTTATGGATGCTTACGGAAATTGTGGATTTCGGCTAGTGTTACTCCACTCGAGACACATCGCAGACTTGTGCAGACACTCATTATGCCAATAATAGCCTACGCTGAAGTAGTTTACAGTAGCCTTGACTCGCTATCTTTTCGGAAGCTTAAAGTGGCTTTCAATGACGCTATCAGATATGTTCACCAGCTACGTAGGTATGATCATATCTCCACACTTTCGAGGAATTTTTTGGGTTGCACACTCCAGCAGTACATGGACATAAGGAATTTAATATTTCTCCATAAAATTATTAAAACCCAATCACCATCTTACCTGTACTCTAAACTTGTTTTTTCGCGCTCCATTAGAACTCAAAATATTAATACTCACAGCCACCAGTATCCACCAGTGGGTACCGTAGCGCAAGTGGTTAGTGCGTCGGACTACTGAGCCAGCGGTCTTGGGTTCGAATCCCGCCGCAAACACCTAAAAGTTTTTCACAGTGCCCACCTCTTTCGAATGTCTGACAAGCATCAAAGAGTATCATTTGTCACGATTGAGCTTCTCAACTCGCCGTTCGGAGTCGGCAAAAAACTGTAGGTCCCTTCCATTCGTGCAAAAATATAGCACGCACACACAAATGGTTGCGAGAAGCAGGCCCAGGTTCACCTCGAACTGTAGCGCCAACTAAGTAAGTAGCCACCAGTATCTTGCTTCTTCACGGCTATTCTTCATCAATGCTATTAGGTTATGGAACTCCTTACCACTTGGTATAAAAAATTTAAATAATGCTAATAATTTTAAATCTGCTGTCATAAGACACGTTGTATCGCAGTATTAAAAAATTAAATAAATATTCACAGTTACTTATTTCTTAATCTATTCTTTCGGTCCTATCACTTAACTTCTCTTCTCGCCTTCTTTTCTCTATCTTTCTTCTTCTTCATTTCCTTCTTTGTTCAAAATATTTGTAATTAATTAAATATCACTTCACATTAATTTTTTAATTATACTTGCTTTAGTTATTAAGATTTATGAATTAACATTGTTATAGTTAACTTTGCAATTTATTTTTTTAATCTTTACTTGAACAACTTTTTCTTGCTGTACTAAAAAAGACAATGTCTTAATGTATACCTATTGTAATAAATAAATAAAAAATTGAAATTGAAATATGTATAGTCGTTCGAGGTAAAAAAAAAAAAAAAAAAAAAAAAAAAAAAATACGAAACAAAAAAATATAAATATGAATATACTGTATATATTATTGTAGTAGCTAGATTCAGCTAAATAAATAAATAAACTAACTAACTAACTTTCCTGCTACATATTCTTAAATCTAAAACACATCCTTAAAGGAAACAAATCCGCAGCGAGAAAAGTAGGTTGAAAAAATTAGCTGTGTCGAAGACAGAATTCTTAGTTAAAAAATATTCTATCATTTTTTAATATTATAAAATACTTGACTCAAACACACTTCTTATAAATCAGAGTCTTATCATTAAAGAACTCTAGGGGGGAAGAAACGACGTTTTTCAGCGCTATAAAAGGGGACTTCAAATTTTATAAATCAGTCGTATTCAAGATAGCAAGATAAATATATCAGAGGACTAATTTTAAAGCGTTGGAAAAATAGCTATTAAAACTTTACTTTGCTGGAATCAATTAATTAAATAAAAATAATTATACGGAGTCATTGCTTTTTATTTTTCAGAAAAGCAATTAACAAATCTTTAAAATTATTCGACATGAATAATGAAATAGGCAACGTAAGTGCTTCGTGCTTAAGCTGCAAGGAACCAGACACCACGGAAATGGTACAGTGCGACGAATGTGACAAATGGTGTCACTTCTCATGCACTGGGGTGGATGAGTCGGTAGCTGACCGACCATGGAAATGCTCTCATTGTATGGCAAATGTGACGGTACAAGAACAAGGATCACCAGGCAAAGACGAGGAGCAAGGGCCTCTTGCGTCAGAAATAGGAATTCCACATGGATTACCGGCCATAGGAAGCAGCAATGTGGAACAAGAGCGGTTTCCATCAAGTATTAAGGAAAAGAGAAGATTGAGGTTGGAACTTGCACGTTTAGAGGAGCAGCGAGCGTTGGATCAGCTGTACCTAACCAAAAAGTACGAGCTGATGTCACTGCCGGAAAATAGTGAAGAAGATACAACGAAGCCGAATGTCAAGATGGTGACAAAAGAGATAAAGGCTACGGTTACGAAAATTTTAAATGCAGAGCAGCTGTCGGCACGTCAGGTGCTAAACAAGGAGCTTGCTGCCTTTAGTGGCAGACCAGAAGAGTGGCCAATGTTCATCAGCAACTATCGTAATAGCACAGCACTATGTGGCTTTACAGATGCTGAGAACTTGCTCAGACTTCAGCGAACTTTGAAAGGGAAAGCGATGGAAGTGGTTGGACATAATTTGCTGCTACCAGAGATGGTGTCTGAGGCTATTGCAACGATGGAAATTCTTTTCGGCAGACCTGAAAATAATTAATTCGCTGCTTAAAAAAATAAGAGCTGAAGCACCACCAAAGGCTGATAGATACGATACCATTATCAACTTCTCAGTTTCTGTGCAGCAATTGTTATCAATAATGAAGGCGTCGAATCTGCAGGATAATCTCTGCAACCCGATGTTACTGCAGGAATTGGTAGAGAAGCTCCCTCCATCTTTACAACTCAATTGGGCGCTAGTGGCTGGTGAACAACCAGAACGGAAGTTGGAATATTTTAGCCACTGGTTGAGCAAAATGGCTCAGGCGGTGAGTAAATTAATCTTGTTGCCGCCCATAGAAATGAGACCTGAGAAACGTATGGGACATCTACATGCACACCAAGAGACTCCAAAAACTTATTCAGCCTTCAGTGCCAGTGGTTCTCAAAGAAGCTGTTTTCTGTGCCAAGGAGACCATCAATTGCTTGAATGTGAACAGTTCCTAAGATTGCCTACAGTCAAAAAAAAGGAAATGGTTCAGGACAAAAGTCTCTGTGAGAATTGTCTGCGTCATTCATCACAGAAGCAATGTAGTATCAAAAGTATATGTGGCTTCCAAGGTTGTATGTACAGACATCACAGATTGTTACATTTTCAGCCAACAGTGGACTCAACTGACCAAGTATGCATTGCACATCAACGACAAGAAGATGAAGTCTTGTTTAGAATAGCTCCTGTAACAATACATGCAAATGGCAAATCTGTTGAGACCTTTGCGTTTCTAGATAGCGGTTCATCATTGACGTTACTGGAGCAGGAAGTGGCGGACGAGCTAGAGCTGCAAGGAAAGGATCGACCACTTTGTTTGAAGTGGACTGCCGATGTCGTTCGAGTAGAAAACAAATCTCAGCTCGTGTCAATAGAGATCTCTCCGCAACATAAATCATCGGATATATTAAAGCGTTATGTTTTAGAAGACATCAGAACTGTGCAGAAGCTTAGTCTACCAAAACAATCCTTTGACGCTAATGTTGCACAGGCAAAGTACAAACATCTAAGAGGCCTACCATTGAAAACGTACACGAATGCTCAGCCCAAACTGTTGATAGGGATTCCCAATGAGGACTTAGGGATAGCACTTAAAGTCCACGAAGGGGAACAACATCAGCCAATCGCTATGAAAACTCGGTTGGGATGGGTGGTGTGTGGATGTAGTGGAAACAAAGTTAAACATCATACATATCATCATAATGAAGCCTGTGAATGTGAGCGAGTCTTACATGAAGAGGTACGTAACTTTTTTGCATTAGAAAACCAAGGTACATGCAAAGGTTTTGTTGAGACAGCAGAGGAGAAGAGAGCAATAGAGATTCTGAAGCAAACAACCAAGCGGGTAGGGAACCATTACGAAAGTGGGCTGCTATGGAAATATGAAATACTAGCTGACCCGTGCTCGCCTTGCTTCGCCTTCCAGCAATTTTGAATAGAAAACAAAATATTTTCTTCTAATATATTGCTATATGTATACAGTGTACTCTCTCCGTACGGACACCTCTCATAACCGGACACCTCTTATACTCGGACAGATTTTACAAAACGGAAATAAATACCCGATTTTCCATATAAAAAATTCTCCCATAACCGGACTCTCTCATAACCGTACACGGACACCAATTTTCGTAACCGCAATAGAATGTCGCTCTCTTTAAATGGATAAATTGACAAATACTTTATTTTGTTTTACACTTTGCAAAAAAACGAAACAAAAAAGTAAGCTATGGAGTGTGCCTTTGCTTTACTATCACGTTCGCGGACACTTGATTTTCTGTGGGGAACGCTAGAATTACACACGCATGTTTCCGACATTTTGAGAGATATTTTATATTATATTGTGCGAATTTTGTATAAAGATTAAAATGATTCCGCTGGTCACAGTGAAGTGAAAATTTGTCTCTGATAGGACAAATAATGCCGGAATATGGAAGCATCCTGTATTTCTCGTCAGGGTATCCCGTCTTGTCCTAACATACCTAAAGTTGTCATGGCCCCGCTAATTTCCTCAACCATTGACGGCATATGCTGTCTTGTCCGCAAACGTGTTATTCAACAACTATGTATGTGCATTTATAAATCCTATTGCATTTTTTAAATAGGTTTGTATTTTAAATGTATGTGCCAGAAATAAGTATTTTTCGGTAATTTGTGTTTATCGCATAAAAATGAATACGTTTATAAAATAAAATTAATACAACATGTCTATTGTGTTACTTTTTTTTAAAAAATGTCAATTTATTTTTTTTCTCCCATAACCGGATACCTCTTCTAACCGGACAAATTTCTCGGTACCGTCAGTGTCCGGTTATGAGACAGTTCACTGTATATGTATAAAGGGTGTCCCAAAGTTCACGCAGGAAGTAATTTTGATAGAAAACACCGGTTCTTATTTTTTTTATAGATTCATAAAGTAAGTAAAGGAACCCTCTTGTTGAAACCACATGTCATCCATATCCATATCTTGCAATTTAGGCACAAAAAACTGGATTATCATGTCGCGATAGCTAGCACCATTAACTGTTACTGTCTGACCAGCCGTATTTTCAAAGAAAAATGGTCCGACAATGCGTCCAGCCCAAAATGTGCACCATACACTGACATTTTGTGGATGCATTTGTTTCTTAACAATCACTCCTGGATTTTCTGAATCCCAAATACGACAATTTCGATGGTTAACAAAGCCATCAAGACAAAAATTCGCCTCATCGCTGAAGATGATTTTGTTTGAAAAATCTGTCAAACGTTAATTATTTTAAATATGTTGCGTTGACCTAAACCCCCGCCCATTCTTCGTCAAATCCACGCACGGCACGCGTTTGGTAGTGTGATGAATGACCTTTAATTCTATGAATTATGTATTTTCATTTGTCATTATCTTCTTAAAAAAGTGCATACACAGAAGTGACCTTAAAACTCTCACGGGACTGGTCACAGGGATTACAATCAATTTCACATTGGCTTCCAAATGCAGGTCAATAGCGGAGTGGTACTGAGGTAGGTTAAGCATAATTTTTCAAAAGGAGTTGTTGTACGCACGCCGGGGTAGGTTTCTGAAATAAGAGGTGAAATTTGTATGTAAGGGGTAATCTCTGAAACTATCTACTGAACCGATTCCAGAAACTTTCCGAACGCGGTTCATATAATAACTTGCTAAAGTTTCATGGCAATCAGATGAACGATGCGCGAACGGAGAAAAGACGAACAAACAAACTTTAATTTGTATATATTAGATTGGCTCCCTTATAACTCAGTTGTGCAAAAAGTTTTTTTTTGTCCTTAATATAAATTTCTTCACCTACCGTAAAGTAATTGTATTATGTGCTTAGTCTTTCTCTCTTCAAAACACACTTTATGTCCAAGTCTGAGCTCAATCGGCAAAGTAGTTCGGAAATCGGAATTTATCGAAAAAACACAAACAAACAGAAATTCATTCTTATATGCACATGTATGAATAAAGATTATATATAACCTTCACCAGTATGCACACCCACACAGCAACTCCCCAAAGTTTCATCAGCCATCATCATCACCATCGGATGAGCGATGAAAATGATCGCCAGACCGACCACACAAAAACAAAACACGATTCACTGCCCGAACACAATGGCGAAGCTGTAGTGGAAGTAGGCCGCGCTGTCAAAGTTAAAATACACGTAAACCCTATAGCGCGAACACAATTCGAAGCTGATGCTGTAGTATGAATTGTATGGTGAAGCGCAAAGTTCAGCCAACTTCAACTTTCTACTTCCACTACAGCCACACAATTGTGTCCAGCTACTCAGCAAACTGCAAGAGCAAGAGCGAAGAGAAAAGCTTACATACTCGTAATGCAACAACGTGATCCCAGCAGGTTGACGGACAATTTCAATGGTTTTCTGTGCTTTTTAATTAAAACCATTAACAATCACATTATTTATGTCTATTTCTCAGCTTCTAGATAACGTAGGAAAATGATTTATACCTAAAAATCTTTGGCAAGAAATGCTGAAATCAACCAAATTAATTTCATTGAAATAGGTGCACGCGTTATCACGTAAAGTGCATGGAAGTGCTTAAATTGTAAGCATACAAACAAAAAAATTAATTTTTGTGTATAATTAAAAGTATAAAGCACGATAATATATATGCAATCCATTACAGAGGAACTCAACAAATATTTTAGCGAAGCCTTTATCAAAATCCGTTCAGTAGTTCCCGAGATTAGCCAGAACATACATAAAAGTAGTTACGTCTTTATATATAGTATAGATGGCCCTCAAGAGACTATTGTGCATCAAGAAGAAAATGATGTCCAATCCAGAGCTCCGCATCAAACCATTTGTGTGTGCGCGTTATATTTGTACACGAATGGAAGGGACCTACAGTTTTATGCCATTTTCGAACGGCGAGTTGGGAAGCTTTACATGACAAATGATACTCTTGAATGCTTGTCAGGCATTCGGAAGAGGTGGGCATTGTGAAAACTTTTTTAGGTGTTTGCGGCGGGATTCGAACCCAAGACCGCTGGCTCAGTAGTCCGACGCACTAACCACTTGCGCTACGGTGCCCACAGTTGCAAAATGTATATCCACAAACCTGGTACATGCCCACATTTATCGCAAGAAATCTTAATAAACCAGAGAAAGTGCGCATGGTTTGGGATGGAGCTGCCGTTACTAAAGGAGTTTCTCTTAACTCCATGTTATATGTGTTGCGAGCACGACAAGTAGCTATATGCGGTGACATCTGCGAAATGTTTCTTCAAGTCGGCGTGAGAGAAGAAGACCAACACAGCCTAAGGTTCCTTTGGAGAGGAGTTAACTCAACGACCGACCCAGAAACTGGGAAGATGGTGGTGTTACCCTTCGGCACATCATGTTCACCAAGCATAGCTCAGTACGTAAAGAATAGAAACGCGGATGAATTTACTACGTTATATCCCAGAGCTGTGGTAGCCATAAAAAAGAACCACTACGTAGATGACTGGATGGACAGTGTTTCAAGTGAAGATGAATCAATTCGGTTGGCTAGGGAGGTGGAGCTTGTTCACGCCAAAGGAGGATTCAAGATGCGAGGGTGGCTTTCCAATTCAAGCAAATTGATGGCAGAGCTAGGCGAAGAGCTTAAAGTGGATAAACAGATTCCATCTGGTAATGATATTGATGGTGCAATGGCAAAAGTTCTTGGCCTGTGGTGGAAAATAGAATCCGATATGTTCACATTTTCTCTTAGATTCATCAAAGTCCATGACGATATTTTAGAAGGAAAAAGAGCACCAACGAAACGAGAGATGCTTAGAATTCTAATGTCAGTTTTCGATCCCTTAGGATTTGTGGCACATTATCTAATAGTCCTCAAAGTGATTTTGCAAGAGGTATGGAGATCTGCTACTGACTGGGATGAACCAATCCCAGATCGTTAACGTCATCAATGGGAAGAATGGCTTCTAGTACTCTCTCAGATGCAGATCCAAGATGCTATTCTAGCTTAACCTCAGCGAATGATACATTCATCCAGTTGCATGTTTTCGTGAATGCTAGTGAACTCGCTATAGCTACAGTGGCATATTTCCGAATCTGGAGCGGAACAACTATACATTGTGCGTTGATAGGCGCAAACACAAAGGTGGCTCCACGGCATCCTATGTCCATTCTACGTATGGAGCTTCAAGCAGCAGCAGTAGGGGTGAGACTAGCAGAATCAATTACAAAGGGTCACACGCTGAAAATCCATGAAAGAATTTTTTAGTCGGACTCAAAAACTGTTCTCTCTTGGCTTAGAGTAGATCTAAAAAGGTACAATCAATTTGTAATGCATCATATTGGAGAAGTATTAGAAAATTCGAAATTGACGGAATGGAGGTGGATTCCCAGCAAACAGAATGTCGCAGATGAGGCGACCAAATGGAAGAAGATGCCTAAGTTCCAGCCTACGGAAAGATGGTTCACTGGACCTGACTTCTTATATGAACCGGAAGACCAGTGGCCAGGTGAGCAACCAACATTAGAGGCAGAACCCACGGAGGAACTTCGGCCGAAGTTACTTCTTACACTTCGAGAGATAGAGCAGGCGCTCATAGATCTCAACATATTCTCTTCCTGGAAACGCTTACGACGTACTATGGCTCGAGTGATCCGTTTCGCAGACAATCTAAAGAAGGCATCAAAAGGCGAGCAGCTCAATAAACGAGCAACCCTGACTTCGGAAGAACTCAAACAGTCACAAGAGATTCTGGTGAAGATGGTGCAGAATGAAGCATGCGGCGATGAGATCACTGCTTTGCATAACGGGGCCAAGATAAGCCGAACTAGTGTGCTCTTCAAGTGTTCTGCGTATATAGATGATGTTGGATTACCACGGTTACGGGGAAGGATTGATAGTGCGGAATGCATTGATTTAATTACGAAACGTCCATTGTTATTGTCAAGACAACATCGAATAACCAAGTTAATCATTCGTCATTACCATGATCTGCACTTCCATGGATGTCATGAAACTGTGCTTAATAAATTACGACAAACTTTCTGGATTCCCGGACTCAGAGCGGAGCTAAGATCGATTCGCAACAAGTGTATGCATTGTCAGCAAAAACAAGCCAGACCAACACCGCCAGAGATGGCTCCTCTACCTGTTGCCAGACTTGCTGCGTATACTAAGGCATTCACTCATGTTGGTGTAGACTACTTCGGACCAATGATAGTAACTATCGGTAGGCGAAATGAGAAGCGATGGGGAGTTCTCTTCACATGCATGACGATAAGGGCGATTCATCTCGAGGTCGCTAATAGCTTATCAGCGGATTCATGTATATTGTGTATTCGATATTTCACGCACGACGAGGAACTCCAAAAACGAACTGAAGGAGGAACTGCAATAAAGACCACAACTGGTGTATACATACGTCCAGCGGTGAAACTGGCCGTGCTTAATGTAAAGGAGCAATTTGAGGATGATGAGGACTCCTCCAGAGGTAGAAGTCTTATTTGGGGGGGAGAATGTCGAGGACAGACTTCTTAGTTAAAAAATATTCTATCATTTTTTTAATATTATAAAATACTTAACTCAAACACAGTTCTTATAGATCAGAGTCTTATCATTAAAGGGCTCTAGGGGGGAAGAAACGACGTTTTTCAGCGCTATAAAAGGGGACTTCAAATTTTATAAATCAGTCGTATTCAAGATAGCAGCTGATTTCAATCGCATTCGTCAAAAGTTTTTCCCAAATAATTCAAACGAGAGTTTTGCTTAAAATGTAAGTTTTATGTACAGTAGAACCTTGATTATCCGAGACAATGACCGGCAAGGGCTTGCTGGAAAATTGAAAAACACGGAAATCGAATAATTAATAAAAATTAATTTAAGTTTATTTTCGATGGTCAAAACAATTTTTTTACGTTTCGTATCCATGAAGGGTAATGTATGTGCACTGTCCTTTCTCAAAAACGTTATCTTAAAATAGATATCACCTCTAAAATATGAAGAGATACAACTGGTGCACTACAATATTACCTGCTACAGAAATATAACTGGTAAAACAACTTTCAAAAGCAAACACGAAGGCGCATGTTACTAGGAAATACTGTTTGTTACAAATTCGGATACCCGACTTTTGCATGCAAAATATGTACATACTCGGACTAGCGAAATGCCTGGTACGCACGGATTAGCGAGAAACACGGATAATCGAGGTTCTACTGTATATGTATTTGTTAATAAACATTTTAGCAATAAAATATAATTAAAAGTTATGGTCAAAAACTAGCAAGCAAAGATTTTGGTTATGGAAGCTCATCACGACATAGCGTACGGGTTTCACAAAGGAAGCAGGGATGGCAGAAGCAGAATTGAATTCAGCAGGACCGAGTGGAAAAAGGTTAAATTCAGAGTAGATCGTGTTGTGGCAAGCATTATTTGTTCATTATTTATTATTTACATCACATTGTGTTACCAAAGTGGTAATTAGCAGTAGGACTAAAAGAAATTGATTTTTATTTAAAAACTGTTCGCCAAGATCAGACGGCAGACCCTCACAAGTGGTGGTCAGCAAACGCAAAACAATATCCAAGTCTAAAATTCGCTAAGATTTATCTTTCGCCTCCTGGCACTAGTACACACCTAATTCTGTTTCTACACGAAGGATACGTTCACAGAGAATTCGTGTAAAAACAAATCGTGTAAACAAAATTCGGTATTTATCATCCGCCCTGTTCTGTATTCCACTTTTAGTGAATAGAACCACCATAAGTGGAATTAGGAGTTCTGTATTCCGAACGAAATTATGAATTGTGGATTGAATGTTCGAAATTGAATATTTTGGTGTTCTACATTCCACTCGAAATAACAGCTGCAAATTCGAGTTGTGCATTCCGAAAATCCTGTATTTTTAGTGAATTGAATTCACTTGAGATTCTTGAGGTGAATTCAATTTACATGCCGTTGTAAAGTGAATTATGTAATTAGTTTGATGATCAGAATCATATTGAAAAATGTGAGTATACAAATAAAACTTTCCATTAGCGTATTAAAATAATTGATTTGTTTAATAAGGGAAAATACAAAAATTAGAGGCAAGACAGTATTACTCTTGAATTCCATGGAAGAAAAAAAGGGTTTTGTTAAAGGGGACTATGGATTTGTGGAGGAAGTTAGTACAAAGGTTGAAGAGTGAATGTCTTCCAACGACTGGATGGAAAACGATAAGAAATTGTAGTGAACAATTTTTTTTAACAAAATAAGACATAATTTTTAATGGATGAAGGTAAATAAATCTATAATCGCTTATTTTTCGAAAATTAAAATATTTTCTTCTTTCATCTGCGTAGGTACTTTTCAATTCAGTCCACTTCGACAACAACTTGTATTGCAAAATGTTTTACATTTCGCAGAGAACTTTGCTGACTTTGGATCTACCAAGGCCAAGATAAAAATCCTTTCCCACTGTTTTCAGCAATCATATAAAACAAAATAGAATCCATTTTTAATAAAAAAAAATTTTTTTGTAACTCATTAATTAACTTTCACAAAACAAAATCAAGAAACTGACTCTCAAATAATTTTGAAATAGTCTTACAGCTGATTTTGACATTTGACAAAGAATTCGAAGTCGATTAGAAAAATTCGAATTCACTCGGAATAGAGAACACCTAATTCCATTTCGAGTGAATTCCAAATTCGATTTCAATCCACCTTCACTCGAAATGCAGAACAAGGCATTCAAAATCGATGATTGTTTGTATGCACATATGTATGCATATTTAGGAGTCTGTGCAAACGTTTATACATTTTTATTCATTGGTATCGTACTGTTATATTTTGATTTTTTTTTTTATGAATGCTTTGAATCTATATTGCTACTAAGGGCATAGTCTATTTGATACCTTAGTCGATTACTTTACCACTCCTTAGAATTTACAATTTCTAACATATAATAAAATGCTTTGAGGGAAATTGTGACGATTTAGGTGCCATCCTTGGATGAAATCTTAGGGGATCGCGACGGGCCCACTCCGCTACATAGTTTATGGGGATGGCTCAGCCTCTCAACATAACCTAATCTAACATATTTCTTACTGGAGCGTCTTTTTTTTTCTAGTGCAAGTGCTAAATCTAATAATACTTACTCTGCTAAACAAAAATTGTATCGCTTCCAATTTCTCTTTTTCTTCTACTTAATCGTCGGTCCTTCTGTAGAAACCACCCATCTAACGAAAAGAGGGAGTACCAAAAAAAAACTTAGGAAATAAAAACACATTAAACTTATCTTGGGATGTTGACCTCTATTCTTTCTTTTTCTTACATTATGGAATGGAACTAGAAATAAGTATCTAAAACGTATTGCCAAATAATTGTAACAAATTTAAAGACCAATGAAATTGTCTGATAACAATAAGGAAATCAATAATGCACACTGCACAGGTATATTCTTTTAGTAGTTAATGAATTTATTTTCATCTACTCCACATTTGATAGCTTCAATAGTAATCTTCTCCGATACATATCTAGCCTATGAAGAAAGTTCTGAACGCGATCGGTAAAAAAGCTGCTCGTTTTCACCAGTTGCTTCTGCTCACGGCATTGTTGTTCTTTGTAATTGTCTAAATGAAGTGCCGCTTTCTGATACGTGAATATGCCGCTCAAGAAGTTCCATATTGTTATCTGAGGCCAAAAAACCGGTGTAAAGTACAGCACCGATGTGGACAACTGTAGATAAAAAAGTAAATAAATATGTATTTAATGCTGTTGTATATGACACATTTAATGATCCAATAACGTCGTAAATTGTGTATTTAATTGATAATAGTAGTATACTGTACTTTAGACATTACCTGCCACATAAGAAAATCACTGATACGGCTTTCACCGGACGTTCGAAAAAGTAGATCCGGTGCTGGCGATTGCCTCGTGTACATACATTCATCTAGAAGTCGCTCATTGATATCTTCAATAGTTAATGTGTCAGCACCATGTTGCAACACTTGTTCCACAGCCTGTGTCATTTCATCGTGTGACGTGTAAGAAAATGCAATGTTCAAGAACAACCTGTCGTTGTTTTCTGTACAGAGGATAGCCTTTGCAACCACTTTTTGTAGTTCAAGTGGTAATAGGGATATGTTTCCGATGACACGTATCCGCACTCCATGTTCTTTTAACTTATCCTCTTCTGTGAGCAGTTTCTCAAACTTCTCTTTGGCAAGGTTCAGTAGTCCATTTACTTCGTCTTCGGTACGCTTAAAGTTTTCTATGCTGAAGGCAAATGTTGTTACTTCCTGAACACCTACATCAAGACACCAACGCAAACATTCGGCTAACTTTTCAAATCCCTTTGAATGTCCATCAATTTTGGCAATATGTTCCGACTTGGCGAACCGACGATTTCCATCCATTATAAAAGCTATGTGATGAGGAACACGCCCACAAAGCATTATGTTCATAGCAAGTGTCTCGTACCATCGGTACTTATAGTCCGATATCCAAGACATTTGAAGTATTAGTGTTACTCAGCTATACCGCTTTTTAGAATTTATTTAGACTTAAAAATAGACTGATACCAGTGGATGTTCTTGGTGAATTAACCTCGTAAATGCATGGCTTATCGTTTACTTAATTCAAGTTAAAATTGTGTTTAGTTGATACTTTGTGTTAATACATGCTTCTTATATGTAATATTTAATAAAAACGTATGCCTATGCAACTGAAAATATTTTCTCGCAATCTTGTGACATCCAACCCTTTTGCCTTTTGACACTTTATCCAACACGGAGCCGATAGGATTTGCATTTGACGTGACATCTTTCGATAATAACAAATTCACCACAACATAAGTTCAGCCGACGCAGTAGTCACATAAAGAATCATGGGTTTATACTGGCACTGTTGAGACCAGCGTTGTTAGTCTGCTATTATTATTATTATAACACAATGAATCTAGATACGTGCTACTTTTCGAACAACGTAAGTGCAAAAGAGAAAAAAAAATCGAAAGGATGAGACCGATAAAAAGATGCCCTGTCGCGTGGCAAATTTTTCGGTGAAACTATTTGACGTTTCTCTTGGCTTTTGTCCGTTTGTTTACTATTCTGCTTTATATGGCTTCGCTGTGCGTGGAGATGACTTCGATGCAACGCACCGGAACATACATATTTTAAAGAACACCGACTGAGGACTCTTCTAGAGGTAGAAGTCTCAGACCAACACCGAAATGAAAAATAAAGAGAACTGTCAAGCTAGATTCATGAATTTTGTTTCAACGTGTAATAGCGCTTGAATCAGGGGATAATTTTTATTATAATTTTTACAAGAAAAATAGCAGCACCATTTTGGGCGAATTTTTATGCGTACATGGCGGCAGCATTTGACAGCGCGGCCGCGGCATGCATTGTATTCGGGCAGTTACACAGAAAAGATACCAAACAGACCTATTGTTAATTGATTTTAGCTAAAAAAAAAAATGTCAGAGACAACATAGTAAAACTCACCAACGTCAAACTTATTGCAATAAACGAATTATTCAAAACCAACTTTTATAACTGTTTTCTTTGTCACCATCACGATAAAAAATGATGTGGTGAATTATTAACAACGTGTGTTCGATTTAACGGCCAGGCAACTGTATTGAGATTTCGATCGGATAAAATCCGATTTTTCGGTGACAGAATAAAAATAAATAAATATACGGCGGTCAGCAGTCCTATACAGAACCAAGCCTAGCTTCTCGCAACCATTTGTGTGTGGATGTGTTATTTTTTTCCACGAATGGAAGGGACCTACAGTTTTTTGCCGACTCCGAACGGCGAGTTGAGAAACTTCTCATGACAAATGATACTCTTTGATTGCTTGTCAGACATTCGAAAGAGGTGGTGGCAGAATGTGTAACGAAATCTCGTCGAAATCTCGGGATTTCTTCTGATATCTAGAATTTCGCTGTGTATTTACTGAACATTTATGTTATCCTGGCATATCTATACATATGTATATAAAAATTAATGTATGTATGTTTGTCTTTTATAGACTCGGAAATTACCCAACCGGTTTTGGTAAAATTTTCAGAGTACTTTTTCCTAATCATTACGAAACTTTAAGAAACTTTGTGCGCGATAATCTCCGCAAATACTGCGCCGATTAACGTGAAATAAATTCTATAATAATCATTATTTTCGTTAAAATTAGTTAGGCTATGTTTTTTTTTTTTGTTTAAATAATGTTTGTTCACAAGAAAATGTATTTTGTTTTTATTTTTCTATACCTATTTTATTGAGGTTGACCCACATATTAACTCTTCACTTTAGGGCAGTTAGGCGAATTGACAAAAAAAAATTTTGCATAAAGTTAATATATATATAAACGCAGAGTTTAAGACTTTAAGCTTTTCTTAACTATACCTACACTACATGCTGAGAAATAAATAAATAACTATTTTAAAAACATCCATTATTTCCATTTGCTTACATCGACGACTTCAATTCAATCGCAATGACGAGGCTGCTGCTTTGTTCCATTTCCCGTATCATTCCGCGATTTTCATACGCTCTCTCGCTCCCATTCTAAGGCTGTGTGCCAATTGCGTTAAAACATTCACCCCTATTACCGATGTCGTAAACGACAGAAAAGTATACGACGCGACTCAATCTGTATTCCATTTGTCGTTTTCAATTTTAGTCACTCGTTTTGTTGTCGTTTGTAAACGTCAAACGTCGTTGAACGTTTCTCTTCTGCATTCTGTAAAGCGGCCCTTACACGGTCAATCAAAATGACATCAATCACTTATATGTGTTAGTGAAAGTATGATTGTATGTTTCACATCGCTTGATTGACAAAAATCAAAACATGTTTGATTTTTACACGTACACGGTGATTGATGTCATTTGATTGACCGTGTAAGGTCCGCATAAGACGAAAGAAAACGACGAATATGAAAAAAAAAACTACGGTAACTCTCGTTTAAAAATTCGTTCACGACAGAAAAATGGAAGGCCGCAAAACAGTAAATATCCATGTTAAAAAATGTATTTTATAGTATTTATTGCTGTGTTATTTGCTATTAATAAAACAATAAAACATTTGTTTACACTTTCAGTGTTGGTCTTCTTTTTAGGCGTACAAATTCTTATGTGAGTGCCATCTACACATGTGATAACGCCAAAAAATCCAATTTTATTAAAGAAGCTAAGTTTTGCTTCAGATTTTTGCTCATCTGTCATTTGAAATCGAATCCATTTAGGGCAAACATGCATTTCCATTATATTAATTACTTCTTTAAAAAAATTCCTGACTGTTGATTGAGCTAATCCCAAATTGAAGTCGTTGCCAGCGCCATGTTAGTAACTTCCCTCCGCTAGAATTCTTAGGGTGACTGTAAGCCTCAACACTGACGAACGTTGCCGAATCGTTATTTTGTCAGGTATTTCATCCAACACAAACTTAAATGCTTCCTTTGATAATCAAAAGTACTGCTTGAATCTGTTAAAGTGCACAAAAGTTTCATTTAATAGCTACAATTGAATTAAATATACGAACTTATTTAGAATCAGGTAAATCAAATTTTCGTATCATAAACATTTATACACTTATCATTTGAATTGTTTTTAAAATTGCTTATTTTTAAATAAAACCGCATTCGTTTTTTCTGGGCATTGAGCATTGAGCAATGACTTTATTTTAGAGTTTATTTAAATTTCATTTGATTTTGACAGATATCTATTACTTTTTAATCGTTTAAAAATCTACTACAGATTCGTCGCGTCGTAGAAATTATGGAATACCATTTGAAAAACGACACGACAGAGAAAACGCGAGTCGTCGAAAAAACGAGACGACATCGGTAATAGGGGTGATTATCCTCTGGCTAATTTTTGACGCTAGTGGGGTAAATATATAGACTTCAAAAAATTAGCCGGCTCTGGAGCTGTATAAAATGTATCCTGTGGCTGTGTTTAACATCTGTATATACCCATGAAGGGATGAGAGAGACGACGAGAGCTTTTGTGTTTGTTTCGTTTTTCCCAGCATATTCTCTCATTCCTGGATTGTCGGTATACAAATGTAGTGCTCTAGTGTTCACATACGATGGGAAAACTACCCATTGTAAAAATTATGTAAAAACCAATTGAACATATTGGCGCAAATTCATAGTCAGATAGAGCCGACGATAAAAGAATTTATTCACCTACATAACCTAAAATATACCTTTTGCTATTCATAGTCACTTATAGCCGGCTCGAAATTTAAAACAACCAAAACGTAATTTTAAATAATTAGAGCCGGCTATAAATTTCTCATATAATATTTTGACGTTTGGGTTTGTTCGTTCAAATCACTTTACAAAAACATATGAAAGTCGATACTAACTAATACACAGGCAAATATGGGTTTATGAATAACGAAAAGTTATAGCCGGCTTGTTGGTCAGCCCCTAGGCGGTCGGGACAAATAAAAACACTGCCTTTGAATAATGGGTGGTGTGTGTTTTATTTCCTAGATTTAATTTAAAAGATGATTACATATATGAGTTAATTTTTAAAGTATAAATTTACTTACGCATTTGTGCGTCCTCCCGCTGCTAGGTTAGGTGGCTGATTGGTTACAAAATGGAGTCGCAGCAAGGTGCTGCCAATATCGATATAATTTAAGCTAATCTAACCAGAGAGCAGCACTAGCGGCAGAAGGGCGAACTTACATAAAGGCGCGTTTATATTTCTGTTCACACTACACAACATATAACAAATATTCTACAACATCCCCTCCTCCGTGAATCTAGACCGTCCCAGATTCACCAACGTCCAGTTTTGCCAGCATACAGGAAGGCCGCTTCAGGATACCGGATCCGGTTTGTACTTCCGCTGCTCTGACCTGGAAGTCTTTTCCAGGAAACACTCTCGTTATTCTGCCCATGGGCCATCTTGAACGATGAACGCTGCTATCACATATGAGCACCAGATCTCCTACTGAGAGGGGTTCCACAGGCTGAAACCATTTCGTTCGTCTACACAGGTCCGGTAGGTATTCGGCCAACCATTTCTTCCAGAAGCGGTATTGTGCTTGCTGCACCTTTCGCCACTGCTTTCGAGTCGCAACCAGCCTTTCTTCGTGCGGGTGAGGGGTCTGCTCGGAGTTACCTGTACCTATGAGAAAGTGATTAGGGGTTAGGGGTTCATCAGTGGGTGAGTCTAAGGATATGTGAGTAAGCGGTCGTGAATTAACAATATTTTCGGCCTCGCACATGAGACTGTACAAACTGTGCTCTTGCAGGTTTTCGCTGAGCAATGCATGCCCCATTGCTCTCTTAATGCTTCTTACCAGGCGCTCCCAACATCCTCCTGCGTGAGGGTTCAAGGGACAATTAAAAACCCACTCTATTCCTCTGTTCGCGACGACATCAGCTATTCTCCTATGGTCGAATTCCGTTGTTTGTCTCTGCAATTCTCTGTTGGCTCCGACAAAGTTGGTGCCGTTATCTGAGCGAATACGTACAGGGGTCCCTCGTCGGCTTGTGAAGTTGCGGATACACATTAAACATGTGTCGGTGGAGAGGTCTCTTGCGATTTCCAGATGAACTGCGCGTGCAGTCAAACAGGTAAAGAGCGCAATCCACCGTTTTTCACTGCGCCGGCCGTTCACCACTATAAATGGACCCATGTAGTCCAAACCCACATATGTAAAAGGTCTTACGAATGGCGTTAGTCTATCCTCTGGTAGCTGACCCATTAGTGGATTAGCTGGCTTGGCTCTGCTTAACTTGCAGACTTGGCACATGTTTGCAACACGTCGCACGATGACTCTGATGTGGGGTACCCAGTATCTACGTCGTATCTCAGCAATGATCGTTTCTTCGTTTTGATGGTTCGCGAGATTATGATAGTAACTGACTATCAGATTAGTAACGTGATGGTCCTTTGGCAACACCATTGGACGGCGAGTGTGAGGGGGAACCGCTAAAGCATTATTAATTCGGCCGTTCACGCAGATCACTTTATCTTTGTTCAGGCAAGGCGTTAGTTTCCATAGTTTACTGTTCTTCTCCACTTGACCACTCGAAGACAGCGCGTGATAATCTCCAGCAACGGCGTCTATTTGAATACTACGACAAATGGCTAGTTCTGCACTCTCCAGCTCGGATGCCTTTAGTCCATTAGACTCCCGCTCATAAGGAGCTCGCGAGCAATTGTTACGAAAACGCAGAATCCAGCCTACCACTCTTTTAAGCCTGATAAAACACGAGAATTTTTCAAAGTTCATCTTTTCGTTAGCGAATAAAACTAGAAACTTGTTGCGGAGTTCTTCTTCGGTTTCGATGCAAGGTTGACTAACCGGCCATGTAGATTCGCTTTCCATTAGGAACCTTGGGCCACTAACCCAGAACGAATCCCTCTTCTCATTTCGCAGTCGAGTACCGAAATCCGCTGGATTTAATGCACTTGGACGCCACCTCCATTCACCTACCTCGCTATTCTCTAATATTTCGTTGACTCGGTGTGCCACATACGGCTTATAGCGTCGATGGTCCGATTTAATCCACGATAAGACGGTGCGTGAGTCGCTCCACATCACAACCCGGTTTGGTTTTACATTATGTCTCAAAAGTATGGCTTGACGAAGACGTGTGGCTAGTACGGCCGACTGCAGCTCCAGGCGCGGGATCGAAGTTAGTTTGAGTGGTGCGCACTTCGTTTTCCCTCCTACGAACGCCAGATGTGATCCACTCCCCTGCTCGGTGATTCTCCAATACCCTACGGCAGCGTAGGCACCTTCGCTCGCATCGGCAAACATGTGGAGCTCTACTGGAGTCCTTGTAAAGGCGGGGGTATAGCACCGAGGTACGCATATTTTCTCCACCTCCTTAAGCTGTAACAACCATTTCACCCATAGCTCATGTGCTTCGTCGGGGATCGACTCGTCCCAATCCACCTTATCTCGCCAAATCGTCTGCAGCATCACCTTTGCTATTAGCGCGTACTCCGCGGCCAAACCGAAGGGGTCGAAAACTGACATGGTTATGCTGAGTGCTTCTCGCTTAGTCGGTCTTCTCTTTCCTTCCAACAAGCTAGGATCAACCTTACCAAAGGCCATCATGAATCGAAGGACATCTCGCTTCGTATCCCAGTGCATGCCTAGCACCTTCTGGTAATGCACCGCTTCACTCTTGTCTAGGTTGAGAATTGATGTGTCTTGAGGATCTTCGTTAAGTTTTTTATTTATCAGCGCTGAGTTCGAACTAAATCTCTTGAGTTCAAAACCACCTTGCTTATGTATCCATGCTATCTCCTCGGTTACTCTTACAGCTTCCTTTTCGTCTGAGAAACAATGAACAAAGTCGTCGACATAATGGTTGTTGACTATAGCATCTACGGCGACTGGGAATTCCTTTTGATACTCTAGAGCATTTCGGTTCTTTACATACTGGGCCGAGCTGGGTGAACATGTAGCTCCGAATGTCATCACGGTCATTACATATTCATTCAGTACATCACTCTGTCTCGCTCTCCACAGAAATCGCTGCGCATCTTGATCCTCAAGACGAATTTGCACTTGATGGAACATCTCCACTATATCGGCACACACACCAACTGGCTGCTCTCTGAATTTCATCAGCACGTTAGAAGATCTTGGCATTGGTCGGGTCCACGAAGCAGGGTTGAGTTCAGTGAAGTTCCATTAACTTCCGCAGCAGCATCGAAAACCAGTCGTACCTTCCCAGGCTTATTCGGATTGCTCACACCAAAGTGAGGCAAGTACCAAGTTCGCGGTCCTTTGTTGGCGGCCTCACCTATACTCAATTTCCTTGCATATCCCTTCTCTTCATATTTTGCTATAATACTGCAGTATTCCTGATGGTACCCCGCATCTCGTTGGAACTTCTTCTCTAGTGCTTGAAAGCGCTTCTCTGCCAGGCCTCGACTTTGTGGTAGAACGACGTCATCCCGCTTCCACAACAATCCGGTTTCGAAACGCCTTCCCTTCCGTTGAGTTCTCTCCTCCATGAGTGACTTCGCTCGAACATCTTCAACCGACTCGACATGTTTCTCAACCTCTCGAACACCTAGGCTCTCATTAGTGATGTAGTCACTTACCACTTGCTCAATATCATTCAATGACTGTGTACCGATTTGCGTAAAATATAAGCGATTACTCTGGAATTTTTCATCACCTGTGTCTGTCCCGTAGACCACCCAGCCAAGCTTGGTCAAAACGACTGCTGGTCCCTTCCATCCATCTGCTACAATTCTTCGCGGTATTCCAAGATGTGCATTATTCAATCCGATTAATAGATCTGGAGTTGCCATCGAATAGCCATCGCCATTGCGTAGACATCGTGGAAGTCTCTTCCTATGCCGATCCTTTAGATGTAGTTTCTTAAGGTCCAAGGTTTGAGTGGGTAGCTTGAGATCCTTAACTGTCCTTACGTTATTTAAAGCAAACCTCTTGCTCTTCGGCCAAACTCCGGAAATGTGCATGTTGACTGTGCTCGAGGACTCCGTGGCACTGTTGTTGCCAAACCACTGTAGCGTCAGATTCTCCTTCCGCCCCACTAAACCCAATTGCTGCATTAGACCTTCATTCATCAGCGACACTGATGACCCTTCATCAAGGAATGCGTAGCATGTTACCTCTTTCCCGCAAGCGTATAACTTTACCGGCAAAATTTTAAACAAAAGGTTCGTCGCTACCGTGGATGTGTGTGTTAGTACCCCTGACTGTTCATTGCTTCGCCGTGCGCTGTTTCGCTGCTCAATGGTGTTTTGTGATGATAATGAGGCACTAACCAGATCGTGCAAGAGCTTGTGGATCTTCTTCGAACATCCACTTTCATAGCAACTGTGTTGTTGCGCACAACTGCTGCTTCTATGTCCTTCATGTAAACAGTTAAAGCACAACCGCAGTTGGCGCACTGCTCGCCATCGCTGAGCCCCATTCATATCTAAAAATTGCCTACACCTAGCTACCTCATGATGCCCCCTGCACACCGTACAAGAAGACCCCCTGCGCGACTCATCAATCGCTTCATTTACGTGGAAAAATCGACCGCGTCCGCCACCTGCTCCTGTTCCCCTTACATTTCGCTGAAATGGTTCCTCATAGGCATTAATGCATGTAAAATTAACCATACTTGCTAGCTCTTGCAGCCAGTTGCTGAGGTGTCGCACTGTTGCCCTTGGTCGGATCTTATAAGCATGCATGGCCCAATCAAGTCTTCTTTGTACTGGTAGCTTTTGAATTAACTCCTCCATGAGCGTTGGATTACTCAAGTGATACTCACACTTCGCTGCCTCCAAGAATGATGCTAGATTATGAACCTTTGTTGCGAATGGCACCAACAAGTCAATCCTATTTTCAGGGATACAAGCTACGTTACGAATGTTCTCAATTTGGCTTTTCACCAACTGCTCTGGCCTACCAAACCGTTCCTGTAAGGTATCCATGGTACGTTGAACATTGCTACTGTGGATGAGAAGGCATTCCACCGTTTCTCGTGCCTTTCCCTTTATAGCTTTTTGCAAGCGCATCATATTCTGCCGTTGTGTATATCCGTACTCCTCGGTCGTTGCCACAAACGCTTCCTTAAACATTGGCCATTCTTCTGGTCGCCCACTAAACTCTGGTAAATCGTATAACTTGCGACCATGTTCCCCCCTAGATGAAGATAACGTACGGCTCAGCTGTCCAAGCACAGCTGATAACGATGCTACGGGTTCATCCACGTCTGCACCGATGGTCAGTGGAACGCTGCCATTGTTAGCGATGCTCGAGATTTCCTCCTCGTTTACACTTATCGTTGACCGCACGCTAGTTGGGTTGACTATTCTCGAAGGCTCCCCCTCGCCATCATTAACTTGCGATGGTACGTCAGCTGCGTTGACTGCTCGTTGTTGAAGTTTCTGCTCACTTTCCACTAGCTTCTGATTGGTTCTAGAAAGCTCTGCCTGCATATCTTGTATCTTTCGCATCAACGCCGCTACCTTATCTTCAACCGATGTATTGTTCGAAGTCGTTGCGACAGGCCCACGCACGGTTACATTTAATTCTTCTGTATCACTGCTGACTTCCATTTCCGAATCTGAATTTCCCCCTCGACCTGAACGGGTTCTTGGCATTTCATGAAATGCAAAGGCAGCAATTCCCAATTAAAATGGCCCTAATTTTTCAATTCAGCTTCTATCTATTCCCCTGGGTCCCAACTAATCTCGATGGTAACTATATGTGTGCGTGGGTTGTGTATGCACCACTATCTAACCGCAACAACGGCACCTTCGATGACTCGACTGCAACAAATGTACCGCCCGTAACGGGTTTACTGTGCATGCAACGGCAACAACTATCTCGTGACCAATGACCTGAATGCTTTAAATATATATATGCATATGTACCGCAAAATTCCTTTCTAATTTATTTTATTGTTTCGTTATTATCCTTATAAAATCCACACTCGACCCCACTAATCACAATTTCATGGTACTTACTTGCATCTGACACCGGTTCCCTGCACGGCTGTTGTATAGTTGTTGCTGATCGGGTGCTCCGCTACTTCTTCGACTGATGTTATGCACTATTTCGTCTGATTGGACTTGCGCACGGTACATTAATAATTCTTGTTGCTGCGCAATTGTTTAGTCAGCGAAAATTCGCAGTTTATAAAGTTGGGTGCTCCGCTGGCGACCGGGGCTCCGCTGGTTATTTCACTAGAAAATGCGAAATAAAATGTTGGTCAGCCCCTAGGCGGTCGGGACAAATAAAAACACTGCCTTTGAATAATGGGTGGTGTGTGTTTTATTTCCTAGATTTAATTTAAAAGATGATTACATATATGAGTTAATTTTTAAAGTATAAATTTACTTACGCATTTGTGCGTCCTCCCGCTGCTAGGTTAGGTGGCTGATTGGTTACAAAATGGAGTCGCAGCAAGGTGCTGCCAATATCGATATAATTTAAGCTAATCTAACCAGAGAGCAGCACTAGCGGCAGAAGGGCGAACTTACATAAAGGCGCGTTTATATTTCTGTTCACACTACACAACATATAACAAATATTCTACAACACGGCTTTTTTATTTATAGCCGGCTGTAACTATAGTCGGCTATAGGCACTGACTATGAATTTGCGCCATTTTTTTATAAAAAAAGTAATTCATATGAGCAATATCGTGTAAAAACAAGTAAAATTGATAGTTTGAATAATGTTGATTGGTGAAATTTTTATCCTTGTATTTTCCATTAACAAATGACGAACTTTTTTGTTCAATCATGTACACAAATTACATATAATTTACAAACAAAAGCATTAACACGGAAAATAATTGTTAGTTATGGTTTTTATGTAATTTTTTTTATTTAAAACTCGGAAAACAGTTTGGTAATTTTAGTTATAATAAAATGTGATGTGAATAAAATGAAAGGGATATTTTTCAATTCAAGTGGGGAATTAATGAAAAATAGCACTAAAAAAAATCCCATTTAATCCAATCGACCGAGCAAAAAGCTAAAATGTTTTCCACCTCTGGTAGAAACGTCAATTATATATAGCCAGTGGATAAAAATTTAACGCAATTGGCACACGGCCTAGTTCCTATTTGGTTGATATTTGTTGAGAATTGAAGTAGATATCAACCAGCGCATTGGCAGCATTCTGCCACGACAGATATTATTATATTAGGTTGGCAGCACTTGTATTGAATTTAAATTCGTTCCAACGACACTTCTTGTCAGTTTCTGATTGTTTGCACTTCGTTTACTTTTTACAATAAACTTTATATTCTTTTACATTCCGTTTTAATAAAGTTCTATAGGTTATGGGCCCAGACCCAAATCACTGCGCTAGTAGAAATTAATTTGGTAAAAATATAAAAGTAATTTTGCTTACTGCTGAGCTAAGAATTAAAGTGCGAAAACATGTCGATAAACATGAATTCAATCAGGCCGCTAACAAGTGAGAACTACGACACTTGGGTCATGCAGATTGAAGCGGTCATGACCAAATGTGGGACATGGAAGCACGTTAGCGGAGCAGCACAGAAACCCGTGTTGAAGGACGAAAATGAAGAGTCCAAAAATGCACTACTAAAATGGCTGGATGACGACGCAAGGTCAAAGTCGGATCTTATCATAGCCATCGATCCGAGTCTGTTACGGCTAGTAAAAGGGTTGGATACGGCAAAGGAAGTCTGGGAGCGATTGAAGTCTGAGTTCGCATCCACAGGACCGGTCAAAAAGGCGACATTAGCCGTGTTTTTTTTAAACGTAGCTAGCCAGTAGTTGCTAGCAAAGTCAAATTTCACACGTAAAACAAATACAACAACCAGCTGGCTACAACTCTTGATTTTATCCGCAGCCAAAAGCAGCTGGCTAGGAATGTTGCGATATCTCATGGCAAGGTGGCGCTTAAAGCGATTTGTAGAACATTTGACAGACTGCCGTGTACGAAAATTATATAATTTCAATTACTAAATGATCTTTCTCAGAAATAATCCACTATATTATGGTTTCATATCACTTTATGTAAATTATCCATTGAATAAATTACCGAAATTAATTGTTTTCACAACAAATAACAAAAAATCGATTTGGTTGAATGCCGAATACTTTGGCTGTTCACACTTAACAGCTGATCGAAATCACACACATATGACCGAAATCACATACACCAACTTGGAGGTAAGTCAGCTGGGTTCGGCTGGCTGGGAATCGTTTTAATGAATGACTGGCCAGCTACGTTGCAAAAAAACACGCCTATTGCTGAAACGTGTGGCGACATACAAAATGCAAGAAGGCGACGATCTGCGTAAGATGTTAATGGAATTTTTCGATGCTGTTTCACAGCTGAAGTGTATGGGTGTTGATATACACGAAGAATTATTGTCGATACTTCTGCTGAACGGACTGCCACCAAGTTTTGAATTGTTCCGATGTGCAATGGAATCGCACGACAGTTTGCCAAAACCCGGAGTTCTGAGAGAGAAAATTCTCGAAAAGAACGATGCACAGAATCAACGAAAGGCGGACGGAGATACAGAAGCGATGTATGTACGTCGAGGTGCATGCCAGAGTAAGTCAAGATTCGAACGAGGTGTACCGCATAAGAAAAAATATGGTACTGCAAGTGAAGGTGATAGAATGTTCAAGTATAAGTGTAGCCGAATCAATTAAAACATTTAATTTTTTTTAATCAGTAAAATTCACTTAAACACATTCATTTTTTACGAACACATTTTCCATGCTTGAACGCATTCATTTTGGGTAAATACTTTACTAGTGGTCGCCGTGGCCGTGGTGGTTAGTGCGTTGGACTACCACGCAATGCTGCCCAGGTTCAACTCCTGGCCGGGTCTAACACCTAAAAGAGTTTTTCACGGTACCACCTCTTTCGAATGCCTGACAAGCATCCAAGAGTATCATTTGTCACGATTAAGCTTCTCAACTCGCCGTTCGGAGTCGGCAAAAAACTGTAGGTCCCTTCCATTCGTGCAAAAATATAACACGCACACACAAATGGTTGCGAGAAGCAGGCCCCGGTTCACCTCGAGCTGTAGCGCCAACTAAGTAAGTAAATACTTTTTCGATAAAAAATTGTCACTCAGATTTTAACGCCGAACGTAACGGACGCATTTTTTAAAGCAAAAAAAACAAAAATGTATTTTCAATGCTCGTGTAATTTCAAATAAATAAAATTCCTGTGTAATTTCAATAAAACAAAAATTCCTCTGTAATAATCCTTTTTTAAATTTAATAAAGTAAACGCTAAAAGTGGTGACCAACGACGTGATCGTCGTGAGGAAGTACCGGGAATCAAAAAAATTAATACGCTTTAAACGAAAGAAATCCGTAAGTGAAGTGCACATCGCCATCCAATCGCGTTAAAACGGGAGAAAATAAAAGGGAGTCATTTTCCCCGCGAAGCGCTGGTGCTCCACAGCCGGTCGCTGTATTTTTGCACACAGTGAGTCATTTTCCCCGCGAAGCGCTGGTGCTCCGCAGCCGGTCGCTGTATTTTTGTACACAAAACCAACGGTATACAGAAACGTTAAATATAGTGACGCGCGCGACTCTCAAACTGCGAATTACAGTGCGTTTCGAAAAAGAAGTTTGAGAGTTCCGTCATTTTTGCAAACCGTGATAAAGTGACAGCCGAAAAACTAAGTGCGATAAATCCGAAATGAATTCTGACGGTGACAAAAACGGTTCGATCGGCGAAACCGAACTAAATGCAAATGCATCAATTCCGCGGATGCCGATGCCAAGGCTAATTGACCACGTACACAATGTTAAACTTTATTTTACAAGCTTAGAATTTTGGTTTGAGGCAAGTAACGTAATCAGTGATTATAAAAAATATTGTTCGGTGATGGCGCAGGTTCCACTCAATGATCTCGGTACGATACAAACTGAGATCGGCACAGTTCCGGCGACAGGTAAATACAACCTTATCAAACCTATTATTATTGCTTTTTATTCCGACTCCCAGCAAAAAAGGTTTCGAGAAGCCATTATCGAGATGCAACTTGGTGACATGAAACCGAGTCAGTTCTACCAAAAATTAAAGAGCCTAGCCTCCGACTCTTTAACTGACACCGCACTAATCGATCTCTGGGCTGCACGTTTGCCTGAAATGGCTCACGCGGCTGTAATTCAGATGAAGGAATCGCCAATAAAAGACCGACTCGTCGCAGCTGATGCCCTCGTAGAATCAATTCGTTTACGTGCCATCGGCGATCGCAACATTCGTCAAACCACTTCGCAGCCATCGACGCCAGCAATTCCAGCTAAAATAACACCAGCGGAGCTAAACGAAATAAATATGCTCAAAAAATTAAGCAACCAAATTGCAGAGCTCAAACGTAGATTTGCAGAAACGAGCGCCAACCGCCATCGCAGCAAGTCACGTGAACCCAGCCGATCCCGTGAGCGCTCAAAATCCCGCACTGAACATTCGAATTGCTGGTACCATTGGAAATTTGGCACCGATGCGAAGCATTGCCGCAAGCCGTGCCAATTCGGTACGGACGCCAGCCAAACAAAAAATTATTGAAGCCAGCAGCCCGTGTCGGATTCAGGTCACGAACAGCCTGAATCCAAATCCGTTAACCGACTTAAGATACACGACAAATTTACGAACATCGGTTTTTTGATTGATACTGGAGCCGACGTATCAGTTATGCCATTCAGTCGGTCCACGGGTAACTGCAAAACACCGAAAATTAAACTGTTCGCAGCAAACGGATCTGAAATTAAAACCTACGGCGAAACCACACTGAAGATAAACTTCGGATTGCGACGCGACTTCGTGTGGACGTTTATAATTGCTGATGTGACAACGCCAATCATCGGTGCAGATTTTATTAATAACTACGGACTATTGATCGATCTTAAGGAAAACAAAATGATTGATCCACTCACTGGCCTGAATTCAAATTGTATGCGCATCACTGTCAACGAGACAACCGAATACAAAACGTTCTGTTTAAATTCGATTTATGCTGACCTTCTCAGAGAATTCAAACAAATCACGAAACTCGACCTCGACGACTGGATCCCGAAAGACTGGAAGCAGCCCGAAAGGAATTCGAAATTTTGATGAAAGCCGGAATTTGTCGACCGTCAAGCAGTTGTTGGGCAAGTCCTCTTCATATGGTGAAGAAAGCAGATGGTTCATGGCGTCCGTGCGGCGATTATCGGGCGTTGAACGCTATCACAGTTCCAGATCGTTACCCCATTCCTTATTTGAACGATTTCGCTTGTAATTTGCAAGGTAAAACCATTTTCTCCAAGATCGACTTGCAAAAAGCATTCCATCAAGTTCCAGTTGCCGAGGATGACATCGAGAAAACAGCGATCACAACGCCATTCGGATTGTTCGAATTTAAATTCATGACTTTTGGCCTGCGCAACGCCGCGCAAACTTTTCAACGCTTAATACACGAAGTTTGCCGCGGTCTCGATTTCGTATTCGCGTACATTGATGATTTGTGCATCGCATCGACAACGCCTGAAGAACACCACGAACACCTCCGGATCATTTTCGAGCGACTTAAGAAATACAGCTTGGCGATAAACGTTGCAAAGTGCGAGTTTGGTAGGCGAGAAATCCAATTTCTTGGACATCACGTGTCATCTGATGGACTTTTGCCGCTACCTGACAAAGTTGAGGCGATACAAAATTTTCCACTTCCAACGATGATCAAGCAGCTAAAGAGTTTTCTGGCAATGCTTAATTTTTACCGCAAGTTCTTACCAAACGCTATCGCAACGCAAGCTAAATTACTCGAGATGATCCCCGGAAATAAAAAGAACGACCGAACGCTGCTGACCTGGACAGACGAAGCGAGAAATGCATTTCAGAGATGCAAACTCGACTTGTCCAACGCTGTTTTACTTGCTCATCCTTCAAAAACTGCAGAGCTTTCTCTTTTTGTCGACGCTTCTGACATCGCTGCAGGCGCAGTTTTACACCAAGTCGTCGATAAAGCGCTGCAACCACTTGGTTTTTTTCAAAAAAGTTCGACAAGGCGCAACTTCGCTACAGCACGTATGATCGCGAACTCACAGCGATGTATTTAGCCGTCAAACATTTTAAGTTCATGCTGCAAGGAAGAAGATGCCACATCTACACCGATCATAAACCTCTCACCTTTGCCTTCGCTCAAAAACCTGAAAAGGCAAATGATCGACAAGCACGCCAGCTCGATTACATCGGTCAGACTACTACCGACATCCGACACGTCAAGGGAGCCGAGAATGTAACAGCCGACTTACTATCACGGATCGAAAGTCTGCACTCAACCGCTGAAATTGACTACGAAATTTTGTCAGACGATCAAAAAATCGACCAGGAGTTGCAGAAAATTTTGACTGAAGGTAAAAGTGAAAAATCGATTAAATTAAAACTCTTTATCGTTCCAGGTAGTTCCAAACGAATCATTTGCGACTACTCAACTGATGCCATCCGACCTTTCGTAACAAAGAAATTACGAAACCAATTCATCCGGGCAATTCACGATATATCGCACCCTGGAAAACGTGCCACGGCCAAACTGATGACCAAACGATTCGTTTGGCCTGGCATCCAATCCGACATCGCAAAATTTGTTCGAAGCTGTCTAAAATGTCAACGTGCGAAAATTAATCGACACACGCATTCGTCATTGCAGAAATTCGACACACCATCCGAAAGATTTTCCCATATTAACATTGATTTGGTTGGACCATTTCCACCATCCGATGAAAACCGCTACTGTTTAACAATTATCGACCGCTTCACCCGATGGCCGGAAGCCATACCGATTCGCGACATGACAGCTCCGACAGTCGCAAAGGCACTCATTTCCGGCTGGATTTCGAAATACGGTGTGCCAAAGATCATTACATCTGATCAAGGCAGCCAACTCGAATCAACACTCTTTGATGAACTCATGCGAACTTTGGGTACTCGCCATTTAAAAACGACTGCATACCATCCGCAGTCGAACGGACTAATCGAAAGATGGCACCGAACACTTAAGGCAGCGATTCTATGTCATAATACCGAAAGATGGGCTATGCATTTACCGATGATTCTACTCGGCCTTCGCTCAACATATAAAGACGATTTGAAAGCATCACCGGCCGAACTCGTTTTCGGTACAACGCTCCGCATACCTGGCGAATTCTTCGATGAGCAGCCATCAAAGAAAACGGCTGCGTAAACAGTCATCGACTTGCGAAATGCCATGAGCGACATTCGTCCAACAACAACGGCGTGGCATTGCAATCAAAAATACTTCGTGCATGGTGATTTACACACAGCAACACACGTATTACTTCGAGATGATTCTATCCGCCCGAGCCTAACGCATCCGTATAGTGGACCATTCGAGGTGCTCGAGCGAACACCAAAATACTTCCGTCTACGACTGCCGAGGCGTGAGTCTAACGTCACCATCGACCGACTAAAGCCTGCATATCTGCCGGCAGACGAAGGAACAACGAATGCAGTACCAGCACAGCCAAATATCACGAGAGAAGAAACAGCGAAACCTAAGCCAACATCAAACGAACCAGCTACTTCTACGACGGAGCAATCATCGGCGAAAGTCACTCGATCTGGGCGACACGTACGATTTCCTGATAAATATCTGTGAACGTCGACTTTCGTCTAGGCGGGGGGTACTGTAGCCGAATCAATTAAAACATTTAATTTTTTTTAATCAGTAAAATTCACTTAAACACATTCATTTTTTACGAACACATTTTCCATGCTTGAACGCATTCATTTTGGGTAAATACTTTTTCGATAAAAAATTGTCACTCAGATTTTAACGCCGAACGTAACGGACGCATTTTTTAAAGCAAAAAAACAAAAATGTATTTTCAATGCTCGTGTAATTTCAAATAAATAAAATTCCTGTGTAATTTCAATAAAACAAAAATTCCTCTGTAATAATCCTTTTTTAAATTTAATAAAGTAAACGCTAAATAAGTGCTATAGATCTTCTTTCTGTTGCGAGGATAACGGATCACGAAAACACCATCACGTTTGATAAGGAGAAAGCTGTTGTTCGCAGAAATGATGGCGAAATTAAAGTGATTGCAAATCGAGTTGGACAACTGTACTATGTTCAAGAAAGTACTTCACAAGCGTGCATGGTCAATGAAAACAGATCGAATTTCGATTTGTGGCACCGAAGACTTGGTTATTTGAATGGACGAGATTTGTTGGATATGTCACAGAGAAAGCTGGTGACTGGATTAAACATTCGTGACGATGGAAGGCTTAAGTCATGCGACGTGTGTCTTCGCGGAAAAATGACGACATTGCCGTTTCCTAAAAGGTCAAAGAGGTGCACAAAGCTGTTGGATCTGGTGCACACTGATGTCTGGGAACCATCCAGAACAGAGTCGTTTGCTGAATCGAGGTTCTTCATAACATTTATCGATGATAGCAGCCGATGGTGCGAAGTTTTCTTTTTAAAGCAAAAGAGTGAAGTTTTCCGTGTCTTTAAGGATTACAAAGCTCGCGTAGAGACACAAACTGGTCGAAAAATTAAATGTTTGATGTCGGATAATGGGCGATAATTCCGTAACTACGAGTTTGACGATTACCTGAGAAAGAATGGGATAAAGCGACGACTTACAGTTCCACATACGCCACAGCAAAACGGGGTGGCGGAACGGAAAAATCGAACGCTTGTCGAAATGGCGAGATGTATGCTCATTCAGTCAGGTGTTGGAAATAAGTTTTGGGCAGAAGCTGTAGCAGCGTCAAATTATCTGCGAAATAGGTGTCCTACGGTCAGTTTGGATGGCCACACACCGTTTGAACGTTGGGACAAAAGATTGCCGAGCCTGAGTCATCTTAAGGTATTTGGAGCAAGAGCATTTGTGCTGGATAAAGCTCCTGGCAAGGGAAAATTCGACGCGCGTTCAACCGAGGGTATCATGGTCGGATACTCCGAAGCATCCAAAGCATACCGTATATGGGTTCCTGAAAAGCGAAGAGTGGTTATTGCGAGGGATGTCAAATTCATCGAAAACGAGCTAGTTGGCGTGGAACGTCAAGAAAAATATTTCGAAGTTCCTGGTGAGAAGTCCGAGAGCGAATATGGATCAACTTCTGTGCAGATACCGATGCAACGATTAGAAGAAGATGAAGAGCTCGAGATAAGGATGGCACCACAAGATAGTAAGCGAGTTTCGAAGTCCCGAAAGCAGTACAAAGCGGATCGAAGGATATACCAAACGAGATCTGTATCGCGAGACACCGTTGAAAACGAAATCGAATAACAGAGCCTGAACGAAGACGATATAGATGAGGAGAAGGAGGAAGCAGATGACGAAGTTTATAACGATCCATTAGATGAGGTCGGAACTGTTGAAATGGTGAACATTGGAGAGCTATCGCTCGAAGATGCGCTGTCTGGATCAGAGGCACGAGAATGGCTTGAGGCGATCAAAGACGAGATTCGAGGACTTATAAAAAACAACACATGGGACCTGGTCGAGCGTCCAGCGAATAGAGCTGTTGTGACCAGCAAAGTTGTTCTGCGAAATAAATTGAAGTTAGATGGATCGATTGATCGGAAGAAAGCTCGTGTTGTTGCCAGAGGTTTTTCGCAACGCCAAGGGACAGACTTCGAAGAAACTTTTGCACCTGTGGCTCGTCTGGAATCGATAAGACTTCTAATGGCATTGGCTGTTCGTGAAAACTTGGCAGTTTATCAGATGGATGTCGTTGCGGCTTATCTGAACGGGGACCTAGAGGAGGAGATTTATATGGATCCTCCGAAATATCTGCAGCAGGCGTTGCAGATGATAGTAAAGGAAGATGGGCAAAAGGATGGAGTAGGAAGAAAGGCAAAACAGATGCTTCATGAGCTCAGAAAAGGTAACAACGTATGTCGGCTTAGGAAGGCGCTTTACGGTCTTCGGTAAGCAGGACGTCAGTGGCATAAAAAGCTGGACAAAGTTCTACGTGGCTTAGGCTTGAAATCGGCTACTAATGATAGGTGTCTTTACTATGGATCAAGCAAGGAAGAGTTTACGGTTGTTGCAGTGTATGTCGATGACATTCTGTATGCATCAAGAAGTCAGAAGACATTGAACCGCATACGGGACGGACTTGCTGCTGCGTTTGAAGTTAAGGATCTCGGGTTGGCGCGTTATTGCTTAGGCGTCGAAATAACTCAAGGAGATGGTGAAATAAAACTGAAGCAGCAAGCGTACGTTAAAGAATTGTTGAAGAAATTCAAGATGGACGATTCGAAACCGGTTAGCACACCGAGTGATACGAAGGCGAAATTGCCGAGTGGAGAGCGTCGGTCCGAAGGACAGCAACTCGAAAAACCATTTAGGCAGCTCATCGGGTCGCTTATGTATTTGGCGATTGCGACTAGGCCGGATATCGCGTTTACTATTAATCGGCTGGCACAGTTCAACGAGAGCTATCAAGATGTGCATTGGTTAGCTGCGAAGCGTGTTCTACGCTACTTGCGGGGTACAGAGAACTATGGGTTGGTGTACAAAAAGGACACACATGGGCTTCGAGGATTCTCAGATGCTGATCACGCGAATGATGAGATAGACAGAGTATCGTATACGGGATACGCGTTTACGTTGAGTGGAGCAGCAATCACGTGGCATTCTCAAAAGCAAAGGTCAGTGGCTATTTCGACAGAATATGTTGCACTCTCCGAATCGTCTAGAGAAGCAGCATATCTTCGAAACCTGATGACCGAAATGAATTTACCTGAGTTAGCCAGGATAACTGTTGGGACAGACAATAGAGGAGCGAAACACATAGCCGAGAATGCAGTCTGTCACTCACGTACGAAGCATATTGCAACCAGATATCACTTTGTGCGTCAGCTGTTGAAAGATGGAAATATGGTGGTCGTGTATACTCCAACTGAAAGGATACCTGCGGATGTATTCACAAAACCACTCACTGGACCAACACACTACCGATGTATGCAGGAAATCGGTGTGACAGTATGTTAAGGTGCGCTGTTTGAGGAAGGCGTGTTGAGAATTGAAGTAGATATCAACCAGCGCAGGGGTAGGGGATAGAATATACCCGATGTAGGCATGCCTGTCGTAAGAGGCGACTAAAATCCAATCTCCGTATACCGAGTGTATAGTGTATACAAAAATGCAATGGACAAAACAAAAAGATTAATTACCCCAGGTGGCAGTCCAGCTTTACTGGAAAATCCACCCTCTTCGGAGGTCGGCTCTACGGATTCTGGGGAGAGCCATTTATTGCAATCCAATGACCCTTTCACAAGAAGTGCAAGGGTATCTCGATCTCCTCCATCAAGATCGAATAACTCCGGGAAAAAAAGTCCGCCGGGAGCGCCGCAGCGCGAAAATCAGGACTTAGCGAAATATAAAAGCTTTGATGAAGAAAATAAAGTACTCCGAATAAAGCTTAACGAAATGGATCTACTCTATCAAGATCTTAAGAAAGAGATAGATCTATTAAAAGAAGAGAATAAGGTTCTAAAGAACACAAACTCGCAGAAAGAGCGCGAATGTGCTCCAGCACTATTAGATAGTCGGGAGTACCACACCGATGAAGAAGAGCTAGCACGCGAAACGAATCGGGTCCCTAAGAAAAGACCTACTAAAAAACGGAGAGCCGGTTCTTCGCCCGAAGTCGTGCCCTTAAACGAAGAAAAGCGTAAAGAACTGCAAGAAAATCAACGTAAAACGCAATTTCGTTTACCGCCACCAATAAACATCGTCGGGATAACGGAATATAATAAGTTGCATAGCCTACTTAAAGGAACGATAACATCGAAATTTAAGGTCACATCTTTGAGGAATAATGCGTGGAAGATTAACGTCGATGACCATGACGACTATCGCGCACTGTCCCAGAAACTTAATATCGATAAGATTCAGTGGTATACTTTCGAAATCAAGTCAGAAAGGCCACATCGTGTTGTAGCAAGGGGACTTCACCCCTCGTGCACAAAAGAAGAGATTATGAGCGACCTTCAAGACAAGGGCTTTAAAATTCTTGATGCCGTTAATATCATCAAGAAGGAGAAGCAACAATCCGAAATAGATAAGGACATCTTGGTAAGGCGTGGACTTCCGCTTTTTATGCTAACATTCGATAAAGCTGATAGTATCGACGATATTTATCGAATAAAAAACATATTGAATATCGTGGTCAAAATCGAGCCCATGCGTAGAAATTTAAAAATAATTCCGCAGTGCAAACGTTGCCAAGGATTCAATCATACGCAAACGTATTGCAAAAAAGAACCACGGTGTGTGAAATGCGCCGGAAATCACCTCTCCCAAGACTGTCGAGTAAACAAGCAAGCCTCTGCAATCTGTGCTAATTGTAAGGGAAAGCACCCGGCAAATTATAGAGGCTGTGAAGTAGCCAAGGAGTTGCAAAAACGAAGAGATACACTCCATAAGCCTCAAAATAAAATAATAAAACCGCTAACTAAGGCAAATGGTAAGATCGGTCAGGAGAACGTAAACAAACAAAAACCACCGGGTTCAGAGCGGAAGAAGGTGGTGATAACAGAAAAGCCCTCGAATTCTGGTCTTAAAATAAACGGTAATAAAAAGCCATTAGAAAAGACATCGGGTAATAGCCCTCGGACAGCAGGAGTGCAGACCTACGCCCAGGCTGCAGCATCCGAAAAATCAAAAAACCTCGAAATCCCAACGGACCCTGCTTCTCAAGTTTTCTCAATTATTCTCGCGAAACTTGAAGAGCAAAGCAAAATAAATAAAATGATTCTCGATAGGTTGGTTAAGCTCGAGAGTTATTCACGGAAAACGCGTACTTCACCTAGAATATGAATGAAAAAAGAATGTTAAAAATATGTACTTGGAATGCAAACGGACTTTTGCAAAAACTTGACGAATTGGAAATATTCATGCGAGAAAAAGATATTGACATTTGCTTGATTTCTGAAACTCACGTGAAAAAGGAATCGCATTTAAAAATAAAAGGCTATACTGATTACCACGCTTGTCACCCTTCGGGCAAAGCGAGAGGCGGATCTTCCTTGTTTATTAAAGACTGCATTGAACAATGCGAAGACCTAAAGATAGAGTTTAAAACTCTGCAACTGTGCACAATTCGAGTTAAAAATAGTCAGCGTACTATTAAAATCTCATCTATCTACTGTCCACCGCGTTCCGCGCTTGAAAAAAGTGATTTTACTAACTTATTTAAATCGCTGAAACCTAATTTCATTATTGGCGGCGATTTTAACGCGAAACATACGTTCTGGGGCTCTAGATACATCTCGCAAAAAGGTAGAATGCTCTATGGGGCAGGTATGGAGTACAGTTGTGATTTTCATTCGACGGGCAAACCGACTTACTGGCCAGCTGATACTTTGAAAATACCTGACCTGATCGATTTCTTCGTGGTGAAAGGAATATCTAACAACCACATAAAAGTTGAAGAGAGCTTTGATCTGTCGTCTGATCATTCCCCAGTTATTTTGACATTGAGCGAAAAACTAGTATATAACCGAGAGCCAGCGAAATTAACCGGTAGAACAACTAACTGGGAAGGCTTTAGGAACGAGATCGAAGTAAATGTTGAACTGAGCGTACCGCTTACGACACCCTATGAACTTGAGGTTGAAGTCGATCGCTTCGTTCAGATAATACAGCTCGCCCCTTGGAATAATACGCCCAATCCAAGAAAAACGCCGGACAAATACGGTCTACGATATCCTTCTGAAATAAAAGAATTAATCAGGGAAAAAAGAAAAGCGCGTAAAAGATGGCAACAGAGTCGTGCTCCACAGCATAAAGCATATCTGAATCGTCTCTGCAATTTTTTAAAGAATAGCATTAAGGATTTTAAAAATCGTGCGATAGGCTCTTACCTTGAGAGTTTAACAGCGAAAAAAGATTCCAATTATTCCCTTTGGAAAGCCGTAAAAGGCACCAAAAGGCCCAAAATCTCCGCGCCGCCATTTAAAATAAATCAAAATGAATGGGCAAGGGAAGATAAAGAAAAAGCGGATATTTTTGCCGCCCATTTGGAAGAAACCTTTAAACCGAACGTTGGTCAAGTGGTTCATGACAACATCAACATCACAAGGATGGTAGTTCCACCATCTGATGATTTAACGCGCAGATCTGCGACGCTTAGAGAACTCGAACGTGAGATCGCGAAACTAAAACCTAAGAAAGCTCCTGGTTATGATTTGATTACCGGAGAAATTCTCAAAGCCTTACCTAGAAAAGCATTAATTAAGCTTCTCCATATTATAAATGCTGCACTCAGATTAAAACACGTACCGAGCCAATGGAAAGTTGCGGAAGTCATAATGGTTTTAAAACCAGGAAAACCGTCATATGAAGTAAAATCATGCAGACCAATATCGCTTCTTCCAGTCATATCCAAAATTTTCGAGAGGATATTACTAAGGCGTCTCCAACCGGTTATAGAAGCAAATAATCTAATACCTGACCACCAGTTTGGGTTCAGAAGTAAGCATTCGACGATTGACCAGGTGCATAGAATTACTAACGTAATCGAAAAAGCACTAGAAGAAAAAAAGATATGCTCAACCGTATTTCTTGACGTCTCGCAAGCCTTTGATAAGGTGTGGCACGATGGCTTGAAATGCAAACTACGACAAGTACTTCCCGCAAACCTATACGAGATTTTGAATTCATATCTCGGGAATAGACTCTTCCGTGTTAGAAATGGAAATGAATACTCCGAGCTCAAAGAAATTTTGGCCGGCGTACCGCAAGGAAGCGTTCTGGGGCCGTTTCTCTATCTGTTATATACTCGTGATATACCGGAAGAAGATGGCACTATCCTTGCTACGTTTGCCGACGACACCGCTATCCTAGCGGTAGGTAAAACAATCGAGGAAACGACTGCCAAACTGCAAAACGCATTAAATAAAGTAAATGAATGGACGAAGGACTGGCGGATCGCCCTTAACGGAACTAAATCTGTTCACGTGAATTTCACTTATAGGAAAATTAATGACTTGCCCATTTTTATAAATTTGGCCCGAATACCCTTTGCAAATGAAGCCAAATACCTGGGAATGACACTCGACGCAAGGTTGAAGTGGAATTCGCACGTGAAAATGAAACGTAAAGAACTAGATATCAAATATAGAGAAATGTACTGGTTGATCGGAAAACATTCCCACCTCAGTACCGAGAACAAACTGCTTTTATACAAGCAAGTGCTAAAGCCGGTGTGGACCTACGGTATACAACTTTGGGGTTGTACCAAGAAAACAAATGCCAATATTTTACAAACCTTTCAAAATAAAGTGCTAAGAGAAATTGTCCAAGCACCGTGGTATGCTAGAAACGACGATATCCACAGGGATCTCGGAATTCCGACAATCGAAGCTGAAAGTAGAAGCTTCGCGCGAAAACATAGAAACCGACTAATCGGACATGTTAATAATACAGTCCTACTTATTTTGGATGAGAGCAATTTATTGCGCCGACTACAAAGAACAAAACCTTTCGACTTGGCGAGATAAGGATTAACCGCGTCTAAATTGTGGAACATGCAGGATCTTTCATTGGAAAGTAACCTGCCAAACGTTTATATTTCGTGATAGAAAAATTGCTTGATAAGTAGTATAACTTAGTTGCAGTATCTAACAAATTTATATCGAAGGGTGGTGTTTTTGGTCAGTAAGAATCTGACACTACTATGAGCACGCGCTTGCTATTCTCATAGTGTCTATGGAAGATTTTCACCTACCCTCGGCAAAAAAAAAAAAAAAAAAAAAAAAAAATTCTGCCACGACAGATACTATTATATTAGGTTGGCAACACTTGTATTGAATTTAAATTCGTTCCAACGACACTTCTTGTCAGTTTCTGATTGTTTGCACTTCGTTTACTTTTTACAATAAACTTTATATTCTTTTACATTCCGTTTTAATAAAGTTCTACAGTATTGGATATTGGTATCAGCGTTGCCACTTTAGATTCTCTAAAAAATGCAGTAGATTGAATTTTTTTCGCGGTAGATTTTTATTTCAACACGAAAACAAGATTTTTAACACAAATTGACTTGTATTTCTGTTTTTATTGTACTATTTTGACTTTTGGTTCATTTAAGCTTTTATTTCCTTCAACTGTGGCATCATTTATGCTCCTAAATAATATGTAGATATATGTAGAAAATAATAAACTTTGAAATACATACACAAACCAACTGCGTTCAGATAAGAAATTCAACTTTTTCGAAAAGTTTTGTTGTTATGTTTTGTGCTAAGAGGGAAAAAATTCTCGATCTTGAAATCATAACAAGCATACTACTAAAATGCAGTAGATTTAATTTAATGACAGTAGATGCAAATTTCGAAATAAATTCAGTAGATGTACTGCAATTGCAGCAAAGTGACAACGCTGATTCGTATGTGGGTGATGTTTAGTTTTTCCTCGAGTTTTTCACTCAAACATCAACTTTGGAAAATAAATCGCACGTTCTCTCGCTCCTATTCTAATTCCTATTTAGTTGGTTTGGCATTGATATAATGGTATGTTAGGTGAGTGATTTTTAAGTTTTTACTCAAAAATCAAGCTTGAGAAAAGAAAATAAATTGAATTAAGCTATATCTATGTATTAAAAATACATTATATTTTTTTTTACCGAGCTGTTTGCTTGGAACAAACTTAATTTATGCATGAATCAAGTGCAAGCAACTGTGAAGCAACGCGAGCACTGGTCTGCTAGTATAGAACACAACATAACGTCAGTGCGGTTTAAGTACGGCCCGAGCCCAAAAGAGAATAACGAAAACTCGGCCGAGCTTTCTTGGCCAATGTAAAAGGTGACTTACCTACTAGTGGTCTTGGTACCTGTCATACAAAGGCTCATAATGTCAGGTGAAAATCGAAAAATTTGTACGGGTACCATTATTTTTTATTTTTTATTTTAGCGTGTGGAAGGATCTAAGCATAGTTTAATTTATTTACGGTAGGTGGTGCCGTAGTCAAGTTATGAAAGCAAATTCTATATTAATATATATATATTCTGTTACATACATACACAAATTAAAATGGAGACAGTCGAAAACAAAAAAAAAATAATAATGTGGGAGGGGAACACATGATGATCTCCATGGCGCCAGAAAAAACTATATTGATTGCTATTAAAATTCGACGTGTTCTTTATTGAGGCTAAAAACACGGAAAAACACGAACAGATTCGATAAAGCTACGTACAGACGAGCAATCATTTGCAGAAAAATTTGCAGCAAGTATTTGCTTGGCTGATCACACCTATGCAAAATTTGCTTGCAAAAAGTTTCCTGAAACTCATTTGAAGCTTCATGCAAATTGTTTGCACGACAATTTGCCTCAAAATATTGCACGGTTGTTCACACCGCATGGAAGTGCAAACAATAGTAGTTGCTGCAAAATAGGAGAAATATCCCATAATTCGGGAAAAGTGTCATATTTTTCAATCAATTGTCCGTGCAATATTGCGGCAAATGGCAAACAATGAATGCAAACACGCAAACAAAATATGCAAACAAAACTGACATGTTCACATCACACACAAAAATATTGCCGTAAATTTCTGCCGCAAAAGTTTTTGTTTGCAGCAAACGATTTTCTATACCGTTCACACATGCAAATTTGATTGCAGGCAATAATTTGCTGCAAATTTATTGCTCGTCTGTATGTAGCTTAAAATCCTGTCGGCAGAACAGCTGTCAGTGTGGCCGGCGCTTTCTACAGACCTTCCTGTGTTTAGTGACCAGAAGAATGGGCTATGTTTATTAGCAACTAGCTGCCCCGCCCGGCCTCGCCCGTGCCCAAAAAATATAGTGTTACTTACAATACATACATTAGCCGTGTTTTATTATCCCCGTGGTCTGATCCGGATCAGATCAGAATAATAAAACAAACTAGATCAAAATTCTGTGCTGTGGTGATTGTACAAGCTAAGTTCATTTTGACATTTAGGCCGGCAATTACCGACCGCTCATAAGTTAAGAGCCTCATAAACCTATTCACCAACCGCTATTAGTGCGTATTTACGAGCGCTCATAAGACTTATGAGTGGTCCCAACCACTCTTAAGTTACGAGCGATAATAGCCGTGTTTTATTATTTGCATGATCCTACACGCATTACAAAAACAAAAGAAGATCTTCCTTTTTATCGGGATCTCTTTACGTGATCTGGTTTTTAGTTCACACTATTCACCACTAGGTTAAATTTTGTTTTGTGAGGGTTGGTATGCTGTCAAAACTTGGTGAAACATGGGTATTGCCAGATCAGAAATTAAAATGTAAATAGAATGCAAAATGCTATTTATTATTCAATCAGTTTATAAATTGTTGGACTGTGCTTTGTCGGAATCCACACGTTGACTCATGAGTCGCGACTCTTTTCTATTTTCTGTTTTCATCTGTCATTCGGTGAGGCGCTTGCATCCACACGTTGACTTTTGAGTCACGACTCTTTTATAATTTCTGTTTTCGTAATTTGACAGTTCTCTTTTATTTTTTCTTTCCCTTTTGAAATAGTTACATCTCTGTATTTATTAGTTTCTATGAAAAAATATTGCTTACATTTTTCAATTTTCCTAAAATAGTAGCTTGGGAGGCTACGTACTAGGTGTTATACAAATTTGGATGTATTTCATATATGCATAATTATTTAAAACATCAATTTTTGTTCGTCAAATGAAATTCTTTCATAATTTTCAAGACAATTGTGCTCTACGCACAACGAAAAGAAATGAAGCGAAATAGCAAAATAACGAACAAGAAAAAGAGAAACGTCAAAAAGAGTCTCGGAAAATTCTACTCCCGACTCACCGGGCAGCTTGTTTTCTATCCCATCGTTCTTCTCTTTCGTACTCATGTGAGTCGCGACTCATGAGTCAACGTGTGGATTGGGACTTTCCAATAGGTCAACCTGAATTTTCACCTTTTTTATTATTTCAAATAAATATATGATAATCTAAGATGTTCTGTATATGAATTAATGTGAGGAAACATTTGTTTATGTGTTTAAACAATAGTAAATTTTTCACAAACCCATACAAATCTGCACAAAAACCGTACAAACCGTACAAGTCAGCAAATTTGACATAAAAATGACTTGACAGGCTGTTTTTATTGCGTTCCGCCCGGCGTTAGTCTGTGCTGAACAACTTATGAAAAAATGCAATGAATTTACGGCAGCTACAAGTTTATTTCTTTGTAATTATTTCACCATAAAATATTTTGCATTTACTGTTTTGCTTTATTTTATTTGGCAATATATTATTTTGTATTAATTTGTTTGCTTTTCATTTTATCACATGTAAAAAAATTCGCGCGAATGCAGAATATTTTATGGTGAAATAATTACAAACCTAAATGAAAGTGTGCCAAATAAATAAGAAAATGATACTTTTCAGTTTTTCGAGGTTAGAATTTCGAAAATTTAAACATTTTTTTGAATATATTTGTTATTTCCTCACATTAATTTTATTTTTTTTTTTATTTAGAAGTCATATATAAAATAAAACAAAATTGTTTAAATAGGTCAACTATTGGAAAGCGACCCCAAATATACGAAACTTAATTTATTAAATACATCAAAAAAATTTTTTTTGGAGATTCGCAAATTACAAATGGTAACTCCGCATTTTTTTTTAACTTTGCGCCCAACACGAGTGTCAAATGCAAAAAAAAAAAAAAAAAATCATCGTCAGAAGTAAACAATGGATAACGACCGAAAATCCTAAGTTCAGATAAGAAAATTACAACATACGAATATGTACATACATGCAAACATACATAAAACATTTTTTCAGGTCAATTTCAGGGTATTGTTTGTATTGTATTTGGAAGGGGGTTGTCTCCTTAGAGACAACAAGCACGTAGACCTGTAGGCCCATTGTACTTTGGTGAAGTACCACCCCATTCGCTGAATTAGCGATTTGTTGCTGAGCTATATGTCGATCTAAATCTGCCCGTCGCTTTCGCAAAGCGAAGCAATAGGGCAAGATTGAGCTCCAGTAGATCAACGTCCCGTAGGACGTAGTTGCCTAGAGTGGCCTTTCTGATTCGAGCAAAGGCCGGACACTCGCTAATGAAGTGCTCAGCCGTCTCATCTTCTTCCAGGCACATCTCGCAGAGGCCCGAGCTTCTGATTCCAATTTTGTTCAGATGCTCGTTTAAGGGAGTGAACCCAGTGACCAGTCCTGTGAGGATTTTGAGGTAATTTCTACGAAGGTGTAACAGAAACTTAGTTCTGTTTGCCCTGGGCGCGTCTACTAACATTTTGGCCTGTCTGCATGACCTAAGTTCATGCCAATGGTTGTAATGCTGTAGTCGCAGCAGTTCAAGAAGCTCGTTTTTAGCATAAGCTGAACTGCAGCCAATAACAGGCTGAGGACCGATAAAAGGGGTCGCTGATCCAGCTCTAGCCAGAGCATCAGCTTTATCGTTTCCCGGGATGTCAGAATGTCCCGGGACCCAGACCAGTGTGATCTTATTACATCGCCCAAGCTGATTCAGTTTGTTGACAGCTTCCTCAACAATTTTTGAGTTGATCAACGCTGCTGAACAGGCTTTGATAGCTGCTTGACTATCAGAGCAGATGTAGATGGACTTGGATTTCCACCTCTTGTTAAGTGCAATGTGCGCTGTAGTAGCGATAGCATACACCTCTGCCTGAAAGACAGTTGTAAATCTACCCAGTGGAATAGATTGCTCAACGTGGCATTCTTCTGAGTAGACACCTGCTCCGGAGAGCTCATCCATTAAGGACCCGTCCGTATAGAAGACTATACTACCTGATGGGAAACCAGACCAACCTCCGCTGTTCCATTCAGAGCGATCTGGAAGGAGACATTGGAACCTTCGCCCGAAATTGTATTTGGAGCTTATGGTGTCCAGAGCTCCCCCCAAGGCTCCTGGTACTAAATCGAGAAGCTCCCCCACCCTGCTACCTCTACTACCTTCACTGAAGGTAACTCGCCTTCCAAGAAGCACACCTATGCGGTATACTGCTTTTCTAGCTTCGTTTTCAATGAAGATATGCAGTGGAGGCAAGGCAAGAAGGATCTCAATGGCGGCGGTGGGTGTCCCTCTCATGGCCCCGGTAATACTAATGCACGCTAGGTGCTGAAGTTTTTCAAGGCAACGTTTGAGAGGCTTCGCTTTGTACCACCAAGCTATCGAGCCATATACGACATATGGCCTGACTATACTCGTATAAATCCAGTAGACCATTTTTGGGCTAAGCCCCCATGATCTATTGAACATTCTACGGCATTGCCAGAGTATGTTGGTGGCCTTAGTTGTTCTTGCAACCAAGTGGTCTAGGAAGGTTAGTTTTGGGTCCAACAGGATACCCAAGTATTTCACCGTACTAGAAGGTTTAAGCTGGGTGCCCAGGAAAGTAGGCCATCTTATAGGAGGCAACTTCCTTTTGTTTGTGAACAGCATCATCTCGGTCTTGGTGGGATTGACCGATAGTGACTGCTCACGGCACCATGCTCCAACAATGCTAAGAGCGGATTGCATCCGCTCACAGAGTGCTGGTAAGTTGCTACCACTGACGATGATGCATTCATCATCAGCGAATCCAATTGTTGGATATCCTCCCTCGTTAAGTCTTCTCAGTAAGGAGTCAACTAAGAGGTTCCACAATGTGGTCGACAGGACTCCACCTTGCGCAAAGCCTTTTACAGCTTGCACTGTCTTGGAGTAACTACCTAATGAAGCTGTTGTTGATCTGCTCTTAAGCATCGCTAGGATCCAACCGATGAGTGTCGGGTCAATTCCTTTTGATCTTAGTGCAGATTCAATCATTTCAAAGGTGGGATTATCGAAAGCTCCCTCAATATCGAGGAATACAGCGAGGCTATAGTGCTTCCGGTCGAGAGCGCGTTGCACCCTTCCTGTCAGCTCCACCAGCGCTGTCTCCGTCGACTTGCCTCTTTGATAGGCATGCTGGCTATCATGGATTTGCGCTACACTTAGCGTTCCTATCTTAAGCTGCACGTCAATCAATTTTTCAAGGCCCTTCAGAAGGAAGGAAGAAAGGCTGATAGTCCTGAAACTTTTTGGAAGATCATAGGCTGGCTTACCCGGCTTGGGGATGAAGACAGCCTTGGCCCTCCTCCAAGATAGAGGGACATAGCCTAGAGCAATACTTGCTCGGTAGATCCTAGTGAGAAACAGTAGTATTGTATCGATTCCCCTTTGAAGGAGTATTGGATAAATACCATCTGGTCCAGGCGATTTGTAAGGTGAGAAGGATAGAATGATGGTTCTTACCTTTTCTCTCGTTACAGTGCTCACCGCTGACCTCCATTGATCACTAGTGGGCCTGCTTTTGTATGGATTATGACTCTCCTCGTCAGCATCGCTGCATCCAGGAAAGTGAGTCCCCATTTACAATTGTAGGGTTTCCTCTTTTGAGGTAGTGAAACGACCATCGGGATAGCGCAAGGTGTCAAGTTTGGCATTTGGGTCCGCAGAGAGAACTCTTTGCAGTCGCGAAATGCCACTTACATCCTTTAGCTCCCCACAGAAATTTCGCCAAGATGTGAGCTTGGCCCTTTTGACTTGTCGTTTGTATTCTCTCTGCGCGTCGGCATGAGAGTTCCAATCAACCGTGCTGCCAGTTTTCATGGCTCGATTAAACAGCTTCCGCACTTTCTTCCTGATCGTGGCTAGCTTCGTGTTCCACCAAAGAGTTGGTTTTGCACCGCCGACCTCTTTTTCAGGACAGGATTCGTGGAATGCTGTTATAATACCGCTCTGTAGGGTATCAACCGCTATGTCAAGTGCAACGCTGTCGTGGATTCGCATTGGAGTCTGCCCCAATTGATCCTGCAGCGCTGAGGCATAGGCGTCCCAGTTCGTGCGGCGCACATTTCTGGTGGTGGCTTTGACCGGTTGATCCGCAGCCAAATTGAAGGCCACGTATCTATGATCAGAAGCCGATTCTTCTTTGAGAACTCTCCATCGAGTAACCATGTCCACCGCATTTGCCGAGGCAACGGTAAGATCGATAACTTGCCTTCTTTGTCGAGTGACGAAGGTAGGATCGGTCCCTAGATTAAGTATCTCAAGATGGGAGGCTGCGAAGTAGTTTAAGAGAGTTATTCCTCTCACGTTTGTATCAGTACTTCCCCAAACGCAGTTATGTGCATTTGCATCCATACCGATTATCAACCGTTCGTTAGCTTGCCGAGCATATTCAACAAGCCTCATCATCTCTGCCGAGGGGGGTGGCGAGATGGAGTCGTAGGGCAAGTACACCGAAGCCATAAGGACTTCTGTGCTGTTGCCACCTCTTTTATAGCTAATCTTGATCGCAGTACAGTCTTGGGAACTGTATTCAGGCAGTAGACTTGCATCATAGCCTTTAGCAACAAAGACGCACGTACGAGGTTTCAGTGTTCCTGGTTTGACGAAAGTCGCACCTGGTGCTTCAGCGATGCCCCTTACCGTCCCCTTGTACACATAAGGTTCTTGTATGAGGCATACGCCTGTCTGCATTTTACCAAGACGCCTACACAATAGATGTGAAGCCGCCTTGGAGTGCTGCAAGTTAATCTGAATGACCTCTAGAGATGTGTTAGCCATGGTGCTAAACATCATTAGAGGTCCCAGCTTTTTTCCTAGCGCTTTTTTCAAGCTTACAAGTAAGCCTGTTGGCCAAGAAGTACGGCTGGAGGTTACGCCTCTCAAGAGCCTCCACTGAGTCCTCATCTATACCAATGGTGTAGAGCTTACCATCTTTGTTTGCACTAGAGTGGTAAACTTTCCACCTTTCGGTAAGCAGACCCGGGTTTTGGCCCTTAAGGAGCGCGATGAAGGTTCCTTGATCCAGACTTGCATCCGGGACGAAGACCTTCATCTTAATGTAGCCCCTAATCTCAGATGGGTGCAAGACTTTGAGGTCCTGCTCCTCTAATTTCGGGAAGTTGCGAGCAAATTCAGCTTTGATCCATTGATTTGTGGCTTCATCAGCGCAGCAGAGAATAAATCCTCCACCACTTTTGACGATGCGCTCAAATATAGGACATCCGCCTTCCTTTACCCGACTTAAGATTGCGTCATTCAAGGCCTTGTCAAGACTGCTGATGTGTTCTGCAGTGAATTTTCGCATGTGGTCATTCGCAAAAACCACTGACAACCGCAGTCCTAGCAATGCCGAGTCGACGAATCGTTTTTTCGGGGGGTGAGTTCTTTCGCCAGTTTGACTGGTTCCGGTTCTCTTGCCACCTTTTACTACATGAGATGTAGTCTCCGATGGCTTACCACCCCTTCCCGCAGCAACTTCCTTCTCAGCCGAGACTGATCCAGTAGAAGCCGAAGGTTCTTTAGGAGCTGCAAGACTTGAGCTCTTAGGGACCGAGTCCGCCAACTTGGTAGCCTCTGTGCCGAGCGTTAGCTCCGCTTCTTTGGCCTCCTTGTTAGCAAGACGGTCTCTCGCTCGCTTCTTTTTGCGCCATGCCCCCTTCTTCCGTTTTCTCTTCTCTTTTGCCCCTTTGACCTCAACGTTTCCTTCTGCACAATGTGTATCGGACTCGGAAGCCTCTGAGTCTGAAGAAGAGGAAGGTGGTAGTACCCGAGCTTCGTTAAGCGACAACTTTTTGAGTTGCCTCCTAACGCCGCTTTGACCTATGGTGGGTGTCTGGATGGATGAGTCACTCTGCGTGCTAGACAGGGTAGCCCGTGGTCGCTTCAGCATGTGACCATCACTTCCATTTCCACTGCTAGGCGTGGCGGCAGTTACAAGTTCAGTCACCGGGTCTGATGAGCTCAATGCTGCCGATTTGGTAGCCGAACCCTCCATGTTCGATGACAGAACCTGTGTTTTTTTGCTGTCCCCACTAGAATAGGCCAAGGAACATCTCAGTGATGAGCGTCCAGCCTCTAGTAGTTCGAGCTTCGATTTAAAACTCACAGCAGCGACTACCGCTGCCTTATTGAGCTCCAGTGGCGACCTGGCATTATCCAATGCCAAGCCAACACCGGTAGCCGTGGTAACTACCGACTTTCGGGCTTTTTTATTCGCCCTCTTCTCCGTCGTTCCTCTTTTCCCATGATCCCCCGGTGGAACTTTCAGTTTGGAAGAGCTCAAGGATACGTTGACCGTACCCGAACCCTTCCTTTCAGGAGTCCCCACCTTTTGGACTTCGCTTTCCCCGCTAGAACAAGCCGAGGGAGTTCCCAGTTTAACTGAGACCTCAGCTACCTCCAACGGTTCAAGCACAGAGTCAGGAATCATGGGGTTTTCAGCGACTACCGCTTCTTTAATAGGATCCACTGGCGACTTGACACTTTCCAATGCCAAGCCATCGCCGGTAGCCGTGGCTTCTACCGACTTTTGGGTGTATATCCCCACCCGTTTTTCCGTCTTTTGTTTTCCGCCTTTATCCATGTTTTTTGTGATTTTCAAACTAGTTTTTCCTCTAGTGATTACCTCTTAGTTGTAGTCGTCTCTTCCTACACTACAACAGCTCGGGACACTCAACTGTAGGAGAGCGTCGCACATGCCATCATAGCTTTAAGGAATCAACTTACTACATAAGCCTCTTCACCACGACAAGGTAGGCAACCTTCGAAGAGGCAATTTCAGGGTGGACGAAGCTGAAGAAGCCAAAGAAACGAAAAATCAAATTCTGCTTCTTCGTCCATTGTTTTAATTTATGACAATTGACAAATGTCAATTGTCAAACTACAGAAGCAGTTGTACCAAACTTTAGAAGTTAAAATTTTAGATGATCTGGATCGTTTTATTTTAAGCACTTGATCGGATCAGGATCATGTGAATAATAAAACACGGCTAATATCAGAGACAATTATTAGGTCTGTTCCTTTACTTGAAAATTGTTACTGATTCTTACTGATTCTTACTGGTTTTAGATAAATCGCGTTCCTTTACACAAAAAAGTAGTAAAAGAGAGAGGCAACGAGAGAGTAAAAATTTCCTCTCACTAAAAAATCTTACTATTTCTTACTGGACAAATTTCATCCAGTAGAAATTGAATTATCTGTCAAAGTCAACTGTCTCACTTGTTTGAATTATTTGCATTTTTTTATTTTAATTCAAAAAGTAAAAAAATGGAGAGAAAAGGAACATAGATGAAAGTTGAACGTTCTGAATGTTGAAATTTGCATTTCGCAATATATTGCATACTGTATTGGTTCTGGGAAATCATCAGGGGTGGACTTCTCTGTAAAATCCAAAATCATACAACAACACTCTGGTTACTTTTGCTTCACATATGTTTATGACATTTCGTTTGTAGCAGCTTTTGTGGTTAATCGCGTTCCTTTACTTTTTGGTGATTTTAGCCGTGTTTTATTATTCGCATGATCCTAATCCGATCAAGTGCTTAAAATAAAACGATCCAGATCATCATAAATTTTAACTTTTAAAGATTGGTACAACTGCTTTTGTACTTTGACATTGACATTTGTCATAAATTAAAACAATGGACGAAGAAGCAGAATTTTATTTTTCTTTTATTTGGCTTTTTCAGCTTCGTCCACCCTGAAATTGATCTGAAAAAATGTATTATGTATGTTTGTATGTTTGTACATACTCGTATGTTGTAATTTTCTTATCTGAACTTAAGATTTTCGGTCATTTTCCATTGTTTACTTCTGGAGATGTTTTTTTTTTTGTTGCATATGACAGTTTCGTGTTAGGCGCGAAGTTAAAAAAAAAACGCGGAGTTACCATTTGTAATTTGGGAATCTCCAAGAAATATTTTTTGATGTAGGTATATAATGAAATTAGGTATCGTATATTTTACTAAAAATATACAAAATATGCAAAATATGATAACTATTTATTAAAAAATTAAATGAAACATCAATAAAGGGGCCGCTTTCCAATAGGTCAACCTTTGGATTTAAACAATTTTTTTATAGGCCCCATATGACTCTAAAACACAAAAAAAAAATAAAATTAATGAAATAACAAATAAATCAAAAAAAAAAAATTTTAATTTTAGAAATTCTAACCTCGAAAACCTGAAAAATATAATTTTCTTATTTATTTGGCAAACTTTCATTTAGGTTTGTAATTATTTCACCATAAAATATTCTGCATTCGCGCGAATTTTTTTACATGTGATAAAATGAAAAGCAAACAAATTAAAAATACAAAATAATATATTGCCAAATAAAATAAAGCGAAACAGTAAATGCAAAATATTTTATGGTGAAATAAACTTATAGCTGCCGTAAATTCATTGCATTTTTCATAAGTTGTTCAGCACAGACTAAAGCAGTGCGGAACGCAATAAAAACAACCTGTCAAGTCATTTTTATGTTAAATTTCCTGACATTTGTACGGCTTTTGTGCAGATTTGTATGGTTTTGTGAAAATTTATTATTGTTTTAAACACATAAACAAATGTTTCCTCACATTAATTCATATACAGAACATCTTAGTTTAGCATATATTTATTAGAAATAATAAAAAAGGTGAAAATTCAGGTTGACCTATTGGAAAGCACAGCCCAACAATTTATAATCTGATTTAATAATAAATAGCATTTTGCATTCTGTTTACATTTTAATTTCTGATCTGGCAGTACCCATGTTTCATCATATTTTGACAGCATACCAACCCTCACAAAACAAAACTAGACCTAGTGGTGAATAGTGTGAACTAAAAACCAGATCACGTAAAGAGGTCCCGATAAAAATGAAGATCTTCTTTTGTTTTTGTAATGCGTGTAAAACGATGATCCGGATAGGATCATGCAAATAATAAAACACGGCTTTTGACTTACTCTGAGAGAATTTTACCCCCACTCCTTGAAATTCAATAATTTACTATTTTTGGAGCAAAAAGTAAAGGAACAGACCTAATATTGTCTCTGCTTATGTCTTAGATAACTTCGAAATAATTCGAAATCAGCTGCTATTTCAACTTTAAATTATTTCTGTTGATTTTTAAAGTGGGTAGAAAAGAAAGAAATGTGTCTTCATCCGGCGAGGAAAATAACATTATAATGAATTTAGTGAACATGTTCCTTATTCCACTATTTAATTCCTAATAAATTCGCAAAAAAAAAATTAATCCACCAACATCAATTTCACCATCTACAGCTGTGTTGCATCATCCCCATATTTACACTGCCAAATGTCACTGACATGTTCGAAAAAGAGCGCCATTGACTCCGAATGTTCGAAAGAGAACGCGTTCGGAAGTCCGAAAATTGAGATCTCTCAAAGTCGAAGTAGCATAGACAGCATAGACAAAAACCTATTAGTGGTCGGTGAATACCATCCAGAAATTTTAACTTATGAGCGATTTATGAGCGGTCGGTGAATGCCGACCTTAGTGTGGAGTTGCCATGCGAATGAATATTTTCTTTTAAATGAAAATTTAATGCGCTTGTTAACAAACGAAAGTGTATCATAGTGAGAAAAAGTCGAACTAATATTTGTGTACCAGATAAAATTGGCATTATTTGGGATTGGCCGCACCCATTGCGCACTCGCACAGGCAGTTGGCAGCCATGGAAAACTTCAGGCGCACTCATCACTGAGTTTTGGATTTTTTATTATTTGCTTGGTTGGCTCTCTTGAAAGTTGGTTGGAAATGGCAGGCAAATTGGCGAAGTCGCAGATTTTGAATTTGAATTAATATTTTGATTGAATTTGGCTTTTTTGGATTGTTTTGTGGAAATCAATTTAACGTACAATAAAGAACAGTTTGCGTGTATAATCATTTGTATACATTTTTGGTGCCTCCTGTGAGGAATAATTGAATTTACCCTGAAAGTAAAAAGTACAGTTGGTTTCGTTCGTATGAATTTGGTTCGAGGACGACTTCAACAAGAGATTGCGTCATCTATTTTGGTTGCATACTGGCGTTCAACGACAATCGTGGTTTTGAACGGTTAACGTAATACACATTGTGGCGATTTGGATTTGGAATCTAAACCATTTTTATTTTGCTATTGCATTAAATGATAATATTGCTGTGCATTTAACGTAGACAACAAACACATTAATGGCGGAACTGAATCAACGGGCTGCCGAGGTAACCGTATTGAGACGTATGGCGACGTCTATAATGGCGGAAGATTACACTGGTGACTACTTCACCTATTCCCAACAGCTTGCTAGCATTGCTTCGCATTTTAGTAGATTTACGACAGTTCATGATGTGTTGGTCGGCAACGCGGCCAATGGCGAGGAATTGCAGACACTTCAACAGTTGTGGGATGAAATGGAGGGATTATACAATCCAGCAGTGGCAAAATTGAATCGATTAATGGCTCCTATTGTTGAACCGGTACAAAAGGAAGATTCGGCGGATTCAGTGCGATCAGCTGCCATGAATTTAAAATTGGATCCTGTTACTATACCGAAATTTGATGGCTCTCTTCGGAATTGGCTGGCATTTAAAGATGCAATTCAGACACTCATCGACAAACCAGAAATTCCTGAATACTACAAACTGCAAAAATTGCGTGAGTCACTAGTTGGCGATTCACTTACAACACTCGTTGGCAATCTATACACTGGTGGCTATAAGGCAACTTGGGATGAGTTAGTGAGACGGTACGACAACAAAAAACAATTGGCTGAATTGCACGTCTCTCGCTTCGTTGGCATCAAGCCAGTGGCAACCGAATCAGGCGCTGGACTATTGACTGTGGTGGACACCGTGCGCGAATCACTGCGCGCATTGCGTGTAATGGAATTGCCAGTCGATAAATGGGATGCATTATCCGTGCCGATCGTCGCATCGAAATTGCCGCAGGTCACACAACATGCGTGGGGCATGCATACAGATCAGAAAAAGATACACAAATTGGACGATTTGCTGACATTCGTCGAGAAACGCGCACAGAGTCTATCTCTTGACGTACTTCGACGATCACTACACCGACTCCAGTAGCTGACATTACGCCGTCTTGCTGGAGGCATTTAAGTACATTGGCTTTGGCAGATCCGTCATTTGGCAGAACGGGTCGAATTGATGGTCTTATTGGCGCTGACATATGGGGCGCTATCATACAAGAAGGCATTGTACGTGGTTCTATCGATGAGCCATTTGCACAATCAACATCTTTGGGTTGGGTGGTCTTTGGCCCAGCTACAATCGACACTACATTTGCATCATCAATCCGCTCATTGCATACAATTCATGGCAGTATTAGTGAGGACGACGAACATCTTGACTTGGCATTGGCTCGCATGTTCGAGGTTGACGCTGACAAACCAACAGCAGGTGGCGAGAACGATATATGCGAAAACGTGTTCATGGCTACACATCGACGTGATTCTGATGGCCGTTATGTCGTACAGATTCCATTCCGTCCGGACGCACCGACTCTTGGCAACTCACATCCACTGGCACTACGACAATTTCATCAATTGGAGCGTAGAATGGCAACCAACCCAGAGCTTAAGGCAAAATACGTGGCATTCATGCAGGAATACATCGCCTTGGGGCATATGATCATCGCGGTCGATGTGCCATATGAACCATCACAACGTTACCTCATACCACATCATGCTGTGTTGGCAAAATTTCGCGTCGTTTTTAATGCGACCGCAAAAACAACAAATGGCGTTTCATTGAATGAAACACAACTGAGTGGACCCCTTATACAGGAATTGCTTGTTACGATTATCTTCCGATTTCGGCGATTTGCAGTGGCTCTGGCGGCGGACATAGAGAAAATGTTCCGTCAGGTTCGTATACATAACCGACATCAACGCTGGCAGCAAATACTATGGCGCGAATCAGCTGACGAACCAATTCGCACGTATCAATTAACCACAGTAACATACGGCATGGCATCCGGTCCGTACAATGCTGTTCGAGCGATGCAGCAGTGCGGCCGCGATAACTGTAGCATATTGGCAGATGAGAACCGTGTAGCAAACACTCTCACAAGCATCTTGCGGGACTTTTACGTGGATGATTATCTGGCTAGTGTCGAAACAACCGAGCAGGCTATTCAACTGGCAACGGACGTTGATACAGTATTGCAGCAAGGTCACTTTCACTTGCGAAAATGGCAGTCCAACGACAAAATGGCATTGGCGCAGATTACAAACAATCAGTGTGCAGAGGCAGACATCGAATTAAAATCACCAGAGGTGACAATACTTGGCTTGCATTGGGATCCAGCAACGGACGAATTTTTCTATCGAATCCATCTTGGCGAATCAGCATCTACTACTAAACGACAAGTGCTGAGCGATACTGCACGATTGTACGACCCTACAAATATGCTTGCACCAGTTATCATAGTGGCGAAAATGTTTATTCAGACTCTCTGGCGTACTGGCTTGGAATGGGACTCACAACTACCAACAGAATTGCTTCAACAATGGATGGCTTATCGCAATAGTTTGCATCAATTACAGCAAATACGGATTCCACGGTGTTTGCGGATGCAAGCATCGGTCACAACATATCTGCATGGCTTCTGCGATGCTAGCATCAAGGCATATGCAGCGGTGGTGTACATTTGCACAATGGCAATCAATGGCGACTTCACATCAGCAGTGTTGACTGCAAAAACACGTGTGGCCCCATCTCGAGTAGATAAAGATGGCAACTCAACTACGACTATACCACGATTGGAATTATGCGCTGCTCGACTATTGGCAGAAACGATTGGCAACATAAAACATGCATTGGACCTGGCGCATGCACCGTGCACATTATGGACAGACTCTACGATTGTTCTGTGTTGGCTACGCAAAATACCTGCGACACTTAAACCATATGCTGCGAACAGAATTAGCTACATACAACAACACACGAATGTGGCTGACTGGCGACATGTCCGTACTCATCTTAACCCGGCTGACTGCGCAAGCCGCGGAATTTCTGCAGAATCATTAGTCGGTCATAGATTATGGTGGCATGGACCGATCGAACTAATGCGAAGCACCCTGGCAGCTGAAACTCCAATCCCTTCAGAAGCGGATACAAAGGCAATGGAAACCAAACCAATCAAGGTAAATATTGTGCGTAGCTTACCACCTACTATCTTACAGACGAGATATCACTGTGGCGACGAAATCATCGTCATCGATCTAGTCGATCGTTTCTCTACTATTGGCCGCTTAATACGAACTACAGCGTATGTACTACGTGGCAATCCAACTCGACGACAACATTGGCATCACACATTGGTGGATTGCAACGAAATGGCTGTGGCTATGAAATGGCATTTGCGAGCCGAACAGGACAGATATTTTGGCAATGAAATTCAACAACTAAGGCACTCTCGCCAGGTAGCAGTTACAAGCAAATTGGCATCTTTGGCACCGTATCTGGATCCAGACGCTATACTTTGATCAACTACATACATTGCTCGTGCGAATTGAGGCTTGCCTCAATTCAAGACCGTTGGTGGCATTACATGACGGCGTAGACGACCGTTTGGCACTATCTCCAGCTGATTTCTTGGTCGGTCGTTCACTTGTGGCATTACCAGAGCCTACTGTACAGGAATCACCAGCGAATCGACAGCGTCATTGGCGACTTTTGCGACAAATGCATCAATCCTTTTGGCATCGATGGCACGACGAGTATTTGGCTTCTCTGCAACAGCGCAGTAAGTGGCAGAGACCAGTTGAAAATTTACAAGTGGGAGATGTTGTAGTACTTCGGCATGAGAATCTACCACCATCGAAATGGCGTCTTGGACATATTATTAAGGTTCATCCTGGCAGCGACGGTCTTATCCGTAACGTCACTGTCAAATATTGTTTGGAGGATGAACGCACTGGAGAAAAAATTAAATTCACTACGCGACCGGCACAGAAGGTGTGTCGTCTATTCAGCACTGTTCCTGAGTCTACCGACCCAGCCGGGCAGTAAATGTACCAGATAAAATTGGCATTATTTGGGATTGGCCGCACCCATTGCGCACTCGCACAGGCAGTTGGCAGCCATGGAAAACTTCAGGCGCACTCATCACTGAGTTTTGGATTTTTTATTATTTGCTTGGTTGGCTCTCTTGAAAGTTGGTTGGAAATGGCAGGCAAATTGGCGAAGTCGCAGATTTTGAATTTGAATTAATATTTTGATTGAATTTGGCTTTTTTGGATTGTTTTGTGGAAATCAATTTAACGTACAATAAAGAACAGTTTGCGTGTATAATCATTTGTATACAATTTGGATCACGAAAATGAATACTGATAAAAAGCAAGATCTCGTATTGTTGTTGTAAGGCACACAAACTTATGAGTTGATCTGGTCCGGATCAGATCACGGGGATAATAAAATACGCCTATTGTCATTTAGTTCGAAAAATCAAAGACAGTACGAACGCACCCCAATATATACAATCCACAAGTGTGGATTGTAAGTGTTTGTTGTTTGTATAAGTGGCATTTCGCAAGAAAGTGGCATTTGCTAGTGTTTTTATATTTGCATTAATTTAGATAATAGCCGTGTTTTATTATTCGCATGATCCTAATCCGATCAAGTGCTTAAAATAAAACGATCCAGATCATCATAAATTTTAACTTTTAAAGATTGGTACAACTGCTTTTGTACTTTGACATTGACATTTGTCATAAATTAAAACAATGGACGAAGAAGCAGAATTTTATTTTTCTTTTATTTGGCTTTTTCAGCTTCGTCCACCCTGAAATTGATCTGAAAAAATGTATTATGTATGTTTGTATGTTTGTACATACTCGTATGTTGTAATTTTCTTATCTGAACTTAAGATTTTCGGTCATTTTCCATTGTTTACTTCTGGACATGTTTTTTTTTCTTTTTTCATTTGACAGTTTCGTTTTTTCCGCGAAGTTAAAAAAAAAACGCGGAGTTACCATTTGTAATTTGCGAATTTCCAAAAAATATTTTTTTGATGTATATAATGGAATTAAGTATCGTATATTTTACTAAAAATATACAAAATATGATACCTATTTATTGCCAATTTAATTGAAACATCAATAAAGGGGCCGCTTTCCAATAAGTTAACCTTCGGATTTAAACAATTTTTTTATCGGCCCAAAATGACCTCTAAAACACTAAAATAAAATAAAATTAATGTGAGGAAATAACAAATAAATCCAAAAAAAATGTATTTGAAAAACTTTCAGTTAGGTTTGTAGTTATTTCACCATAAGATATTCTGTATTCGCGCAAAAATAAACAAATTGCAAACAAATTAAAAATACAAAATAATATTGCCAAATAAAATAAAGCGAAACAGTAAATGCAGAATATTTTATAGCTGCCGTAAAGTCATTGCATTTTTCATAAGTTTTTCAGCACAGACGAATGCAAAAAAAAACAGCCTGTCAAGTCATTTTTATGTCAAATTTGCTGACATTTGTACGGTTTTTGTGCAGATTTGTATGGTTTTGTGAAAATGTATTATTGTGTTAAACACATAAACAAATTTTTCCTCACATTAATTCATATACAGAACATCTTAGAATAACATATATTTACCAGAAATAATAAAAAAGGTGAAAATTCAGGTTGAACTATTGGAAAGCACAGCCCAACAATTTATAAACTATTTTGCATTCTATTTACATTTTAATTTCTGATCTGGCAATACCCATGTTTGACAAAACCTGTGACAGCATACCAACCCTCACAAAACAAAACGAAACCTAGTGGTGAATAGTGTGAACTAAAAACCAGATCACGTAAAGAGATCCCGATAAAAAGGAAGATCTTCTTTTGTTTTTGTAATGCGTGTAAAACGATGATCCGGATAGGATCATGAGAATAATAAAACACGGCTAATATTGCGAATAAATTAATTTCGACCTATAATAGTCACAGGATGTTAATGAACTAGAATACGAAGTTTTACTTCATTGTGTGCATTAGTTTTTGTGTTGATCGAATCGTAAGATTGACAGGTAAGAGCGTCACATTGAGATTTATATATTACTAGCGGAACCCGGTGCGCTTCGCTTCACCTATCTTCTCAAAATTCCCCCGCGCACTTAGTTATTCGGGTATAAAGTATGATAGAAAGGAAGTACATAAAAGGATGCAATCACTGGCTGTTCTATTTTTCAACTTCAATTTCCATTTGTTTTTTCTATTTGCCTATATGTTTGTCTATCTATCTGCTTGTCTGTCTATCTATCTGTCAGTCTGTTTGTCTGTCAGTCTATCTATCTATCTATCTATCTATCTATCTATCTATCTGTCTGTCTGTCTGTCTGTCTGTCTGTCTGTCTGTCTGTCTATCTGTCTATCTATCTGTCTGTCTGTCTATCTATCTATCTATCTGTCTGTCTGTCTTTCTATCTGTCTGTCTGTCTGTCTGTCAGTCGATCTATCTATCTATCTATCTGTCTGTCTGTCTGTTTGTCTATATGTCTGTCTACCTGTCTGTCTATCTATCTATCTATCTGTCTGTTTGTCTATCTACTGTCAACCTGTCTGTTTGTCTATCTACTGTCTACCTGTCTGTCTATCTATCTATCAATCTGTCTGTTTGTCTTCTGCTCCGCCAGGCATTGCCCGTGTACTAAAATGGTCGCGTTACTTATTAGGTAAAACACTGTTCTAGTAATGTGGTTCTGGATAGAAATAAGAACCGCAAAATTCGACAAACCTTGTTGAATCACACCACATGTTCAATGTGTGATTGAACAGCAGCATAATTTTTCTATTATTTGGTTGTACTCCATTAAATGTTCGATTTAGTAACAAACATTTAAAATCTAATAATACTTTTTTATACATTTATCTTTTATCAAAATTAAAGGGATTTGCATCTACATCGCTCTTCCGATTTCAAACGTCATGTATAAATATTTTTATGAATTTTTTGATTTTCATCGCAATGATATCCTGAACGGATTGAATGGCCTTTTGCTTGGTATCGGAAGAGTATCTGGTAGCTAAATAACTTTAGACTGACTGGAACATCAGGACAGTACCGTGGATGGGGAAGTATTTTCAATCCCAAATAAAAGAGTTTTTGTACTGTTACACGTGAGGTATGGTGTTTTGCATTGCACTGTAATAGTATCATACCATGCCATTGCATGCACTACTTACATATGTATGTCTATTTCCTCAGAAAATGCTATGGCATTTTCCGTTTCTCGTGTTTAATGCAATGTAAATTCAATCAGAATGTCACCATCAACTTTTTTTGTTTCTTTCCCTTAATACGACTCCAGCGCCACCTATCGGGTCCAGATCCTTAGTTTATTCTTATTTATCCTTCCTCAGGTCCCAAACTATCTCTTTGCCAAATTACATTACAATCGGTTCAGCGGTTTAGGCGAGAAAAGTTTTTTTTAATAACTTGACTCCAGCGCCACCTAGCTGGCGGTTTTAATGCCTATGTCCTTCCCCAGGTCGCAGACTATCTCTTTGTTAAATTACATTGCGATCGGTTCAGCGGTATAGGCGTGAAAAGATGTTGTCAATAACTTGACTCTAGCGCCATCTAGCGGGCGGTTTTTACACCTATCTCCTTTCCCATGTCCCAGACTATCTCCTTGCCAAATTACATTACAATCGGTTCAGCAGTTTAGGCGTGAAGAGTTTTTGTCAATAACTTGACTCCAGCGCCACTTAGCGGGCGGTTTTTTCACCTATGTCCTTCCTCAGGTCCCAGACTATCTCCTGGGCAAATACCATTACAATCGGTTCAGCAGCTTCGGCGTGAAAAGGTTTTGTTAATAACTTGACTCCAGCGCCACCTAGCTGTTTTTATGGCTATGTCCTTCCTCAGGTCCCATGCTATCTCCTTGCCAAATAACATTACAATCGGTTCAGCGGTTTAGGTGTGAAAAGGTTTTGTTAATAACTTGACTCCAGCGCCACCTAGCGGGCGGTTTTTAAGCCTATGTCCTTCCTCAGGTCCCAGACTATCTCCTGCCCAAATAGTTATGCAATCGGTTCAGCGGTTTAGGCGTGAAAAGTAAACGCACAAAAATATCAATTCATTTTTATATATATAGACTAGCTGTCCCGCCCGGCTTCGCCCGTGTTTTAAAACTATAGTGTTACTTACAATACAAACATTGTCATTTTGTTCGAAGAATCAAAGACAGTACGAACGCATCCCAAGGTTTGCCGTCTATCAATATATACAATCCACAGATGTGGATTCGAAGTATTCGTAGTTTGAATAAATGACATTTCGCAAGAAAGTGGCATTTGTTAGAGTGTTTTTATTTTTGCATTAATTTAAATAATATTGCGAATAAATTAATTTAAAAATTGGCCTATAATAGGCACAGGATGTTAATGAACTGGAATACGAAGTTTTACTTCATTGTGTGCATTAGTTTTTGTGTTTGGCTAACCGTAAGATTGACAGGTAAGAGCGTCACACTGAGATTTATATATGAAAAGATTATGAAGTATGATGATATAATTACATGAACAGCACGGAACAATCAATGTGGCTATTCGAATGCAGAAAATTTGGTACGCCTTCAACGAGCATTAAAGGAGAAGGCATTGGATGGAAATGGCAGGACACAATTTTCTTCTACTATCAGAAAAAGCTAAACTTGCCAAGATAATCATTCGATGCTGGCTTGCGTAGCAAAGCCCCAGCACCTGAAAAACTTACCTTTGAAGACGTACTCTAAGATGCAGCCCAAACTGCTGATAGGTTCCAACGATACTTAGGTGTTGCACTCAAGATTCAACCAATTGCTATGGAAACTCGGTTGGGGTGGGTCGTCTCTGGAGGCAACGAAAGCAGTGAACAACTTTGAATGCATGATAATTCAACAGTATGTAAATGCCAACAGAACCTCCACGATGAAGTGCGTGATTTTTTGTTTGCACTAGAGAATCACGCACATGTTAAGATTTCGTAGTCAGCAGAAGAAAAAAGAGCGTTGCATAAGCGAACTCAGCCAACCAGGTGAATTGGTGAGCGCTATGGGAGTGGGCTCTTATCGAAGTATGACATCTTGAAGATGCCGGATAGTTACCCCCATTGCATTAAAAGGTTAGAGTGCATCGAGAAAAAGGGATCCTGAGCTAAGGGTCAAGTTGGACCAGCAGATCAACCACCTATTGGAGAAGGGGTATGCAAGTTGCTATACGTGTGTTGTGGGGTACACATGTATCGGGAATTTCTAAGACTTTATTTTTAATTTCTCTTAAAGATAAACTAACTTCAGAAACACAATAGTGCAATTTATAAAATCTGAAATAAAGCGAAAAAATAAAAACTCATTACAATTAACATTAAATCAATTCAAAATGATTTGTCTTTGTGCTAAAAAAGTCGAACGAAATGACGCCAAAGTTGAGTGTGATGATTGCAAAAGACTTTTCCATGCAAAGTGTGTGAATGTGTTAGCCACCGATCTCGAATTTATGAGAAAAAACCGCAAAATCTGGAGGTGCTCTCAATGCACTTCGTCGCGGAGAAACTCTTTCTGTGACGATAATACCCCTCTCATGGCTTCTCATAAGAGTTCAACGGTAACGCGAAATGAAAAACAAACAAACGACAACATAACAATTGAAATGGTTTTTAATGTAATTCATGAACTAAAAAATGAGATCAATGATCTAAAAAAAGTGAATCAAGACTGTTTGTCTGAAATCACAGTGCTAAAAAATGAAAACTCCGAACTTAAAACAGCAGTTTGTGTATTGCAAGACCGCATCAATTATTTGGAACAATCCAATCTTAGCAATGCAATTGATATTTTTAATGTGCCAAACGTTGACAATTCAAACTCACTGCAAACTGCGTTGCAGATTATTCGTGATGGTGTGGGTTACGAGTTGACTGAGAGTGACATCGATTCTCTTTACATCAAAAAAATTAAAACGAAGAGAAATGCCTGCACCAATATATTATCTGTCAAGTTTACTCGTCACGTAATAAAGGAGAACATTATGAGAATGAAGGTAAAGAGAAAACAACAACTTACATGGAAGCTGCTTAACGACAATCAGGAGGATGGTTCACAAATATTTATCAACGACTGCCTAACATCTCACATGAGAGCATTATTTAAAGCAACAAAACAAATAAAAATAGAAAAGAAATTTACATATATGTGGATGCGGAACAGCATAATATTTTTGCGTAAGAATGAGGGTGATTCTGTAATAAAAGTGAGGTGCCTTGAGGACCTCAATCAATTATAAAATAAAATGCATAGTATTAAAACGAAACAAAATAACTCAAACTACGCAAGAACTTATGCTGCTCCGACTATTTCTACACTAATTATTCACCAAAACATACGCAGTATGAGAACAAATTTCAATTCCTTTTTAGCTCATATCAATGCTCATAATTTCGACGCAGATTTTATTGTTTTAACTGAAATTTGGTTGTACGACTATGAGCTATCCAGCTATAATATTCCTGGTTATGAACCCTTCGCTAACTGCAATAATTCTTATAGCTCAGGTGGCGTCGTAGTATACATAAAAAAAGATTATGAATGCGAAGTAATAAAAATTAGTATGATTAGTGCCGATATTTTAAAAATTAATTGCCTTATTTGTAATGAAAAGTTTACCATTTTGTGTGTCTACCGCCTGCATGAAAATAACTTGAATAAAAATGTTTTCATAGAACAACTAAATTCTCTACTAAAAGATGTAAAAACGAAGAATTTATTGGTTGTAGGGGACTTAAACATAGATCTTTTGAAAAATAACACAGACACGGACAACTATTTGGTCTTAATGTCATCATATGGGTTGGAGCCATTTATTATGGAACCAACACGTATCACGGACAAATCACAAACATGCATTGATCATATTTTTGTAAGATTAAATTCTAATTTCATTCATAAATTATCTGGTGAGGTCCTAGATTACAAAATTACTGATCATTGCATGACTAATCTAAATATTGAAAACACTCATGCAAATGTCTTTGATAAATATGTGCCTTTCAGAGATAGTTGGAAAATTGATCAGAATAAATTAGTTGAGTGCTTAACGTTTGAATTCTGGGAACGTGTTTATGAAGAAAATAATCCCTCGACGGCGTATGATATTTTTATTAATATTTTAAAGTCTCATATTAAAAATTGTACTGGTATTGTAAAAAAAAGAAATTCAATCTTGAAACGTCTCAGGCCGTGGATAAGTAAAGATTTATTAACTAAAATAGCTAAAAAAAACTTAATCCGGAAAAAATGCAAACGCCATCCTTCTAATCTAAGACTAAAAAGATACTACTTAAAACTAAATAAAGACGTGAGAAACCTGGTACAAATTAGTCGCGATAAATATTACGCTAGTAAACTTAATAATTGTAAAGGAAACAGAAAAGAAGAATGGCGAGTTGTAAACAATATCCTAAGTAAGCCAAATGATAAAGACAAAATCAAAAAAATTGAAATTGAAAGTGCAATATTATCTGACCCAATAGACATTGCCAATCATTTTAACAAATTCTTTGTATCTGTCGCAGCTAAATCCAAACCATATCCTCCAAAACACAACTGTCATTGTGATTTATTTGCTGATGTGGTTGAAGATGCATTTCAAAGTAACAGTTTTGTTTTTAATCCATTCACACCATATGAAATCCACAAGTGTATAATGTCTCTTGACAATAAATACTCCAGTACCTCCGATAATATTACTAACTGGCTTTTAAAACGAATTTCACTGTTCATTGTCGATGTGTTATGTCATTTATTCAATTTAAGTGTGAATTGTGGTGTATTTCCTTCGTCTCTAAAATGTGCTGAAGTCATTCCTCTATTTAAAAAAGGTAACCGGAGGTCAATGACGCAATATAGGCCCATCTCTATACTCCCAACGTTCAGTAAACTTTTTGAGAGACTGATAAAAGTACGCATAGTATCATTTTTGAACAAAAACAACTTTTTCAGTAACAAACAATTTGGATTTCGAGAAGGTAGATCTACTGAAGATGCGATACTTAAATTATGCAGTGAGATTTGTGACAGTTTTAATAATAAAAATGCAAGTATGGTGCTCTTCATAGATATGACAAAAGCATTTGATATGGTCAATCATGGTATACTTTTAGATAAATTGTACAAGGCTGGACTGAGAGGGGTGATGTATGATTGGTTTTCTTCTTACTTGTCAGATAGAAGTCAAAAAGTAAAACTTGATGGAATCTTCAGCGACGAGTTAAAAATTACCGTTGGTGTACCTCAAGGTTCAGTTTTGGGCCCAATTCTATTTTTAATATATATAAATTCTGTGTTTAATCAAAAATTTAACAGCCGTATTACAGCTTTTGCTGACGATATAGCTTTTACATATTCAGATAACAACTTGTTTGAGTCAACAGTAAAACTGCATATGGATTTATTTATACTACGACAATGGTTCGCTAAGCATGAGTTGCTTATAAGCGAGAAAACAAAAATTATGATTTGTAACTTAAAAGGTCCTTGTCCACTTGACTGCGATGTTTCTTTTCATGCCACTTCTTGTTCGAAATTGTCTCTATGTGTTCATACCTGTGACAAAAAAAACTTTTGTGAAGATTCAGTGTGTAGTTCAAATTGTTTCAAAATAGGCGGTGTTGAAAACTATAAGTATCTTGGGGTGTTACTCGATAAAAATTTAAATTGGAAAGCGCACGTGGATGAGTTAAAAAAATATATGTTATCTGTTACTCGTAAAATGTATCTTCTAAAACCACATTGTTCAAAGAAAATTTTGTTAATGATTTATTATGGACTTGCACATTCTAAGTTACAATATGGAATCGCAAGTTGGGGTGGAACTTACAACACTACCATTGATACACTAAACATTGCTCAAAAACATATTGTAAGAATTATTTGCAAAGTTTCTAGATTAGCAAGTAGTTGGCCTCTGTTTTCCCAGCTACGTGTCCTACCATTAAAGCACCTATATATCTTTAAAGTTCTGAAAGTTTTTTTCATGCGAAGCGGTTACAGCACTACTCTCAGGAGCTCAAATGCATACGCACTGAGAGCCAATGGTATGTCATTTGTAAATATTCCTCTATCTAGAAAAACGCACTTCTCGAACTTTTATACTACGGCAGCACCTAGGCTTTTCAATAAATTGCCATTGCTGATAAGGTCAATAGTTCAACCCACTTTATTTTTAAGCGAAGTTAGAAAACTCCTTTTTAGTATGGATAGTTCGACAGTCAAATTTTTTTTGAGCACAACTTTATAATTTGTAATCTTTGTTTTTTAATTGTTATCTTTGTCTTTTAATTGTTATCATTGTTTTTAATTGTAATCATTGGTTTTTAATAATAGTATTTTATATATTGTCTATTAATTTCAATTATCACTTGTCATTAATGAATTGATTTTTATTTGTAACTAAATTTCGATGTACCCCACATGTACCCCACATAACATAAAATTAATTTATTAAATTTACTTGAAATGTCATTCGCCTCTAGTCACCAAAGTGCTACAGAATGATGTCCATTTATTCATTTATTCTTAATTTTAAAAAAATGTTAGTATTTTGAAAAAAAAAAAAAAAAAAAAAAAAAGATGGTTAGACCAGAACGAGCTACAACAAGTGTTTCCGAGAAGGTGGTACCTGACGACCTTCATTTCTATGAGCCCTAATAAACCAGAAAATGTCAGTTTGGTTAGCGACGGAGCAGCAAAGACAAATGGCGTGTCGTTGAATACACTGCTGCTAAAGGGACCATATCAACTTGTAGCTTTACCAACTGTGCTGTATGCGTTCCGAACGAAACAAGTGGCAGTATGTCATGAATTCACCGAAATGTTTCACCAAGCCAGAGTTCGCAAAGATCAACATAGCAAAAGACTCTTATAGCGGAAAACAGGTACCAGCGAACCTCCGCTTGTTTGTGTAATGGAAGTTCTTACCTTCGGGGCAACATTTTCGTCTAGCGTTGCTCAGTATCAACACGTTTGAAATGTCAACGCCAATCGTTTCTCCAAGAAGTTTCGCAGAACTGTGGTTACCATTGCCATTGTCTCCAACGAAGAGGAGGAAGATTACGAATTCGAAGCTGGCTGTCAAACTCCATGAGGATGATAAGAGCAACGGTGGAGATTAGCAAATTTCATCTGATAGTAATACTGAAGCGGATACGGCTAAGGCTTTTTAGCTTGCTTTCATTGCGCTTCGTTAAGATTTATCAGGATATATTTAGAGGAGAAAGAACCGCAACTAAACGTGAGTTACTGAAAGTATTAGTGTCTGTTTAGAATCCTTAGAAATTCTTGGCACGCTATTTGGTAATATTGAAAGCTAACTTCCAAGAAATGGAGATCTGCTATAGATCCAAAATCACAAAATCATATACGCAAAATCCCGAAAATAAATATTGATAAATTTTCTTGTCAGGTAACATCAGAGTGGCTGGCTGATATATTTTTTTTAAAATATAATTCTCTGTGCAGGACGGAGCACGGATATATGTGTGTTGTTTTCAAAGCGTTTCCCTTTCCATCCATATATTTTGTGTGTAGCCACGGGTAACTTTTCAACGCCTAGGGTAAGATGGGGGAATGGCGGTCACTTAACCCTGGAAAGATAATCTGCGTCAAAAATACGCATGCGCGAGCGAAATATACCGCTCTTTTCCTAATTATTATGAATCACGGGATGGGCATTCGTGACTTCCCAGCCAGTTTCCAGAGATAGCAGAAAACTCACGTGTCATTGAGTTAAGTCTCATTAATTTTGAAATACTCACAACCCTGTGAGTAAATTTTATACATGAGTGTCATTTTTTACATTCAAATATGATTATCTTTCTAGGGTTAAGCGGGAATCGAAATAATTCTTTACCTAAAGGACTTGGCGCAGAAAAGACTGAACTTTCATATATATGTATAGCTATTTTAGTTCACTTTATATGTTTTTGAGGTATAAATTGCTAAGCTTCTTTGCGTTTGGCGTGTTTTCATACATTTTTAAAATCATTCGTTGACCGCCATTTCCCGATCGTTGGGGGTAATGGTGGTCAGTCGAAAACATATAAGCTTTGCTTCCAAAATAAGCTAGTACTATATAAAAAAAATTAAAGAAATTATACAAAGTTCATGCATAGAAATTTATATATCGAGACGCTTGACGACGCTCTTTTTGCGTTCACAATAATCGCATAGATGATTATGTATGTGGGGCATTTACGTAAAATGCGAAAATAATAATAAGCCACTATATCAACAAAAGAACGTTCTTCCTAATGGTATAAGTTCCCCTATATTTTCGTATAGCGTAATGCCGGTCGGTGACTGGTATTACCCATTTCAAATGACTGGCATAACCCCAAAAATACTAATACACTTTCTTTAGTCGTCACTAGAAACTTAATTAAGCTTTAAAAAATCGAATTGGCGTATTGGATGTACTAACACATTTGTAATAATTAGTGATTAAAACACAACCATCCGTATAAGCTATTATAAGCTTATCTTTGACTAACCGTTAACGGCTGCCATATACACTGCGAGCAGCGAGTGATGTAATATGGTGGCGCTTCGTAAATAGGTTAACTCAGAGTACTCAGACATATGCTAGAGAACAGCGCTCTTATTTTTATTGAAATTTACCAGGAAGTTAGGTATTTGACAGTAACCGGCATTGCCCGCTAGTCAATCCCCCATCTTACCCTATTATGCCATTGACCGTGTGGCCACCGTCTATTCAGATATTCAGAACTCCAACCGCCAAGTTAAAAATAAACGTTTAATACTACATCTTAAAATAAAGTATTTATGTATAAGAACGTTTAATTGTGAGGATTCCAAAAATGGTTTTATAGTGTGTGTGATTTGGTAAGTTTTTAAAATTCTTTTGCAAAGAAAGTACAGGAAGTAGGTTTAAAATAATTTTTAGAAGAATGTGTAGGTAGATATATAATTAAAGATTTTTACGATTTCCAAAATCCAGAGATACGGGATTTTAAGAAGGACGAGCTGACATTATTGGCGTCACTCGTCAAATTTCACTCGAAATGCTCGAATGTGCTATCGAAAATTGGAACTTCAGAATGGACCATGTTAGCTGCAGTTACCGTCAACGTATTATGAAAGAAAATGGCGCAAATTCATAGTCAGCCCATGAATAGTGCCTATAACCGACTATAGTTACAGCCGACACTAAATAAAAAAGCCGGCTATAACTTTTCGTTATTCATAAATACATTTTTGCCTATGTATTAGTTAGTATCGACTTTGGTATGTTTTTGTTAAGTGATTTGAACGAACAAACCCAGACGTCAAAATATTATATGAGAAATTTATAGCCGACTCTAATTATTTAAAGTAACGTTTGGCTCATTTTAAATTTCGAGCCGGCTATATATTTAAAGTCGACTATAATGCGGCCCTTACACGGTCAATCAAATGACATCAATCACCGTGTACTACAGCTCTTGATCCCCGGGAACCCGGGTAATTACCCGTATGTATGTATTTGTTTACCAGTAGGGTAAGTGCGTGCATGTGTGAACGAAAAAAAAATCTCTTATTTTCGCATTCGGTAAAAAGAAATTAATGTTAACAGACTTTGTGTTTGATTAACGGCATGTAGAGCGTTTTGTTCGTATTGCGTTATCTTGTAGTAATAGATCTCGATAGTGAAAAAGTGAATAAATAAGAAGTTTTTGCTTGTTAGCAGCAGGCAGACAGTATTTTGTTTTTGCTGCGTAAGTTTTAATTCTGCGTTAGCCGATCCGGAGTGCGCTCCATAGGAACAAAATTGGGTGTTGGTTGGAAAATCGTGTGTGGCCATGAGGTTTTATAGCAGCGATGTAAAGACGGTCAATACATTGACACATGAATGGTTTGTCAATGTATCGCTTTGCTAAAAAGGCATCCCTATTTCTGGACCATTCATTCAAAAGAAAGCCAATTGCCATGGAGATTATTTTCACAAATTTTAAGGCATCATCCGTTTTTATTTTTACCGAGTATGGCCGAATTAAGGGTTCTGATTCTCACAGGCTGGGTTTGTTTGTATCTTGGGATATTACCTCGTACAGCCTTAACTATAGAACACCTCAACAAATGAGGTGTCGTTGGATTCATCTTGATCCGGAGTGTGTTCTAGGCTAAGTAACATCACAGTACATAATCTATGGACGCATTAAGATGGCGGATTACATTTTTTATATCTTGACAACTATCTTGATAGTGGTATCAAATGAAAGGGCCTGACAAGAAATACGATACGCTATGACGTCATTCTAATTTCAATAAGGCGGACGCACAAAGATGACAGACTACCGTATTCCTTACTTACTCCTTAATATGGGTATGAAATGAAAGGGTTTGACAAGTAGAGCACGGCAGTGCTTAGCTACTCTATATATTCTCTAAAACTAAATAAATAATTAAGTTAAAAAACTAAAACCCGACTGCGGGTAAACTAACTAAAAAGTACGAAACAAGATGAAACGAAACGATGATGTTCAGAGTAAAGCCGCATGCCACTTTGCCCTATGTATGCGTACTTATGTATGTATGTATATAAATACGTTACTATAACGACGTAGTCGGGTTTAAGTTGTTTTAAATTAATTTTTTATTATTTTTCCTCTAAAGCACTCTTATGTGGACCAAAAACTCCGGCCCGGTGGCTGTCCACTTAAGAGAGATTTCACTGTACCTTACCTAACAATTAAACACACATTATTCTGAAAATATTTAACGATTAGCACAAAAATAAATTACCCATAATCATAACTGAACAACGAATAAACTGTGATTTATTCACAAAAACAAGACTAATTTCGTTTAGTTTAGAATGCATATACATATGTATGTACAGTACATATGTAAACTCGTATGTAAGTAACATAATAACTTAGTTCTGAGCTCTGGCCACGAAATATGTAAACGAAATGTCATGTAATTCACCAGTGATTTAACCCTGCCGCGCCGTTAGGTTAAGCCCATTTGGTCCAATTTTTGGGACATTATCGTTATAACTTTTAAGTGATAAACATTTAGTTATATTGTTTTAAAAGAAATTAAACCACGTTTTATTGTTTAATACGTTTAAGTAAGTTTTATTGATAACAACTTAAAAAATGGCCGTAGCGCAGGCTAACAAAATGTGTCTATCGAACTCGACTACCTAATTCTTACCCGACTTCTCCGTCGTATATTTTTCACTTTCTAGACTAGAGCAAAACAGAACATTTCTCTTGTTATTATTTTCAATAAGTATATATGTATGTATGCTATTTTTTTCCCTCAATTTTTTTTTCATTACAAATCAAACAAACCTTGCGATTTGTTTTGCCAATGAATTTGCCGCAGATAACACACTTCACATCAGACTTTAACTTGCGAATTCCACGCTTTCTGCCAGTTGAGTTTGTTTGGCTATTATGTTATACTTGGTGAAACAATTTTTGATTCCTGTTCAAAAATGTCTTTTGTCTCTAGCAAAAGACAACTTCTTTTGTAGTAATATTTCTCGAAGCTGAGAAACAATATTCTGAAAATACCGATGTCGCTGGTAAGCATAAATAATTGTTGGCCTGCAACGCCAGGTTGTGATATTTTGATGCATTATTTTCATAATTGTGATTTAACTGTGGCTCACGCAGATACATGACGAACTCATTAACGGTTCCAGTGTTCCACTATCCGATTTGGCTGCTAATACAAACTCCATATCACTACATCTCCCACTCACAACTTCTCTACTCTAGATGGACATAGAGTTTTCTACCAAGTTCTGCACATGCTTTCCAACAAGTTATCTCCCTTCTTCAACCTCGACTTCCAACTTCTATTACTTTTAGTATAAACTCCACTAATAACCTATGTTTTTATCGCTGGTTTCCCATCTCTACCTGTGGTATATATTCTATTCACCACAAAAGATGTAAATTACCAACTTTCACAGTAAATTAGAGTATTTGTGGCTCTTGGGTACCCGGTACCTGATATTGTCGGGTACCCGACAGCTGACATACCCGGGTACCCGCATTACCCGGGTACTCGGTAATTGGGTAATTGTTGAGATGGGTACTACCCGGGTAAAATCAAGAGCAGTACGGTGTACGTGTAAAAATCAAACACGTTTTGATTTTCGTCAATCAAGCGATGTGACACATACAATCATATTTTCACTAACACATATAAGTGATTGATGTCATTTCGATTGACCGTGTAAGGGCCGCTTAAGGTGACTATGAATAACAAAAAGTATATTTTAGGTTATGTAGGTGAATAAATTATTTTATTGTCGGCTTTATCTATGAATTTGCGCCATTATCTTTTAAAAATAAATGTAAATATGTAATGGTTATTTTGTGTTATAAAAATAAAGATTACATCAATTTTTTTTATTTATTTTTCATGTGTATCTGGCTTTGACATTTTAAGCTGTATTAGATCGATTACCGTAAAACTTTTCCAAATGTTCGATGCAACTTACAAGTTAACTTGTAGGTAAGTCGTTTTTAAGATCTGACGAGTAAATAAAGCAACAACAGGCTATAAGCACATCTACCACCCTATCTCGACATGCACTGTTCAGTGTTCATCAAAAATATTTGTATTCGAAATGTACATCACGACAGTTTGAAAATCTGTAGTAAACCTACAACAGTTGAACAGCAACTACGAAACGAACAAAACCAAAAAAAAAAAACAACGAATACAAAAAGAAAAGAAAAAAACGAAAAGCAATGGCTGACGACGGGCTCCGTCGATAGTTTTGTGTAATGTGAAAGAACAAAATATCTTTGATTTCGAGTAAAGAAAATTATCAATTTTCACAATATAAATGCACTCAATTAACTTGCCCTCATACCCCTGCAATAAAAATGGATAATAAACAATTAGCAAACGAGAATTTAGTGATTCCAGGTAAACAAAAAAAGGTCTTGTAAAACCTACGGAAAAAAAGATTGTGACAAATAAATTCCCATATTCGATAAACAAAACAAATTAATAATATGTGTTAGTCTGAAATAATGGAGTGTCCTGTTTTCGTTGCAGAATTATACTTTCTGATATCGAAGTTCCTGGCAGCTGGACCTCTTAAAGAAACAGCAAAGGTTAGTTTATTGTCGTCGGCGACAAATCAATTTTTCACTATAAAATATATTTTCCTGCTGCAGAAGACCAAAACTAGCAAAAAATCCTTTTTGTTTTCCAATTGCAGGTCCTCATCCAGGAGCTCGAGCAGAAAAAGGTACGTAATTCAAGTGGTCTCAAGTGCAAGGAAGTGTCGGTGAAAATTTTTACTCCAGATTTTCTTCTGTCGAAATCAATCCCGGGACTGAATTAAGATTTTTTTTCTGCGGTTTTTTGTTCCAAACGAGACGTCTACTTGTTTCAAAGTCTAAAACTATACTAAAAATTGAATCGAATATTCTGTTATGGTTTAGCACGTGCTTTTGGTTCTTTTTTCCCATATTTTTTAAAAGAAATACGGAAAAAAAATAATTCAAGTTGCCCCAATACGGTCTTCCCGAAGACGCGGAAGGAACCTTCGAAAGGTCATTCGCGGATCTCTCAAATGTCCTTTCCCTGATAAATTGAAATTTGATTTAGCCCGATATAATTGTTGCATCAAATTAATGTTGCATTTGGATGTCGCTGTCGCGTTGATGAGAAGTCGCCTATGACCATGACCATTTTAACCATCTCTCTCTCTTTCTCATAGATTCTGCCGAGACGCACTGACTGGTTGGGCAACGAACATGACCAGTCCTTTGATGAATTGGTAAGTACTAGACTGGATTGTTTTCTTTTTGTTTTTTTTTTTTTGGTTTCGTATTTTTGTCAGTTGCATGCGAAATAGTAAATAAACACCCGCTCCGAAGTGGAGTGTTTATTGTTTTGGTTGGCGATAAGGGCCTACAAATTAATTGTGCTCTGCCATGCTGTGATTCTCCAACACTGCTATACAAGCAGCACTCTTTATATTAAAATATTAAGTTAATTTGAACTATTTATTCGGATAAAAGCGAATCGCATTTCATCGATGATGCAACGTAATTGATAGGCAGCCATTTTGGCAGTTGGCACTCACATCCATTCAAACAGACGCACACACACCGCACAACCAACCCTATATGTGGGTCAATTAAACACACTTGCTGGGTCAAATGAATGAATTTCTTTGGCGGATTAAAGGCTCCGATTTGTCTGGAAATTCGCTAGGGTTTATATGTGCAATGAAGTCGAGAGCGTTTCCAAAAACATGGGTCAATGAATTATGTAAGTCTAGAGGTGTTTGTCATACATAACGTCGCCGACACATCGACGCCATATTGTGTGGTGGTGGATTATTTTCGTTTCGATGCGTTAAGGGTGGGATAATTATTAGAATGTTTCTAATTTAATTTTTGCCGTAATAAATTATTTCGCGATATTATTAGTTTGTTTACTATTATTACTAAAAATATGTTAGAAATAATTAAAAGAAATTTGTAATTTTGGAACAAATTTTTTTTCTGCATTTACTAGTGGTAATTTGTTGTCAATTTTGTATTTTCAAGGAAATTTTTGAAAAATTAATTATTTCATAAGTATTGCTTTTTATTTTCTCATGAATCATTTCTTTTTTGCAATGCTAGTAGCGCAGCCATTTTCTGCGAGTATACACCTGGTAGTGCGAAAGAGATGGTATTATATACATAAGGTTCTTTGTTATCTCGTGTATTTGATGAGTTTCGTTGCAACAGAGGCTCTCAAAGTATTTCCTTTTAGTTTTTTTTTTTTGTTATAAACGTTTTGTATTATTTTTTTTTATTCACTAAAAACAAGCAGGTAAAAAAACGATTATGTATTAAATACATACTAGGTCTGTTTGGTGTGCCTTTCGTGATCCTAATAGGGGGGAACACACGATACGACCGATCTGACGGACTTGGTCGGATGGATGTCTGACAGACCGATGTCGTTAGCGTACACATTGTCCGACATGTTGTCCGACCTCACTTTGCAAGTGGATTTGAAAGTCGTCGGACGTACTGAAAGCAGCGCTTATGATTGATAAAATTTTTGAAGAAAAAAATTTAAGAGAGAAAAGAAAGAAAAAGGAATCGAATTTGGGTACAGGAATGGATGAAAAAGCTAAGAAATTTTTTTTTATATTAATTTATTAACAGAATATTACAATATTGAATTCTCCAGACGATTATCAGAATTTTTTATATTTCCATTTTTTTTCCCCAAAATTCAAAATTTCCATACACAGCCATCATTAATTCTCCGCTAACAACCACACCGCTTGAAATACATTTCAGAAATGAAAATTGCTCTAGGTCGGACGGACAAGTGTACACATTATCAGATATGTCCGTCCGACCACAAAAATATCAAAAAAATTTGAAAACCATCCGACATGTCCGTCCGGCCGTCGTTTCGAGCGTACACACACGTCAGACCTGGCCGGACAGACCAAGTCCGTCAGATCGGTCGTATCGAGTGTACCCCCCTAATGGGACATCTGTCAAATAGTAAATAATTTGAAAAGTGGGGGAAAATCCGCAGAAACTTCTAATTACACAAACAAAAATGAAGATTGACATTTCACGAATTGTCAGATGGCTGTTTGTTAGATGTCCCGGGACTACTACATGGATGTGATGTAGCACGATTTTGAAGAAGGGGACATTTTTTGACACTCTCATTTTGCTCTCTATTCTCTTGATTTTTGACAGGTTCAGTAAATTTACTGCACACCAAACAGACCTACTATATTCTGCCACAGCCGAATTGTCAGTACAGGGAAGATACAGTGAGCCGAAAAAGTATTCGTCTCTACCCACTTCTGAATAAAAAGCGTTAATTTGTCATTAAAATGAATAGTTAACATTATTATTTTTATTTTCTTTTTATTACCATTGAGTTATCTCTACGAAAGCAATGAAAATTCAACTGTCTTATTTTCGTTTTTATTCATAACAGCACATACATTCAAAATCCATTAGTTTTTCCGCCGAAAAAGTACCTATTCGTCTTCACGCATTTAAAATGAATATGTATACGATTATTTTGCGGGATTTATTCGCTGCTTTTGAAATCAAATTGCTCCGATCAGGACATGAGTAGTTGGAAGTTGGTTTTGGAAGTGCTCGTAGTGCCTATCTTTTTCAGAAAAGTAAAATTAAAAGACATGGGTCGCAAAAATTATGAAACTACAAGAAAAGAACGCAAAATTATTATTAATCTATTAAATGAAGGTCAAAAGTACAAGGGAACAGGTGAAAGTGTAAATAGATCAATTACGACGATTAACAGTATCATTTATAAATAAAAAAAAAATAAAGAAATATGAAAATGCTCCAAGATCTAGGCGATCACAACATTTGACGGAGAGGGAAAAAGCTAAATCGTCCGTAAAACTAAAAAAGTACCTAGACTGAGTGCTCCAAAGATAACTGCTGCGATAGAAGTTGAGACGGGGAAATCGTTTCTGATGATAGAGTGCGAAATGTCCTCTTATACGTACAATGCACCTTCATATATGTATGCAAACTCCTCCGCAGTCACTAGATGTTAACCCTATTGATCCACAAAGTATTAATTTCATTTCATTATTATTTATTTAGTAAGTTTTTATTGACTAGTCCTAAGAGACGAATACGATATACGAAAATATGTGCAAAATAAATGTTTTGTATTTAATGAAATAAGAAAAAATCATCGTTGTTGCAATAAGGTGAAGCAGACGAATACTTTTTCGGCTCACTGTAGGACGTTTGCCTCTAAGTCTGGTCGCAATGACGCAATAGTTTGCATAAGCTCTGACTGGGTTACCGTAGTATGCATGACAAATCGCTGAAAATCAGAGAGTAATATCCGTAGGGTTACCACTTGCTGATTTGAAAACAACACAATCTATTGAACGAATTAAAAGGCTGTTTTTTTTTTTTATTCTATTTAAACTAAACATACATGTTTTCAATGTGAAATACAACAAAACCTTAGCCTGGATAATTATCCTGTCTTCTTTTTACTTGGAAAGCTTTTTCGAAGTCTACATAAATTAAAAAAAAAAACACGTCTAAAGATAACCACCTCGATTTTGATAAGATTTTGGTATGTTGTAAAGGACATGTTTTCAAGTATTTTGATGTGTCAGTGTTAATAATCGGAAACGATTAGTTTACGAGATATATCGCCCTGTTCTGCATTCCACTTTTAGTGAATACCACCACCAAAAGTTGAGTTAAGTGTTCTGTATTCCGAACGAAATTGTGAATTGATTGTTCGAAAGTGAATATTTTGGTGCTTTACATTCCACTCGAAATGACAACTGTAAATTTGTGTTCTGCATTCCGAAAAACCTTTGTTTTTAGTGATTTGAATTCACATGCTGTTGTAAACTGAATTAATTAATTAATTTGATGATCAGAATCATTTTGAAAAATGTGAGTAAAAAAAGAAGACTCCCTCCCCATAGGGGAAAACACAAAAATATAGGCAAGAGGGTATTCTCTTGAATTACATGGAAGGAAATCAAGATTTTGCAAAAGGTTTTGTGAAAGAGGACTGTATACGCTTACATACTAAGGCTATGTTCAGTCGATTGCCAGGTCTGCAAATATTGTCAGGTCTATAAATGAAAAATTTGTCCCAAATGTCTTACAACCGTGTGAACTGACAATTTCAGTCTGCAAATATTGTCAGACAATTGCCAGGCCGCTATCTGACAATAAATTGTCAGGCCTCTGCCAATCGTGTGAACACCTTTTTGTGACATTGTCAGGCCATTGTCAGGCGTTTCGGACATTTGCAGGTTCGTTTTTTATTGTCAGATGTGCGAAGCTTGAACATCTGCAAATAAAAATATTGTCAGATAATTTTGTTATTTTTTCAATGAAATATATTTATTATTTGGGAGCTGATTCCTTGGTTTATTTTATAAAAAAAAAAAAACGTATTGAAAGGGGGGTAGGTCTATTCTCCAACCCCCACGGAGCTACAGGGTGTTGAAAGAAGTCACTATGGAGAAAGCTTTATTGGTCCATGTTATGAAAAAAAACGTATGGGAGAGCGGGTCCATATTTAACACCCACGGAGCTATAGGGTGTTGAAAAATGTTACTATGGGGAACGATTCATTGATCCACGTTAGGGAAAAAACGTATGGGAGGGGTGGCCCATCTTCAACACCCACGGAGCTACAGGGTGTTGAAAAATGTTACTATGGGGAAAGATTCATTGGCCCATGTTATGAAAAAATACGTATGGGTGGGGGTGTCTATCTTTAACATCCACTGAGCTACAGGGTGTTTAAAAAAGTTCTTTCAGAGAAGTAGGTACCAACAATTATTTAATTATAACTTCTGGTCTATTAAGTGCAGAGCAACCAAAGTGGGCTTGTTCGATAGACAATTGATGAATGTTTATCACAGTCACCTACAGCTATTACCACCCATGCTTTCATTTTCGAGTTATTGGTCTTCAAACACAATTTTTTTAAATTATTTTTAATCAATTTATGTGAAAATCGTATTTTTCTCGGGAAAATGTGTTAACCTCTAAATTTTTTTTGTTATTTTGGTGCGCCGTAATGTTACCTACAAATTCACCACACAAAGTTTTAACCTAGAACATATAGTTTTCCATGCATAAAGACATTTTAGCACGAAGAAAAAAATTTCTATCAAATGCTATGAGTCTGACAACGTCTGGCAATGAATTTGTAGGTTTTTTGTAAACAGTCATCTAACAACCGTGTGAACTGACAATTTTGTATCTGCAAATATTGTCAGAGAAAACATTGTCAGAAAATTTGCAGGCAAATCGGCTGCCAATAAATTGTCAGGAATTGGGACAAAACCTGGCAACCGTGTGAACTGGCAATTGAACATTGTAAGGTAGTTTGTCATTGTCAGCTCATTTGCAGCTAATTGTCAGCAAATTTGTAGACCTGGCAAACGTCTGAACATAGCTTAAGGATTTGTGAAGCAAGTTAGTACAACGATTGAAGAGTGCCGATCTTGCAACGACTGAATGGAAAAATATAAGAAATTGGAGTTGGAGTTATCAATTTTTATTAACAAAATGAAACATATAATTATGTAAGGGGTAGAGGCTTGTACTGTGGGCACCGTAGCGCAAGTGGTTAGTGCGTCGGACTACTGAGCCAGCGGTCTTGGGTTCGAATCCCGCCGCAAACACCTAAAAGTTTTTCACAGTGCCCACCTCTTTCGAATGTCTGACAAGCATGAAAGAGTATCATTTGTCACGATTGAGCTTCTCAACTCGCCGTTCGGAGTCGGCAAAAAACTGTAGGTCCCTTCCATTCGTGCAAAAATATAACAAGCACACACAAATGGTTGCGAGAAGCAGGCCCAGGTTCACCTCGAGCTGTAGCGCCAACTAAGTAAGTAAGTAAGAGGCTTGTACTATTAAAGCAATCTTTAATCCCCGGAATCACTTATTTTTCAAAAAGGAACATCTTTTCTCCTTCCATCTGCGTACTTTGCGCTTAGTCCATTTCGAACACAACTTGTAATGCAAAATGTTTAACAACTCGTCGAGAACTTTGCTGACTATCTATCTAATCTACCAATGCCAAGATCAAAATCCTTCCCCACAAACTTTTGGTAAAATCCTTCAGCCTCGCGGTTTTCACCGTTCATAAAATAAAATTGAATCCATCTTTATATATAAAAATTAGCTGTTCGTTTGATACCTCAGAACTCATAAACTAACCATCAGATTAAGCTGAAACTTACACTTAATATTTTTTTTTTTTTGATGTTTGAAGTGTTCGTACAGCATAAAATTTCGAATTTTCTGATAATGGCGCTGAAACTCAAAAAAAAATTAATTTACCGTACGATTGAGCTAAAACTTACACAATATATTTGTAATGAACTGAGAAATGTTCTTACATCAAAAGTTTTCAAGTTTTCCAATAGATGGCGCTGCAACGCCAAAATTTCGAAACCATCCGATTGAGCTGAAATTTACACAATATATTTGTTATGAATTGAAAAAAGTTTGTATATCAAAAGTTTTCAAGTTTTCCGATAGATGGCCACGAAAACTAAAATCTCAAAATGATTACCATAGCAATGTACGGTGACAGCTAACAGCTAACTTTTGATTTACGTGCACTTCTCGCTTCATAACAAATATATTTTGTAAGTTTCAGCTTAATCGGATGGTGAGTTTTTGAGTTTATAGGATATTATTGTTTGGACAGTTTTCTTAAATCCAAATAGAGTTGTCGGCATTTAATTCTCCACCAGAGTCATTAGTCATTACATTACTATTCACAAAATGTCACTCGAAAAAATTTTATTACATTTATGACATAAACACTTTTTTTAATGGGTGTAGCGAAGCGCACCGGATAACCACTAGTTTTTAATAAAATACTTTTTTTTTGTGTATCCTTAGGTCTGTTTGGCATTTTTTTGCGGACAAGTGATTGAGACCTGTCCAGTAGTAAATTCCTCTCAAAGAGAGAGAAATCCTCTCAAAGATAGGAAACTTGATCAAAAGTTACCAAACGCTTTTGAAACAAAACAACACTTGGTCAAACCTGTCAATTTGTTTTTGTTTTCCAGTAACAATGGATATTATGACATTTTACGAACTATCAGATGGCTGGTTGACAGAGTTGACGACACTCACCACAAGGAAAAGATGTAGCATAATAAAATACATCGCAGCCAAATGAGAGTTCGAAAAATTAAGAGCCATGTAATCAGGATAATGCTATGAAAGTTTACATAGTATTTCGGAATTCAAAATTCGATTTCAATCCACTTTCACTCGAAATGCAAAACACTCATCTCGTGTAAATAACCGTCATTATAAATCACAAAAATTAAAAAAATTGTTAAACTGGTTTTAACGGTTTCCCCAGAAAAACAAGAAAATGGAAGAAATGAAAGCTCTTTGACTAAATCACAGAAAAAGCTGTAAATATTTGCTTTGACTTAATAATCTATATTAATCTATATGTATAGATTTAACAAAAAAAACTTTCAAAGTAAAATACAACAAAACCTGGCCAGGACACCTGTAAGTTATACTTACGTAAGTAACTTCTGACAAAATTACCAGTGTAAACAGCTCTGTAAGTAACTTACAGTAAATTTTACCAGCTTACGTAAGCTGTAAGTTAAGAGAAAATTGAAATGGTATAAACACGTTCGCAATCATTTACGGAATTCTCACAGCTTACGCAAACAGCACCTGTAAGTTTTATGTTCACGAGAAAAAGAACTTCCTCGTGTTTGCCTTGCAAATTATTTTCGGTTGTCAGATTTCTGTTTTTTTTTCGCGCGCCTGCCTCCTTGAGTTTGGTCGAAATCAGAGACATTGTATTTAACATTTTAAAGGAAATAGTGCAGCGGACTAAAAAAAACTTTTGACACTTGACAACAGGGCTGCCGTTTTGAAAATTCTAATGGGAGTATATTAGACGTTTGCAAGGGAGTATTTTGTGTCTGAGAGGAGTACAAAACAGAGACAATACAAATCAAACAGTAACAGCTAGTATTAGCCTGTTGAAACTCTTCTTTAAGGATGCTTGAGCAATGATATAAGTTACCAGTGACCTTTATCGGGACATGTTAAAAATCTGTCTTGTGCTTGAATTGGATCAAATAGGCCTACACAGCTGGTAGTTCCAACAAGGCATATCATAAACAGCTCGTTCTACGATGCAAATTTTATGAGAAATTTTTCCCGTCAAAAAGTGATATCGAGTGGCTCCCACGATCCCCTGATTTAAACCTCCAGAGTTCTTCATATGGTGGTACTTGAAGAAACCTTGATGCTTAAGAACAAAATTCGAAATAAAATTGTATAAATATAAGTTATTAAAAAAACACTCAGTCTGGGACATAGAAAGCACCTTGTACATGGATTTAACACTTGAAAAATAATTCCTTCAGTAAATTAAGGTGGCAACATATTAAACACATTAAGAGTTACCGTACTGGTTAGCTAGTATTTTAACAATGTACTATTCACTGAAGAAAGGTTACTCAAAAGTAGTATAAATTTGCCGGTTCTGGCTCACAGGGATGCGGGATTGTTTTTTCTTATCGCAAATGTCAATCAAAAAGTGTGTTGACCGCAGCATGTGTGCTTATCTTGAGTGTTTGTGGTTGGTGTACCTGTCAGAAGGGGGGGGGGGGGGTTGAGTGTTGATGTACGGGGGTCGGGGGTACATGTGCATGGTTTAAAGTTGATAGTAGATTGAAGGTTAAGTGTACTATGTCTATGTGAGGGTTGATGTACGGGGGTCGGGGGTACATGTGCATGGTTCAAAATTGATAGTAGATTGAAGGTCAAGTGTACTAAATTATTATTCGAAAAAGTGTGCTTATTCCAAAAATAGTTCTTATCAACTTCAAAAACTATTTTCGGTGACCAGACATGTGAATGAGTTCAAGTTGTATAATTTATGTCGAATAAAATACGAACTGAATGTTTGTGGTTAGTGCGCGTTTGATTACGAGGCATGCAAATGTTTGCGGTTAGCGCGCGTGTCAATCAAAAAATTATGCTCGAGACGTGTAAATGTTGCGGTTAGCACGCATGTCAATCAAAAATTATGTTATCATCTTCAAAAAATTATGGTTAACATTCACTTGTGGAAAATGGTGGTTAACACTGGCTCAAGTTATCTATGTACGTGGAAATACAAAATGTTGACAACATTAAATTAAGTGGTAATTCATAAATAGAATGAAATAGAATGATGAGAACCAAAAAAAATTTTTTTGATAATATCTATGAAGTTTCCCACCAAATTTTTGTATAAATACCAAACCGATTTGAAATTAAAAACATTCGCAAGTATCAACAATCAGAGAACATGGATTCAGAAATTGGGTTATACTTAGACAACGTATACCAAGGGTGTTGGGAAATCCCCAACATTTTAAGCCTGACCAGAGAAGCGGCCCAGGACTTCCATAGGTGTAAGTCCTATAAAAATCTTACAAAAATAGCAGATCTTATCTGCTTAATAGACGAGATGCTGAAGACGCAGGATTGTGATGTCAATCTTGTGGTACCTCTCTTTTTAAGAGAGGTAAGAAAATTTAACGGATTTATCGAATAATAAAAAAAAAACTTTTTTACAAAAAAACATGTTTTATTTTTCATTCCATATTTAAATTATAGAGAAATTTCAGACATAAATGACCACAATTAAAAGAATTATAGTTTTGATGTTGAGTATAGTTGTATTGTAGATTTTTACCCAAGTATTTAACAATTTCTTGAGGAGGTTGCAGATTTCCAAAACTGTCAAAATATTCTTTATGATGTTTGTTCTTAGCATATGCTACCCAATGTGAGCCAGACCCAAACGAAGAATCCAGATTAACGATACCACATTCTCGCTGATATGATTGTTTCGGTAGAGTATCCCGCATGAAGACTCCTCTGAAATGTGGTATGAATTTACCATACTTCATCAAATCGATATCGGTGAGCGCTCGTTTGGGTAGGTTTCTTAAAAGTTTTTTGACTCTGACTTGTAAAATAAACCATAACCCTTCCTGTATGGTTTAAGGAATAACCCCTTTCCTAAGGCAATGGCTTCCATAGTTTTATTATGACGATTTGCTTCTTCAAGCTCTTTTCTGGCCGATTTAGCTTGATTTATTGTCTTTGCAATAGCACTCCCACCAGATGCTAAACCACCAATTGCTCCGAGAGCTGTAAGTATTGGTACAAGTGGTAGAAAACCTCCAATTTTAGGAAATGGTATTATACGTGGAATTTTCACTGCAGACTTTTTTCCTCTAAAAGAAGTACCTATTACTTTCCGTGCAATTTTTATTGCGCTTTCAATGTCTTCAGGTTTCTTTTCATTTAAAATATTTTTAGCATTTTTTACAGCAGACTTAAAGAGATCCTTGTTACACTTGGGTTTTTTATTTTTGTTTTTAGCACTCTTAGTTTTTCTAATTTTTTTATCGTTGACCCCCATACCAAATTTGACTTTAGCCTTCATTGCATTCGTCACGAACCATGCGTTTGTACGTTCACCAAAACTACTATCTTTGGACTTTACTCTTGACCAGGCCTTGTCAGCTAATATTCGATCTGCTTCGTGTCGTTTATTTATGTCTTTTGACTGGGAATATGCAATATCATGCTCCCTACATGCGGCATCCAACAAATTAATTCCCTTATCACCTCTAGCTAAACGTTCTTTAAGTTTGGTACCTGGTCCGCAAAATTGATAGCCTGGTAGATGTAATTCCACTGGTAGAGAATTAATTAGGTTATTCAGCACTCCTCCTCCAACAGGGTTTCGTTTATGTCTGATTTCTTTTTTATACAACACCGCCATTTTTCTTATACGTTCATGACTTATTAACGTTTCGCTTCAGACTGGATTAATGTAATAAAAACATGTTAGTTACTACAATGCGCTTCATTAAACAACACAAAGATCTTGAGGTTCGAAACATTGATCTCTCAATCAATAGTTTATCGAAACCAGCTAGACATGGTTTACTTTTACCAAATTCAATAAGAGCTTTAATTGTTGGCCCCTCAAACTGTGGAAAAACAAATGTTATGATAAGTTTAATAGAAAGTCCAAATGGTTTAAAGTTCAAAAATATTTATATATATTCAAAATCGTTGCATCAACCCAAATATCAATATCTACGACAATTAATACAACCCATAAAGGGTATGGGGTTTCATACATTCTCTGAAAATGATGATGTTCTACCACCAGATGAAGCGAAAACTGACTCTATTATTATTTTCGATGATGTTGCATGTGAGAAGCAAAACAATATAAGATCATATTTTTGTATGGGACGTCACAAAAACATAGATAGTTTTTATTTATGTCAAACATATACGCGAGTTCCAAAACATTTAATACGAGACAATGCAAATATGATTGTAATGTTTAAACAAGATGAAATGAATACAAGACATATATACAATGATCATGTGGGGATGGATATGAATTTCAAAAATTTTTTAAATATATGTAGTGAATGTTGGAAAGATAGATATGGCTTCCTTGTTATCAACAAAGATGATCACATGGATGGCGGGCGTTACAGGAAAGGATTTGATGTTTTTATTCAGTTATAAACATTCACCAACCGATATTTGTACTTAGTATAGCATCTGCATTCAATCAGATCAGATAAACTGATCTGATCTGGTCTGATAAGATAATCAGTAAAAATGAATGTGAAAGTATTAAGAGATGTTATAAATGCTAGGAGGGCCTTGAGGAGGAAGTTTAATAGTATTAAGACACGAGAATCAGCTGTAGAGAGCATGTTGGAAGATACCTTTAAACCCATCACTAAACCTCTTAAGGAACTAGTTAAAAGTGCAAAGCATAATTATGATGAAACCGACAATGATATCAACTTTAAATCATTTAATAAAACATCAGAAATTAATGCAAGTACTCCAATCAAATCTATTAAAAAAAGAGATACATCCAATTCGAATGATAATGTTTCAAGCAATGAAAGTAAGGATGACACTTTCTTTACACAACTGGATGAAATAGATAACAGTGACAATCAAATATTATTGGATTTAACAAAGTTGAAACAAAACAATAAAATTGATACCTTATATGGTCCATATAGAGATTCGAATTACAAATGGAGAATGGGTAATGCTGCAATGGAAATAAGTGCAAATGAGATTACGATTAATGGTGAAAGCTGGTCTAGAACACCAGGTCTTTTTGAGTTGATCTTTCACAAAACACCACAACACTATAGTGCTAATGATTTGCAAGTGTACAAGGAAATTTTACTCAAAACAAATGCACATAAACGTAGATATGATGAACACAAACAAACCAAAGGTACTAAAGCATTCAAGTACAAGAATATTATCAAAAACTTGTTGAAGGATAAAAGTTCATCATCAATTCATAAACATAAAGGTTCAGGTTTAATGAGAGTGAATCTACAAAAACCTAATTATATTTATTGGAATGATCCAAATGAATTAGTTGACAGATTACGACTTTTGATTTCATCACAATCGGCAGGTCATACAAATCATAATAATGAAATTGTTTCCATTATTGAAGAATTAAAAGAAAGCAATATAATTGTATAATTCTGATTGCGTTCTTACATTAACAAAATGAGTGTTGACAAGTTTGGTCACTTTCCTCATCACACCCAGAATTCTGCAAGTATAAATCAGATTGTTACAAAATCAGAAAAGGAGAACGTACTGTTGAAGAATGATATTAACAAAAATTCTAAGAAACAAACCAAATCATCAGTGGCCTTCAATCTATTCGTATATCGCAAGGAGTTTTTACATCAAAATCGGCGAACCTTACAAAAAGTAAAAGCAAAATTGACTTTAACTGAGAGCTTAGTGTCTAACAATAAACCAAACGCAAAGTACTACAATCGACAGGATCTTTCTTCATTGATGCATGGTGTCATCTACAAACAGAAGCTGGAAAGTAAGCTTGCTAAATTTAAGGAGTGGAAGAAGAAGAAGGCCCAAATCAACAAGAAGGTGATGCAACCCTTAAGGAGATAAAACAAATTTAAAAGTGTGAATTTAAGATATGGACTATCCATTTTGTAATTATTAATGTTGTGGAAATGTATAAATTTAAGTTTAATTTGTATTTTGAATAAAGTATTTGTTTTTCACAATCTAACTAACTTTATTTAGCACTCCTGGCATTCCTTATATTTATGGTTCTCATTTGAATTGTCAAAGCAACCACCAATTTCAGATTATGAACATTGCTAGCAACTGGTACAATAAAAAAGTGCGAGTTGTACAAAAAGAAAGCAATATAATTGCATGATTTTGATTGCATTCTTACATTGACAAAATGAGTGTTGACAAGTTTGGTCACTTTTCTCATCACACCCAGAATGAAAACAGACTGAGAAAAACCCTTGGATTGAATTTAGATCGTGATAGAAATATAAATTTACATTTGAAAAGAATAAAAAATTTGGGTTTACCTATTGAAGACAATGATGCTGTTACTAAGAGTTTTGTTTCTACAAGCATAAATCAGATTGTTACAAAAGCAGAAAAGGAAAACATACTGTTGAAGAATGACATTAGCAAAGACATAGCAAAAACCACCAAGAAAATTCAAAGTGTTGAAGAATATATAAACAAGAGAATAGAATCACAAACAACCTCAATCGAAAATATATACAATGATACAACAACACAGAAGTTATATATTGAAGACAGACTCCAAGGATTCGAAAATATTATTTTCAAACAAATATTGGAACCAAAATATATAGCTAAATTAGAAAAGACTTATACCATTCCGAAATGAGTACTACTAATACAAAGAGAGGAATAGTGGATGAGGTTCATAGACAAGCTCGTAGATCTTTTAAACGACGACGTGTGATAACAAAAGGAATTGATGATCTTTGGCAAGCAGATTTAGTTGAAATGGGTAACTATTCATCCTATAACAAAGGATATCGTTTTCTTCTGACAATCATAGACACCTTTTCAAAATATGCCTGGGTTGTACCTCTTAAAACTAAAAACGCATCTGACACCACAAAAGCTATGGAAAGTATATTTGTTAAGGATGGACGATCACCAAAAAATCTGCAAACTGATGATGGGAAGGAATTTTTCAACAAAGAGTTTCAGAATCTAATGGTTAAGTTTCATATTAATCATTATTCAACATATAGTGTTGTGAAGGCATCCATAATTGAACGCTTTAACAGAACCTTGAAGAATCTTATGTGGAAAGAATTTAGTTACCATGGATCGTATCAATGGATTAATGGTTATAAACAGCTGTTGGAGAGATATAATAACACAAAACATAGAACTATTAAAATGTCACCAAGTGCTGTAAATTCTACCAATGAAAAGCTACTACTGAAGACGGCTTACAACAACTTGAAAATTCTCAATAAACCAAAGTTTCATATTGGAGACAATGTACGAATCAGTAAATACAAACATATTTTCGCTAAAGGATACACACCGAATTGGACAACGGAAATTTTTAAAACTAAATCAATTCAAAACACAAATCCAACTACATACATATTAGAGGATTATGAGGGTAACACAATCAAGGGAGGATTCTATGAATTTGAGCTAATGAAGACACGATATCCAAACAATTATCTTGTTGAGAAAATTCTCAGCACCAGAGGAAATAGAGTTTTAGTAAAATGGTTGGGGTTCTCAAGTGACCACAATTCTTGGATAAATAAAAATGATATATTGTAATTCATAAGCATATGCACACACACACACACATATATATATATTCAATAAATAAATTGGTTTAAAAGCTTTGTTTCTTGTATTTTCTATTTCATTCTATCATTGTTCGTTAAAATGTCAATAACACTCACTTTAACGGGGAATACATCAAATCTAGTAGCAAATTATTTCCCCCCAATAGATTTGGATCAGAATTACGAGTGCGGTTTAGTTGATTTTCATACATATAATACTGTACCCAACGTTGACTTGGAAAATAATTTGTTACACATAAAAGATACAGTTATCGAGATTCCAGTTGGTTCGTATGAATTCGCAGATATCTCTGAATACTTGCAGAAAAAGTATGAGGATATAAACAAAACTGGAGTACTTTATATTGATGCTAATTACAACACGTTGAGAACTGAAATATACTGTACTGATGATATAGATTTTAGTAAAAATCGATCTATCGGATCATTATTGGGGTTCAGTAACAGAAAGATAAAGGGGGGAGAGGAATACGAATCAGACTTGCCCATCAACATAATAAAAATTAATGCAGTACGTATAGAATGCAACATTGTGGGAGGGTCATATATTAATAATTCTCCTGCACACACACTTCATGAGTTTTCATTAAATGGTAGTCCCGGCTATAAAATGGATGAAATCCCCAAAAATGTTATTTATTTGCCAGTGAACACTCGACTGATAAGTTAAATAACTGTTAAAGTTGTTGATCAAAACGAAAATCTAGTAAATTTTCGTGGAGAAACAATTACTCTCAGACTTCATTTGAAACCGAAGATACAATGATTATTTACAATAAAAGCAGACCTTCAATCACTTCTTCAACATCATTCAACCAGCTAACATTGATAAGAAAGGTAGCCCCACTGTCAGCTGTCAACAAAGCATATTTACAATCTTTGGGTCTTCAACCAAAGGACTAGTATTAAACAATCATGAGTGAAATACTAAATATTCTACAGAAACCCGTCTATGATGAGAGCATTATAAAAAAAGAATATCACAGCTATATACCATATTTACAATCATTTAAGAATAGTGATGAAATAAGAATAGCTATTCAGAATCAAGATCTCTATGTGCTACCCAGTGATAGTTACATTTACATCGAGGGCTTTGTAACTCTGGACAATGGAACAAAATCGAAAAATATTAAATTGAGAAGGAATTGTATAGCATTCTTGTTTGATGAAATTCGTTATGAAATCAATGGAAATGAGGTAGATCGTACACGATATGTAGGGATGACAACAATGATTAAAAATTTCGTATCCTTAAGTATAAACGAAAGTGAAATGCTCAAAAATGCAGGATGGACAACAAAAGAGAATCAGGAGATGGAAAATGGATATTTTAATTTTTGTGTACCACTTAAAATGCTTTTGGGATTTGCTGAGGATTTTAATAAAATTATTTTAAATTCCAAGCACGAACTTATATTATTACGTTCGAAATCTGATCAGGATGCTGTCTACTCTACTGATGAAAAAGAAAAAATACAGTTAAACATTCTAAATATTACATGGAAGGTTCCTCACGTACACCTGGCTGATTTTGCAAAATTGGAAATTCTCAAAACAATAAATAGTGGTCAACGTTTAACAATGGCATTTCGATGTTGGGACTGTCATTTTAATCCCATACTATCGCAAGGAACACATCACTTGTGGAATGTGAAACTTTCTCAACATAGTGAAAGACCTCGGTTTATATTGATTGTTTTTCAATCAAAATCCGGATTGAAACATTGCGATTTATTAGATATAAAAGTATATCTCAACTCTGACACATATCCGTACGATGACCTAAATCTTAAATTTGAACGTGATCGATATGCTATTTTATATGAAATGTATTCAAAATTTCAACAGAGCTATTATATGCGAGATCCGCAACCGCTTTTATCATGTGAAGAATTTAAAAACAAGGCACCAATCGTTGTAGTCGATGTAACACACCAGAACGAGGCAATCAAATCCGGACCCATTGATATAAGATTGGAGATTAAAACTGTAAAGAATATTCCAGCAGACACATCAGCTTATTGCGTACTCATACATGATCGTATCATAGAATACACACCTCTTACTGGCGAGGTTAAAAGACTCGTATAAATTTTTGAAGTTTATAAAAAGAAAATAAAACAAACTATTTTTTTAAATATTCTCTCACTTTATTTTATTCATAATGGTTTTTTTTTTTTTTTTCAATTTTTACTTGTGATGATCTACCTAAGGGTCCAATATAAGTCAATGTGTACCCCTTCTCATTGATTGCATTCATATGTTTTTGTGACGTCCCATACAAAAATATGATCTTATATTGTTTTGCTTCTCACATGCAACATCATCGAAAATAATAATAGAGTCAGTTTTCGCTTCATCTGGTGGTAGAACATCATCATTTTCAGAGAATGTATGAAACCCCATACCCTTTATGGGATGTATTAATTGTTGTAGATATTGATATTTGGGTTGATGCAATGATTTTGAATATATGTAAATATTCTTGAACTTTAGTCCATTTGGACTTATCACACATTTCAGAGGAGTCTTCATGCGGGATACTCTACCGAAACAATCATATCAGCGAGAATGTGGTATCGTTAATCTGGATTCTTCGTTTGGGTCTGGCTCACATTGGGTAGCATATGCTAAGAACAAACATCATAAAGAATATTTTGACAGTTTTGGAAATCTGCAACCTCCTCAAGAAATTGTTAAATACTTGGGTAAAAATCTACAATACAACTATACTCAACATCAAAACTATAATTCTTTTAATTGTGGTCATTTATGTCTGAAATTTCTCTATAATTTAAATATGGAATGAAAAATAAAACATGTTTTTTTGTAAAAAAGTATCATTTATTGTTTTTATTTCTTTTTATTAACATTTCAGTACAATTTACGAAATAGTCATTTCAAGGGTTTGTTTGTATTTTTTAACATCAATGAATTCGACATCGGAATGAATTGATGTGTCTTTTGCTGTAAATACTTCAATTTCACCATTGCTCAAAATTCTTTCAGTTTCATATTCACGATATTCATAACAGTTTATGTTTAATTTGCGATCCTTATAATTACTATCATAAGTACAACGAATGGTTAAGCTCACTTGATCATATTCTAATTTAAAGTGTCTGTAAAAGATATTTTCACTTTCGATTATTCCAGCTATTTCCTTCTCTTTACGTATCAAATCTTGCCTAAATGCTTCTATGGCTTCTTCAACAGTAAAATATTGCGTTTTAGGTGCCTCTGTTGTTGTTGATGTTGTTGTTGTTTTATTATTCTTATGCTGATTGTCTAATGTCTCGCTAATCTTCATTAATTGAAAGGATAAATCAATTTTTAAAGTATCGTTACTAGGTAACAACAAAGTAAACTCCAAATTTCCTTTATTATCACCAACAGCAGACAGATTAATTGGTATTGGACTACCTTGTACAAGATATCCCCATGAAAGATAGATTAACATCAATAAAACAAATTTAGTCATTTTTGTTTTTCTGTAATAGCTGTATGCACTCTAGAAAGGTTGAATTGAAACTAAGACAAATTTCTTTAAATCATCACTTTTTATTAAATTTATTATAGAGTAACATTAGTTTTTTTATTCGTATTATTTTATTTTCTAACATAAAACATGCACAAGTGTCTGGTCCAACTTTACATGCATCTGAAGACCAGCTACAGCTCGAAAAATGATGACCGTATTTAGATTCAATGACTGGAACATGGATGTATTGATATAGTCTTGAGTGAAACTCTAGAAACTCATTGAAATGTTCCTCCAGCAAATTTTCTCTGTTATCTATTAAAAAGTTGTGAATTTGTTTCAAAAATAATCCGCTAGTTATGTTGTCCATCCTTCATCACTAATTAATGAATGCGTACTAATTTTCATTGTTCATAATACTTAGTTCATCTATCAATTTCATATCCTCTTCATCAATGCTGCTCAACGATATGGCTAATCTATCATCAAAATCATGGAATACACAAAGTTCTTGAAAACTATTTGTCCACTTTACACGTTTAACACCATCATTTGTAACGCCTACTAATGTTATTGTGCCACCCATTACTTCAATTTTTAGATGTTCATTAACATTAAACTGATATACCGTTGTTGATAAAAAACTTGGTGCTGACTCTCCTCTGCGCATGCTGAACAACAAACATTTAAAGCCATCCTCAGCTGTAAAATAAACTGATAATTTATCGTCAATTACATCAACGTTTATAATCTGGAAATTTTTCCATGATGAATGACAAATGCAATATTTATCCTTTGACTTTATTAGCTGAATCCAAAACATTTTTAAAGAAAAATTCTTTTATATGTTCTCGTGCAATATTTATTCCTTGTACAACGTGTTGAGGAACAATGGCACTTCTTTTCAATCTTTGTAATAAACTGAATCCAAAACATTTCGCACAACTAATACAATTTTTGATGAAAACACTCCTTTTATGTACCCTTTTTTTGGTTCTCATCATTCTATTTCATTCTATTTATGAATTACCACTTAATTTAATGTTATCAACATTTTGTATTTCCACGTACATAGATAACTTGAGCCAGTGTTAACCACCATTTTCGACAAGTGAATGTTAACCATAATTTTTTGAAGATGATAACATAATTTTTGATTGACATGCGTGCTAACCGCAACATTTACACGTCTCGAGCATAATTTTTTGATTGACATGCGTGCTAACCGCAAACATTCGCTTAACTCGTAATCAAACGCGCGCTAACCACAAACATTCAGGTCATTTTGTTTTGTTCGTTATAGATTATGCAACTTGAGTTCATTCACATGTCTGCTCGCCAAAAATGTTTTTGAAGTTGATAAGAACTATTTTTGGAATAAGCACACTTTTTCGAATAATAATTTAGTACACTTGACCTTCAATCTACTATCAATTTTGAACCATGCACATGTACCCCCGACCCCCGTACATCAACCCTCACATAGACATAGTACACTTAACCTTCAATCTACTATCAACTTTAAACCATGCACATGTACCCCCGACCCCCGTACATCAACACTCAACCCCCCCCCTTCTGACAGGTACACCAACCACAAACACTCAAGATAAGCACACATGCTGCGGTCAACACACTTTTTGATTGACATTTGCGATAAGAAAAAACAATCCCGCATCCCTGTGAGCCAGAACCGGCAAATTTATACTACTCTCAAATAACTAATTTTTTTAAAAATTGGAAATATTTAATACTTACTTAGTTGGCGCTACAGCTCGAGGTGAACCTGGGCCTGCTTCTCGCAACCATTTGTGTGTGCGTGTTATATTTTTGCACGAATGGAATGGACCTACAGTTTTTTGCCGACTCCGAACGGCGAGTTGAGAAGCTCAATCGTGACAAATGATACTCTTTGATGCTTGTCAGACATTCGAAAGAGGTGGGCACTGAAAAACTTTTAGGTGTTTGCGGCGGGATTCGAACCCAAGACCGCTGGCACAGTAGTCCGACGCACTAACCACTTGCGCTACGGTGCCCACTATATAATATTTAATAGGGGAGTACAATCATGACGAGGGGAGTACGAGAGTACAGTGTTTGAGAGAGTAGTACGAATACTCCCTTAGTACTCACTTCGGCAGCCCTGCTTGACAAGCGTATGAAAATTTGATGTTCCCCATTAGAGGCAACTACAATACTACTTACTTACTAAGGTGCCGCTACTGGACAAAGTCTAGTGACAGCCCGATATGTTCTACCCATGGACATATTATATATGGACTGCTAGTACCCAACTTCGCGTTGGTTCCAACATAAGCACTAGCCCTCTTGTTTCGTGGCGGAGAAATGTGGAATCTCAGACAGTCACCACTGTGATGAATTCCGACCGGTTTGAAAACGGACGGAATTACAAGGGAAGAATTCGAAATTAACGGATTTTTCCGAATTCATCCTTTGTAATTCCGTCCGTTTTCAAACCGGTCGGAATTCATCACAGCGGCGAGTGTTTGAATTCACGAAAGCCGTTGAAATTATAAAGCAAAAACACAAAGTATTAATCAACACAAAACATGAATTCCAAATAAATTTAACATATTTATCTAGTTTATGGGTCAATAAAGAAAAGTAACAGCTTTTTTGAAATTTTGTATTGAAATTTTGGTAGTGGCATCTGTTGGCAACAATTTAAAATTTAACGTATTTTCGCAGTAACTCGTATATACTATACGGCAATAGATGGCCTCAGTTTCTACGTATAATAAGTATGATGGCGGATAATTGTTTCACATTGCTGTCCCTACGAAACACGTGGCGCTAGTTATGTTGGAACCAAATGGTCCGCAGACGTTGTATTAAAGTGACATTTCATTAGCAGTCCATATATAATATGTCAATGGTTCTACCAATTATGTCAATGTCGTCGGCGTATGCAAGTAGTTGAACGGACTTTCGAGAGTTCGTTCCTCGTATGTTGGCGTGTGAGTTTCAAACAATTCTTTCAAGTATGATGTTGAAGAAGTCGCATGACAGCGCGTCACCTTATCTGAATCCTTTTTTGACATCGAATGTCTCAGTGAGGTCATTACCGACCTTGATGGAGCAGCGAGCTTTCTCCATCATCATCCTGCACAGACGGATGAGTTTGACAGGGATGTCAAAACTAGACATGGCTCTATACAGTTCATCTCCAGATGATGTCATACACGACCGTAAAATCGATGAACAGGTGGTAGGTATCGATTGTGGTATCGACTTCTTGGGTTTTTTCAGGATCTACCTAAGTGAGAAAATTTGGTCTATGGTGGACTTTCCTGGCCTGAAACCGCACTGATAGGGGCCAATCAAGTTGTTGATAAGAGGTTTCAGGCGTTCACAGAATATGGCAGACAAGATAGGTAGGTAGGCGATGTTGAGGAGACTAATTCCTCTTTAATTGGTGGGGTCTCCTTTCTTGTGGATCGGGCAAACGATACTTTCATCTGACCAAATCTTAAAGATGAGTTGGTATGTGCTCACTACCAAGTCATCTCCAGCTGCTTTAAATAGATTTGCGGGTAAACCGTAGGGTCCAGCAGCCGTGTTGGACTTAAGCTTGTATATTGCTATCCTCACTTCGTTTCGATCAGGCGGATGGGAATTTTGTCTATCATCATCTAAATTGAATGGTTCATCCGTTATACAGTTTGCAGAAGTACTTCATCATATATATTATTTCTGTAGTATAGGTACAATTTGCGGCCCTCACACATAACCAATCTTAACAAATCAGGTGTCAAAAGAAAGAGAATCTCCTAAAGAACTGACGGATTTCACTTTCAATTTATAATTTTTAATAAATTAAAAAAGAAGAAAGTTTGGATTTTCTCTTGCGAGAGTTCTACAGGTTTCTGTACGGGACTTGTTTTGCTGACCAATTCTTTTTACATTCTAGTAAAACTTCCTCACATTGTTCCTGGAGTAGCATCTTTCAATATCCTCGATCGCACGCTTCTCATGCACTTTCTTTTTCTTTCTTTGAATCCGATGTTCTTCCCGTCTCTTGCTCATAGAGCATGCAGATCTTGTCCTTTTTTGCAGCGCCGCTTTGTTCGCCTTTTGTTTTTCTGCGCTTGCTAGCCTGCATTGTTCATCAAACCAAGGGTTTCGGGGCGGCGGTCAGCTTAAACCCAGCACATAATTCGCGACGCTAATCATGGCTTGCCGGCAGTGCTGCCACTGGTCTGCTGCACTAGCTGTTGCTGCGGTAGAACTCGTAGCGAGAGATCGGGATACGAGCTGTCTGTAGGTTCTGGTGATGTCTTGCAATTGTAGCTTTTCGACATTATACTTTCTCACAGTATTTCGTTGTTGTGGCATTGTGGATATCCGCATTCGTATCGTGGCTGCAAGAAGATAGTGGTCCAAGTCAATGTTGGCTGCTCGGAAAGTTCGGACAGCCAAAATACTGGTGTCGATCGCAAATTTGGTTGACAGTTTGTTGATCCGGTGACCGCCATGTCCCCTTATTGATATTGATATGAGGAAACCACGAGCTTGCTATACTGACACTTCGCCCGCAGCAAAGTCAATCAGCCTTAGTCCGTTATCGGACGTGATGTCGTGTAGGCTGTGCTTACCAACTGATCTACCAAAGAAGTCCTCTTTTCCTATCTTGGCGTTAAAATCGCCTTATATGATGTTAGTCATGTTTAGGGCATTGCTCGTATGCTTTGTCGAGGAGCTCGTAGAAAATATATTTGGTAGCGTCGTCTTTTTTTCTGTGGGGGCGTGAGTGCATATTAGGCTGATGTTGGCGAATTTTGCCTTGACACGGATTGTCTGAAGACGCTCACTCACGTTGCGACTTCTTGCCTAAGTCTGCCGCGTATAATAAATGTATGTGATTTGACAGTTTTCATATATCTGCCCAAAGAAATTTCTTCGTAGCATAAGGAAATTTCTTATTCTGCTATTTTTGCGTACAATCGAGCAAAAACAAAGATGGCCGCTGAGTGTCACGCAGTAGCAAACATTTTTGTAAGCATAGTTTTTGAGTGTGTGTCCCAATTTCAGATGATGTATAAACATCAGATTTGTGTGTTTTCCTTCCACACTACTTAATGAAAATGACCCGATTCACCTCTTTACACAGGTCTGATCAATTAATTCACACTCTCTACTTATCCCTTACCTCAAAGTTTCAATTTTTCATTAAGCTGTTCGATTGTGGAATTCACTACCGCGGAACATAAGAATAATTCAAGCTACAAACACAACAAGGCTTAAAAGGGTACTAAGAAATTATTATATATGCAGCCAATGTTTAATCCATAACACCAATAAACTCAAAGTTTGATACGTTAAATATCCTGTGTTGCAGATTTATTTTATTTTTCAAATATATTTACCACTAAAAAAATGCTATTATTTCACAGGAAAGCAAATACTCTCACATTGGAGCAAACCACTTGTTGGAAATATGTTGTCGCGTTGGACCTATTCTCGACAATGAACTTACGCCAGCAGTTCCTGGCATCATTTCATTGCTCGGCAACGGACGCCAAAGTCTGTTGCGCACTAAAGAGAGTATATTTCGCCCGAGATCATTATTAGACTACTGCACCAGAGTGCATGGTGTATCACTGCCAGACTCTGCTGTAACCAAACCAATCCATAACATAGGTAAATTTAAATTGAATGCAACAAAATTGGTAATACATCAATTTTTTTTTAAATAGACAAAGTTCTCATTGGTCGGGAATATGGAGGTCCTGTTCGACGCAAACTTGTCGTTCCCACTAGTTTGTATAGTAAAGCACGCCTTTTGCGTCGCACTGTCGGTCATTTATCATCTGTTTACTGTGTCCTCTTTGATCGAACTGGTCAGTACATCATCACGGTAAGAATCAGTGATTCAAAGTATTTTTTGTTTTTATCTGAGAAGAGTAACACATTTCTTATAAATAGGGCGCTGATGATCTACTTATTAAAATCTGGAGTGCAATAGATGGTCGCCTTTTGGCGACACTCCGTGGAGCGTCAGCAGAAATAACCGATATTGCTATCAACCTTGACAACACAATGTTGGCTGCAGGTTCATTAGATCGTATTCTTCGAGTATGGGACCTACAAACAACCTCACCAATCGCTGTACTCACCGGTCATACAGGAATGATTACCTCAGTAAATTTTTGTCCATCGCCGCGTGGTGATTTAAAGTACTTAGTGACGACGAGCACAGATGGATCAATTGCTTTCTGGCAGTATACCACTCCACGAGCTGGAAAGACAATATTTGCACCCAAACCAATACAGTACCATGAAAAATTGCGTCCTGGGCAAGCACAAATGATGTGCACTTCATTTTCGCCTGGCGGGATGTTTCTGGCCGCTGGTTCCGCGGATCATCATGCAAGGGTTTATATTATGTCGGAGGATGGCCCGAAAAGAATACTTGAGACGGAGGCATATACAGATGCTGTTGATTCAGTGCAATGGGCTCATCGTGGCTTAAAGTTTATCTCTGGAAGCAAAGACGGAACCGCTCACGTTTGGACGTTTGAATCTCAGCAATGGAAGAGTTTAAAATTAAATATGACTGAAAGATTGCTAACGTAATTGTGCCCAAGCATAGATTACTGTTGTACGGAACTAATGAAATTATTTTTTTGCAGTTGTCCAGAGCCGGAGGAAGGCAAGAAGTTAAAGGTGACAATGGTCGCATGGGACTATTCAGATAAATTCGTTATAACAGCTGTTAATGATTTCACTGTAAGATTAAGTTTATATACTACATCTAGATGTAACAACACGTATTTTATTTTTTTTTTAGATAAAAATTTGGCATGCGAAGACGGGTAAACTTCATTGTGTGCTCCGTGGTCATAAAGATGAGTTGTACGTTCTAGAATCAAATCCAAAGGATGAGCATGTACTGCTTTCGGCTGGTCATGATGGACAAGTATTCCTTTGGGACATTGAGCAGGGGATTTCAGTAGCTCATTTCGTAAATCACATTGATGGGCAGGGTCATGGAGGTGTTTTTGATGCTAAATGGTCACCAGATGGTACCATGATTGCGGCCACAGATTCTCATGGACACATACTTATGTTTGGACTGGGAATTGGTCCAGAAAGATTCAAAAATGTAAGTTACTTTGAGTAATATTCTGTGCAGTGCGAATACGTTTATATTTTTTTTTTTTTTTTTTCAGCTACCAACGGAGCTTTTCTTTCACACAGATTATCGACCGCTACTTCGAGATGCTCAACATTACGTTGTGGATGAACAGACACAGATTATGCCGCATTTAATGCCACCACCATTCTTAGTAGATGTCGATGGTAATCCGCATCCGCCAGCCTATCAAAGGCTAGTTCCAGGACGAGAGAATTGTCCATCAGAACAATTGGTGCCAAATATCACAATGGGAATGGAAGGTGTAGAAATTGACGACAACGGTGGCTACTCTGCAATTGATCGTCTCATCGAAGCATTGGCCAATAGACAAGGGCAAGATGCAGCACCAGATTCTAATAATGAACGTAATCGCAATAATAGCTTCAATTATGGTAGTGGCAATTCACCACGTGGAGCTGGTGCAATAGGAAGAGCTTTAGCTGCTGCGCGGCGCACTGGCGATGTCGAAGGAGTCCGTCAAAGTAGTGGAAACTGGCAAAGGGAAACAAACTTCAAGTTTATTCGACGTATCTACGTGCGCCCAATGAGGTATTCACAGTTGCAAAATTTGAGACAGACAGTCTATGCTGCTGGTCAATATGAAATGGATCAATACAAACGGGAGATGCGTCGTCGTCCCATTATGATCAATACATCAAATGCTAACACTGCTCTGCAAGTGTCTAGCCGTCAAAGAGGTGTTCGGAATGCACGTCGTGGACCGCGGCCAGCGTATCGTACTAGAGCTGTGCGAGGGCAGGAACATGTCGAAGATCCTCCCGAAGAGGAAGAAGAAGAGGAGGAGAGTAGTAATTCCTCTGGAGACACTAGCTACTCTAATGTCGAAGAAAATCTCAGTGAGGAAGAGGAATCATCCACAACAGATTCTGAATCTTCTGATTATTCTGACTGGGTGGCAGATAAACCAGGTCCAAATCTGGAACCCCCAAAACGATCTAAACGTAAACCAGTGACACGGCGTAGCTCGTCTTGCAGCAGCGATGAAACAGCACAACCGAATACATCTGCAGCTGTAGTCTTGAAGAGTCGCCGTAAACGTACGGCTATACCAGATAATATTACTGGCGAAATTCCAGAGGCATATAAGCCTCCAGAATGGCTGTCCGAGGTTATACCGCGTAAAACTCCGTATTATCCACAAATGGGCGATGAAGTTGTTTACTTTCGCCAGGGACATCAGCGTTACTTGGACGCTGTGCGCTCCAAAAAAACTTACAAAATCACTCACAGCTCTGAGCCGTGGAATTTTCGGGACTTGCGGGAGGATGAGTTGGTGCGTGTTATTGGCATTAAGTATGAAATACGGCCGCCCAGATTATGTTGCCTCAAACTTGCAATGCTGGATGAAGATGGTAACATGACTGGTGTGACCTTTAAAATTAAATATCATGATATGCCAGATGTATTGGATTTTCTTGTACTGCGGCAGACCTTTGATTTAGCTGTCCAGCGAAATTGGGGGATTGGTGATCGATTTAGGTGAGTACAGATCGGCCTTCTTCATCTTAAGCATACGCAATCAGTTGAGAAACAAAAACTTTTTTTCAGATGCATGATCGGTGATGGCTGGTGGATGGGACAAATTGAATCGCGTCATCTCCTCTCACCCGAATACCCGAACTCATATTTTATGTGCTTTCGCGTTCGCTGGGACAACGGCGAATATGAGTACATGAGTCCATGGGACATGGAACCGATTGATGAAAATCGCCTTCCCGACGAGGTTGGTGGAGCAGTCTCAGTTCTAGCCGAAGAAATTCGTGCTACCCTTTACCAGCCAAAATCAGAAGAATGGCATCGAGGTGATAGAGATGGTTCTTGCCGACGGATCATCAATGGCTTCGAACAAGTGATGCGGTTGTCAATCGCTGAACCGTTTCTTGCCCCTGTCGATCTAAACATTTATCCTAATTATGCGTATTTAATTGAGTATCCCATTGATTTAACCACGATCAAGGCGCGGTTCGAGAATCATTTCTATCGTCGAATCACATCGGCTCAATTTGATGTAAGATACCTCGCCACTAATGCGGAAAAGTTTAACCGGAAACACACGAATATTGTGCGACATGCTAGAATCATCACAGATCTGTGTCTGCGAATCATAAGGTATTATATACAGAATTCGATTCAATTAAAGAACAACGTTTATTCATCTAATCCATTGTAGGGAACAAAACGACATCGATGTAGCACCTGTATATCATCAACTGGTTGACATTTATATTTCCTCTGAATCGGAGAATGATCATGAAAATGAGCCAGGCCCATCTACAAGTACGGCCGGTCCATCGTCATCGGTTACACCTCGCAGAAGCACAGGCGGTAGTGGTAATAGAAGGTAGTAGAACAAACTCTTAAGAGATTCTTTACAAAAATAGATTTAATTTTGTGTCAATACCTACAGATCTCAACGAACTCGTTCGGGTGGTGATTGGCGGACAGAGTGCCGCCAACTGCTGGAAATGATGTGGCTGCGGCCAGATTCAACTCCATTCCGCGAACCAGTTGATACCATGCAATTTCCAGATTATTTACAAATCATTGATACCCCAATGGATTTGCGCACGGTAAAAGAAGACTTGCTTGGTGGCAACTATGAGGATCCGCTGGACTTTTCCAAGGACGTACGATTGATATTCCAAAATTCTAAGAACTACAACACAAATAAGAGGTCTCGCGTAAGTAATTTTTAAATGATACCCCACAGTTGCATTGGGTTTTAAGTGTTTGATGTTTAATTCTTCTGCCATCGGGCGGAATCACATCTCATTGCTCGGCACATTTTTAATTCATCACGAAAACAAATTCTTCCTCCCTTTTCCATTCATGCTTTCTTCTCCTGTCTGTCTGTTGTCGTTGTGTGTATAGGACCAATCGACGGTAAGATATGTGTTTTTCTTTTTGTTTTAAACTAAAATTATTCGTTTGTGTCGTTGTTCTTGTATTATTTGTTTTGTTTACTTTGTTTTTAAACTATTATTGGATGTTACTTTATTTTCTGTAAAACAAAAAAAAATCAAACTCGGTAATGTACATACTGATAAACCCATACACAAGTGTATTGAAATGGACTTTTTATTCGATATACTTTTGAGGTTTGGTAAACATTTTTCGTCTAAGTTTCAGGTATTCTTTTTTTTCCTAATTCCTTGACCAAACATAGTTTGAGTTACTCTATCGTAAGCTCTTTGTTATTTACAGAAAGATTAGCTATGCTAGCATGTACTAAGTTTTTTTTTTTAACTTAAATTGAGAGTCATGTGATGTTAGGTTAGGTAAGGTGACTTAGGTTAGGTAAGGAAGGTATTTGCAGCAAGTGCAATTCAACCCAGAGACGAGAAAAACCCATTGTGATTTCCCTTTGTGCGCATGTTTTGACATGCAGCTAACAAAGCCATTTGATGAATGATGAATCTTGTGAGATCTGCAAGCTGCAGCTTAGTGATGTCGCACCAGCAGTCAAAGAATCTTTTGCCTATGAATGATAAACGCCGTTCCTGTAGAGCCGAGCAGTGACGTAGGTGTGATACAGATTCTATTTCGTTCTAATCAATGCACTTTCCACAGAAGAAGTTTGTAAGAATACCGAATCTTCTAGGCATGTTCGCTATGATGCAGTGTCCGTTTATAACACCAACGAGCACATAGATTTGGCTTCTTCCCAGTTATTGTAGGGTTGTTAATCTTTTCTGATTGACTGCGGGTCACAATTGCTAGTACATATTTCTCAATTATTCATTAGCTATGTATATTGGTAGTGGTGATTTGTGTCTTATTTTGCATAAAACAGATTCAACAAGGAAGTAATATTCGACCGTATGATTTGTTTACGGGTTGCAGCTGTAACGGTAAACGATTTCTTTAGCTTACAACTTCTCTCTTGGATTTATCGACAACTCTATAGACCATTTAGTTCGTTTATACTTCTCTATCCTCTTCGGACCTGCGGTACACATATGTGTACTTCCGGAAAAGAATTTTCATGATTTATTTATTTAATTCAAAGGGAAACTATTTACGGGAACGCTCTCGAAATAAACTTTTTATGCACTAAAAATATGCTCTTTACACTTCGGGACTACTTCGCGCAAGATTTGACCTCTACATTTCAAGAAATCGAAAAAATAGGAAACCGGACATTGAAAATACAAAAAAATCTCTGGTTGCGAAAAGGATAAATTAGTTTAGCATTGTTTTTTTGCATTCTTTCTTTCTTTGGTTTACACAACTTAGTATACAATTGTTTTTTCTTCAAAATAAACAAACAAAATAAATAAAAAAATAATTTGTTTGTTAGATATAGCCCTAATGTATAATATATGTTACCCCCTTTTTCTCGGAAACCACCCACCGCACTTTTTTTTAAGGTTGAAATTTACACTCAGATAAGCCCTATGAGTGACCATAAGTAACATCAAACACATGGTCATTCTGGATATAGCTTGGGTCTCAAGAGGCTATGCTTATCCACCCATGACATCAGAAGGTATTGGCCATTTTCTGATCATAATGCTTACAGTTTGTCTGCCAAAAGCAGCAAGTGGCTTGAGACCTAGAAACTTACGTACATCCGATGTAAAACTTTTACCCAGGTTAAGCCAGTCAAAGTACTGGAGGTTGAATGCATATGGACAGACCAAAATACTCCGCCATTACCTTAACGGTGACATCAACTCAGACTACACTGTTCCATACTGGGATTTTGATAAACCCTTCTCGTGGGCTTTTCCAAGCAGAGATCAGTAGGAGTAAAACGAGATACAGCAGGACCCTAAGTCCATCTACACCGATGGGCCATAGTTGGACATAGGTATAGGAGCGGATTGCTTCTCGGAAGAACTAGGAATAAGCAGCTTCATACGACTCCCAGATTACAGCAGCGTTTTCCAAGCTGGGGTTCTAGCAGTGACAAAGGCTGTCCAATTGGTGTCAATGATGACAATATCACGAGGGGATATCAATATTTACATTCACAGCCAGGCGGCCATAAAAGCAATAGCTACTACATACGTTGGCTAGCTAGTGTTGCCGCGAAGAGCTGAAGGTTCTCGGCACGCAGCACTATGTAAAACTGCTGGGTCCATGGTCACAGCGGGATACCAGACAACGAAACCACAGATGAACTGGCCAGAAAGGGCTCAGCCCTAGATAGGGAACAAGCAAATGGGACGGTTAAACCTCCATTCTGTAACCTTCGGGCAAAATCCGAACGAAATTCAGTAATTGAGGCAAATAACAGGAGGAAATCACTAGCCACCTGTGAGGTATCAAGATGATTATGGCCAGAATACGACAAAACAAGAACAAGGAAACTCCTACAAAAAGACAGGAAGTCGTTGTCAATGCTAATAGGAGTGCTAACTGGGCACAACGCTCTAAGATACCACATGAAGAAATTACGACTGAATGATGATGACATTTGCAGAGGATGCGGTGATGGGGAGGCACATGAGGACACAACCCATTTTCTCAGTCACTGCCCTAACCTCTGTCAACTGAGAAATAGAACCCTGGTCAAATTCTTGTTTGATCACATCGACGAGCTGTCAGATGGATCACCATCTGACCTGCTAGAGTTTGCTAAGACGTCGCGTCGGGTTGATTGAAACCTAGGCATTGACACCACGGGTGGTAACATACTATTGGTATCACAATGGGTCCACATGGACCTAAGTGTGGTGAGGATGTGACTATACTCATCAGCCCGCAAACCTAACCTAACCTAAAACTTTTACCCAAAGTTGGCAGTTCGCAACGCGGAGATATGATACTGTGTTTCTGTCTGTATCCAAATAATATGTAATTTAACAAGAAACCAGCAGATGGCAGACTCTTTATAAGACTTCTTGTTGTGGTCCGCCGTTGCCGTGGTGGTTAGTGCGTTGGACTACCACGCAATGCTGCCCGGGTTCAACTCCGGGGTTCAACACCTAAAAGAGTTTTTTTCACGGTCCCACCTCTTTCGAATGTCTGACAAGCATCAAAGAGTATCATTTGTCACGATTGAACTCGCCGTTCGGAGTCGGCAAAAAACTGTAGGCCCCTTCCATTCGTGCAAAATATAACACGCACACACAAATGGTTGCGAGAAGCAGGCCCCGGTTCACCTCGAGCTGTAGCGCCAACTAAGTAAGTAAGTAAGTTTTTGCACTTACCCATATCACCAACTCTCACGCTCCAGTTCACACACATATGAACATAATGTATGTGTTCTTCTTTAAAAAAAAATGTTTTAATTAAATTTATGGCATGCACCCATAGCAGCTAGAAAATATTGCTAAGTAAACTGCGCAGAGCTGCCGTCTGCATTGAACATCCCTTTAGTCTGAATATTTAAACGGTCGGGTGTATACGTAGTGCGTAAACTGCGGAGCCGACTAAGTTCTTAAAAGTACCCCCATATATATTAATGTCCTCAACCGCTGCTTATAGTCCATTTTACGCACGCGTACGTTTCTACAATCCTCGGTTTTTTTCGGAGTTCTTTGCTATCGTCTTGTTTTTATTTAGGTTTTGAATTTTTTTGCACTTATTCTTACCTATGTATATGGCATACTTTTACAGAGTTAAGCTCATGTCGCACCGCTCTTACTTTTGCTTTTATAAAATATGACCTAATTTTCGTTCTGAACATAGAACTCACTATCAGTTCTCATTGCTTTGAATCTTCTTTAAATGTGCGATGTTCAAAACATTCACATTTATGTTACAGTAAAATCTCTCATTATCTGTTTAGCGGATAACTCGCATTAACGGACACCTTTTTGGGGAACCCATTTTCTAATTTCCCATACAAAATGCGTTTTTATAAGCGGGCAAGAAATTCCGGTCCCGTGGCTGTCCACTTAAGAGAGATTTCACTGTATTAGTATTAGTCAATGCAAGTTTGGTTGTATGTATAAAATTTTTTTTTTTTATTTATCATTATTTATCATACAAAACAATCATCATTCCTAAGAACATAACATTGAACTCGTATGCTCATACAAAATTGTATTTCTAGTTCTGAATCGCATTGTTGTTCATGTACAATAAACATTTCACAACTTTCTTTTGTCTTTTGCAGATTTACTCGATGACACTTCGTCTGTGTGCCCTGTTCGAATCACACATCAAACAAGTCATTTCCAATTGGAAAGCTGCATGTCGACGTGCAAACAAAGCCGAAACCAAACGCACCCCACCTGATCGTAGTCGTAATCGATCTGGTCCATCGACACGTGCGAAGGCAACTAATGGACGAACAAACAATCATCATACTTCTGATGAAGACGATGGGGATGATGAAAACACACAGGGCCATCGTTCTACCACCAATGGTAATCAACATCGTAGCAGCAACCGCCAGCGATTACCACGAAATGCTTCTGCTCCCTTATCGACAACAACCTTTAGTTCGAATAGAGTTACATCATCCAATCAAAACGAACCACTGCCGGGCCCCAGCGGCCATAACCTACGCCGTAATGCATCTCGTCCAAATAGCCAAGAGATTGATGGACAAAGTTCAAGTGAATCCAGTACATTGACCAGTGATACATCATCATCTTCGGAGGATGATGGGGATAGTCATGATCACAATCAAGGTGGAGATGGTAAGATCCGAACCCCAAAGAAAGGTGGTAGTGGTGGTGGAGGTGGAGCTGGTACATCCGCTCGTAATAAAGGAAACGATTCCGAGGATAGCTATAAGCCGAACGAACGTCGTGCAGTTGTAAAAAAAAACAAAGTCCAGAAAAAGAAACGAGAATCAAAGAGAAGTCGTAGAATTGTGTCAGGTGACGAAGATGAAGATAAAGCTGAGAAAGGAAGAGGTCGAAGGAAAGCTACATTAAAGCGAATGGGCAGTGGAGGTGTTAATATCAATAAAAGGAGCCATCTCCGAAAGAATAACAGTTCGGAGGAAAATGATGATCAGCATTCAGCTAATGCAGACGAGGCAGCTGTACCCGAACACCAGCAAACACCAAAGAAGCGTGCAGGGCGACCTGTCAAAATTACACAACAACCTTCAACATCTGCAGCAGCACTAGCAACAGTCTCTGCACCAGTCGAACATGAAAGCCCATCAAGAGCCACTCGAATAAGTAATCGTCGGACAGCTGCTGAAACAGATCACAGCTATCATCTACCAGTACGAAATGTGCGCAATGTTATTGTGGATTCAGAGACTGAACATGAAGTTGCCCGGCCCACGAGGTCAAGTGCACGACGAGCTATTTTGGAATGGGCTCGAGGCAGCGCTGAAGATGACGAAGATGATGACAATGACGATGAAAGCGAAGAGGTAAGATAATAGATACAAATAAGCATTATAATAAAAACTAACGATCTCTCGTATTTAGATTGTACCTACACGTTCTCGTGGAAGCTCTAGAGTGGTAAAGAAAACGTCAGATTCGAGTCAAGATACTGGTAGTACAGCGATAAATGGCATCGCAAGTACCGCATCAACAAGTCGCGGAACTGGTTCGTTAGTAAGCCGACAATTAAGAACAAATCGCAACACAAACATCGTATTGGAGGAGGATGACGACGATGACAGTGATGATGACCCATTAACCTCTTTCGAAAGTGTTCGAAGAAAGAGATTAGGATTAGGTAAACATTTAATTATACTTTATACTGTAACAACTAAGTTTTACATATTTGAGCACGATTCATATGCACTCTGTTCTTAGTTAGTTAGCATAATACGGCCACCCGCAAGATGTTTTAAATTTATTTCGAAGAGACTTTCGTGATTCGGCTGTGCTTATCACGGAAAAGAAACATGTGGCAATCATTAATGAGAAATATGAATTAAAGTGTAAGCCAATGCCATTGCATAGCTCGCACAAGAGTCATGAGTCAGGTTAGTATAGCTAAGGTTAGGAGGGTCGTATGAAGTCAATGCAATTTCACCCATACGCCGTAAAGGTCCACTATGAATACCCTAATTGTGCATGCATTTAACAAAACCATTTCGATCTACTAATAAATCTCTTTGGGTCTGTAAGTGGTATCTTAACCAGGCAGTCCTTGCTCCCATACAAGATAGGCGTCGTTCTTGAAGAGCCGGGCAGTGGCATAGAAGGTGTGCCATAGATTCTATTTCATCTTCGTCCACGCAACTTCTATAGAAGTCATTTGTAAGGATGCCATATCTTCTGGACATATTTCCTACTATACAGTGTCCGATTATAACACCGGTGAGTACATGGAATTGGCTTCTTTTCATAGAAAGTAAGGATAGTGTTCTTTTCTGGTCGACAGCGGGTTATGGCACAATCGCTAGTGTGTTAAATTAGTGGTAATGCGGCGTTGAAAGCCGGTAAGACTTGTCTGTCAGCTAGTGTTACATCTATATTAGAGCCTTTCCTGGCCAGTCCGTCTGTTGTTTCGTTCTCCCTATTCCCACATGTCCGGGTACCCAGCAGAGTAGGACTGCCGTGTGGTGTGTGGTGTAGTGCCGTGAGGCACTCTTTTATGCATTTTGAATTTACGGAGGTGGAGTCTAGTGCTTTAAGTGCGGCTTGGCTGTCCACGCAAATGGTGATTTCCATATATCTCTCCTTGGAAGACGCTGCAATAGTCTGCTAGTCTGTAAGACTGGTTTTTGCAAAGTTCTTCCGAAAAGACGCCTGCTCCGGTACCTACCTAAAGATGAATGTTCCGATGATGGCAATGTCAGAGTTGTTTCAGATCTGTCTACTTGGTATGGAGACCTTGAAGTATCTGGTAAAGTCAGGCTAGGGTTTTTCGTAATCTGCAGGGCACTAGTCCCTTTTCATTAAAAATGTCCAGTATGAGCGTGTGTCCAGACGAACGGGGCCTCCAGCTGCCATTCTCTCCTAATCTCAGAGCTCCTTGGGCTGCCGTTTTTTTTTTTTTATGGAGAGATCAATGAGTGAATGGTGCAAAAGCGTTTCTAAGTCAAGTTGCGGTGTGGACTGGAGCGCACCTGTTATACCTAGACAGGCTATTCTTTGCACCCTAGTTGTGCATGTCAAAACATGTACCAAATTAAGTATTAATAGTTTTACCTCTCTTTACAGGTCTGGAAAATCAAGGTGGTACATCGACCAGAAGCTTACGAATGCCAAATGCAACCACTTTTCGCAGTACACGTTCACATACCACCAATCAGGATGCTGTGCCATCTTCCTCTTCGACCGTGTTACGTAATGCTGCCATTAGTTCTCATCAAGTGCAAGTTGATCATAATTATGGCGAACCTGGACCATCGACGATTCGTAACACTCGACGAGTGCTCTCACGTCATCAGCGTAACGCAGACGAGCTTGATTTAGTGGAAGATCCACTCGATATGTCAAATTTCATCGGAAGTGTATCAACTCGCCTGCGAATGCGAAATAATGTGAATAGCACAACACCTCTAGACCTGCCAACTGCAACAGTTATAGCACCTCGCCGAGGGAGATCGCGGTATAGTCAGGAGACCAGTGCAACTGAGCCAGACATCGAAGAAGAAAACGATGCAGTCGCAGAAGATACGGAAGAAGATTCGGGTGGCTCTGACGAAGGCACTGATGGCGGCTCCAAAGACTCTGACTCTGATGATAATCAACCACTTACGTCATACGTATTATCGCGTAATGTGCCACCACTCAACCAGCATTCAGTAGCTTCAACGAGTAATAGTCGAAACTTTCGCCATATACCCCAGCGAAGAAAACGGCGTATCAACTCAGACGATGATGAAGGAGCACGTGAGCCCGCCTTTGATGATGATGACGACGAGGACTTCCAGTGTAGGCCGCGTCAGCGTGGATCTAGAAATACACGCAATCAGAAACGGCCTCGCTACAATGAAGACTCTGATGAACCTGTCGATGGTCGTGTGCGACGGAGAGTTCCACTTAGAACTACCAATGGTAATATAGCAGCAAGTACTGCAGACAGCAACGAAGATGAAATTGAAAGCGATAGTAACGAGCAACGTGTAAGCGTCAGCAGTAGGGGTCGTGTGCGTAAGATCTCTGCCAAAGCCAGGGGAATATTCAGGGACTAGCATTCACCGTTGTGGTTAACCGATCGGCGCCCGTCATTTAGTTGCATCTACATCAACTGTTAGTGCTTCATCTAAGAGCAGCAGAAACTCCAGAACGAGACGAAAGTTCTTGCGTTTCTATTGCTTTATAACTGAGCGCAAACCATTTATTCCACCGATTTTTTTTCTTGACTAAGTTTAACGTCGCATCCTTTCATATATAACTTGTATATTTATCATTGCCATCATTTTATAGTGATGTCCGCACTATTTTCATCATAGCAGTTGTCGTTGCGATTGTTTTGCGCCCCTACCTTTTTTTTATGTTTATTTCGTTCTTTGTCTTAAAAAGGAAATGTCTAGTAATTAATTTATATATACCATACTTATGTTCGGCTATAAGCAACATTATGGAAATAAAACACTCTTATTTATTTTCAATCATTTATTTCTGCAAAACCACAAGGTTTGGCGTAAATACTTTTTCTAGAGAATAAATATTTAATGTAAAAGGCAAAAGCTTATTAATAAAAAAAAAAGTAGTGAAATATTAGCGAAAGAGAAAATACATTTGTTTCTTCTTTTTTTTGTGGATATAATATTTAGCAGTTTAATAAGTAAATTTAATTACCAACTATACATAAAATTATTATCACTATTAATATGGTTATGTTATTAAAACCAAAACAAAAATAACTGAATAAAATAAATTCATTTTCTAAGCTAAGGAAGAAAATTATTACAAACGATATTGTTTTCTTTTGATAAAATAAAGTTTCGTACGTAAACAGCTTATTAAATAGCTAATGTCTTGCAATGTTATTCGAATGAATTTATTTAACTCCGAATTGAGTACCATGGCCATTCCTCCAATTATGTATGGGCATGGAAGATATTTCGCACGACACGCTCGATAGTCGGCTTTTAAGTCCCAATAGTGGAAGAGTCGCTTATAACGTCTGTGAAGGGTCTGAGCAAACGTGGTCGTTATAACCGGTGGTCATTGGGCTATGTACAGAGTTAATGGAGTAGGGCAAAGATGGGCTTCATACGAAAAGTGGGTAAAAAGGACACAATGTAGCCTGAGTCTTATCGTCCAGTCTCACATATTTTCTTCTGAAGGCTATAGAAAAGGTCGTCGATAATTCGCCCCCAGGGGGCGATTTAATCCCCCCTCCTATGGGTACTGGTCGTAGACGAACCCTTAAAAACTTTGCAACAAATGGATTCAAATGTATAGCATACGCAGATGACCTCGCTTTGCTCACGAGAGGCAAACACTTAAGCACACTAGGGGAACTCATGCAAACCGCTTTGCAGTTAACCAAATCTTGGGCAGACAGCAACGGATTAGGAGTAAACCCAGAAAAAACCAATATGGTGCTGTTCTCTAAAAGACTTAAATTTCCAGGCTTCAAGGCCCCGTCCCTAGGGGGAGTTCAGCTAGACCTAAGGGACCACGTAAACTATTTAGGGCTCATACTTAACAAAAAGTTACTTTGGAGAAAGAAAGAAGAAAGCCGAAGACGTAGAAAACCTCACAGTAAACACTATTGGTACGGCGGTACAAGCAGTGAAAACTTCATACAGCCTGTCTTTTACAAAACGCCACGCACTAATGTGGAGTCAAATCCAAACATGTAAGGCTGCCAAAGAAATTATGGAATTTCCAAATCCACTGCGGGCTAGGAAGGTACTGAATTTGGGCAGAGTTCAAATAAAAATGTTGATTGGCTTATATACGGGACACATCAACCTAAATAAACATGCCAACCGACTGGGACTAGTGCAGCACAGCACCTGCCCGGGTTGCGAAGAAGAAGAAGAAAGTATCAAGCACTTCCTCTGCGATTGTCCTGCCCTATGTTCATTAAGGCAAACATACCTGGCCGGGCTGACATCGTTCAGATCTATCGATTTCTCGAAAACACTGGAGCTTACACGACACACAGAGCGTTTTTCTTGAAATCACTTATCCCTTCCAACCTTTCCATTCCACTACACTACCCCCTTTCACTAACACACACCCCAACACGTCTTTCTCAGCACAGTTACAGAGGGGAGCACAACGGACCCGACTTGTGGCCTACGTGAAGAGGAGCAATCCTCACCCTCATAAACCAACCAAACAACCATCCTTGCGGACGAGATGCAGAGTCTTTAATAGGAGAACTTCTAGTAACCAAGAAGTGACAATCATCAAAAAGATCAAGGAAGAAGAAAGAGTCATTTCAATGACCAAGTGGCAAGCTCGATGGGACACAACTAAGAAGGGCAGATGGATGCCATCCATAGACGTTTGGACAAACCGAAGGCACAGAAAGTGTAACTATCACGTTACGCAGTGCCTATCTGGTCACGGTGGGTATCAGAAACATCTACACTGTTTTGGGCACGATAGCTCACCCAAATGGTCCAAATCAGGAAGAAGACACAGATCATGCAGTATTCCATTGCATACGCTTTCTGGGATGGAGTGCAATAACACTGCACTTGTTACATTAAGAATGATTTTCATGTATTGCGTGTTTGTTATAATCAGGGAACGAATTTTGTTGACTTTGCCTTTTTTTGCCCTTTTTTTTTTACTCATATAGCCTTTTTTTGCCTTTTTTAATCATATTGCCTTTTTGGTACTATTTGTCAAAGTAGCTGTGCACTTTCTTCTTAACTATACGATTTATCCTTTCTCATACGAAAAAAATTTCAGTATCCACACGTATGAGAGCAGGTTTTTCTCTTGTATGAATATGCACATAACTGCACGCGTTGTTTACACTAGCGCGCATAAAAAAAATCCGTACACACCAATACAACCCTAAATACATTTGTATCAACTCAATATACACGCGCTCATTCTTGTGCCGTAGGTGCAATCTCAGGCATTCGCCATAGCTTTATTTACCATAAATGTTTTCATCTGACAAAAACCGTTGGACATCTGGGAAGTATTTTTTTCGTAACTGTGCGCCTTTTCATATAGATTCTAGATTCATATTCTGTGACATTATACTGGTCAAACTTAGTGCTGGTCTGTTAAATATTGCGTGTGCCTAGATGCGTGCTGCTCCCAAAATATTTTGTTGCTTGCCATTGCAAGTGAAAATGCCCCAAGACAGAGTTTGTGGTGAAATTGGAAAAATATTTTTAGTCGACCCGAAAGACCGCATATTTAAGAGTTTACAAATGACAGGTGACTCCTAGTAGTTGTATGTATTTTAATTTGAGCGCTTGATCTTAGTGCACTGCGTATTATTTAGAAGAAGAGGTGTTAAAGACTTTGAACGGACACGAGAAGAAATTACAACAAGCTAAAGGGCCAGTAGCTGAAGATGGGATGAAAAAATTGTAGGCGTTTTTTTTCAGCAAATTAACGAAATGGCGCTGCAAACTCTAAATTGGACTCAAATATTAAAAAGTCAAGGACGTGACATCTCTTATCTTGGCTACACTAGGCTCTGCCCATATTGTAAGGTCCCTTATTTCATTCAAGGCTTTCCTGAGAGATAATCGCAGGCGATTGCTACGTACCATACTTCAAAATGTTTTGGGTTACATTGTTAATAATAATCACCCCTATCATTAGCCGTGTTTTACTATCCCCGTGATCTGATCCGGATCAGATCAACAAATAAGTTTGTGTGCATTACAACAACAATCCGAGATCTTGCTTCTTGTCAAGATCAATTTTCGTGATCCAAAAATTAGTTCGACTATTTCTCACTATGGTACACTTTCGTTTGTGAATTTTGCTGTATTATCGACAATTGCCAAGGGTAAATGTTGCCAGATTAGAACATAAAAATATTATTGGCAATCCAAATATCATTAATGTTATTTTGTTCGAATAAATTAATTTTTCTGCTCATAATGATATTTAAGCGATGTGAAACTCAAATTATAGCTGCAAAATATTATTCTTATTCGGTATCTGTTAATCAAAATTTACAATTTCCTCCTAAAAAATAAAACAAGCGCATTCAATTTTCATTTAAAAGAAAATATTCATTCGCATGGCAACTTCCAACTAAATGTCAAAATGAACTTAGCTTGTACAATCACCACAACACAGAACTTTGATCTGGTTTGTTTTATTATTCTGATCTGATCCGGATCAGATCACGGGGATAATAAAACACGGCTATTATATCCGACGGATCTGAGATTCCCTTCACTCATTCGGTTCACATTCACCTATCGTCGTGATCACTAAATCCGCCGGATACACTACTTTATCTACATCCCTTTTTATGTTTTCGAAATCAGCTGTTTTCTAATTTGACACTTGAAAAGGTGATTGTGGTGTAAAAACAAAAAATTATAAATAAATACTTTTTTGGTATTACTTTAAGCTTTTGTTTTGCAATATTTTGCAGTCCAATGTCGTGATTCATTTATTTTATTAATGAAGTTCAACGTTTCTTGTATTTAAAATTATTTCCATTAAAATTTCCTTGTTTTGGTCGCATGTTTTGTCTAATGATCTGTGTGTGTATTCTAGGTATAGCTGAAGTTAGTTCATCATTTGTTTGTTTCTGCACTTTCAACGTTCAAAGTTTTTGGCAGTGACCAGGTCAACTCTGTGCCAATACCATTCTTTGAACTTCTGCCGCCTATTCTAGATCCTCCATCTTCAAACTTCTCTTGGGGCTGATCTTGAAAAGCGGAGTTATACAACTTGATTCCCTTTACATAACTTTGGCGACTTTTGACGATACGCGTCGAGTCCAGACTTGAACATTTATACACACTTATCCTTCCCGATTTCTGACAACACCCGGGAAAATTGGAATTCTGTCCCGTTTTCATTGCATTGCATTGCATTCTGTCCCGTTTGGTTTTGGCCGAAAATAAGATCGATTTAATGGTGGATATTATGCCGCACTATTTCTGATTCCAGTTGCTTGTTTCTTGATTTCTACGTTCAAAGTTTTTGGGAGTAAAAAAAATGCTAGCCAATCCCACAGCAAAAGCACCAGATCCGCAACGATTCTCTCGCGGATCTGAAACGTCAAACTTTGTATGGAGCGATTCGATCCGGTCGTTTTCAATGATCAAGTGAAAAGTTGTTCACGTTACCGACAAGTGGACGATTCCCTTCGAACGGATTCAATGCTACCGATTTTCGAATTGTCGTGAATCATTCCCCCCGGCGGATAGGGATGAAATGCATAAAAACCTTTATTATTAAATGCCTTTTTTGCCTTTTTCTGCGGTATTATTTTGCCTTTTTTGGCTTTTTTTGGTAAACAAAATCCGAACCCTGGTTATAATCATGTATTCATTTATAGCATATGCATCCTGGTCGACTGTAAATGCCTTCGCGTTCGACCAGTTGACCGCGTTCTACGGTTTGGCCACCTATGATTTATACATACATACATACAGAATTATGTTGTATGTAAAACTATATACTACAAATGGCACAACTTATGCTGAATAGTTTTAATTTTTACTTATACAATAATATAAATAAATTAATTGAATAAATAGTCTTATAACCTAAAATCTCCTTTAATGCGTGTCGATATACTACGAGTCGGTAGCACTTCTTACAACGTTTTCATCATAATCCTCGATCTCTTCGTCTCCTTCATCTATTTCCACATCAGATGGTTTTAATGGATAGCCTTCTTCTGGCTTAACGATTTTCACACCTTTCGCTCCAAATTGCAGACAATCATATGATCTACGAAAGATAAATAAAATAAAAAATGTTCGGTTTTTTTTTTATACCGGACGTATACTTGCCTTTCAAAAAGCTCATATCCTTGAAAGTAACCAGATAGATCCATGCATACATGCATATTACGTCCAAAGAAGTATACATCATAGAATGTTATACAGGCTCTGACAAAGCCGAACCTTGGCGGACGGAAACAGAATGGTGGTGGATTCTTTCCTGACACTCTTTGTTTAAACAAAACGTGACTGTTTACCTTCATGCGTATGTCAAAAGCAAAGTCTTCGGGCTTATAGACGACTTCCATACATCCGTTCATACCGATAACTGATAGCATTGCTGATAAATGGAAAGTATTAAAAGTAATTCACATGAGTGTATAAACATTGTTTTAACTTCTTACATGTGCAACATTTGCAAATTCCTTTGTCACATGTACACGGTATTCGGCTGGTTAGTTGACCTAATGGATTTGATGGCAGAGCTATCTGTCTCGGCTGCTCCTCTGCATATAGTTTATTTAAATCAGCGTTGAGTGCCCCGAGTTCTCTGGTAGCTTCGTATGCGATATCGATATCTGGAAGGACAAATAATACAAAAAAAAAATTAAGACTGAGACTTCCGGTCCATACTTTAGTATTTACTGTTACCGTATTGCAACTAGTACAATTTAAGGAAAATTATTAGAAGTAACACCATATATCTTATTGGCTGAAACATTAACCTCCACTCTTACTTACTTAGTTGGCGCTACAGTTCGAGGTGAACCTGGGCCTGCATCTCGCAACCATTTGTGTGTGCGTGTTATATTTTTGCACGAATGGAAGGGACCTACAGTTTTTTTGCCGACTCTGAACGGCAAGTTGAGAAGCTCAATCGTGACAAATGATACTCTTTGATGTTTGTCAGACATTCGAAAGAGGTGGCACCATGAAAAAACTCTTTTAGGTGTTAAACCCGGCCACGAGTTGAACCCGGGCAGCATTGTGTAGTAGTCCAACGCACTAACCACCACTGCCACGGCTACCACAATTTAACCTCCACTCACTCGACACACATCAATAATAAGGTTAGTGAAATGTGTTGAAAGACAAGGCCGTGGAATAGGTTGGACGAGTGCTTTTGTCGGCACCCTGTCATGCACTAGCAGCAGAAGCGACACCTGAATAAACTACATATTTTGTTTAGGTGATATCGAAGATGGCAATGTTCTGCTAGAAATCCCACTAATCTCTTGATATCATTTCTTCTGAGGAGTAGATGTTTTATGGATTTATTGTGGATGGGTTTAATGGCTCTTTTAGCCTGACGAACACCGTGGGTATTTTCCCAATAGTAGACACACGTGTTGTTTTCTCAACTTTTGATTTTTAAGTTTATAGCTACAACCGGCTCAGGGCCAATAAAGGAGTTAGCCGAACCTTTCGTAGCCAGTTCGTCAGCTTTTTCGTTACCATCAGTATCCTCACATGTCCGGTCACCAACCAAAGTTTGACTTTGTTTCTATGGGAGAGGTCTTGAAGAGTATTGAAGCAGTTCAGGACTAATTTGGAGTAAATCAGGTTTGAGCTTAGTGCTTTTATAGCTGCTTGACTATCCGTGAGTATATGGATAAGGACACCTTTTATTCCCGATTCGAGGATGACATTCGCGCACATTTGATTGTTTTGTCCATAATCGTGCAAGCTGCTCTAGCAGTTTTTTATTTTGGATATATAAGTTATGTATTTATGTATTTTAGATTCTATCCAACGTACTGTGTGAACGTCTGAAACCTTTCTGCAGCACACTAATTGGCACGTACCAGTGTGGCTTCCGGCCTGGCAGATCGACGATCGACCAAATTTTCACATTATGGCAGATCATGGAAAAGACCAACGAATTTCAAGTCGAGACTCACCATCTCATCATCGACTTCAAAGCCGCATATGATAGCATTCATCGTCTTGAGCTCTACAAGGCGATGGCCGAATTCGGGATCGGCTTTTACGGCAATTGAAGTACATGCGAAAGGAGTTGGCCTTAAAGTGAATGAGGACAATACCAAGTACATGTTGTCAACAAACAAAAAAAACATCTGTTTCAGCAAAGAGGATCTTCGAATCATAGCCCCCAGGTTCGGGACGACAAGGAAGACCGAACCTCTGTTTCAAGGAACAAGTTATCGCGGATGCCAGTTGGTCTAGACAACTGGAAGCAGCGTGCCCGGGATCGAAGAGAATGGAAGGCTGCTGTGTTTCAGGCAGAGACTCTTCACGGGTCGGGAGCCCGTTAAGTCAGTAAAATATGTATTTCATGGATTCGGACACATTACCGCTGTGATATTGCACTATTTAAACACCGACCACTTCTGATTTCAAATACTTGGCCAATTATAATCACTTCATAATTATTACCATTTTCCGAGTCCGCAAGTACACTTAGTCCGCAAAAACAAGTCATCATTGTGAAAAACCATACTGCAACCATATTAAATTAAGTTTCCTTTGTCGAATTAAAAGTACCGCTCGATACAAAAAAAAAAAAAAAACGGCGGAGAACTCTTTTTCTACCAACTTTATTTACGTTTGAATATTTAGCACAAATTTCAAGCACATACGAGTGGTGGTACGTCTGCTGCGTAAAATGCAAAAACCCAAACTGAATGGTGTGCTGTCCGAGGTGATGTTTTAGAAATTCAGTGTAAAACTTTCTTTTACGCGCAGTCACCGCACAAACAAATTCAAAATAAACTTCTAGAAATATGTGCATATATATAAAAGCGACCATGGCCTTGCAATACCTGTTAATACCAACGGCTTGGAGGTGATGGCTTGAGAAACTGGGATCAATTGGCCACCAAATTGTTGTTGTCGCAAAACTCATCTGGGTACTCTCACTTTTAATGGCCTAATGAGTGGTGTGTGAGTAACGGCAAGCTAGGGCATGTTTGCTGGCATGGCGCATGGGCATCAATGTGGAAGAGGTGTGAATGGGCGCAAATTGAATGCGTCGCTTCTTAGATACTCTGATTGCCAATGACATTGTGGTGCCTCTGCTGGTGCAAGAAATCGTTACTATTTGTGGATTTCTGTTGTTTGGTATTGAACAATGATTAGAATGCTGTTGTGTAATTTTTAATTGAGTTTTAAAGTTGCATATGTATTTCATAATCATATGGATAACAATGTATTTTCATCACAATGACAACAACAATGGACCATAACAGATGTGTTTTAGAGGGAAAAGCAAATAAGTCAATTTAAATTAACATCTCTTGTACTTTACTCATTTAATTAACTCGAAAGTGATTTCTTTATGAAAGTAGCTGCTTACATAAAGCACTTAAGGAAATCATTAAAGAAAAAAATCCACATTTTTTATTATTATAAAAGCAGTAATGAAAAAATCATAAAAAATAATAAACTAAGCCATCTCCTAAGTGCACCCAGCTTGATTATTATTTGCCGAATCCAAACCCAATCAGCTGTGAAACTATATTTTTTAACATTAATTGAATAAATTAATTTGTTTTAAATATACAGTGGGGGACATATGTACAGATTACCGTTGCTTATCTCCCGTCAATCTGTTTCTCCTTTTGTGATTTGTTCCCATTGTGTAGGCATTTGATTTTTAACAGCGGTATTTAATTGCTCTTCTAATTGTGTTTGCAAATTTACATTAAGTTAGTAAAAAAAAATGTGCGAGCAAAAAAAATGCAAATGGCAATTGTGACTACCAAGGTAAGTATGCAAGTCAGATTAGAACAGCACAGATTTGTGGGCAAAAGTCAGATCAAGTCAGCACAGAAAAATACAGCCAAATTCAATTACAGCTGATTTTGACATTTCTCACGATTGTGTTCTACCTCAAAAGTAGGTGCAGAAAAGTTGTCCAGCACAGAGTTACTGAACACAAAAAATATCAGTCTTGTAACGGAGGAGGTCCTATCACGGCTTTCGTTTTCCTACCAAGTCCAGCGGACAAGTATAGGATCTACACAGTCATAGTTCCACCTTATATTTTTTTCCTCGCCAAAAACTCGTCTTCTCTTGTACATCGTATGATTCTACACCTACACTCAGAAAAAAAACGAGCTAAAATCAAGAATATCAGTGACATTTTAAGCCTATTCGTTGACGAAAGTCTGGTAAACTCGGAAAATCTTAACCCAAGTACAAGAATCTCATTTTAAGCTCATTTTTAATTAGCCTAACATTCTTACTTCAATACTATTTCGCGATTATTTTAAGAATGTGGTTCTTAAATTATGCCTGAAACAAATTTAATTTAAGAATACAAAAGCTAGGTTTTGGACCATTGTTAACTTAAATTAAGCTCGAAAACGCCGGGAATGAGAATGAATCCACCTTAAAATGAGTAGGAAATTCTTTGAACAAGATCAAAAATCTAATTTTGAGATTTTGTTTAGTAAGCTCAAGCGGCTTGTTTCAATACTATTTCGCGATTATTTTAAGAATGCGATTCTTAAATTATGCCTGAAACAAATTTATTTTAAGTATTCAATATCTAAACATTAGATCACTGTAAGAATATCTGGGATTTATTTTCTTCATATCTGTACTTTCAGTCTTTATGGAAATTAGAAAGGAAATACATTTTTCAACAAATCTTATAAGATACCTATTAAAAGAACAAAGAAAGCCATGCAGTTCAGTCAACAATAAAAGAAACAATTTCTTATTCAATATATCATTTATTTCAAACTTATCTTATAAACTATTTACATTGTATACACAAATTCTTTTCCCTAAATAAACTTTAGTGTTTCGTAACACCAATAAAACACAACACTAAAAGTATTACTTAAATTATGTTTTTTATTAAATAAAGATACACAGTTGTTTTTAGGTTTTAATAGTTGAAAAGTTAAAAGGCGTCGCTATTTCATCAGAAGGATGACAATTGAGAGAGATGAATCAAAAAATGAATTTTAAACGTATTGTATACTTCATGGTATTGCCAAACAAAAATATTAAAATGAAAATGAACGAATATTAGTATATGTTAATTCATTAAAAATGTATATTCACCACAATATCCCCCACCTAGTTATCGACTAACGATATTTAAGAGGAAATCTAACATGTCTTCCAGATGATGTCTTCTTTGTTTGTGGCTCGTTGTCGGTTTTCGATTGTTTTTGTTTTGCATCATTTGATGTAGTAATATTTTTCGAAGCGATGTCGTTCTTTTGTTCTTTACTGGTTTCCTGTTGAGGTATTGCTGTTGGTGTTGTTGTATCGTCGAATATGTATGCGGCCTTTAAACGATCGATCGATATTTTTGTCACTCGCTGATTTATTTTTAAAACGAAGTATTTTTCAGATTTGGATATTACTTCAAACGGACCTTCGTAGTTGAATTCCAAAGGCGTTTTTACACGATCGGTCCTGATAAACACGTATTTGGCGTCTCTTAATGCTGGCTGCACACAATATCGTTCCATCCCGTGTCGTACTGGTTTCGTCATTGGTAACTCGAGCATTGATTTTCGAAGTAATTCCACGAACTCGGTTTGGCTGGTTTTGCTTTTTCGCGGCATAAGGAACTCACCAGGGATTCGTAGCGGCGCTCCGTACACCATCTCTGCCGGACTTAAACCGATGTCGCTCTTAATGGTTGATCGCATTCCCAAGAGCACTAGTGGAAGCGCTGAACTCCAACAATTCGTCTCCGAACACTTGATGGCGGCCTTTAATGTTCGATGCCAATGTTCTATAATCCCATTAGACTGTGGGTGGTACGGTGTTGTGCGTAAATGTTTGATGCCGAGTATTTGCGTTAATTCTTGAAAAATAGCCGATTCGAATTGACGACCCAAATCCGTAGTAATTCGTAAGGGGATACCAAACGTAGATATCCAACCGCTGATTAGTGCACTTGCCACACTTTGCGCTGTTATGTCTATTAGCGGAATCGCCACTGGCCATCTTGTATATCGGTCAATGCATGTCAGACAGTACCGAAATCCATTTGAAGTTGGCAGCGGTCCGACAATGTCGATATTTATGTGCTCGAAACGGACATCGATGGACGCATAGTCGCTTAAAGGTGATTTCGTGTGTCGATGTATTTTTGCTTTCTGACACGGAATACATGAACGGACAAATGCAGCTACATCTGTGGACATCGAAGGCCAGACATAGTGATCAGCTACCAGTTGTTTTGTTGCTCTGATACCGGGGTGTGATAAAGAGTGAAGTTTATGAATCACTGTTTGACGAAAACACTTCGGTACGTATGGTCTTATTTTGTCTCGCAGAACGTGGCAGAAAATCTCATACGTCGAATCTGGAATGGATAGTTTTGATAACTTTATCGATTTATCGTTACCTTCGCTTAAAAGAGTCTGCAGTTCTGGATCTGTTTGTTGTTGTGTGGCCATCTCATCGAAACTAATTATTTCTTTTTGTACAGTATTAATGCGTGAGAGTAAGTCTGCAATGTCGTTGTCTGATCCTGGTAAATGACGAATGTCGGTTGTATACTGACTTATTAAATCAAGTTGTCGAGCTCTTCGTGGCGATGCTTTCTCACTTTTCTGCTTAAACGCGAAAATGAGTGGTTTATGGTCTGTGAAAACCATAAACTCTCTGCCCTCGAGTGCGTATTTAAAATGTTGAATTGCCTGGTATACGGCTGTTAATTCTCGATCATACGCGCTGTAATTTTTCTGCGCAGGTGTAAACTTTTTTGAGTAGAATCCGAGTGGTTGAATTTGGTCCTTGATGATCTGGTGAAGAACAGCGCCTACAGCATCGTCCGAAGCATCAGTCGTGAGTGTTATTTGTGCTTCTGGTGCCATATAGTTCAATAGCGTTGCATTTGCGAGATCGTCCTTGCAAGCAACGAAAGCGATCTCAGCCTCGGGTGTCCAATTTACAACACTGTTGTCATTCTTTTTGTTGCCATTGACCAATCGTTGTAATATATGTTGATTTTTCGTGGCATGCGGAATAAACGGACGATAAAAATTCAGCATTCCTAGAAATTTCCTTAAATTTTTTGCGACTTTCGGTTGTGGAAAATTTCGTATTGTTTTTACTTTATCTTCTGGCGGTTTTAATCCATCTGAACTGATTGTGTGGCCCAAAAAAGTTAGTTCTCGTTTTCCGAATTGACATTTATTAAAATTGATAGCCAGGTGTGCTTGACGAAGACGACAACATACGATGCGGATGTGTTTTACATGCTCTTCTACCGATTCCGATGCGATGAGGATATCATCAATATAAACGAAGATAAAATCGAGACCTTTCAATACTTCATTTATATGACGCTGGAACGTTTGAGCCGCATTTCTCAAACCAAATGTCATATAGAGAAATTCAAATAAGCCAAATGGAGTGATAATAGCTGATTTGTGAATGTCGCACGGTTCCATCGGAATTTGGTGGTATGCTCGCTGTAAATCGATCGTGGAAAAAACTTTTTTGCGATATAAGATACTGGTGACGTCGTGTAAATATGGTATCGGATATCTGTCGGGTACTGTGATATCATTCAACGCACGGTAATCACCACATGCCCGCCACTCTCCGTTCGTTTTTCTTACTAAATGCAACGGACTGGCCCAGTTGCTTTTCGAGGGTCTGCAGATGCCTTTTTCCAACAGATATTCAAACTCTTTTTTTGCCGCTTGTAGTTTATCGGTGGGAAGGCGACGAGCACGTGCATATGTCGGAGGCCCCTTTGTAGTAATATGATGCGTTACTTTAGAGTCGGTCGGTTTCTTGTTGGCGTTAATTGTAGCGAGGTCTTTGAACTCATGTAGTAATTGTGCGTAACGTTCGTGCGTATCGTATGCCACTATTTGTACAACATTACATAAGGTGTTTTTTCCTTTTGATTTGAGCATTGTCATTCGGTCGATAAGTTGGCCTTCCTTAATGTCGACTAACAGATCGAAATGTTTTAAAAAATCGGATCCAATAATAGCACAGCTGACGTCAGCCAGTAGCAACGTCCAGGTGAAATTTCGTCTTAATCCCAACGAGAGTGTTATTCGCTTTTCGCCGTATGTTTGTATCGGTGTGCCGTTGGCTGCGAACAGCTGAGTTGATTTTGTTGTTCTTCGCTTAATGGTGTTATGGGCTGGTAGCACGGAAAGATCCGCACCAGTATCTATCAAATATCGTTGTCTTGAAATGCTATCGTTAATAACTAGGCGGGCTATCCGATAATTGTCTTCAGATCCGCCCGCTTGATCGGAGGACGTAGTTAGTTTTTTGGCGTATTTTTTCGATAAGCACACGGATCACGACACTTGCGAGCGTTTTGTCCGAATTTTTGATGATACCAGCAGAGTTCTTCGTCGGCATGTATTGACACGTTGGAGTGATCACGGGATTTTTGACGTCTAGAAGAAGCTGAACGGGATAAGCGTTTGAAGTTGCTATTGTTTTTTATTAAGCTGTTTATTTGTTGTTCAATACGCCCTAGACGCTTGTCTATTTCAGTGTTACCTGAGATTGATGGTTGCACATTCGAAACGACAGCTAAATTGTGAAACTCACCGACTTCCATAATTTTGTCTGCCAATTTTGCTAGTTCGGATAGATCAGCGTCAGATGCTTGTAATATGGCTCGCACTTGTATTGGCAATCGTTGCAGCCATAATGACTTTAAAAAATCCTTGGTTATTTTGTTCTTACCAAGAGCGCTCAACTCATTTAACAATTGTGTTGGTCGTTTGTCACCCAAATCGATGTCAGATAGTAATTTCTGTGTTTTTTTTAATTCGCTCTCACAGAAACGTTCTACAATACACTTCTTTAAATTGACATACTTATCTTTTTCAGGCGGATTAAGGATTGCGTCAGATATTTGGACCAGAACATTCGATTCTATTGCAGCAACTACGGTGTTGAATTTGGATGCATCGCTTGTTATTCCGGCAACATTAAACTGTGCCTCGACTTGTGCTAGCCAAATTTCCGCATGATCAGGCCAAAAAGGTGGAACCTTAACAGCTACACGGTTCACAATTGGGCCGATGTTCATGGCTGTGGCGCCAGAGCCCGTGGACGTAGAGTCTTTATTTTCGTTGTTCTGCGTTTCAATCATTGCAGATTCGGTGCAATAATTACCTTAAAACTACTGGTGTTCGTTTGTCGGGGTCACCAATTTAGTGTTTCGTAACACCAATAAAACACAACACTAAAAGTATTACTTAAATTATGTTTTTTATTAAATAAAGATACACAGTTGTTTTTAGGTTTTAATAGTTGAAAAGTTAAAAGGCGTCGCTATTTCATCAGAAGGATGACAATTGAGAGAGATGAATCAAAAAATGAATTTTAAACGTATTGTATACTTCATGGTATTGCCAAACAAAAATATTAAAATGAAAATGAACGAATATTAGTATATGTTAATTCATTAAAAATGTATATTCACCACAAAACTGTTCTCGAACATAGGTTTTTCCATTATTTAGAGGATATAAGTGTAGGGGTGGACTTGTGAAAACAGATATTTTTTTTATTTCGAAATTATTTTGTAATCCACCAATTTCAAAGGATTGAAAATGGCAGTCGAACCCATTAACGTAAATAGGTTGACAAGGAACATAAATATTTTCATTTTCAATTAAAAATTCTTTAATTTTATATAATTCAAAATCATTTCTATCGCTATTATTATTATTATTATTAAATGCTAGGTAATAGTTACTTTTATAACGTCTTCCTTTAAAAATAATTTCATTGGATACTTCAATGTTTTCAAAATTAATATTATAAGTATTATTTACATGACAAAAGTATTTTTCTGTGTTTACATTTTTAGTTTTTTTAGAAGGTACTTCAAAAATTGGCTCAAAAGAGTTTTCGTGATCAAGCAAAAATTTAGAAAATTTGATTCCAGCCTTAATTGCTAATGAAAATGGAGGATTAACCCTCGATGTTATGTTATGCAAATATGTTTTTGCCTCTTTATGTTTAGCCTCGAAACGCATGCCCCAAAGATATTTCAAAGGTCCACATTTTCTTATCGCAGCAGGGTAGTGAACAAGAAAATGGTGTTTTGGTTTTAATGAACCATAAAGATCGGTATATAATGAATGATGTCTTTCTATTAAAAATTGTAAACGGTTTAAGTCTTCAGTTTTATATTTTGATAACAAAAGTAAGTCAATTATTTGCAAAAGAGTGGTAATAACCCTCCAATGTTCATTACCAGAAGGTATTAAATCGCCAATTATCAAGGGCAAAAAATGAATAAAATATCCAATTTCACTTGCTGTCATTCTCAAGTTGTAGGCTTTTAGTCTGCCAATGTCTAAGTCTATGGAAACATTCCCAACTTGCGTTTCCCCATAGTGAAATAATTTTTTTCTGGTATTTATATTACTCAAAGTTAATACTTTATCTTTGATTAATGCAAGCAGTACATTACAAATATCATATATACAAACGCCTTCATAAATATCGTGCATAAGATCAAAGCAAACGTTTCCTGTAACATGAAAGTTGCGTAAATTTTCAAAAATGCATTTCTCTTTTATTCCTGTTTCCTGGAAATTACATTCTATTAAATATTGCTGATAAGTATTTTCATTTCTTAAAGATTCTAAGGTCTCAGTTATATCATGTTGCATTTGTTCTCTTGTTCTTGTGCAAGCCCGACAATATCTTTTTGAATTAAATGACTGCACAAAACCCAGAACACTATTTACAGCTAAATTATCGCCTATAATTAAACCCAAGACAAAATATACTTTTCGTACTTCATTTTCAGTTACGATGTCAACGCCGCCTTCTAATGTTTTGAGCTCTTCCACTAAGTGATAAAACGCCTTTTCATTTCCCATAGTTTTAACATTTTCGGAAGATATGAAAGCAATTGGAAATATATATTCTAGCTTTGACAGTAGATATTGCGGCATTGATGGGAAATTTATATAGCAACCACAAATAGAATATGTGTGACTACCAAGTGGGTTGTTTATTTGAAAATCGTCAGTGTAAAGAATATATGGAATTACTAAATCAGATGGGAAATCTCTAGTTTTTTTTTTAAAAATGTCTGCACTTTGAAAACTGCATAGTTCTTTTTCAAATAGGCTTCTTTCGGAATTTTTTAGCGTATTATCCAAAAGCATAGGAATTTCAAAAATGGATTTAAAAGTGAAATATAAAGGCTTGATATAAATACTAGTTGACTTTGGAGCTAAAGTAGGATTACCATGAGAAATTACTGCAGAAATTTTTTGAGTAATTGTAAAAGATCTCGGCTCTTCATATAAATTAAGTTGTTTAAGAATTTTAAAAAACCTGTGCTCTGTTTTAATGTCTTCAAATGGATTTTTGCAAACATTTAATAGGTATTTTAAATCTTCCGGGATTTCAGAGAGCAATCCCTCGATTGCAGTACAGATAGCTTCAGTTAACGATGAAATTGTGTTTTGCAATTCAAGAACTTGATTCCTGGGCATGAAATTTTGTTCATATAATCTTAGAGATAAAACTAATGCCTTTTTTTTTAAATTATTCACAATTTCCGTTCTATTATGCGTCTTTTCATCAATTGAAACTGCTACTGAACTTCCACTACTACTTTCTCGTTGAATTTGAGGGATTTTCGAAGATGATGAAATACTACAATCGTTTGGTTCTAGTGAAATTTTTTCAGATCTATGTTTTTTTTCTAAATGTAATCTTAAATAGGTAAAGTTAGTAAATGATTGGTTGCAATTATTTTGAACACACAAAATCCTTAAAAGTTTTGTTGATAATAAATGGTCTACTTTGTAATGGGATATTAAAAGCTTCGGCTTTGGAAATGTTTTGTGGCATTTGCAACAAATGTACATTTTTATTATTTTTGCATATAATCGAGAAGACAAGTTATATTTGAAGATTTGGAATCAAATTTGGTGCTTATTTCAAAAAAATACTTCTGTATAAAAAGCCAAGGTTCTTGGCATGCTTTTGGGTACTCTAATGACAGTGTTTGAAAAATTTTAAAACAAATGTCCAACCCCTCCAGGAAAGAACTAAATTTAAGTAAGTCTTTGTCGAAGTATATATAAAAACCTTTTATGTCTGATTCCGATGATCCAACAACGACCAGAAATGGCTGCACAGTTAGCCCAGCTGAATAGTACTTGTTTACAATCTCATCTATTTGCTTTTGATAATCATTTAGGGTCATCAGTCGCAATACCATACTCTCCTGCGCATCCACTATCGTAGCTTTTTTGTTTTTCCTTCCAGAGGTGTCTTTAAATCTTACTGGTGATGGTAAAATTGAATTTAGAAGAATGGTGTATATGTAGTCCTGAGAATCTAGATTATAAATACATAAAAAAAAGCATTGTTGTATAAACTAAAGATAGGCAGGAAATTTTATAACTTTAGTATTTACCTATATTACTCGACGATGCTTTTGAAAACAATTGCTTGGAAAAATCGTTGTGAATATTGGCTTCATAAAATGTACGTATTTTGTTTTTAAACGTTTCCCATTTCGAATACAACAAGTGATTTTTTGATGGATAGATTATATCGAAGTCAATTTTAATCTTAACGTTTAAAAGAAAGAAAAAGATTACAAGATAAAGATTTAAATCAATTTAGTAGTATATTACCAAATCTGAGGCCCTTGAATCCGACAACTTTGCCCATGATTTCAGAAACTCAAAGCCTCCTAATTCTTGCAAGTCCCTTTGGCGTATGTGGAACGTTTTTTTCCAATTTTCACACACCTGATTCCAATTTGAGCTATCTCTGTTCAATGATGTTTTTAATGCAAGAGCGATGGATTCGTCAATTTCTACAGGTCCAGTTTTTGTTTCTGGAAGAGTGTGAGGGTCGTCAAATTGTTTACTGTTGCTGCTTTGATCTGAGTAATGTAATTTTCTCTTTTTGCTTCTTTTGTTTTTGTATTTTGCGAACAATTTTCCGCTGGGATTACATTTGCCTTTCCTTGGAATGTAATAATAATCCTGTGTATTGTAAAAAATACAATATGATTATTTATCGTTTTAATTTTGTTTCCGCAAAAATACCTTTACATCATTTTCAATTGGAAAAACTGAACAAATTTCATTTGTAAGTTGAAGAAAGTTTTCTGGCTTAAGCGCAATATTATTGCTAATGACGTCTTCAACAATAATATTAATTATGTCATCCCTTTGAGAGGCAGTAAGTTTTCGGTTTTCGGTTGCATAAGCAAGTACCGCCTTTCCTCTAGACGTTTCGTTTAAGAGTTCAGTTAAATCCTAAATAGATATTTTTGAATGCAATAAAAAACCAAACGTAAATGTTGAAATAGGTTAAGTTATTTACCTTGCTAAGGATTCTTCCATGTAAAAAACTACTTTCAGTTGAGGGGCTTACATGATTTTGCAACCAATCCCCGACTTTTGTCGGCAAAGATAACGTTTCATCATCGATTCCAAACTAATAAAAGATTAAAATCAATATTATTTTAATTCAAAATAAATTTAAATGGTCTTCAGTAGAAAAAAATTGGCGTTTTGTATTAACTCGTAACAGGCCTTACCTCAGATTTTCTCCAGGCAAATAATTTTTCACGAAATTCAACACGTAAACCAAGATGTGGCACTGCTTCTTTCAAATCATCTTTTTGAATGTATTTTAAGCTTCTAAATGTAATATTTGCATCTTAAATGTGTTAAAAGACAAAAATTATAAAATGAGTTTCAAAACCCAAGATAAGTTTATATGTTTTGCTTTTCTGCTTGTAACATAAACCAGTCATGCCCTATTTTTTCTTCTCTCGATCAAAGACATCTTATGAAAAACAACATGTAAAATTGCAATGACTTAGGTATAGGGAAACACCTCTTCACACAGGTTTTGGTGATTTTCTTTTGGCCATTTTCTATACACTGTATTGTACATAAATAATAACTTACCCTTCAAACAAGCAAAAATGTTTTCCAAGTTAAATTTTTTTAGCAGATCCTTTAGTTGTTGATCATCATCCTGTTCTTGGGAGCTGACTTCACGAATTCGGTTTTCAGTATGGAAAATTAAACTGGATGCGCTTTCATCCCCAAGCAAAAATACCAGTTCGTTTCCATTTACTTCATTTAAGTCAATATTTTTTATTAGATTTTGATTTTCACTCATTATAAAACTTTAATACTTGTTCCCGAAAATATAAATCACTGTTAACTCACTTACGCTTTTAAAACCGACGAAATAACAAAAAAAGCATACGACTTAGATCTTATCACGACGCGACGGTGAAACCAAATGAATACCTCTACCAGGTACGGATACATATTTTCATGTTCATACAGGCACGTTAAGTATTGTTGCGCTTGATCCAATCACGAATAATCTTGAAATAAGATTGTTTTGTTCTTAATTTGTGTTTAACTGTACATTTTTAAGATTGTGTTGGCTTATTTTAAGAACACAAACCTAACTTAAGATTTTGGCGAACTTAGTTTACGAATATAATATTGCAATTATAGTTAAAGACATTAATATACAGAATATGTAATCTCAAATCAAGTTTTTTGTTCTTAATTTAAGAATTAAAATTTGTTTTTAGAATAACGTTATTACATCAAGAATTATGGGTGTCCTATTAAGATTTAGCACGTAAGAATGAAAAAAATTAAAAACAAGCCTGATCATACTGGATTTTAGCTTGCCGTTTTTCTCTGAGTGTACTACACGCAGAATTTAAGTACATATAGTAGCTTCCAAGCGTACGGTTTAATTTTTTTTTTTTGGGCTGCACATAATGCAATCAATAGCCACTTACAATACATAAATCATGCCACGAACCTGCAATCCCATTATGTTCCAATTTGTATTTTTGTTTCCACTCTCATAAGCCAAGATTGTGGAAGAGGTGTGGTGAACTTCCGACAGGGGAAGGAGTGCCAAACAGCTAATCCTGGCTGCTGCGGCTACATTGCTAATATAGCAAAACTAGCGAGCATTCCGCTAATCCACTCTCTCCCTATGTACTTGAGCTATGTCAGCGGGGACATCACGCCAAGAGAACGGACGACCAGACCATGTTTGGGCAAAAGCGCTGTCATGACTTGTGAAAAGAAATGCCCTGACGAATGCCTGTAGTTTTGTGGTGAAAGTCAAAGCGGTCGGTTGCCCGGCTCAGCAAACAATTTGAAGCGAGTACAAAATCGTTTCGCGCCTAAAATTTGTGCATCCTAGTTATGGGTTACAAAGGAAAACGTGATCGAACAAAGATCCTTACGAAAAAAGGACGTTCGTGACGGGAGTGTTAACCGTATAACAACTTTACGCAGATTTATCGTAAATTCCTCACCGCTTACGTTTTTTTTCTTGCGTTTTAAAAAAAAAACTGTGACCTAGTGACTGTACCCTGACTCAGTGTGATAATACCCCAAAAACAACGCCAGTCTGTCTCAGTGAACTTTCGTCCGAAATAAGAGCAGTGCCCCTGCGAACCCCTAAACCCGTTCGGCAGCTACACCCAGCGCCTGCATAATCGGCGAAATAGGTTCTACGTCCATTAATCAAGACATTGTTCCGACAACCGAGCAGACCCGATCGCAAAAGTCAGTTAATTCCAATCGCAGACGAACAAACCCTCGTCCCACCTGCTAACAACCACCTGAAATTGTGTTCGATATTGCGATAAGCCACCCACAAGCATCACCTGCGGTACGAGTCGCAAAAACCAGGCGAACCGCCCAAAGATCCGCCAACCATTCAAGAGCAAACGTGACACGTCGACATCATACTCACGTCATCAAAATCGCTCCACAAGCCCTTGACGAACCATCATCCTCAACATCACCGGTAGCCCCAACGACAAACCAGCGCTACAGATCAAATCGCCGGGCAGCGAAGCGCATGTGATCTCACCTGGAATCCCGATCACCGAGCAGCAAGCAACGAGCCATACCAACAACATCTCCGGCATCAGGCAACATCAGTAGCCAGCGAAAGTGACGTTTTATTTTATTTTATTTTATTACATATAATATATGTTAAATTATAGTTGACCTTCTTCCCCCCCCCTTGTAATCAATTCCCATTTTTGCTTTTAATATATATCTTCGAAAAAAAAGAGAATAGCTTTTAAAACGGTATTGCAATAGAGAGTGCGTTTTGGTACAGTTTAGTGATCTGCCTAACCAAAGACAAATCATCATTTCTTTAATGTTTGTGTGTGAGAGAGTGGGCGAACGTTTTTTTTGCCTCCCCACCGAGTGGACATTTTCCTTCAACAGGTACACCAAGGAATCCTCATCGACAGGCCTATCGACGCGGAAACCAAGGTAAGAGTAACATCTTATTAATCACAACCACACAAATTGATGATATTAATATAAAAAGGGTTGCCAAGTGGCAATATTGTTTTGAGATTTACTAAGGGTTACCAAGTCGCATTAATCTTTCCATTTTTACTTGTTGCTAAATAATAGTGCATATAAGATATAAATTAAATCTATAAAAGACCAATATCAAAAAAGGAAGGAGAATTATTACAATAAATTTAACCTAAAGAACCGGGAAGTAAATTAAATAAACTAAACTAAAGGTCATTATATTAGGTCTATAAAATAAAATATATAGTATTAATTAATATCGATTGTGGTATTACCAACTGCTTCCTAATTTGCTGGTAAAGTTTATGTCAGTTTAACGGCTGTCTATTCGAGATATCGGATTATATATTCAATTGTTCGGTGGCTTCCTCTTATTTTAGCGTAGTTTTAAGAATCATACTAATTACTTACCTTATCGATTATCTTACCGTATATAATATCTTACCTTATCGTTCAACTTACCTTATAGAATATCTTACCTTATATTATTGTTTATCTTACCTATCGAATATATATTGCTTTATCTATTATCTTACCTTATCTTACCTTAATTTGATTACAATAATGTCAAATTTTATTCTCGATCTCGTTTCTTTGATTATATTTTTGAACTTACCTTAATGAATAATAGCCTCGTGTTGTTTTGGAATTATTTTAACTTTCTAACTTTAAGTTTATATTAATAAAATAATGTTTCGTTATTAATTGAAACTTTTCGCGTCTCATTTCGATGGTAAAACTGCGTGGTCCGTGTTAATGAAAGCATAGGGCTTTTCTTGGGTGCAAGCAAAATGCTGCGGCTACTTGCACATGGCTGGGAGGGTAAAGACCCGCGGGAGGACGACCATCCGTTCCTCAGTGGTAGTGGTATCCATTTAATTTTAGATTTCTCCGTACATTAGTAGTTTTCTTTCAACCGATACTGTGAGGTATCTTATGGTTATACTCATATCGAATGCATGCAATTCTTTATGTATTGGTGACTTTTCGGTATCTCGGATGCAAGAACCCACCCCGTCCGACGAGCTTGAGCTTAGGCTAGCAAGGCATGCAACCGCGTCAGAGATATCGAACTCTTTGGTCCTTTTCTCCTTTTCCTTCCGATTTCCCATACCCTATCCCCTTCCCAAAAATCTTTTTCTGTCTCGTTTAGGCGATCTCCTTATCTCCCACCTTGTCACAACACCACCTCCATTACAGTCTCAGATAGAAACTTTTTTTACTGAACACCAAAACCTGTACTTTTCTGTACTTTTCTGTCCAGCACAGAGTTACTGAACAGACCTATTGTGTATTGTGATTGTGATCGATATTTGTCGCTTGTAGTTGATCACAAATATCTGGTCGATACTTTTTTCTGAGAAATGTGAAAGAGTTTTGTGCGTATGAAATGATAGCAATTTCAATAAAAATTATATGTTAACAAGACTTAATTTTTGATTCAAATGCAGGACGAAGCAGGTAACTAAGAAAAAGCAGTTGGAGCTTCTATAATAACAAGCAAGGTTTTTTTAAGCGAACAATGCGTCCTCAGCTGCTGATTTCGGTAGACGGGTGACGACAGGGTGACAGCGGAAACAAACAAAATGAAAGACCGGAAAGAACAAAGAAGAGAAGAAGATGACTACTTGTTGAACAGGAGACGTAGAATACAGACCTCGCGTCGGCGGCAAAAAAAATCAAAATCAGATATTTGAAAGAAGCGTTGTAATCTGACGAATAGCGGAATAAAATTTGTATTGATTTAGAGCCCCCGCACACTACAGACTTTCTGTCGGCCGACAGTTTAGTCGGGCTCTTAATCAGTATGAAAATATATGAGAGTGCGCACACTACAACGATTCGATATCGGCCGATAAATAAGTTTGATAGGCTTCACGATTGCCTTCAAACTAAAGTATCGGCTAACTATCGGCCGACTACTTAATCAGTACAGCGCTCTTCTACGTGTGCACACTACAGACTATAAAGTCGGCCGATTTTTTCGATAGCTCAGTTTGCTGTGAGTTTTTAATTTATTTTCTTTAAATTCTGGATTTTTCTTCGTATTTAAATATGGAATTATGGACATATTTGGGCGTAGAGCAATGATTACCTCTCTGGAACATTTTTTATTAGCTACCATTAAGCGACTATTCTCTGCAAAATGTGTTTAACGACTAGCAAAACCAAATCGTTCGAGAACAGTCGGCCGATTGTTTGTCTAGTGTGCGCACTCACTACCAACCCGACTATTTAATCGGCCAAGTGTGCGCACTAACCAGCCCAACCCGACCAAACTATCGGCCGATAGAAAGTCTGTAGTGTGCGGGGGCTCTTATGATATAAATTATATATTTGAGAATATTATTCCAGGTTTCTACCGCTTCTTCGTTTCCAGAAAATGTTTCGCCATAATATGGTGTGTTCCTTTATTCATCGACCATCGCAATTATTTTAAATTACATACTTCGAACAAAAACATATAATTATGAAAACAACAGCTAAACAGTTGTCAAAAGTATGATGTATTTATAATATTCGCATTTTTATTCAGAGTAATCAATTCTTCCGTCGATTGAGTTACACAATACTCGTACCAAAGCCAAAATCAATCGACGCAATCGACGATAGTTGTGACGATCGTTGATCGACACTCACAATTTTTTATTTTTTATTTTTTTTTTTAATTAACTGGATCCTGCCCCAAGGCTGATTGTGTAGGGGACGCCGTCTGACCTCGAAAAGTGCCGGGCAATCACATAGGGCATGCTCGGTTATTTCGACCTCTTCTAAACAGGTATTTGACCTCATTGGAACACTCAAGTGTAGTACCTTTCAGGATGACTGGACCCAAGTTAATGATTCTTCTTTTCTTGAAGAGCACTAGAACGGTTTTACAGGGGTTGACTGAGAGTCCTTCCCAGTTGCACCATTCTGAAGCAATTTGTAGTGAATTTTGCATTACACTCGTGATGGTAGAATTGAATTTGCCGCTCACTATGATTGTTAGGTCATCAGCATAGCCGATGGCTTCATAGCCCGAGTTGCATAGTTCAGCAAGCAAATCGTCGATGACGAGAGACCATAGCAAAGAAGAACGGATGCCCCCTTGTGGGCAGCCTTTGATTGCCGTTCCTTCCACCGATATATCTCCTGCAGTCGATTTTAGAAAACGACTTTCCAGCATGGTCCTAATCCAGCTGTTGGTCGGTTCTTGTTGATCCTTCTTTGGCGAATGGCTCTTCAAATTAAGTCATAGTCAGTGTTGTCGAAGGCGCCTTCAACGTCAAGAAAGGCACAGAGGGCAATATCCTTGGACCGATGAACCCCCTCTATTTTACTGACAAGATGGTGGAGAGCATCCTCCGTGGATTTACGTTTTCTGTACGCGTATTGACTAGACTGTAGAGGAGAAGACCTATCTAACGTTCCTCTAATGTGAATGTCCAGTAGTCTTTCCATGGCCTTTAAAATGAAGAACGTCAGACTGATAGGACCAGACGATTTAGGCAGCTGGCTTGGCTTATTTCCTGAATTAGGAATGAATACTACATTAACCCCTCTCCAAGAGGGTGGGATGTAGCAGCAATTGTAGATGGCTCTAAATAAAGCAACGAGTGCAGGTAGTATTAAGTCCAGCCCTTTTTGGAGAAGTGCTTGAAATATACCATCTCCACCGGGAGTTTTAAACGGTTTAAATGAGCCTATCGCCCATTTAACTTTTTCTGGGCTAAATAACCTGCCAGATAGACTGTTTGTTCTTCTCTCGACAGTGACCCTATGATCTGTAAGGATAGAATTTGTGGTTGAACCGGGGGGATGAACCGGGGAAGTGGACCTGATGCAAGGTTTCAAGAGATTCTATTCGGTTCATTGTGAAGGTACCATCAGCTTTCTTAAGTAACCCTACATAGTTTGTAAGATCCTTAGCTAGAGCTTTATGAGGGTAGGCTGCTATCGGCATGTCAGTAATGTTTTCGCAGTGTCTTCTCCATTACTCACGCTTAGATCTTCTGAGTTCTTTATCATAAAGAGTGAGAGTGAATCTCTATTCTTCTCACCTATTCGTTCGTTTAGCACGATTGAAAAGTTTCCTGACTGTATTTCGAAGCGAAATAAGCTGGTCATTCCACCAGGGAGCCTTGCGATTGTTCGTACTGGTTTTAGTGACGCAGCTGCTATGAAAGGAGGTCAGTAACACATCTTTTAATTGGTATGCAGCTTCGTCAATGTCTCTTATGGAACCAATAGACGTAACTAGCATTTCTGAGTTAATGATAAGGTTTTCATGATACCTGTCCCAGTTGATTAATTTAGGAATAAATCTAGCATTTGACCAGATATATCGAATCTGATGTGTTGATGGTCCGACATCGAGGCCTCATCAGACACATGTCTATTCACTAGATACTCTACAAGGGACACACCCCATACGGTGTGATGCGCATTGGCATTGACGCCAATGATGAAGTGGTGATCGTTTGTCCGGAAGAAGTCGATCAAGTTTCGGACCTCGACAGGTGGTATTTAGTCCGAGTCTTCGGGGAAGTATGCCCATGCAAACACAATGTTGTGTGTTCCCCTGACTGTCGGGATCTCGACGATAATAGCCGCTAAGTCCTTGCTGATCAATTCTGGAATGGGAAGAATGTTAGTAAGGCTGTTAACTAAGCAAGTTGCCCTAGGCACTTGCTCTCCAAGCTTATAAATCAACTTACAGGCATTATGCTTGAGACCTCTTATTTTTATGTCTGCCAATAGCCCAGGGATCCTGAATTAAACCCAGGGCAATTTTCTCCCCGGCGAACCGCTTGCTAAGGGTTGCGGACGCACCATTAGCGTGATGCAGGTTCGCCTGTAGCACTTTAAGGGTGCTCATTGTGGCTGCTGTTGGGTAGCCTGTCAGAGGAGTTGGGCTTTTTTAGGACCTTTCCCTTTCCGACAAGCGGCTAAACTAGGACGATCCCTAAACCGGTCCTTTGCTTTAGCCGTCACCTTCACTACTACCCTGGGACTTGCATGCCCGGCGGCTCTGCTCGTCGAAGGGCGGTCGCGAGGTGCAGCAAGCTGCGAGTTGTAGTTGAGTCTTATGGTTGCTGTTATTCCAAAAGTTAGAGACAACCTCAAGTTTGTGGATAAGAGATACGCGACGCCCAGCATCTTCATATCGTAACTAATCTGTCGCTGCCGGTAGTGGTAACTATAATGTGCTCGGTATACTATCTTCTGGATGGTTTTTTGCATTGCTTGAAGTTGTGCCATATGCGGTGCATTACCCCAAGCTAAGACACCATATCTCAAATGGGACTCAACCAGACCAAAATAACATTGCCGTAGGACTGCTGCTGGGCAGACAGTTTTCAGATGATAGAGAGCGTATGCTGATTGCCGCAGTTTCTTTGTTAGCGTTTCAAGATGATAACTCCATTTTAGATTGTAGTCAACAAGAATACCTAGGTATTTGTAGACCGATACGTTGTCTATCATCTCACAGCTTTCGTCATTGTCTTGTATCCTTAAATGACACCTGGATTTGTAAAGGCACTTGTGATCATGCATTTTAATTAGTAGTGGTTTTTTTGGTACATGTCGAGGACGTATTTGCATGACCTTCGCTTTCTTAATATTGATGACAAGGCCATGATCGTGGCACCACGCAGTGATGGCATTGAAATCTCTTTGCATTATTTCGACTGCTACTTCAACGTGTTTGTGGCTTGCAATTATGGCTGTGTCGTCTGCATACGCATAGCCCGTGCTTTGTTGTAGGACCGAGAGCATATCGTTGACATTGATGAGCGGTCCCAGTTTTGACCCTTGTGGGACCCCCTACTCTACTTCTTTTTCCTCACTGTATTTTTTGTATTGTATTTGGAAGGGGGTTGTCTCCTTAGAGACAACAAGCACGTAGACCTGTAGACCCATTGTACTTTGGTGAAGTACCACCCCATTCGCTGAGTTAGCGATTTGTTGCTGAGCTACATGTCGATCTAAATCTGCCCGTCGCTTTCGCAAAGCGAAGCAATAGGGCAAGATTGAGCTCCAGTAGATCAACGTCCCGTAGGACGTAGCTGCCTAGAGTGGCCTTTCTGATTCGAGCAAAGGCCGGACACTCGCTAATGAAGTGCTCAGCCGTCTCATCTTCTTCCAGGCACATCTCGCAGAGGCCCGAGCTTCTGATTCCAATTTTGTTCAGGTGCTCGTTTAAGGGAGTGAACCCAGTGACTGTACTCTTCGTTGATCTTAACTTCAAAATGCCTATTTCTCAGATAGCTTTCAAACCAGGACAAAATACCACCGAGAACACCAATTTGTTTGAGATGTTTTAAGATATTCTTATTGCACCCCGTCTCCTGCTGCCATTTTTCAGTGAAATTGGGCTGGATGAGGTGATATGACCTATGGAATTCTTACCTGGGCTAGGTGTGAGCGAAGCTCTCTCTTACCAATTCCAATAGGAATAATGACGAGGGGGATTTTCCTTCGTCGAGGACTTGAATGGATGGGGGGGGGGGGGGGGGGGGGCACAATAGATCTTGAGGTCGCGGTGCATCTCATCCTTTAATAATAATAATAATGATGTATATTACATTGAAACTTTTGATTTATGTAAATTTGATGCTGTTTTTTTGAACAACACTTGTACATACAGGTGCATAAATAATATGTACATGAATTACGAGAACCTGTGACCTGCGAAAACGCACAAAAGTTGATATGCTTTAATTTATACGACAATATCGGCTGTAATTTTATTAAAATTAGAAATAACTATACCTACTGAAATTATGTTATCAATTAAAAATACAATTAAATTATAGGCTATATAATCACTTCATTTATGCACAGTTGTATAAATATTCACCGCACTCGATACCAAAGTAAAAAATGTTATAAAAGTGCCAATTCACCGTAAAGGTTTCGAAATTCACAATGTGTCGTTTCACCAGAAGTATAGTTGGTGTTCTAATCGTGCTCGTAGTCGTGCACCACCTTTGTTTGGCTGAGGAATACTTTGAAAACTACTATGACGAAATCGATGCTGACAGTGAAGCAAATGGTGTTATTCGAAATGCCATACGCTGGAATATAAAGAAATGGCCAAACAATAGAATTCCTTACACCTACGCTGATGAGTACACGCCGGCTCAACGTGATACGGTTGATAAGGCTTTGGAATACTTTAATGAAAACACATGTGTTCGATTCGAAAAATGTAACAACGCCAGTGATTCCAATGGTCAACGAATTGTTGTGTTTACCACCAGTGGTAATCGATGCGGAACCAGAGTAGGATACCAGACAATACCGGCCACAACACACAATGTTTACATGAGCCCACTTTGCCTGACTATTCCCGGTGCTGTGCAGCATGAAACCATGCATGTTATGGGTGTTTTCCATGAGCAATCCCGTTCGGATCGTGACCAGTATATCGACATCGAATGGAATAATATAGATATCAAGAACTACCAGAATTTCATTAAGATACCTGTTGAGTATGCTAAGTCATATGACATAGATTATGATTACGGTAGCATAATGCACTATTCGGAGTATGCATTCGCAAAGGATCCTAAGAAGCCAACTATAAGAGTACATGCCGGAAAAGAGAATCCTTATTCGAGGCTGGGCCAGTTAAATAAGCCTTCAGAAAAGGATATACGAAAAATAAACCGAATGTACCGATGTCCTTAGGCTAATCGAAAAGTAAAACTTAATAAATAATTATTTTGTCATTAATTGAATTTCCTTTATAGTGGTTAAATAAATTAATTTATAATATTATACACATACATATGTAGTACAATATATTTACATTCTTGTCTTGATGTCTCGTGTGATTAAATCCACTGTCTTTGTTGTTGTTCATGTTGTTCATAGCTTTTTCACAGTCAGTCTCGTTCCATTGCACAGTCGAGGCTGATTGATGTTACGCAACATGATGATGATTGCAAATTCTGAAGTGGTAATCCGGGTAATTCCAGCGAATTTAGGAATTCAGTGGGATAGTTGAAACATTCTCATTCGCTAACTTACTTTTTTTCCAACTACTGGTGTCATTTGAAGAAGGTCCGATTCTGTTAAGATCAGTCTTGAGTTGTTCCCCGAAAGCGTTTACTTCTTCTTTTGGGCTCTTTGTAAATCTTTGAGCAATTCCAGGATTCTACAAAAGCAGCTCCACCATTCTCTGGTACTGCAATTTATTTGTTGAAATGTTCGATCATTAAAGAACAAAAAATGATTCACCCCAATTCCCAATGTCGTACTTCGACCCGTATTCATAGTCGTATTGAGAGTCGTATCGCATCCAAAGTCGAATGCGTTGTTCACGACAACCCATCGCATGGAATGCATTCCAACGCACATTTGAAATGTCACATACTAAGTGTCAAATATGAAATATCAATAAAGAAAAATTCGTGAAAAGTGTCTGGTTTTTGTTTTATATTTTAATCAATTAAAAAATGAATTCAGTGGACCTTTTTTTGACGACGACGAAGAGGACACTGTGGACAATTATACAAATAACACAAATGGGACATCTGTCAAATAATAAAAGTGGGGACTAATCCTCTCTTCTTCTTTTTTAGCTATTGAATATTTTCACAAAAAACGAATTTTCTTTTATTTTGTTAACAAGAAGTGATTGACATTTCACAAATTGTCAGATTGCTGTTTGATAGATGTCCCTCGATGGCTCCATGAAAAAAGGTCTGTTTGGTATCTTTTCTGTGTAAAACTTTAATCGCTGTCAAATTATAAGTAATTTGGAAAGTGGGGTAAAATGCTCTCAGCAGTGGAAAATTGTTTTTGTTTTCCATTAAAATGAGATTCGACAGTTGTCGTTCAACTTACACTCTAATTTGGCTCTCTTCTCTTGATTTTTGACTGTTGGATGTAAATTTACGTAAATTAACAAGTTGCCAAACAGACCTAAATTTGGCTCGTAGAATAATTCGTCATAGTTCCAATCCATTAGAACTACCGAACTCCTGGTGCATATGGGGTTGATAGCGAAATCCCGAAAACAAAATCCCGAACACAAAATCCCAAAACACGAAATCCCGAAATACAAAATTTCGAACTACGAAACCCCGAATTTGGAGAATTCGGGATATTTTAATACGTAAATATGCGACTATTTTATTTTTATTTGAATGAAATTGTAAATATCTCTTCGCGGAACTATTTTCTCATTCTTAAAAGAACAATTTCTTCCTATACTCACCATGCCACCCAACAAAAAACTAAGCAAACATAACACGAACTATAAACAAGATACGAAAATCGTTTGGTTAAGTGCACATGATGAGAATCAAAAAGCACTGTTCTTTTTGATCCATAAATTGATATTCATCGCAAATACTAAATTGGCATCATAACTATTTTAAATGTATGTTTTTTGCCACTAACAACCAGATCACTCACTCACTACCTTAAACCGAACTAAAAATTAATGTGGAAAAAAAATTATTAAGAGCTATGAAAGATTCAATTTTTTTTTTTGGCAAAAAATCCACCACCAATCGAAAATCCTGAAAAATTCGGGATTTTTCACTTAAGTTCATTTTTCGGGATTTTTTAATTCGGGATTTTGTGATTCGGGATTTTTAGAAATGCGTCATTTTTTACGGGATTTTGTTATTTCGGGATTTCGTAATTCGGGATTTTGTGAGGTTCCCATTCAAATCGAGTGGAATTGATTTTCGTGTTCTAGATTTCAATAGATCTGATGAATTCGACCGAATTCTAAATCGTCCTCGAAACAATTTAGAATCAGCCATTCTGTGTAATTTGTGCAATTGTGAATTTCGTTTTTTTAATTGTTTTTTAAGTGAAAGTGAGTGTATGGCAACTGTCCCTAAACAACCTTACAAATATAAAGTTTTATATATGTATGTACCATAAAATAAAGAATCCAATAAAGCAAAAAATCAAACAAAAAACACCGCATTTAGTCACATAGATTTATTTAAATACCATAACTTTTTAAAAAAATAACCGCACATGATTATTTTTCATTTATTAATTATAACTATTATATAACTATATTTTTTGTTGTACAAAAACTAAGGCAAATACGACAGGAAAAACTAGCACTTAGATCTAACAAAATTTGAACAAAATACATTAACTAGCAAATAATGTTCAAAAGAATATACAATACTTAAAATAGATAGATCAATTTTAATAATATGTATTTTGTTTTTAAAATAGGTATTAGAGATAAAAGTTATACATTTTTTCACATTTCATTTATATTAAAGACACTTTAATTTCAATAGTAAATATAAATATATTTAAATTCGTTATTTTTTTTTTTTTTTATTATTTGTAGATAAGTACAACACAGTTTGTAATATATGCGATTTAAAAATCGTTACTATTTCTTTCAAAAAAAAGACATAAAATCGTTGTTTTTTATTTTTATTTTTATTTTTAAATTGTTTATATTTTTGCTGTTTTCACTCGGTTGGCAAAATATAGAAATAAATTCATCGATGAAAAAATAAAGCATCAATGATATTCATAACATTTTATGCTATGATTTAGTTAACACACAATGAAGGTGAATTTTTGTTTGTAAGAAAAACAAAAAGATATTCCAATTTAATTAGCTACAACACCTATTTACTAAAATAAAAATATGGAATTTTAATTTTAATAATCTAACAATTATGTTTAAATGTTTACAAGCGTCTTACATGAGACAAGATTAAATAAAAACAAATGAAAACCATTTAAAGCGTAAATTGGATGGAACGACGATGCGATGTAGTTGGATTTGCTATCTATGCAACTTTGCTACACAAAACCAAGAAATCTGTTCAAATCAATAAAATAATTGTTTCCTTAAATCTAAACATCATTAAAATTCAAACCATCATCATATTTGTGCAATTGATTCGTTTAATAATATTTGCTAAGATTCAAAAAAATGGCAATTGTATACATAATAAGAATTATATCCTGAAAAAACAAATTGTTGCGAATTTCTTAATTTATAGGAGAAAATAAAAACACGTAGGTATGTAGGTCTTACTATTGATTTCAACTTGACAAATACAATAAAAAATATCATGGTGCTAACTGGTAGTGGTAGGAAAGTTGATGGTGGTGTATAAGAATACTTTCTTGATAAAAAAATATTCACTCAGAAAAAATGAGTCAATTGCGCTCCAGCCTTATAACCAAATATTCCAATTTCTTTTCATTCATGCTAGTGGACTAGTAAATGTACATATGTACGCCCATTTTTCATACCAAAACCAAAAATGGATACTTAATTGACCGTTAAAGATTCAAAGATTATGTTTTACTGTCCCTACAGAGCAAATATTGCTTGAAACTGATGGATGACAAAACCATAGGTACACTTTCATGTTAGAAAGAAACGGATTTCAATCCAGTTACTTATACAAATTTGGCTTATGAAAATATTAGAAGTGGAGTATTGTATCGTCAAAATGTTTAAAGATTGCAAATTCAGTGTAAATTAATAAACTATGCAAAGAAAAGCAAGCAAGTTAAGTGATGTATGATATTTACAAGAACTATGCATTACGACTGCAATACACGCCGGTTACCCAGCTCTCCAGTCAAGCAAGTTAAGCTCAACTAACAATGCGTCTAATCTACGGGAAAGACTTCCATGATAGTTTCAGTAGCATATTGTGCAACAATGCACATGAAAGTGTTCAATGGAAAATTCTGTTCTTTCATTTACTCAAAAGTTAATAGTTAGTACAATTGGAGGTGTTGTCTATAGTTACATTTGGGCACTTTTTAATTAACTTCCGTGGGAAATGTGTACAAATTTTGCAACTCTCCCGTAAAATTTCGTTAAGTGCTTCGATAACTACCTCCACTATATACAGTGGAAGTCAGAAACCATTTTGCGCATCATTTCAAACTCTACAGGGCTTAAAGTTGATTGACACTGTAAACTTTGCTTTACCATGCAAAATAATATTGCAATTGAAAAGTCAACAAATTAGGAATCATAGACACCTACTTACGTTAACTTACATAATGTGATTCAGCAATAAAATAGGAAAACATTTAATTGTATTACATCATGCCTTTTAGTACACAATGTAACATCAAATTGATTTATAAACTTTTTAGGTAATGGTAATACACAATCAGATAAACAGTAATATTAATATAAGATTGTACCACATGAAATGTTAGATTTTTTTTTAATTCTATTTAGCATAAAATCCTGGCTTTTTGACTCTGTGGACGGCTTTTATTACCTCTGCTCGGTTCCGCATTTTTTCCGTTTGTGAAACATCAGGAGAGTACGGTGCATGGGAAAGAAGTTCAAGTCACAACCGTAAAAGTGTATGTACCGTTACCCGTGAGGTGTGGGGTCTAGTATTGTAATGCTGTGATAGGATCAGACCCCAAAATTTGCATGCACATTGACGAGTATATACCAATTTCGGTGGAGTTCATAATTGTGAGAAAACCGCAGCAATACAGAAATTACGCTCACAAATGGCATCCGGCATCACTTGTGTTTATAAACGTCAAATAACCGCTTTCGTTTTGCAAATTTGCAGCTTATTTTATGTTGCTGCACTGCTGCGACATGACTGCTGCAGAATTTGCGTTCATAAATTTATACAGATTTTTACAATTATGAACTCACCTTTCCTCACAATATTTGATGGCGTGTATCGTTTTCAATGATTGAAAGTGATAAACCGTTACCTGTTATGCGTGAAGACGGGGGTTGGGGTGTGCGTTGGCTATCCACCTGCATCGACCTACTTCCCAGGTTCTTTTACGGTTGTCATACACAATCCACATTTTATTGCATGTGAGTATCCGGTACAAAAACAGTGTACCTTGGCGTCTTCAACTATGTTTTTGTAGTAGTTTTTGGGACTAGTTCAGTCTATGGAGTACCTACTTGTCGGTTTTTTTTACCTTTTATTTGAAAAAAAACTATCGACTATTTGTCAAAGCAGATACTCCCATGTTTTGTGCAATGTCCCGCACCGATATTCTTTGGTCCACATCTATGCTTTCTATTAAAGCATCATTATTAATTAACTGTTCCGGGTTTTCACGTGGTTCATTTTCAACGCTAAATTCTTACCAACGGAACTTCCTAAAAAAAACCGGTCAAATGGAAATTTCAATTCATCACGACAGAAAGTCCGAATTTGGACTACATGTTAAATGACGGCATGTCAAAAAAATTCTAGATAAAAAACTGTACTTGTAAAGACTGACGTTCAAGTACACGTACCACTGTATCTATTATAAAAAAAAATTCACCTTCTGCCATAGATGTTCTATCGAGAGTTTCTTATTACAATATTGCAGCCCTATTACGGTTAGCGACTCGCCGAAATTTCATTCGCTTCAATCGTCAGAGTTTAGGCGAATTGTGACTTCACTCTATAACCAGAAATCAATTTCTTCTGTCAAAATCACTCGAATTAAATTTTCTGGTGACAACGTAGCGCAATAATCAAGAGTTGTGGCCAGCTGGTTGTTGTATTTGTTTTATGTGTGAAATTTGACTTTGCTAGCACTACTGGCTTTCAAAACAATACGGCTAGTGTAATGAGTGGACGAAAAGTTTAAAATTAATAAAAATAATATTATAAAATATATTATTAACAGTAAAATAATGTGTTAAAATATCTCAAGCTTTGAAATAATCAGTCCTCGCCAATTTGTAGAACTGGTCGAGTCGTTCGAGTTGACCTGGGCAAAAATTCAACATCCAGAATGAAAAAGAAGCACCCGTTGACATTCTCCAGGAAATAGTGAATAGTGGTTTCTCTGGATCGAATAGTTTAGAATCTGTTAGGAAATCCAAGTACTTATGATAATAAGGCATCATTGCACAATTTTGGGCGTAGATAATCGCTTTTTCTACTTGCTCTTGCTTCGCCTTACACAGTGTACGCGGCTAGTGTATGAACTCTGAAACTGCGAAAGTAACTTAACGTTCTTATGAGGTCCGTTTGGTAACTTTTTTGTGATTGAGACCTGTCAAAGAGTGAAATCCTCTTAAAGAGAGAAAACTTGATTAAAAGTTACCAAACGCTTTTGAAACAACACTTGGTGAAACCTGCCAATTTGTTTTTGTTTTCCACCAACAATGAAGATTATGACATTTCACAACTGTCAGATAGCTGGTTGACAGAGTTGACGACACTCAGCACAAGGAAAAGATGTGGCATAAAATACATCGCAAGCAGAGAGCCAAATGAGTGTATAAAAAAATTTAGAACCATGAAATTGTGATGGTTCTATGAAAGTTTACATAGTATTTCGAAAAATAGCGTGTTACCAAACAGACTTATAAGGTCTGTTTGTTATCTTTTTTGGCACACGGAATTGATACCTATCAAATGGTAGAATCCTCTCAAAGAGAGAGAAATCCTCTCAAAGACAGAAAACTTGCACAAAAGTTAACAAACGCTTTTCAAACAATAGTTGGTCAAACCCATCAATTTGTTTTAGTTTTCCACTAACAAAACAATGAAGATTATGACATTTCACAAACTGTCAGATGGCTGGTTTGACAGAGTTGGCTCGGCCCACCCCGAGGAATTGGTCTTGCAGAAAATACATCACAAGCTGAGAGCCAAATGAGAGTAAAAAAAATTGAGAGCCATGAAACTCTCAGATTCTATGTAGTTTACGTAGAACTTTCGAAAACTAGCATGTTACCAAACAGACTTATAGTGAGGTGAAATGTCAAGGCTGATAATTTATCATTTTATTTGTCTACTTTAACCACCGAAATCTATTTAAACGTTTAACTCATATTAAATTTCACTTTATTTCGCAAAATATCAAAACAATTCCGCATTTTGACACTTCGCAGCTGATATTTTCAGTTTTTTTCTCTGACAGCCCTGATTCTTTCCTCGAATATAAACGTTCACTAACCGTAATACCACGACAGCTATAATTCGTCAGGGAGTTCGATTCGCTAACCGTAATAGGGGTATTAATTGGATATTTCATGTGGTACAACCTAAATATTAATTTCAGATCTTTTATCTTTTTAACAAGTCCAAGTAAAAATTTTGTTAACACTTTCGTTTGATATTAAACTAATGTACTCATCGATTTTTATAAATATATGTATGTATTTGTATAATTTCTTATATAGTTTTTGTTCAACGTGGCTTATACAATAATTGAATTAAAAATCACAAATAGTTTCGGTTGCATTTATATTCTCTTAATTTCTTTTCTTTTTATTACTGTACTTACGCATTTATTAGAATTATTATATTTTTTTTAAATCGTATTGTGTATGTGTGTGGACAATCTCAAGCACTTTTCAACACCATTTAATATGAAACCAATTTGTATTGTGTTAAACATCCTCTTCTTAATTTATTTTCGTAGTTGTGAATGTGCTACATATATATATTTATATGTTTGTTTGTATGCATGTATAAACAAATGATGTATGTTAAATTACGTCAAGAAATCTTAAATATAATTACAAAATACATATTATTTATAAACATACATTCCGGTATGCAAGTGTTCTTTTCTCCGTACGAATATATGAATATATTTTCACTTTCAGTTAGTTATTCTTTTGGAATATGTATGAACATATGTATGAACATATGTATGTATATTGTATATAACTACATATTTTACATAGGTAGTAAAAAAAAATGATTTCATTCAATAAAGCTAAAATTAAAATATTTACGAAATAAAAGTACAAAAAAAATGTATAATAAAAATAGAAGGAATTTCTTAACACTATTAGTCTTATTTAAACAAAAAGAAAAAACTTTTAAAATCTAATTGAGGGATAAATTATTCTGTTTCGATAATTCTTTCAGTTACTGTAGGCGTTGACCAAAGTCCGAGAGCTGTTTATGCGTTACATATCCGCATATGTTTCCATTCATGGGCTGTGGGGTTACGATGTCTTTATTGCTGATCGCTTTCGAATATGGTATGCCAAGGCTAGAATCTCCCATAGGAGCAGCGGACGTAGCAGAGTCTTGAGGGTACATTGGTTTTCCTTTGGCATCAAGAGTTGTATATGCACTGTTTGCAGTTGGCTGGCAATAAGAAATAAAATAATTTTATAATGATTTGTTAACATCGAAAGCCGAGGTGGTAAGTAATAAATAAAGTACAGTGATTTCCGAAGTTGACATTAAATAGTTGCGGTGCAACAAAGGACTCAATGATGAAACTTTATGACCAATCTGAAGTTTTACACTGGTAAAAAGAATGACATACGAGGGAAAAGATATAAACAGCGTCCTCTAGGAAACGAATATGAAAAAAATCGAATGCATAGTTTTGACTTCTTAGAATTAGTTTGCTCATTAATGATTTAATACCGGGAAATGTCTGCTATATTTTCAACCCGCATTGGTTGTGTGTGGCAAAATTGATGTGAAACAGTGCGGATATCTTATTAAGTATATACAGCTGTTGTCAACTAATTAGAAACGCCGGTGTGATTATAGGTTTTTTCCACTTCATTGAAACATTTAGAGAAAAACGATGAGATATTTATTTTAAATATTATCCTACATGTATTTAAAGAAACAATAATAATACATTTTTATGTTTTGTTTTTTACTTAAGTTTTAGCAGGTGATTTAGTTTGAAAACACAGTAACAAGTTGGGACATCTAATTAGAAACGATTGAAAAAATGTAATAAAATATACATAGATCAAGTTTTTTTGAGCTGTTATCGTTAGTATTTAGTGGTAAAACTTTTTTGCTTCAATATTGCTTGACATCGAGATGGCATCGAGCTAATTCAAACTCTGTATATTTGGACTGGAATGACCTCCCATGCTGCCTTTACTTTTTCGAAGAGCTCTTCAAAGTGAGTGATATTTTGCGCGCAAACAGCCCTCTTAACATTGCCCCACAAATGCTCAGTTAGATTCAAATCTGCACTTGACGATGTCCAATCGAGAACTGTTAAAGAGTTGTCTTCGAAGAACTTTTTCGTGGGTTTCGGGGTATATTTGGTGTCATCGTCTTGTTGAAAACTCCAAAAAACCGGTAAATATTCTTCTGTCCACGCTAATACATTTGGCAGAATTTCGACATACTTTTCATTATTCAGTGTACCATTAATTGTATGAATTATCCCGACGCCGTCCCAGGAAAAGCACCCCCACACAATTATTGATCCTCTGCCGTGCTTAACAATGGGCAAAACGTATTTAAGATCAACAGTAGAATTTTTCGGGCGTCGTACACACTTCCTGACATCCGGACCTATACGATTGATTGCTCTTTGTTTCGTCGGTCCACAGTATGTACTTTCAATTGCTCACTGCCTATGAAGCATGTGCTTTGCCAAATTCCACCCGAGCGCCGTTTTCTTTGCCATTTGGTTACTAAAGGCTCCTTGCGTGAAATTTATCCACGAAGGCCAACCTCAACCAAATGACGCACTATAGTTCGTTTGAGTATTATGTCATTTACTTACTTAGTTGGCGCTACAGCTCGAGGTGAACCTGGGCCTGCTTCTCGCAACCATTTGTGTGTGCGTGTTATATTTTTGCACGAATGGAAGGGACCTACAGTTTTTTGCCGACTCCGAACGGCGAGTTGAGAGGCTCAATCGTGACAAATGATACTCTTTGATGCTGTCAGACATTCGAAAGAGGTGGGCACTGTGAAAAACTTTTAGGTGTTTGCGGCGGGATTCGAACCCAAGACCGCTGGCTCAGTAGTCCGACGCACTAACCACTTGCGCTACGGTGCCCATTATGTCATTTGCTCCACTAGAAATTGTGCGCATAATATTGTCAGCACTTTTTTTTGGATCTGCTTTTGACCGTCTTACGATCTTACGGTCTATTTGCTGTAATGTCTTTCGTAGGCGTTTCTGGCGTGTGATGTTCTGGATGTCTCTATATTTTCGATGATGGTTTAGCGCATTGAAAGCAATTTTTTTAGAGCACCCTAGTTACATTGCTATTTTTCGATATGAGAAATCTATTGAATTCAACTCTAAAATGACCTTTCGCGTAGCTGTGGTACAACTTTTTGCCTTTCCGATACTTGTAGCTTTACTTTTTCCTTAAAATGTTAGGTAAGAAATATTGCTGAAGGTCTTTATATGGGAACTTACCAGCAAAAAACTAGGTTATAATGAAATAGATGAAATTTTCACATACATTTTCAGCGTTTCTAATTAGCTGTCCACACAACCTTACCACTAATATTGACTATATAGGAATTTCCATGGGAAAAATGCAACTATGCTACTGCTATATTATATCAGGTGAAGAAATAAGTAGAGGAGAAGATGATAACGAAAAATTTACCGTTATAATAGAAACGATGTTCCACGAAGATCGCGAACAGAAAACTCAGTAGCGTTTCTAATTAGTTGACAACAGCTGTAGGTATAATTTATTTTAGTCCAAAAGACGGGAACTAAATAAACTCTAATTGTGCTATTGGATCCTCAAGGCCTGTCCCAGCAACACCACTAAACTTAAGATGAACTGTGGTAGCCAAAATCAAGTTTATTGGCAGTAGTATCATAAAGTGGAGCTGCGTGATGACAGGAGGTATAGGAACGTTTTTCACATGCGAGTGAGGCATGAACAGCTATAGGTTAATTTTTGTTTTTGGAACACCTTTAAAGGCATCCTATATAAACATTTTCAATTACAAGTGCCATCAAAGTATTATTTTCCAAGAAGATAATGCCCCAAGGTAAATAGTATCCCCCTGTACAACTACATTTCAGACTTTAATTTTTTTTTCTTTTAGCTTAACCTGCAAGTTTTAAATACGTTCAATAGCACTGACCAGAAATAGCACTCAGCAAGTCTAATTTCTATGTTGAAGTTTATCTCACTACTACAGAGCACCTTCTTCATTTCGCATAGTCACTTTCATATTACAATATTTTTAATATCTTCTCATTCAAAAGATATTGTATGCTCTTATAGGTTCTCGATTATTTTGCTGTCATTCCTTTGGAGGTTCTTCGCCACTTTGATGTGTCACTTTGTCGAAGGCTTTTTCATAATTCATAAAACATGTACTGGATGGTTAATAGTTTATAAATCGCATTGGTAGAGATGAGTAAAAAAACAAATGGTGGTGCCACTTGCAATTATAACAGAAAAAGGGAACATCAGCTGGGAAAAAAGTTGCTTACACCAGCTGTTTTTCTTTCGAACTGTTTGTGCAATTTACTTGACTCTTTTCCGAAACTGTAAAGACCACATACTAGTTATTGGGAGATTTCGGTGTAGGTTGTCAGCAATGGAATCTATTTCTACTCATGCAATGGAATTCTGGCAGGAAAAGCTAAACAACGATGCGATAGCAGAAACCACAGACACACCTTTAGTTTTTGATTAAAAGAACGAAGTATCATATGAATACAATTTCTACCATCTATTTCTATACAATACAATGCTCGAAAACTCAATGCATTAAATGTTTATTTATAAACAAATACATATACAGTCCCTACAGACTGGTAACATAATTTTACTTTTAAATACCTGTTCATAAACAAGAAGAATAATACAAAGAAAAAAAAAACTCACCTTCTGGAAAGCTTGTGGAAGCACGTATCCTCCCATCCTCATTGATTTTATATAGCCATTGCCAGCAGGTCGTAATGGGACGGATGTGGCTTGTACTACAGGTGGTGTTAAGGTCTCCTCAGGTGGTGCCGTTTCACGAATATTCGCATTCGGACTATGCGATGGTGATGAAGTATACGAGCAACTAGTTATGTCATTTAACTCAACAGAATCAGTACTTTGGGAGCTTTTTTCACTATCCGGATGGTCAGAGGAGCATACGTAACCACTGTTTTTATCCAGACATTGGACACTATTTAAGAAGCCAGAATCATTCCCAATCTTTGACAATAAACTATGACTCTCTTTATCGTAGAACGGTTCATCACTGCTTATGATGTCATGGCGATTAATTGTATTGTCAATGCCTTTTGGCGTATGTATATTTTCATTAAGACCTTCAGGAATCACAAGTCCAATACTACTCATTTTATTGTACTTCTTGCGGAGGGAGTAAACGACTGCCAACATTACTATCGAAAGAACAACAACAACCAAAGCAACCACTGTAATTTTACTGAACTGAGCTTCTCCACATGCATAGTAGGAGCCATTTTCCCAACCTGAATAAAAGAGTTTATAACGATTAGGCTCGTTGTAACGTTTTAAAACTTCCAATGTCGCTTGATCACTTCCAAGGCACGTAAAGAATTCTGGTTTTGAACCTTCAGGCAATTCAGTTGTAGAGCCTGATGTGAATTTTATGTTTTCACGTTCATGTCGATGACGGAGATGTCTCTCGGAAGTATCATGAATCAGATAAGCTCCACCTATGGACGAATTTATTTCAGCATTTGAGTGACGACGTCTCTTGGCTGCACCTTGATGTATTGTTGCATAAAATGACGTATCGCGTTTAGAGAATGTATGGTAATCTACTTCACTCTTTTCAGCTACATTAACAGCTCGCACTTCAAACGTATATGCATAACTTCGATCATAACATGGAGGCAGATTAATTGTACAAATGTTGCCAATAGCGCGTGTGATCTGATTGGGTTCAGTTTCGTTATTTTTCCAGGTACTAACACGTATTTCATAAAATTCAACACGGCCAGATGGAACAATTGGTGGGCTCCATCGTAAGACAAGTGAGGTATCACCTTTGGTAATATTAACTGCGCGTGGAGATGACGGAACTGTAAATATAAATACAAATTAAAAAGGGAATTTCCAGTAACAGAAACTTAAAAATCTGTAAATTGCCAACAACTAAATTAACTGAAAACTGGAAGTTGTTAATTCAGAGCAGACATAAAAAATGATGCATGATTTTTATTTAGTTGGTAATAAGCAATTTATACAAACTAAACTTAGGTCATGGCTGATATTGATAAATTGGAGTGGATAGACTATAAACAACCCGTGTATGTCATCAGCAAACCCGCTAAGTTTACCTATCCTTTACCTACCAAAAACAGAGTTTATAAATACTAAAAACAATCACCCCAATTCTCAATGTCGTATTTGTGAGTCGTATACGACTATAGCCGCATTTCGTAACAGCAAATACATTACAAAATACAGTTATGCTCGTATACGACTCACAAATACGACATTAAAAATTGGGGTGAACATCAGATCCCTGTGGATATAGCATATCAATAAATGGATCTTTACTCATTCATGCCATGAAGTCTATACAAACTAATAAAAGTATCGATAGTGCAACTAACTTTTGTCATCTCCGAACACATAATATCCAAGATATATTTAATGGACGTATTGTTTACATAAAGAACCATATCACATGCAACGTATGAGTTAATACATTTCGTGCAAATCTTGTACTCGGGTATTTCATACCATACTATACTAGGTTTAGAAAATATTGCTGGACTATCGCAGATGAGGCGAGAGTGTAGAGAAATGGTAGCTAACATTCGTTTTCGTTTAGTAAAATCTATTTTAAAGAAAAGGTTGTTAAGCTGTTAAGGGCTGACGTGCCAGGTGAGGGTCAGCCCTTAACAGCTTAACAACCTTTTCTTTAAAATAGATTTTACTAAACGAAAACGAATGTTAGCTACCATTTCTCTACACTCTCGCCTCACTAGCGGAAAATGTCCATATTGCTATAGGTGCTGTTAAGGGCAATATAATCTCACACTTCCTAAAATTAGCCGGTCTCAGGTGGAGCAGTCTGACAAACTGTGTCATATCCAGAAAATGATGGCCAAGTTACAACAGGCCCAAATCAAACGAACTGCTGCTAAGAACACGTGCAGACATTGCTAGAGTATTGACAGTCAGTACAGGACACTGGCCAATAGGAGACCATGCAGCCAAACTAGAAATCCCTCACAACAGTTTCAGTCGTAGCTGCAAAGATGAAAAAGAGTCACTTATTCACTTTCTGTGCAAATGTCCAGACCTAGCGAGAGCCAGGCAACGCATACTGGGCAAGCTCTTCTTCGACGACCTTAAAGAGATATCTTTTCCTAAATTCCACAGGATGGATATAAATATCCCAACATTACCTTCTCATAAACGGCTCACCTGAGGTCGTGGTATCAAAACGGCGCTCCACGCGCTATTTGGGGTTTCCTCCATCGAAACCACCACTTCTAACTACCTACCTAAGGACAAAGTAGGTAAGGTTAGGTTAAAAGAGGCTATGAGGCGATCATAAAACACAAAGAACCATAATGAACCCATCGCGATCCACTGGGACTATCATACCTAGAACGAAACATTTCCGTCCAAACATTTAATTTCCCTACAAAATTTTAAGATTTTACGCTGTTGGCAACTAGGCCAGCCTCTTCCAGTGTACTAAAGAAGTAATTCTCTGAACATTTCTTTCGAGAACGAGCAATAGCCTGACAATCACAAGAATATGTACATCCTCCGATGTACCTATCTCATTCCAGTATCTGTATTCGTCCGTGTTGGAAAGATCCATTCATTTGGCATGTTTCCTCAAGAGACAGTGCCCGGAGAGTATTCCTATAAGAGTTCTTAACCTTGCCCTATTCAGTCCAAGGATTACCCTGGTCCTTTTGCGGTCTATGGGCTGCCAAAGTGTTTTGGATACCCTATGTCCGCCATACATATGAATTTGTGGTTCAGTTTTGCCCTGATGCCGCATGATGGCTGTGCTATGTTCACCATCTCGGTTATGAGCAGTACCCTCCCCACTTTCCTTGCGAGCTCATCCGCAAGTCCATTTCCCTCTACGCCAGATTGTCCAGTTTGACCCTTATAGAGCGACATCTTTCTACAATTTCCGATTTAACGACTGTCGACGTAGATAATGATGACCTCATCTGTTATTAGCCTCGTCATCAACAGCTCCGCCGCTCTCCGCACAGCTTGGACATTTGCCTGAAATACACTTACGTCGTCTGGAAGTCTAAGACACGTATTTAGCTCCAGTTCTCTTAGGTTGATACCCGAGCCCGTGCCATCGTCGGTCTTCGACATATCCGTATAAACCGCAATATGTGTTTGCCGTGAAGGTAATGCATTCCCCCAGACTTACCTTCCCAAGTACAGCGTTTCGTACGGTGGTATAGCGAAGTCCAGAACTGGGAGGATGTCATCAGTTCTATCGATGTTGCCAATTGCACATTGTACGCCTTTCTGATTCTATCCTGTGAATTTAGATTCCAATTAAGCTTTCTATCTAGAATAATACTAAGATCTTTGCATGATCTGATAGACAGATATCAGCACCGTCTAGCTTGAGAAGCTTGAACGCTGGTATCTAGAACTTTCGGGTAAAAAGAACTAGTTCCGTTTTGGTGGGGTTCATGTTAAGTCCAGACCTCCTTGCCCATTTGCTGATGGTGGCTAACACGGCTTCCATGATTCCATATTTACATATTAAGAAATTTGCCCTGAACTATAATAACCACGTCATCAGCGTAAGCGGTGACGCTGATTCGACCAGGACCAGCACCCACAATAAGGAGTGCCTCTGCTAACTGATTTCCTTATCGTGGTGTGCCCTAGAGTAGATTTAATAATTCTTGTGCCTAGCTTTTTGTGCAGCCAGCAAGATATTTTTTGGTCTACATTAAACATATCCTAAGCATTTTTAAATGCGTTCCCCCTCTACATTGTTGAATGAACCTTCTACATCCAAGAAAGCCGGTAGGGCATATTATTTGTGATACAGGATACCTCCAATCTTTCCTTTCACCTCGTGTAGAGCAGTTTCTACTAATTTACCTTTCAAGCGTGTTGCGCTTCATAAAGTTGCGCTTTGCCACACTTACAACGAATATCCACAAGTTTCTCGAAAGACTAATAGGTCTGAAATATTTCGTTGTAGTGTGCCCTTGTTTGGCGACTTTGAGAATGAAGACTACCTTCATCTCCCTCCATGCTAGGGGTACATATCCTAATTTCAGGCAGAGCTTGAAAATTTCCATAAGCTTTGTATAGAGCAAAGGACCCAATGGCCCATCTTTCCTTTTTCCAGCTAACTACCTCGTTGATTCTTTCCTTAGTTATTGTTGGAAAATCGTCACCGATATGTCTAGTTGACTCCTCATCTCCAGGGGTATAACACCCTCGAAAGTGAGTTTTCAATTCAATTTTGTTTTCAAGTACTTCTTAACTGTCCTCAGCCCACGTACCATTACGTTTCCTGGTAAAGTTAGTAGCATTTGCCTTTTTTTAAATCAACTTGTTTACCCTTGATACTTCTCCAGTCCCTTCGATCTTTTCGCAGAATTGCTTCCATGATTTACTTTTTGCCTGCCTGTTGACATATTTAAAAACTCTTTTACCCTCTACATATTCGTTCCATGAATTTTCTTCACTTAATAGTTTCACCCTATTATATAATATCCTAACTTCCTTTTTCTTTGCATCAACCATTCTGGTTGAATTCCTTTAGGAGTTCTGCTAACCGAGCTTACATTCTCGATGGCAAACGTTACGGACCAAACAGTATAACATTGTTAAGTAAAATGGACAACTTACTTCCAATCAATGTTTTGATATCAACATCATTACTATGAGATGAGCTTTTTACTGTATGTGCAGTAACGAAAACTTTGTACTCGAAGAAACTGCTTAGATTCTCTAACTTAAAGGTGATCTTACTTTCAGTATCGTTACTTGTGCTATTGAGGATGTGATAATCACTATTTTGCCTGCAATAAAGATATACAAAAAAAATACATTTTATATTAAAATTGCAGAAGTGAATGCACTTGATTTCTTTACCAAATAGTATAAAATCGCAGATTGCCATTACTTCGCCTTGGTGGTAACCACGAAATAACAGCAGAATTACTAGTAACATTGTGATATTTAAGACTTCTTGGAGCAGATGGCGCTGAAATATAAACAATTTTACTAAGGTTTTGTGGATTTAAATAAAATTAACTTTTTACCATCCTCTGTGGTAGATGCTAGTACAGCATTACTCATTGGTCCAACTTTCGCTTTCGAATACATCAAAATAAATATTTTGTACGTTGTAAACGGCTCTAATCCAGTTATTGTATATTCCTTGGCCAGCTTAGAGATAGTTACCTTTGTCTCGTTGTTAATGCAGTTTCCAACCATTTCAGAAATATTACTTCCAACTTTACAATACGTCAAATTATATCCTTCTAATATGGCAGTGTACAAGCATTCGGTACTCCATTGAACTTTAATGCTATTCGATGAGATCGGCGTTGTTTCGGGATCCATTTTAGTCAAATCTGTGGCCACATCCGCAGTGCACATCGCCCAGATCATACCGGTGCTATAAGCGTGATAATTCGCTGATACAGCAAAGTTAAGAGTGTGATTTTGCGGTTCGGTGGTGTAATTATATGTATTCCTATCAAAGTGTCTAAAATTGATCGTACCCTGGTAAAAAATATTTCAAATTAATATCTTAACTTCGATTATTGGTATTGAAATTGGTTTTACCTTGCACTGGCTTTGTGACTCCATTTTCGATATACACCAAAACAAAGTAAAATCAATCAAATTTTCCATATCAATTGGTTTCCACCACGATATGGTGTAAGTCTGATTGTGGTATACTTTAGTTATCATTTGAATTTGTTCTAATTGGGTAGAACGGTCACGACTCGGGGCAACTTTTAACATACTTGCTTCCAATGATTGCCCTACTTGATTTTGACTCTTGACTTTGAATTCATAATGTGATGTGCTTTGCCATTGAAATGTAGCTGAAGTGTGATCCATTTGGGCTGGTAAAATGTCACTGTTGGGAAAATAATTTACAGAGTGGTTAACTTAGATGTTATGATATGTTTTGTAATTTTTAGAGGTTCACTACTCTCAGTGGGTAGTATGTTTGTTTGTTGCGACTGTTGCTTCATTTTTAAAAACTTTTATTCTTCTAGTATGTACAGAATGTTATAATTATGTACCTTTATAACCAAAAATAGACGGGAACTCATAGACGTTACTCTGACTAATAACTCGAATGTGAGTCAGTGGAACTTTTCCACTGATATATCCTTTTCAGATCACAGGATCATAGAATTCGTTATAGAAGAACCCAAACCACCGCAGGTAAAATATCGGATTCCCAGAAAAACTGACTGCGAACTCTTTGCCAGTGATGATGGGGAAAAGTGAACGGAAGCTCCAAGATCAGAAAGGGCGGACACCCTCAATAAGGAGTATTTAAAGTCACGTCCTTCTAAGAGCACGCGCGACAAAAAGTCACCGCCGTTGTGGAATAAAGAGCTTTCAGACATGAGGAAAGAAACGCGAATCTTCAACGCGGCAAAAAGACTCAATACTGAAGGAGACTGTGAAAGATACAAATCCAATTAAATGAAATTTAAAAGCGCAGTAAGCAGTACCAAACGCACCTCATGGCGTATCTTCTGCAACAATGTTGAGAACACCACAGAAGCAGCGAGACTAAGGATGATCCTGGCTAAAGAACCGTTGCTGAACTTGGGGAACCCGTCGAAAGGTGATTCTTTGAATCATGGGGCCATATGCATAAACGATAGTAAATGCTTTTACTGGTAAATTTCCATAGTACTTACTAATTGCCATATGCATAAAATCAAAGTAAATACTTGAAATCTAGTATTTACTACAAGGAATAGTATTTACTAGGTTCGGATGAATTTTTCTAGTAAATACTTAAAACGGTATGCATAAAAACTATTTCTTTCTAGTATTTACTGCAAATTTTGCAAGTTAGTAAAAACCAACTTGAATATTTTGTAGTAAATACTTTTGTAAGTTTTAAAGCAGCATATTTGCATTATTGAGTCTAATTTCAAAGCAATCGGTCCACTTTATTAATTCTTAATGGCACCGTTGTTACCTATTAGCTGAGAAAAATTTACAAGGAGCGAAGACTGCCTGGAAGTAATAATTTTAAAATGCCTTACCGTTTTGAAAGAGAAGACGTTAAGTGGTTAAGTGAATATTTTATCGGTAAGAAATTTTATTTAAAAATTATTATAACAATGGAATTATATATCCATACTGACTATAAAAACATTAGGTACTCAAACTGAAAAAAGAAGTGGAGCACCTTCCCTAAGAAAAGATGCGCATCTTTTTGAGATATGTTGGAGATCCAGGATTTCAAGTTGGCGTTGGCGCAGACCCAGAGTTTCATCAGAGTACTGTTTGTAGAACTGTACATTATGTATCAAATATATAGTCCAGAAATCTTCCCATTGGATTAAGTTTCCTTCGAATTACGAAGAACTATTAACTGCTTAACAGGATTGGCTTTTGAAATACAGTTTTTCATCGTGTAGAGTCGTTTGGGGTAAGAGTGCGCAGCGGGTAAGAAGAATTCACAGATTTCGCTAAATGCGAAAATGTGTGCTTAACTAACCGCCAATGAAAAACAACTTCTACGAAAATTTTCCAATTGACAGTAAAAAGTGGGCACCGTAGCGCAAGTGGTTAGTGCGTCGGACTACTGAGCCAGCGGTCTTGGGTTCGAATCCCGCCGCAAACACCTAAAAGTTTTTTCACAGTGCCCACCTCTTTCGAATATCTGACAAGCATCAAAGAGTATCATTTGTCACGATTGAGCTTCTCAACTCGCCGTTCGGAGTCGGCAAAAAAACTGTAGGTCCCTTCCATTCGTGCAAAAATATAACACGGACACACAAATGGTTGCGAGAAGCAGGCCCAGGTTCACCTCGAGCTGTAGCGCCAACTAAGTAAGTAAGTAAAAAGAAAAACAAAAAGAAAAGAAAAGCCGGATCTTGTTAAAAAAAAGTCAATTTTTAGAAGTGTGTCAGAAAAGCGTGGCAACTCGATACCCCATAAGTACATAGTATGTAGGCATAAACAGTGTATATGTGTGTTTGATTAAGGATACAATTTTAGTGGATAGTGTTATTCCTTCTTGGATTTTCAATACAATGAAAAAAATGTAGCGTCTAGGCAAAGAGTGCGCAGTGCTTTCTTACACAGTATTTAACTTTTTATATGCTGATTAGAATACAATTAGGATAATAACAATTTTTGGGCAATGACGTTCTGTCGTCAGATGCAACAAGCACATCATAGTCGTGGGTGGTAGGTTATAGCTCTATCTTTCTGCTTTTGTTTGTCCTGAAAAGTGCCTTGTATCTACTAAAGACAAACAGAAAGGAAATTGATAACCCAAAAGCAAATCTGCGAGGCTAGGGAGCTGATTTAAAATGAAAGCTGCCCATGGAAGGCTGCCGAAAAATTTAGTTTGAGTGAAATCACAGTTTCAAACCTTTTAAAGTACGAAAACTGTGACTTAAAATGATAACGCACTCTTACCCATACCTCTGCGCACTCTTACCCTGACTTCGTACGCAACTTGACTTCCTTTTGTTTTTTGATCAAAACATAGGTATGAAATATCAAAAAAAAACCTGAAATATTTTTGTATAAATTTGTTTGTTACCTGTTGTAAATATTCCAGAATCTAAGCTCGAAGTCCAAAATGCGCACTCTTGCCCCGAACGACTTTATAGGAGCCTTGGACTGCACCCATGTAGAAATAATTAAGCCCCACTTACATTCTGAAGAATATATTAATCGTAAGGGATATGCATCCATCAACATTCAAGCAACATGTAATGCAAAATTCACGTAAACACATTTGTTATAGTATATACTGGCAATTTCGGATGAAGTGGTAGTATTTACTTGGATGAATCCAGTATTTACTACAAGTATAAGGTTACCAGTATAGACTTAATTTTATGCATACCAAACGAAGTAAATACTATAAATCTTGGCTTCTACTACTAGTACTAGTATTTACTTTTACTTTCTACTTCTAGTATGTACTTCAGTTTTATGCATATGGCCCGTTATGAATAAACTACTTAGACACAGTCGAATAAAAGCAACAAGCAATAAAAGCAGATGATGCAGTGATACTTGCTTCGGGCAAATTAGCAACTACTGTTAACGAACTAGTGCAGAGCTTTGAACACGCTAAACGTTCGGACAAAACAATGTGGACTAGGGGTCACAACCCTCAGAGAACCGAAGCAGTGCTGTTCACCAACTAGAGAACGAAACCAGCCCTCAGGCTACCGACCATTGATTTTTTGAGAAAACTGGGGATCCAGACCACGAATAACACCGTGGATGTACTCTGCGATAGTTAGACGCATACTTACATACGGAGGATTGGTTTGGTGGCATGCTGCCTTGAGGTTATGGCCAAAGTACATAGAATAGCATGCACTGGAACAACCAGCGTGATGAAAACAACGCCAACAGCGGGATTGAAAGCAATTCTTAACCTCTAGATCTCTACATGCAGGAGGCCGCAACAAAGAGCGCTCGAACAATAAGCCAGTCAAAGTACTAGAAACCGAATGTATATGGACACACCAAGATACTTAGTAACTACATAAGTGGTAATGTCAACTCAGACTACAGTGTTTCATACTTGAATATCGAAAGACCCTTCTCGTGGCCTTTCCAAACAGAGAACAGTGGGAGAAAAACGAAGTATCAAACGAATCGAAGTCCATCCACACCGATGGGTCAAAATGGAAATAGGTATAGGAGCGGATTGCTTCTCGGAGGAACTAAGAATAAACAACTCCATACGACTCCCCGACCACAGCAGCGTTTTTCAAACTGACAAAGGCCGCCCAATTGGTGTCAATGATGATAATATCATAAAAGCAAAAGTAAAGTGATACCGCGAAGAACTTAAGGTTCTTAACACGCAGCGCAACGTAGAAGTCTGCTGGGTTTTTGGTCACAGCGGGATACCAGGTAATGAAGTCGCGGATGAATTGGCCAGAAAAGGCTTAGCCCTAGACAGAGAGCAAGCAGATAATACAGTTAAGCCTCCACTATTGAAGCTAATAACTGGTGGAAATCATTAACCACATGTGATGTATCAAGAAGACTGTGGTCGGGATACGATAAAGCAAAAACCAGGAAACGTACAGAAAGATAGGAAATCGCTGTCAATACTGATAGGAATGCGAACTGGCCACAATATGCTATTAACAGCATTGCCGCCACCAAAAGTGTCCCTGCCCCGCGATCACTGATCTATATATGTATGTTTGTACATATCTACCCGCTTTGGTTTGAAAATTGTTATTGCTTGTGTGCATTCATAAATATGCATGTACACGTATTCCGGCAAATCTATGTGGGGCGGTAGAACGAGTATAAGTCAAAATTTGGTCAAAATGAGATAAATATGTACATTATTCGATTGCAAATTTTATATATCATGTTTGGTAAAAGCTGTATCGGCCTATTGCACACACAAATGGTAAAAAAGGCAGTGCAAAGTAGCCTTACTGTATGTGACATAGTAGAAGGTTTATTTAGTTTTTTCCCTCTACTGAAAAATTGAGATTTTTGACTTATACTCGTTCTACCGCCCACCATAGAAATTGAAAAATATTTTCCAGAAAGTACCGTCAAACATTGAAGTAAATAATGTTGAAAGCATTAAATGGGCTCTACTCCTTTCAGCTGAAGTGGAAAGGTCATTTAGCGCTTCTAAAGACAGCCGGAGAAGATTATTACCCGAGCTCTTGGTAGATCAATGCTACTACAATTAAATGAGCATTCACGTTCCTTTTTCTTGTTTTTTTAATACATGCTTTTTTTGCCTTTTTAAGTCTTTTATTTTGCCTTTATTTACTTTTTCAGGTCAACAAAATCCTATCCCTGCTGATGACATACGCAGGAGATGCGATGATGAAGATGCAGACGACCCATTTCCTCTGTCACTGTCCAAACCTCTGCCAACTCAGAAATATAACCCTGGGCAAATTTTCTTCGAATATATCGACGAGCTATCGGATCTGCTCAAGTTTGCCAAAATGTCTGGATGGTTGGAATCAAAACACTGATACCACGGGTGGGAACATATAAGGTGTAACACAATGGGTTCACATTACTATTTCTATTCTTTGGTCGGATTCAAATGGCCACTAAGTTAACACATTTATAATAAGAGCCTAGTCCTCAATAACTGAGACACACTTAATAAAGTTCTCAATGTCGAACACGAGTTACAAGTTTTATAACCACAAGTTAATTGATTTTTATTACTTTTTTTGCATCATGCTCAATAAATACTTACAAAACATTTCCATCCCGTCGAACTTCTGTAACAACATATTCAAAATTCGGTCCATTCTCTCGATATTCTGGTAATTGTTGCCAATATAAACGTAGATTCTTCTCTGTAGGATCAATATAAAAACTGCCCACATCGATCGCCGGTGGATTATTCGGTCGCTGAGGTAGGGTAACAAATGACCCATAGTACGGTTCACTCCACGTTGTGCCATCATTAGTCGCTTGTACCGCCTTCATACGTACCATTAGATCGTATCGACGAAAAGCGTATTCCAAATTTGTAATCTCAGCCGAAAAATTTTGTTGATCTGAGCGCACCACCGAATTAGCATCAATATCGATCCAATCGAACTTCTCCGGTCGCAAACGGATTTCATATTGTAAACCATTTGTGTGGCCGTAATGACTGTACTTGATCACTTCCCAGAATAGAGTGACACTATCTACAGTTATATTTGTAATTTCTACGGCTGGTTTTGGAGGTACCACTAAACAAAAATGGAAAATAAATGTGAAAATATAATTGAAGAAATAAAGTCAAACAAAATCAACAACTTTAAACGGATACACTAAAAACTTACTGCTTAGGTATTGGTCTATTGTTATGGACTGGATCAGAGGAGGACCAAGTGTATTGTTTGATGTTAGGTTAAAATTGTAATATTGATGGCCAATACGATAGGACTTGTTGCCCATTGAAATATTGCAAATCCTTTCGTATGGCTGTTCGCCATTTTGAAGTTTGCAATCATATACGTAGCCCTGTAAATATTCAATTTCGTATGATTTACCGCGTTTTTTCGTACCTCTCCGATACTTTATGAATTCGATTAAACATTTGTTAGATTGGATTACAGGGATATTAGTAGTGTTAGCATGGGGAAAATTAAGGATTCGCATGCATGATGAATTTTAATTTGGTGTTAGTAAGAGAAAGCCATGCAAACCATAAATAAAAAAGAAAAACAAAAATAAATCGTGTTAGTAAAATAAAGTTAAAACAATTTTCATACAAACTCGTACAATAATTTCATTTCATTTTCATACATACTCATATAATAATAATAATAATAATATAATCATAATAATAATTATAGAGTGTCTATAAAGTGCACTAATATAAGTTAGCCGGATAGTTTTGTTTCATCTTTTAAAATAGTTACCCTGTTTCGATCTTTGACTCACTATGCAATAAAAAATTAAGTTTAAAAAACTAAAACCCGACTACGGGAGAAACCCTACAACCAAAATGTAAGAGGGTTACGAAGTAAAACTACCGATATTTTTGCCAACTCTCAGGCTTTTCCACATGACATTTTTGTTTTTACAGAGACTTGGTTAAACGCCAATATTTTGGACACGGAAATCTTCAACTCCGAGTTCCTTGTATATAGAAAAGATCGTTATATGGATAGTTGCACGGGATTGGGTGGTGGGGTGCTTATTGCAGTTCGTTCTCACCTCAGTTCCAGCTTAATCAATGTTCCTTTCCCTTTGAACACAGAAACTATTTGTATTAAAATTTGTATTGAGGACAAAACTGTCTTTATCATTAATTCATACGTTCCTCCTAATAGTGATACATCATTGTATTCTGAGCTTTCGCTTATCTTGGAATACATTCATGACTTATCCTGCTCGGAAAATAACATTTTATTGCTCGGCGACTTCAACTTGCCACAAACGATCTGGGTTCCATCGGAGGATGGATCCTATCTTACAGCATCGTTTTACGTCTTTTGACTTACAGCAAATCAGCTGTATTAAGAAATACAATAATCGAACTCTCGATTTAGACTTTTCTTCTGACGCTGTTAGTACTGTTGTTCAAGAATCTTGTTCAAGCATAACTAACATAGATAGACATCATACACCCTTGGATGTATTTTGTATTTTTTGACTTGAGCTGTCATATTTATAATAATAGTGACCCTAATGATGGCTCGTATATCTTTGACTTTCGACGGGCTAATTATCAGCAACTGTCTGAAAGAATAAGGTGCTGCAATCTACAAGACATTAATGTTTAACCTAATGTTGAGGATGCAGTAAAATGCTTTTACAGTATCCTAAATGATTGTATAAGAAGTTGTATACCAACGAAATTATCGACTAAAGATCTGAAAACTCTACGAAATAAAAGAAATAGAGCATGGAAAAATTATATTAAAAGTCTCAGCCCAAATGACTTTAATATTTACATTTCATTTTTCGATGAATTCAAAGTGCTTTCAAGCAGCTTATACAATGACTATATAAGCACAATGGAAACCTCACTTAGGAATAACCCGAAACAATTTTGGAGCTTGGTTAATTCCAAGAAAAAGTCTGACGGATATCCAGTAGGGTTTTCTTATAATAACAGCGTTTTTAATGACCCTGTTGATATTTGCAACTCTTTCGCGGATAATTTTCGTATATCGTTTAACGATGTACCGCTTAGTATTGAAAATGAATACTTTGAGCATCTCAAAGATGTTAATCAAGTTGGCTTTACTAACATTGCGTTAGACCTGCAGACCCATTTCGAAATTTATTTCATATCTGAAAGAAAAGATGATTACTCTTCGGGTCCTGACGGTGTTCCTCCAATAGTCCTGAAAAAATGCAGTGATGTCCTTGCTCTGCCGTTGAAGTCTCTTTTTGAGATCTCCATATCAACTGGACATTTCCCTAGCTTTTGGAAGCAATCGTTTATTACGCCCGTCTTTAAGAAAGGCAATAGAAATATTATTACGAACTACAGACCGATTTCAAAGTTGTCATGCACGCCAAAATTATTTGAGCAAGTTTTGTGTGAAAGCCTGACTTTTCTTTGTCGGGGTGTTATTTGTACAGAACAACATGGATTCGTTAGAAACAGGTCTTCTGTCTCAAAGCTGTTAATATCCTCCCATAACTGTTCCAATACCTTAGAAAGTGGTCGTGAGATGGACTGTGTGTACACTGACTTCTCCAAAGCTTTCGATCAGCTTTCTCATGATATTATTATCTACAAACTCGAGGCGTTAGGTCCCCAATATTTATTTAAAGAGATTTTAAAGAGCATATAAACCACATTGTGAATAAACCAAACTCAATGTTAGGTTTCGTTAAAAGGTGGTGTAAAGAATTTAAAAATCCTTATGTCACTCTCTCACTAGTTAACAGTCTTGTCCGTCCCCACCTCGAATATGCTTCGAAAGTATGGACAGTAAAAAAAATCTCAATACTCGTATTGAGGCCGTCCAGCGGCGCTTCATTCGATTCGCATTGAAAGTTCTTCCCTGGGACAATCCTTTTAACCTCCCCCCATATTTGCATCGGATAAAACTGTTGCAAATGCAGCCTTTGGCTCAAAGAGTGGTCAATAATGATATTATTTTCTATGCATCAGCAACAGATCTCAGGCCTAATTGATGCACCTGACTTATTATCTTAGGATTAAACTTTCGTGGGGGATCGCATTACCTGCGTAGTATAGAGTTACTGTATGTTCCTCATCACAGAACAAATTACGGGATGCATGAGCCTATTCACAGCATGAGTAAAATCTATAACTTAAATGTAAACTTTCTTGACTTTAATCTTAACAAGATAACACTAAAAAATGTATTGCGGAATGTAGTTCCTCACACATAAATACTATTATAATAATGTATATGTTTTCTCATTATTTGTTTATTTATTGCTAGTGGTGGTGTTGAAATGTAGCGTAACCTAACCACTAATACCAGCATTAAATGATGAGCCTGCTGATGCATATTCTGTCCTGGCAAATTTCTGCTTGTGGTTGTTGCTTGTATTAAGCACACCATGATATAGATCATAGTATTTAAAAAAAAAAATAAAATAATAATAATTGTAAGAATTATGTACATATGTATGTAGTTTACGCATTTAAAAAAAAACACATAGTTTACGAACGCATGCTTTTATAATATATATACCTATGTAATTGTTAGAACTAAAAGCTGAGAATACACTAAACTACCAATATGGACATATGTACATATGTATACAGTGATAATTTTATTATATTATACATAGATCCGGATGCACTTAAAACTATAAGAATGTAGCAACCTTATAGCCGTCCTGAAACCAGCGGAATATACTTAATATGAAAAAAGAGAGGAGTACGGAAGCATACCCTCATAAAAAGCTAAAGAAAACGAAGCAGCCCACAGAGGCGAAAGAAAGTAGCGACAACCCTGAAGAAATGTTAAGACCAGTTTTACGCTTGAAGATAGATAGACAGGCAAACGGATGGAGCTTTATATTCACCGACGCGATTCTCAGGCTCTTCTAACGCGAAAAATGTGTTTCGCAGTCCTGTATTTCGGAAAATGCCCTTTTAACACATTCACGTGTTTCGTAGGCTGTTCACCGACATCGATCTGGTCAAAAAACTGCACACTGGACGTTTAAGATGGCTAAGTCATGTAGACCGCATAGATATCAACGCTCCGGCTCAGGGAATATTCGATTCTAACCCGGAGGATCAGCGCAGCAGAGGACGACCTCACCTAAGGTGGCGCGCACAAGTAGAACAAGATCTCAACCAACTTGAAATGCGCAACTGGAGGCGGTTAGCTAAGGACGGGCTAACTTGAAGAGGTTGTTGGTTGAGGCCTTGGTCCACCCCGGAATGTAGCGCCACCTAATTAAGTAAGTAAGTCTGACTAGTTGCTTCCAAAATTTGGATCAGTTTGGGTTTTCAGATTTATGCGTTTAGTAAACAAGTGCCATAGGGGCGGGGCGTAAATCTAAGGAAACCACTGTTAAGGAAAAAAAAAAAATTAAACCTCCGGAAAAGTGGAAAGATACAAAAACATATCTCAAATCAATCAATAATAAAGAGGTATGCTGATAGAGGTGACGTGGAAAATATACCGAGGAAAGGTAGACCACAAAAATTCTTCACGGTCGAAAAGCGTCAAAAAATGCGTAAAGTGGAGCAAAATCAACAGATTAATGCCATCCTTCTATAGTAACAGGATTAGCTGAAGCACCTGGATCAAATATCAGTGCCGAATCGTGCGTAGGTATACGGGGAGTACTTGTCGTAATTTGCATTTCAAGCCATCGTGCCACACCTTATCAAAGGCTTGCGAGACGTCAAGAAATACGGTTGAGCATATCTTTTTTTCTTTTAATGCTTTTTCGATTACGTTAGTAATTCTATGCACCTGGTCAATCGTCGAATGCTTACTTCTGAACCCAAACTGGTGGTCAGGGATTAGATTATTTTCTTCTATAACCGGTTGGAGACGCCTTATTAATATCCTCTCGAAAATTTTGGATACGACTGGAAGAAGCAAGATTGGTCTGTATGATTTTACTTCATATGACGGTTTTCCTGGTTTTAAAACCATAATGACTTCCGCAACTTTCCATTGGCTCGGCACGTGTTTTAATCTGAGTGCAGCATTTATAATATGGAGAAGCTTAATTAATGCTTTTCTAGGTAAGGCTTTGAGAATTTCTCCGGTAATCAAATCATAACCAGGAGCTTTCTTAGGTTTTAGTTTCGCGATCTCACGTTCGAGTTCTCTAAGCGTCGCAGATCTGTGCGTTAAATCGTCAGATGGTGGAACTACCACCCTTGTGAGGTTGATGTTATCATGAACCACTTGACCATCGATCGGCTTAAAGGTTTCTTCCAAATGGGCGGCAAAAATATCCGCTTTTTCTTTATCTTCCCTTGCCCATTCATTTTGATTTATTTTAACACATAGATAGACACAAAGACATACATAGATAGATTGAAAGAGAATTTAAGAAACAGTTTCGAAAAGCTTCAGCTTTCTGATCGTTATGTATTTTGATAAGATTATCCGAAGCACACTGCTCTTAATATTTGATTATGGCTATTATACAACGTACTAAAACCGCTTAACTTCTCCTCAATTGCCGAATCTCAATCCAATAGAATATCTTTGGGCAGAGGAGAGGAGAGGCCAATCAAAAAAAGAGAGTTAAGGGCTACAATTGGCCTTAAAAACGCACTTATCGCATTATTCCTATAATCGGATCGAATATCACTGGAGACAACCAAAAAATTGGTTCTATATTTGACAAACAGGCTTAAGGAAGTAATAAAACAGCGACGATATCCAACAAGATACTAATGAATTATTCCTGGTCTACTTCATGTAGAAGAAACTTTATTTTCCGGATACTTTTGTGGACTCAAATATGAATGATTTATTTTTAAAAGTCTTATTATTACTGTACTGATTAGAGTTAACTTGTGTTTTGTTGTCATTATATGTATCTAAGAATGAATTTACAATAAATAATAACAACGAACAAGTTGAATTTTCTGTGCATTTTTTTGTGATTTATGGATTAATAGGTGAGCAAGGGTAAATTACGAATACATTTGTGGAGCACTGTACATGTGAAGTGCGGGCAATCTCCATCTACGTCAAGTGCCAACACATTTTGCCATATGTGCCATTACGTGAGCCACTTTATGTACATTGTTATCTGTACAGACACTAGTATTATTACTCTATCTAAATTATCATAACAAATGACTTGTAAGTAAATCGCACTAATTTCAGTTTCGAACTTTTTATATAAAAAAAGTAAATATGCCAGCCAGCGACGATTGATGAACTTCGTACGAATATCGAACGTGAAATTTCAGCAGTATCGGCCGATTTATGCTTGAAAACCGTCGAAAATTGGGTTCAGCGTCTGGACTTCTGCAAGCGTGCCCGTACAATAAAGAATTTCATTGATATCCAAAACAGTTTTTGTTTTATTTAAAAAAAACTTTTGTAGCGCTCTTATTGAAAACCCGTTTACATACATTTCCGAATTGTCACTGAGTAGAAGACACACAAAAACAGTTCTTTATCAGTGCGAAAAATCTAAAAGAAAAAAATGGTTGGTAATACCAAAACGTGCATACCTACTTCGCAAATTCTAAAAACATGCAAGTCATATACCCAGACAGTTTTAGAGATTCCACTTAACTACAATTAAATATTGTTGTGAAAAAATTGAAAAAAATTCTTATTGGTTTCGATGTTCTTAACTAGAAATAAATTTAACAAACAAGCTAATTGCAACGAAAAGGCATTAAGAAATTAATGAAAACCGGCTTTTACCCGAACAACATTTAAGACTAAAAATTAGTAATTTACTAGGAAATTAAAAACATGCATTCGTGGAAATGTATTAATATAACTGTACTGTGTGTTTTTTTCGCTTACGGGTGTATTAGGCTCGAATTTCAGATTGTAATCGGTGAAAATCATATTTTTGGGAACCGTAAACTTGCAGGTCATGTATGAGAAGTCATACCCGCGGCATTTAAAATCAGTGACAGGGACTGGCGGCGTACCTGTGTGAAAGAAATAAATAAAAAGATTAATTAAAATTCAGGCGAAACAGAGATAGCAACACTTACCAACGTCAACTGCTGTACTATCCACTCCGCTCAGATAACATTTGCAAACGTACCGACTGTTTTGCTCGGTAGCGTTGCGAATCATATACACGATTGAAGTCTCATTTACAATCTATAGTCATATGAAAATAAAATTCAATATAAGTTTTTGGAATTTCTAACAATAAATAGAAGGAAAGAAGGAGTAAAATAAAAAAAACACATAAAAATTGTGATAATGGCTATGATATTGGCTTTGTTGGAAAGATCATTTTATGTTATTACTGTTCGCTGGCTCGTATAAAGTGCAATCTGAAAGTCAAATTTTCGATTACTTTTTCAAGCAGCTGGAGGGGTAATCGCATTTTTTTTTTTTTTTTTAATTCACGCGCGTTAAAGGGATTATGAATACCCTTAAAATGTTTTACCCAGCGCGGACCATAGCGAAATTTAGGGAGGATGAAAGAGAAGATACCGATGCGCATTGGTCTTAAATGTTTGTATATCGTAACGGGAGGGAAAAATCGTGTTTAATAAAGCATTCTACCATTCGTGTTGAGCGGTTAAAAAAGAATCTCTATATTTTACTGTACGTCCGAGTTTGGGCTGAAGGATAGACTGATAGGCATTCCTTGTGAGACGTGTGTTGCAAATGTTTACTTTCAAGTCGCCTATCTTCTCTGGCGGCCAATTCACAGGTCCATTACGCGAAATTATAAGCTGTACATATTTGTTGTAACAAGTTAAAAACAGTTCTTTAAATATGTTTAAAAATCACTTATGCTAAAGTAGTTAAAATTTAATAAACAACTTAAATTATGTTTTAAATATTAATTCAGGTCATTCCTCACTAACTCTTTAAGTTACAGAATGAACACCATGATTTATGTAATTCCGCTATTAATCTGAAATTTTGTATTTAGCATTAACTTCGAAAGTAAATAAAAATTCGTACGGTCAAATTGGGCCGTGGTAAACATTGCACCAACAAACAAAGAAAATTGCCAAGAGAAGGCAAATCATATACAGAAATACTGCGTATTTGTTCTTGGTTGACCAAAATGAAAACAAATGCAATAAAATGTGAAAAAAACCAGAAACAAGAGATGAAAAAAATAACAATGCACCAGGACGATCGGACAATCTTGCGACTGTCCAAACAAAACCCAAATAATTCGGCAATCCAAATACGAAAGGAATTAAGTTTGGAACTGATTGATATGACTGTACGGAAAAGAGTACTGACCAAAACACATAAAGAGAAGTGCTTGCTTAGTAGCGTTTGTAAAAACTTTGTTTAATTTCTTGTGGAAAATAGCGAAACATTTTATGGACATATGAGTCCAAAATTATTTTATATGGAATACCATCTTCAGAATTGAATTTTGTTTCCTAATCCATAATCTAAACCTAATCCAACTAGGCCTACATATTCAAACCTAAGTTTTTTTGGGATTTTTTTAACATTTGTATATCGCCTATGCAACATGACTTCGTGGAAGGTCGTTCTAGGTTGACTAACTTAGTCCTTTTATCCAAATTTTATTTAAATTCAAAAGAAAGCGGTGTGCAGGTCGAATCAGTTTGTATTGATACGAAAGTTAGCGAAACTTGGGTTTCATTCAAACATCTTGGATTGGCTTTCCTCTTACCTTCTCAAAGTGAATGGTTTTTCTCGAATATGTTCCTCAAGGGAGCCAGTTAGAGCCGTTGCTATTTGTATTATGTACATAGGTACATGTAAATGAAACCCCTTAGCTTTTCAAAAAGGAAATGAATGTCTATTATTTGCAGATGATTTTAAAATGTTTTTTACAGTCTCCAATTTCTCGGATTGCTTAATGTTCCAACACAAGATTGACCTATTTTTGCGATGGTGTTCCGAAAACGATTTGGAGCTTAGTTTGTCTAAATCACACAGTCCCTATGTGTGGCTGGGTATGCTGCATTTACCAGAGTTTCTGAAGTTAAAGAACTTGGAGTTATTTTCAATAGGAAATTAAGCTTCAATTTGCATACCGATTACATCGTGTTTAACCCTTTACGGTCCATTTTTTTTATTTTTAAATGAAAACAATTATTTGAAAATAATATGGCATCTTAAACAGCTGTTAGCGCAAAGTATAAAGAATTTTTAAAAGAAATGGTATACCTACAACTTCTTGCAATAAAAAGTAAGTAACGAAAAATTAGCTAGATGAATTACATTATTAATTTCATTCTAACGGCTTTTATAAAATACATACATGTGTACATTTTGAATACATTTTCAAAGTAAAGAATGTAATTTGTACATAGACTTTTGTCAATAAGTGTACATACTTTTGTTCCTCACTGTACTAAAAATGCAAATTGATGATTCTACGGTATACCTGAATACATATGTCTGTATAATAGTTCATTCGTTCGTTCCAATCCCAAAGTTCACTGTAAAAAGAGATTTCAACTGAAAAAGAAAGCGAGCAAACGAGCGCGCACGAGCTCTATTCTATGGAAATCTATGTTTAATCAAATTCGTTTCAAATACGAGGAAACCATGCGATCCACTAAAACAAAATAAAACCATCCATGAGCACATGACGGAACGAATGAACGGAGAAATCAAAGAGATGGCAAGCACTTGCAAGTCGAGTACAAACCTGTATTCTAGAAGTATAAAAATAAACAAGAAAAAAAACAACTTACACGTATGTGCTCCTTTGGAATGATTTCGTTGCTAGATTCATTGGAGAACGTCAGACAGGAGCTGTTATTCTCATTAAAAAAATTTTTATTCATACGGCATGTAATGTCGACATCGCCTCCGATCGCGATCTGGACATGTTTTGGTTTCGTTTCTGAAAAATCAAATTTTCAAAAAATTAAACGTATGTTGGCAGTTTAATGGAATTATTTTAGTTGTTGGTTAGTTGGATAGATAAATAGATGGATGAGAATGACCATACAGGCGATTTAAATAAATGTAAAGGATGGTGGGATGGATTTATGCAATGCACATGTGATTCGTAAGAACTAGAGATGGAATTGTAAAGAATACTTACCACCAACATCAACGCCTGCTAGCACGGGTATTGAGACCAACCACAGTGTTATAAGAAGTATCAAGAAATGCCTGAAAAGAATAATGTGATTGCGTTTTAACTTGTAGTTTAGAATGATAACTACCTTATTTAAATTATTTTCTAAAAATTAAAACACATAGAGTGAGCCGAAAAAGTATTCGTCTGCTTCACCTTATTGCAAAACGATGATTTTTTTCTTATTTGAATAAATACAAAACATTTACTTTGCATATATCTTTTTCTTCAATTAAAATGGTTTCAATTTAAACTAAGAATTAAAGAATTATTCACTGATAGAAAAGGAAAATAGGAAAAAACAAAATTCAGATATCAATTCAGTACCGAAAAAGTATTCGTCTCGTAGGTCTAGTCAATAAAAACCAACTAAACAAATAATAATGAAATTAAATAAATACTTTGTGGATCCCCCCTTACATTTAATAATTGCTTCCAATCTTCTAAGAATTGAACCAACCAAGTTTGTCGTGACGTTTGATGAAATAGAAGCCCATTCCTCATAAGACGCAGTTCTAAAGTCCTTTTTATTGGAAATACGCCTGGTTCTGATTTTTTTCAAGGATATCACAAAGATGTTCAATAGGGTTAACATCTAGTGACTGCGGAGGAGTTTGCATATATATATGAAAGTGTATTGTATATATAAGAGCCACATTTTGTACTCCACGCAGTATGTTGTGGGTCATTGTCCGGGATAAATATGTATGTATATAGGAACTACTGATACCCATTTTGTCCGCACTTTTTTGAACATGATTCTTCAAAATGTTAATATAGTGTTTGTACTCCATAGTTCCTTCAAAAACGCACAACTCACTCACTCCATTAGAGTACATGCAGCCCTATACCATAAGAGATCATTCGCAGTGTATCACCGCCGCTTTTCGCCCATTTCAGTTATGGGTTTTCTCCACACTAAAACTTTGCGATCCGATTGAAAAATCTTGAACTTGCTTTCGTCCGTAAAAAACACTCTTTTCCAGAACTGCTCACCATGGTTTTTATACGTTTTAGTATATTCCAGCCGCTAACTGTTATTTACCTTGCTGATAAATGGTTTTTGCGAGCCACACGACCATGATAATCAGCTTGGAGGACATTTCGCACTCTTTCATCAGAAACGATTTCCCCATCTCAACTTCTATCTCAGCAGCAATCTTTGGAGCACTCAGTCTAGGTTTTTTTTTGGTTTTACGGACGATTTAGCTTTTTCCCTCTCCGTCAAATTTTGTGATCGCCCAGACTTTTGGAGCATTTTCATATTTCATTATTTTTTTTATCTTTAAATGATAATTTTCATCGTCGTAACTGGTCTATTTACACTTTTACCTATTGCCTTGTAATTTTTACCTTAATTTAATAGATTAATTATAATTTTTGTTCTTCTCTTCTAGTTTCATGATTTTTGCGACTCATGTCTTTTAATTTTACTTTTCTGAAAAAGATATGCACTACGAGCACTTCCAAAACCAACTTCCAACTACTCATGTCCTGATCGGATCAATTTGACTCCAAAAGCAGTGAATAAATCCAGCAAACTAATCGTATATTCATTTTAAATGCGTGAAGACGAATACTTTTTCGGCGGAAAAACTTAGGGATTTTGAATGTACAGTGGAACTTCGATAACTCGAACCATCACTTGCCACAAAAAAAAATCGAGTTATCAAGACTTCGAGTTATCAAGTAAAATACAAAATTGATATAAAAATGTATTTATTTGCAAACATATGTATCACAAAATTTGTCTTTAAATATAAACGAAAAAGGCTTAACGAATTTGCAACCAACTCGTTTGCATCATTGTCGATGTCATCGTTGTTGTCGAGCTGTGCAGATTCGGATTCACATCTGAATATCTCGACAATATTTCGACTATTTTTCCAAAAATAAAAACTAAACTTTGAGTTCGTATCAACCAATATACCAACTTTGTAGTGTGAGTTCTAACCCCTACTAACAAGAAATTTGACAATATTCTTACTCACACACAACGAAATCAAGATTTTCTACACGTATGTATACTAGGTCATAGGACATACAAACACTGTGCCCCCGAAAGCGATGCATTATATGTAAAACGAACATGTAAAAACACGCAGAATTTGGGAATTCCCCTTCAGAATTCGACTTATCGAAGCTGACGCCAAATAATGTCTTCGAGTTATCAAGACATTCGAGCTATCGAAGTTCGAGTTATTAAATAAAAATTACATGTAAATTTCAGTCTTGGCGCTATTGCCAACCAATTTCATTCGAGTTATCAAATATTCGAGTTATCGAAGTTCGACTGTATGTGCTTTTATGAATAAAAATAAAAATGAGACAGTTGAGTTTACTATTGATTTTAATGACAAGTTAACGCTTTTCATTCAGAAGTGGGTAGAGACGAATACTTTTTCGGCTCACTGTACACTTAGAAACATCCAGTTTCGTACGAAGATAGATTTTGGAGATTCTTCATTATTTTTCGAAGAAAAGACATTTTTCTTTTTCAGGTTTAATCATTTTCTTAATACAGTAAGGATAAGTCAAATATGTACTTATGTAAATACACTGCGGCATTTTCTCAAAAAAACAATAAAAATTTCTTAGCTAACACATAATTTTTTTCATTGTGTTGAAAAATGGAGTGTTTGAAGTAAAACATAGCGGTACTTTTAACTCTCTCAATGTCCTTATATTCTTGTTTCGGATTGTTCTTTCGTGTGTTATAAGTTTTGCGGTGCGAAATAAATATAGCAGACACGAGTTTCAGTCGCACGTTTAAGTGGCGAAATTAATTGTAAGCCGACAAATTATAATAAATCGGTGTGTAGTTGAAGACATTTAATGTGTTTAATTAAGTTTTAGTCAAATACACCTTTTTTTGCAACCAACAGAAAATGGCTATGTGAAAATCACTGTCTGTGGACGAGAGGCTGGGAATCCCAAATTTTCAAAGAAATGCCTTAACTGTTAGACAAATAGCGGAGAAAATACGCAGGAATAAAAACAGTATCTAAAACTTCTTAAAGGAACCTGGTCTGTAATTATGGGAAACAAAGCAGATCTGGTCGTCCACCAAAAGTTGATGAAAGAGCTAAAAGGCAAATTAAACGCTAAGCCATTAATAAGCAAATCAGTTTTTTCCAAACGAGGCTCCAGTTGTCTCTTCTAGTAACAACAAGAAGAGTCCAAAAACTTTTAAAGGAGGATAAATCTATTATATATCAATAGCGCTTACCGACACCCAAGCTTCTCTTACGGCATAATGAGGCAAGGCTATGTTTTGCTGAACAACTTTAATTTTTTTTATGGATTTCTTCCCAGTTTCATGTCTATAATTTAAAAAAAAATAAAGTCTTGGATATAATAATAAAATAAATATGTTTTTTTAAGTTTTTTGCTTGTCCGATATAGTTATTTTGCGCAGTGTATTTCAGAAAGATGGTATGTAGTGTAGGTACCTATTATACTTTTATAATTGAATTAGGTTAGGTTAGGTTGCAGTGGCTGCCAATAACGATTAGCAACACACTTAGGCCTTTAGTAGCCCATTGTGATACCAAGAATCTCGGGGATATGCATCCCCGCCACTCATTAGAACCATTTGGAGCTTTGTATAAATATAAAGCGAGATAGGCTTTCAACCGCTTTGTATGCTAGGTCACTGAGATCGTTGAAGAAGTATTCTCCTAGGTGTAGTTTCCTGTTACGGGAAAGAAGAGATGTTTTGGGCTTTCTTCCTCTTCCTTGTCTCTGCAACTTCCACAGAAGTTGTTCGAAAGGACGGCAAGCCTTTGCATGCTTGCCTATAAGGCAGTGTCCTGTGATGACACCAATAATCGTACTTATGTGCGGTCTTTTTAAGGGCAGAAGGTAGTTAAAACGGTTTAGATCCAGTATGTAGTCATCGTTGCATCGATAGCAGATCACAAGGGTTTCGAGTGTAATAAACGTGCTGATTGTCCGGCGAGAAGAGGCGACTCCTGTCAGCTAACTGGTCCTGAACCCTTTTTCGGGTTATGTTCAAGTCGCATACACTTAAAATTCAGGAAATGGAATGATAACCTGGCTGAATAATGGACCATAGGCAGGCCAAGAAATGCATACATACAAACGCTGGTTTTCTAACGAGGTGTTTGCCACTAAGATATCATCTTAGAAAAATAAGCCTATTACATTACATTACACATCGTAATTTTACGTGTCAAGAAACGACTTCATATTATTATTGTAAGTAGATATGTAATTCTAAAAATAAATTTCAAAAAAAAAAAATAATAATGTGGGAACGGTGCTGCTTTTGTATTTGAGCATACCGTTGTTGGTACCGCTTTTATGCTAAATTCAGACGATACGTTTTCGATACGTATTCTGTTACTATTAGAATATTAATCACGTAAAGGTATCAACATTTACCTAGTGCTTATGAAGCGGGAATTTTCGGAATGTTTATTGGTCATTGCTCCATAAAAGAACTACAGATAAGACATAACAAATTTTTAACATATTTTCTAGACGTGCTCAGTGTTTGAATTGATTTTATGGAAAATGTTTGTATGATTCAAGTCCGGCAATTCATAAATAATTCACACACCCCAAATCAAACGTGTTTTTTTTTTTTTTTTTGATGTCATTTAGAGTTGTTGTATTTATTTATAGAAATCGTACTCCTGTCAAGAACAATTTGGACTTTTTCAAAGGCGAAATTTGAGTTTTTTCAGAATATTAACCCTTTCGGTACATGTTTTTTGTTTTAAGGGTTAGCAATGATTTTTTTTTTAATTGCCACAGAGGCTCATACTAATAAGGATAGAAAAGAATTCTTGTTAAATTTTAGTTCTAAAGTGGTTTTTAGAAGCGATGCCCCAAAAACACAAAAATGTTGTCAAATTGACCAGACTTAACTTATACGATTATTTTTATTTTCAAACTATACGCCTATTATTTATCTACAAAATGACATCAAAAATGTTAATTAATTTGATAATCGACTTCAGTTTGAAGAACTCTCTTGCACGAGAGCTTAATGCGCACTGAGAGCAGATACGATCAAATTTTTTTAGCATCAAATGCTTGAACAGATACATCACGAAGTTAGGAGCAAATTTTAAACAAAAAAGAAACATTTATAGAGAAAGATTGGGATTTCGGAGTTACAAGAACCGTGTTGCCATATGGCATCAAAATACCGAAAGGGTTAATTGCCATTCCTGGTAAAAAAAAAAACATTTAAGCCATTACAGGGTTTTCTCCGAATTGGTGTCGGTTGGCAATATTTTGTCACAAAACTAATCATAAAAGTTGTTACTCAGTTCAAGAAAACTGAAAATTTTCGTTTGAGTCTATAAATGTTAACACCACTGTATTTCTGTAAAATGATTTGTATAGAATGACAGGATCATATTAACAATTCGTGTAACAAAACGGTTTATCAGAAACTTCAAAATGATCATGTGTTCGACAAGGATTTGGTAACGCTGTACACTGAAGCACAACTGATTTCTGTCGACTATGTAGTGTAAGATAAGAAACGACAAAGACATACTCTTATAATGACACATCTGGTAAAAAGAATAGTATGTACTACATGTTTAAAAATAGCGGAGTTATGCGGTTCCAACGAAACATCACCTATCGCGTCTTGATGAGAAGCTATTGGACAATTTTATTAATCTAATATCAATTGGCACTTATCACTTCCGGACACATAACCATATTGCCATAGGACATAGTAGGTTACGTAACAACATGCAAACTCGTATATGCGTGTATACGTACAGTTGCTCTCAAAATTGATCGTACACCCCATCATCCAAACACAATTTTACCCTTTTTTACAGAATTCATATAACACATGTTTTTATAGTAACAATAAGAAACAAAACCAAACGAAAGTACATTATTAATTTATTTATACACATGAAAAGGTGAAAAGCACTGAATTTCAGCACACAAAATTGAACATAACATTAGCGACCCACTATGTTTTTGGAAAGAGGTTATGTTTATCGCTGGATCGAAAATGAATGTACATATTTGGTTCAGATGGTAAACAAATTGTCTGGAGAGAACCTAATACAGGGTTAAAACTGAACAATATTTGCTCAACAGCGAAACATGGAAGAGGATGCATTATGTTATGGAGTTATACGCCAGCTGGTGGTACAGGGAGTTTTGGAATTTATTAGGACCACAATGGACAAAATAGAGTCTTTAGATATTCCCAAAAGAGATCTACATAATTCCACACAGAATCTGAGCTAGCCTATGCATTTTTATGTTCGACAAGATAACGATCCAGAAAATACCTAACTTTACTTACTTAGTTGGCGCTACAGCTCGAGGTGAACCTGGGCCTGCTTCTCGCAACCATTTGTGTGTGCGTGTTATATTTTTGCACGAATGGAAGGGACCTACAGTTTTTTCCCGACTCCGAACGGCGAGTTCAGAAGCTCAATCGTGACAAATGATACTCTTTGATGCTTGTCAGACATTCGAAAAAGGTGGGCCTAAAAACTTTTAGGTGTTTGCGGCGGGATTCGAACCCAAGACCGCTGGCTCAGTAGTCCGACGCACTAACCACTTGCGCTACGGTGCCCACTAGAAAATACCTAACACTTGTAGGCAAATGGTTGCTGTAAAATATTTCAAAACAGCTCAAAACTCCACCACAAGCACCGGACCTAAATCATATCAATCATCTGCGACAGAAAGTCAATACCCGGCTGAAAATAAGAAAGTGTTCAAACTTCAAACAAGAATAAGTTGAAAAAAAAACAAACAACCGTTGGAACGTACTCCCCCTCTGTCACAAACAAGTTAAAGGAGTCCTTGCAAAGAAACAGTCATTAATACTAAATGCGGTCATACTAAATCTTAATATTTTAAACTTTAACATTAATACCTAGTCTTTTGTCTCTGTCTTTACTTACTTTTTAATACAATGTACGCTCAATTTTGTGTGCTGAAATTCAGTGCTTTTCACCTTTTCATGTGTATAGATAAATTAATAATTTACTTTTGTTTGTTTTTTTTTCCTTTCTTATTATTATTACAATAAAAATATGTATGTGTAAATGAATTCTGTAAATAAATTATTTAGAAAAATATTTCTTGATATTGAAAAAAGGAAAAATGTGTTTGGATAATGGGTGTACGCTCAATTTTGAGAGCAACTGTACATGCGCCCTAATCTGAACCAACAAAAAAAATAACAAAAATCATAAAAAACGCCGCGAATTTTACTGATATCGTTATCAATTTATTTTTAAAAATTTAAGCGTTCTTTGAAACAATAAAATATGTATGTAGGTGTACCAATATACCGAAATCGAATAAAATACATACTTATACTTACATCACAGATAATATAGTTTACATAGATATCGCACGCCGAAGGAAAAAAAATTACTCGTTTTCAATCGTCTGTTTTTACTTCGAACTCGGAAGTTCGAACGATTTGTGTGAACAAAATTCAATCCAACAAAAAACGCAATTCTTGCGATCGTGTGTTGTTGTGCTATGACGTGCCCACTGCCATCAAATGATCCGAAACCGTGGAGATGTGTATTTTTTCTGTTTTCAACCCTTAACGTCATACATAAAACAACCACAGTATACTGAAATGAAAATGCGACAGCGAACCAGTTTCTCGATTTATTTTTTCATTGTTCATGTTCATTCGTCGTCGACTTTTCAGAGGCGCTGGTTGTTGTCCCGATGAATGCGATTTTTCAGCTACCTGAATACAATACATAAATGTACATACATACATAGTTAAATATCTGTGGTTTTGTACTCATTCTTTTTTTTTATTTACAAATAATTTGTTTTTGGAAACAAATAAATTAGAAGAAAAAATGTCTAGTAATAGGAAGTCAGGAGTTTCTTGTTCAGTATGCAAGAAAACGAAGAGAAATTTCCCTAATTTGAAAATGTTTGCATGCCCGTCAAATGAAAAAAATGAAATTTTGAGCCGTTTGTGGAGACAGGCCTGTGGCTTTCAGAGTGAGGGAAAATATTTTGTATGCCAAAATCACTTTTACCTGAATTTATTGGAAGAAAAATGCTAAAGAGGGATGCTGTACCTTCATTAAATCTAAATTGGAATGAAAATCAGATGGATTTCGATTTAGAAAATCTTACTTCCCCTAAATGTAGAAGACATTCTAGCGAGTCAGATGTAGTAGCATGTGTTAAATGCGACAAATTGTCAGAAAAATGTGTGAAATATGAAAAATGTATTTCTCAGCTCAAAAAAACGGTTTTCATTTTCAAACAAAAAAATAAAAAAATAAGACAACAAATTAGCAGAATGAGCAGAATTCATGCTCGTTTACGAGGAAATATAAAATCAAAACAGGTCAATTTAACAGCAGAGATTCAAAAGATTAAGATGTCAGAACATTCAAAAGTATTTTGTGGTATGCTAATGGGACTATCTAAATCAGAAAAATACAATAGCGATGAGAAAGAGCTTTCCCAAAATATTTTTTATCGCTCACAGAGCGCTGACAAATTTCTCCGTGAACGGCTAGGCTTTCGGCTTCCACATATATCAACTTTATATCGTTGGGCTCCTGTTAAGGGATTGCAGCCAGGATTCATAAATAATGCTCATAATTGCTTAAAATCGAAAATAGCTACATTAAGCCAGCGTGAACAAAACGTGGTTTTAATCTTCGACGAAATTCGAATTCGTTCAGACTTGACCTACAATATAAGAAACGATGTTGTTGATGGATACGAAGATCTGGGATTAGAAAGGAAGCCTTTGTATGCTAACGAAATATGTGTTTTTATGGTGAATGGGTTATATGACAGTTGGAAAAGCGTTCTTAATTATTTTGTTTCTGAAAATGGAATAAAAGCTGAAAATCTGAAAGAAATAATAGAGGCCAATTTAAAAATTTGCCAAGAACTCGGCCTGAAAGTTTGCGCTATTGTTTGTGATCAAGGCCCTAACAATCGTAAATTTTATAAGTTATTGAATGTGTCTGAGCATAATCAGTTTACCATTTACAATAGCCAAAAAATTTATTGTTTTTACGATTTTCCACATCTTATAAAATCATTAAGAAATTTGTTGCTAAAATCAGATTTGGAAACTTTAGATGGCAAAGTTTCTTTTAACGTTTTCAAAGAAATCTTTAATTTAGAAAGTGAAAATATCGCTAAGACTTGCTTAAAATTCACTAGTGCTCACTTAGCTCCAAATGCCTTTGAAAAAATGAGAGTAAGTCTAGCAACGCAAGTGTTCAGTAGGACATCAGCTGCTGCTATAAAAACGGCTCATCAGCTTAACTGCTTGCAATACACCTCAGAGCTCGCTCAGGCAACACAAATGTTTACAATCAAAATTAACGATCTTTTTGACAGCATGAACAGTGGTTCACAATATGACAAAAAGAGTGAAAGTGGGAAATGCTGCTTACAATTACATAAAAGATATTTTAAAGTATTTGAAGGCAATACAAAATTCCCCGAGCACACCAAGAAACTTTTGTTTGAAGGGATTAGAACAAACGCTTAATGGGGTTAAGCGAGGATATAGCTAATGGGTCGTTTCCTGGGGCAGATTACTTACTTACTAAGAAAATTCACCAAGACGTTTTAGAAATTTTGTTTTCTGTTATACGCATAAAGGGCGGCAATAATAAAAATCCCCCCTTTACAAGAGCATGTTATAACCACAATATTAGAGCCAACTCATGTTTCTTTGGAAGCAACAGCAATGCGATATTTTGCGGGATATCTAGCTCATAAAATGTTATCAAAACATACATGTCCAAGCTGTTTGCAAAGCTTCCAAAAAAATACTGAAAAAATAACATGTCCGTCTGAGTTTTTTATATTCGCGAAAAACTTTTCACAAAATAGTGATTTCGGCAGTCTTTTGGCACCTACTGATGAATTCTTCAGCATATGTAGGTTTAATTTCAAAATATTTCATGTAATTTTTAAACAGCGTCCTCACATGAAAAATATTAGGGAAACGATGGCTTTGGAATGCATTAGACAAACAAATTTAAGAGATCCTAATTGGTTTGATGAAAATAACGTTTGCTTTAATCATCGAAAAGACCTGCTTTATTTTGCCCTTCTTGTTCTATTGCGAAAACACTGTTCCTGGCGAATGAACAAAAGAATTAAAAGCAAACATCAAAAAATTCAAATTCTCTCAGCAAAAGGTGTACTGAATCGCAAGGAGTGAGTTTGAAATAGGACAAAGATGCTCTATTGTAAAACCTAGAGAGGCACGGGGACCTCACTTTAAACCAACACCCCAAGAGTGAGAGGCACGGGGACCTCACTTAAAACCAACAGCCTAGGAGTGCAGAACGAATGATTCAATTTAGATGATGACAGCCAGAGTTCCCACCCACCTGATCAAAACAAAGTGAGGATAGCAATATCCAAGCTAAAGTCCAACAGGGCTGCTGGACCTGACGGTCTACCTGCAAAGCTATTTAACGCAGCTGGAGATGATTTGGTAGTGAGCATACACCAACTCATCTCTAAGATTTGGTCAGATGAAAGTACCTATGCCAGATGAATGGAATCTCAGCATCGAATGTAGTATTTCAATATTTTATTATAATTTTCACTCAAATAATGGGTAGAGCAACTATTTCACTAAAGTTAAGAGATCTAATCAAAAGATTGATTGGAGAGTGAAAAGCCTACAAAATTGTGAAAAATATTTTACGATGTTCAGCTAAAATGATATTTACTGCATTAAAATATGCAGACAAACTGAAACCCAGGGCCAAAAACTAATACAACCCCAGGGGATGACCAATATATTGCAAGAATGGTTTGAGGTTAGTATTTCAACTATTAAAAGAAGATTAATAGAAATAAAGTTGGTCGGAAAAATACCAACAAAACTGACATATCTCAGCAAAAACTACATTGCAAAGATAATAAAATTCGCATCAGGATACGCTGCGCTGTTTAGCCAGCTTCTAAATGGCGGAGCATATTGTGGAGCGACGAAACAAAACCGTTCTATTCGGCTCTATTGGACGTTGTCAGTATGTACATTTGATTCATATTAACCCTTAGGTATTCCCTTAGCTTTTCCATTCGGTAATCAAAATATAGCAAAATAAAATAATAGATTCAAACTTGCACAAAAAACAATAATAAAGTAAATTATTGAGTAAATTATAAATTTTTGTAGGGCACTGCTATTATATTGCACACCACTGTTGTGGCTGTAGCTTCAAATGAATTCGGACTTCACCTAAAACCAATATCCCAAGAAATAAAATCTTAATATTAATTGATTCTTTTTCAAGATTTATGGCCGAATCACAATATGGCGTGCGCGCGGGCGTGCGTTGACAGATCGAGTAGAAACAATGGGTTCTTATGCTGTCACACAAAATGTTACCTCAGACGTTTGGTTCGCGTTTTATCGTAACTATCGTATAATATCGTAAGTTCGAACTCAACGCAAAAGTAGGCCTAGTTTCTACTTTGGCGTGCGTTTGACAGCTCACACACAGTTATTTATTACAGTATTTAAAAATTTTCATTTTGTGTAGACGTTGAAAAAATGAATTCCTTCGAGGAAAGATTAATTGCTCTTGTTAAACAAAATGACTTTTTATTTAATACAAAGTCAAGATGCTATAAAAATATCATCAAGCGCGACTTCACATGGGCGAAGATTGCAGAGGAGCTGCAAAAACCTAGTAAGTTTTTGAATTAAAATGTGCATATAACTCCATTCAAATATTTTCCAGTTGAGGAATGCAAGCAACGATGGAAAAGTCTACGGGACCGTTTTGTAAGGGAAAAGAAAAAGCTTGAACAGCCTTCGGGTAGCGGTGCTTGTGAAGCCGAGCTATGGGAGTTGTACCCATTGCTCGAGTTTTTATCCGATGCCATTAAACCCAGAAAGTACATACATAATTCATTTTATTTTTATATACCATATTTTAAAACGATTTTTTACTAGGCAAATCGGAAACTACGATACTGAGCTGATTTTCGATGAGAGCAGTGGGACCCATCATGACGTGTTTTCTCCATCACCTGAAGTCTCACCACATGACAGCCCAGTATCGTCTGCATCTATAATAAAATCAAAAAAAAGACCTCGTTCAGGTGAATTTCCTGTTAATGAGTTTTTCGGCAACTTGTCGCAAGCATTTTCGCAGCGTTTCAGTAATCCAGAAGATGAAAATGACCTTTTCATGAAATCGATGGCGCAAAAAATGAAGCTTCTGCCACAGGAATCCAAAATAAGACTGCAAAACAGAATATTGCAGGATATAAATGCTGAATTAATGTTGTACGAGTAAAAAATGAAATAAAAAACTTAAAAAATTAAATAAAAAAGAATTCAATAAAATAAAAACATGTTTTTTTTTTTAAATTTTATTGTTAAATAAATACGTTTTCAATTCATCTCTCATTCGAAACGCTTGTCTAGAAGGGAAGTTGGAGCCAATTGATCTGATTTTAGGGATGGGCGCTGTTTCCTCTCGCCATAGACCTCGATAAATCATTTCATCGTTTTCATTGTAAATATCGACGTATTCTTGTGGGCAGTAAGCTAAATCATTCAATTTTATAAAATTGTGCAAAACAACGGAGGCTTTTACTATATGCTCAGCATTTTCAGGTAGCATATTCAACGTTGTTTGAAGTATACGCCATCTTGCCACAAGAATGCCAAAAGCATTCTCAATAACACGTCTAGCGCGTGATAAGCGTTTGTTGAAATTATACTTTTCGGCATCTAGAAGTCTACCTGGGTACGGTCGCATTAAATATGTTTTTAATGGAAATGCTGCATCACCAACCAAGTAGTAGTTGAATATAATATCCGAGTTTGGAAGTACTGTAGGAGATGGTAAGTCTAGCTCACCCTTCAAAAGCTTTCTGCCAAAAGAAGATTCAGCGAATATTCCACCATCGCTTTGGCTTCCATAAGCGCCAATGTCTACTGCAGTGAAAATATATTTAGCATCACATGCAGCGAGAAGAACAATTGAATGGTGGCCTTTGTAGTTGAAGAATTCGGAGCCAGCGTTCGCTGGACAATTAATATTAATGTGTTTTCCATCAATTGCAGCAACACAGTTTGGTAAATTCCATAAATTTTTGAACTCGTTTGCAATTTGTTTCATATTTTCTTTAGAGGATGGAGATAAATACAAGGGCATCAACGTCGTCCAAAAAACGCCACAAACTTCATATATGATTAATGATACAGTTGAGTAGCCCATGCGAAAAATCCACGACAATACTCTTCTTGGAACTCCTTGAGATAAGTACCTTGCATTAAATAAAAGTAAAACAATGTTCTTCATATAAAAACATACATATATCCGAGAGACTAATTACATCAAAACCATAAACAAACGACAACTGGGTTGAATTGGCTTTCTCCATGATGTTTTCTCCAGGGCTGGTTCTACGAGAGTACGTAACAACTCAAAGGTTTGTGGTTTCATACGAGTTATTTTATAAAATTGTTCCGGATCCTTTTCTTGCATAATTTTGTAATTTAGGGCATAGAATCCTTCCACGTCCCTAGCCAAATTGAGTTCTCGGACCCATCGTGTTCGTTCGGAACCACTTCTGCTTTGTTTTGCAGCTTCATATCCAACATATCCCAAGACAGCAAATAATGAGAAGTCCTCTAAATCCATGATATCATCCATATTGAAATTTCTATATTTAACACAGCACCGAAATTAAATAGATTGAATGAAATGCTATTGAAATTGTTTTGACTAAAAAGCGCTCTTATGTATGACTGTTTACAAAAGTGACATTGACATTATTCCTTGACACGTTCGATTTTAGCAATGAGGTAAGTCATTAGGTCTGTTTGGTGTGCAAGTAATTTTCGTAAAATTATTGAATCTGTCAAAAATCAGAAGAATAGAGAGTCAAATGCGGTGTCAAAAAATTTATATATATATAGACATTAATTTGTGAAGATATTTCTAACATTTATATTCGTAAATCAGATAAAAAAAAAAACAAAAAAAAAAGTCGAACTCTTCTCTATGCAACGAATTCGTGTTCTAGAAATTTGAGGAAACATTACTTATATTCTGTCATATACCTAACCTCTTAACGTCCGACCGTCTGAAGCCATATTATGTGAAGCAAATTTCGATGGCGAGCGTTTGACAGAAAATATCGTAAAGCCGATATAAAGCCCATTAACGCACGTCCGCGCGCACGCCACATTGTGATTCGGCCATTACTTTCCTGCGTTAATCCTTTCTCACTTATCTTGAAAAAATTAAAATAACCTTGACCAAGAAATTCCTTGCATTGAAAGGGAGGCGAAAATCAGAAAAACAAAAACAAACACACAATAAAATAAAACGATGGAAAGGAAAACCAAAAATAAAAATATGAGGACAAATAAGCAAAAACAACATGCAACTTATTGAACCAACAACATTTGAACGAACATCATGTCTTTTGTATGATTCGAACGAATTCGTTCCAACTGGGACGTAGTAGTAAATCCCAATTGACTGAAAATGTGTCTTTTTTTTTCCTATGGCGTGCGACATCTATGTAAACTATATTATCTGTGCTTACATGTATATTTCACAATCATTTGTAATGCATAACTAGAAATATTATTCGTACATATTTTATTTCGCGAATCGATATTGATCTTTAGAGTGATACTCTAGGAAGACCTTTAATTTCCACTACATACTTAGAATACTTGTTAGAGGGGCATCTAAAACAGTTCTACAGGAAACGATCAAATTTCATCAGCAAAATTTGATCTCGGTATCAGTATTAGCAGTTGCTGTCTAACAAGAATCACTAGTACAGTACCCCGCCAAAAAATTAGAAACATTAGCCGTGTTTTATTATTCGCATGATCCCCATCCGATCAAGTGCTTAAAATAAAACGATCCAGATCATCTCAAATTTTAACTTTTAAAGATTGGTACAACTGCTTTTGTACTTTGACATTGACATTTGTCATATATTAAAACAATGGACGAAGAAGCAGAATTTGATTTTTCTCTTCTTTGGCTTTTTCAGCTTCGTCCACCTTGAAATTGATTTGAAAAAATGTATTATGTATGTTTGATGTGTGTACATACTCGTATGTAGTAATTTTCTTATCTGAACTTAGGATTTTCGGTCGTTTTCCGTTGTTTACTTCTGGTGATGTTTTTTTGTTTTTTTTTTCCATTTGACCGTTTTGTGTTTAGCGCGAGGTTAAAAAAAACGCAGGGTTACCATTTGTATTTTGCGAATCTCCAAAAAATATTTTTTTGATGTATGTATATAATGAAATTAAGTATCATATATTTTATTAAAAATACAAATTATGATAACTATTTATTACCAATTTTATTGAAACTTCAATAAAGGGGCCGCCTTCCAATAGGTCAACCTTCAGATTTAAACAATTTTTTTTATATAATGTGAGGAAATAACAAATAAATCCAAATAAAAGTTTAAATTTTCGAAATTCTAACTTCGAAAATCTGAAAAGTATAATTTTCTTATTTATTTGGCAAACTTATATTTAGGTTTGTAATTATTTCACCATAAGATATTCTGTATTCGCGCGAAATTTTTTACATGTGATAAAATGAAAAGCAAACAAATTGAAAATACAAAATAATATATTGCCCAATAAAATAAAGCGAAACAGTAAATGCAAAATATTTTATAGTGAAATAATTACAAAGAAATAAACTGATAGCTGCCGTAAATTCATTGCATTTTTCGTAAGTTTTTCAGCACAGACTAAGGCAGAGCGACCGATGCCCACTGAACGCGATAAAAACAGCCTGTCAAGTAATTTTTATGTCAAATTTGCTGACATTTGTACGGTTTTTGTGCAGATTTGTAGGGTTTTGTGAAAATCTATTGTATCATTGTTTTAACTTCATAAACAAATGTTTCTTCACATTAATTCATATACAGAACATCTTAGAATAACATATATTTACCAGAAAAAATAAAAAATGGTGAAAATTCAGTTTGACCTATTGGAAAGCACAGCCCAACAATTTATAAACTGATAGAATGATAAATAGCATTTTGCGTTCTATTTACTTTTTAATTTCTGACCTGGCAGTACCCATGTTTGACAAATCCTTTGACAGCATACCAACCCTCACAAAACAAAACGAAACCAAGTGGTGAATAGTGTGAACTAAAAACCAGATCACATAAAGAGATCCCGATAAAAAGAAAGATCTTCTTTTGTTTTTGTAATGCGTATAAAACGATGAATTCATTGTGACATTTAGTGCGAAGTTGCCATGTGCGCTTGCTTTATTTTTTTAGGAGGAAATTGTAAATTTTGATTAACAGATTCCGAATCAGAAGAATATTTTGTAGCTACAATTTCAGTTTCACATCGCTTGAATATCATTATGAGCAGAAAAATTAGTTTATTAGAACAAAATAACACTTAATGATATTTCGATTGCCAATAATATTTTTATATTCTAATCTGGCAACATTTACCCTTAACAATTGTCGATAATACAGCAACATTCAGAAACGAAAGTGTATCATAGTGAGAAATAGTCTAACTAATTTTGGATCACGAAAATTGATCTTGATTGTTGTTGTAATGCACACAAACTTATGAGTTGATCTGATCCGGATCAGATCACGGGGATAATAAAACACGGCTAATAAGTTCAAGAAATGTTAACATTCTTCCTTGGGCGGCAATTTTCCAGACTTAAACGCTATTGAAAATTGTTGGGCTCTATTAAAATCAAAAGTTAATTTGAATGTATTCAACAATACTAATGCCGAAAGGAAATATTGAGGACGTGTGTAAGAATGCCAGTGGCATCAACGATATGATATTAAAAAGCATGAATAGCGAGTTTGCCTAACAGAGTTAACAGTGTCTTAAGAAACTAAGGAAATTTGACATAATATTAAGCTTACTTACATTTACTAATTACAAAACAAAATAAAAAACCGCATCAAAAATGTGAAAAAATAAACATTGTTTTGATGTGAAAATTAAATGTATGTATACATAATATTATATACCACATTCAAATTGTGCATTTTAACCGTGTTTCTAATTTTTGGCGAGGTACTGTATACACTGTCCCAACCGAATAGTCAGACTGGGTTACCGTATTATGCATAACAATTCGCCGAAAATCGGAATGTAATACCCGTAGAGTTACCATCTGCTGGTTTAAAAACAACACAATTTGTTGAATAAAATAAAGATAATTGTTTACAAAGTGGACACCACCTCGATTTATATAAAAATCTAGTATGTTCTAGAGGGCATTTTTTTGAGTATTTTGATCTACCTATATGTGTTACATATTGGAAACGATAAGTTTACTATATACAACCTTGGCCAAATGTATTAGGCACCCCCTTATTTTTTTATTTGCTGTCAAATGCTATTTCGTAAGTATCTAGTTTGAATTCTATTTATTATGGCATTATTTTATGAAGTTGTAAGTGACTTTTTAATTTAAAAAAATGCACCAATGCAATTTTATGATGCAATTGCGGGTTTATGCGCTTTATTCGGTGAAGGACCAGTGTGAGATTATTGCTCGAAATCGCCCGACGCGTGATCAATTTGCCTTTGTTTTTTTTTTTCAAAATAGTGAAATTTGCTAATTTTTCTTGTAAAATGCCAAAAAGAAGTAAACGTTGTCTACCGGAACGTGTAACAATACAGTTGTTTTTTGAAGAAGGCAAAAATCAAATTCAAATAGCAAAAGAAGTGAAATGTTCACGTTGTGCAATGCAAAACGCGATTGAGAGGTACAGCCAGACTGTTCGCATGTAAATCGCGAAAAATCCGGGAGAAAAAAGATTACCACGCCTCGGGAGGACCGATTTTTAATACGATCTTCGCTCAAAAATCGAAAGAAAACCTCTTCTGAGCTTGCTTCTGAATTGTCGAAGGATCGAGGAATAAGAATTTCTCTTAGAACCGCTAGAGGAAGACTTGGGGAAGTTGAACCTAGAAGATGCAAAGCAAGGAAGTAGCCGTGGCTCTCGGAAAAAACAAGAAAGCACGCTTGGAGTGGGCGAAAAAACATGTGCATCTCACTGACAAAGATTGGTCAAAAATATTGTAGCCAGGAGAATCTAACCATTTTTTTTTTATAAATTTTCAGATATTTGGCACCCCTGGTGTGACTTTTGTGAGGAGAAGGGTTGGAGAGGAGTACAACTAAGAATGCATGGTACCGACTGTAAAGCACGGTTGAGGCAGTATTATGATCTGGGTATGAATGGCTAGCAGCGGTGTGGGTGAAATGCATGTGGGTGATGGTTGGACGGACTCCCGAAAGTACATAAATGTATTGAAAAAGGTACTTCAACTTTCCCTTTCCAACATTTTCGGCGATACCAATATGGAAAATGCCGAATTCCAACAAGACGATGCACCCTGCCACAAACTAGCCCTAACTATGAGGTGGTTTGAGGAGAATAATGTAGACCTATTGGAGTGGCCAGCGCAGTCCCCGGATCTGAATCCGATGGAACATCTATGAAGTATTCTAAAGCGATGGATCAAGGAGCACTCCATAAGATCAAAAGAAGCACTTAAAATGTGTTACAACAAGAGTGGAGTGATATTTCTTCGGAAGAGTGTCGCAAGCTAGTCAGCACTATACCCCAGATAGTCGCTGCAGTCATCACAGCTAAAAGCGGCGTGACTAAATACCAGTTATCGTTAAAAAAAACTATTTAATTATCTCATCTGTGTCTTTTCATTTCATTTAAATTTTTGTTTTTCGAAGATAGTAAGAATTTCATGAGGTGCCGAATACATTTGGCCAAGGCTGTATGTATGTTTGAGCTAAAAACCATAAAAATACTCAATACTCGTTTCCGTACTCACTATTCGTTTCCACACCCAAATTTATCTCGCGCAAATAAGACTTTATTATAAAGAACAAACAGCGGAAAATTGTTAAACTGCATTTTAACAGTTTCCCCAGAAAAATAAGGAAATTAAAAAAAAATAACAAAAACAAAGCGGCAATACCCTCACATACTCAAATTAATTTATTGGTTCTCGAGGCACAAAATCCCAAAGCTCTTTGACAAAAACCATACAAATCTGTAACGATTTGCTTTAATTTAATAATGGTAACACTGTTTTGATGTTCATATTTTCCATACACACAGCGAGGGTTAATGGCGGCCATACGATCATCATCGACTGTGTGGAAGGCTGGTCATAATGGGATCATGGGATGCATGAGAATTTGAGGAAAATTACAAAAACAAAACCTGTGTGAGCCAGTGGTTTGATTTTTAGTTCAGAGGCACTTTTTCTAATTGAGTGGCGTGAAGACATTTACAGGCACCAGTGTTTTAAAAAAAGCTCCCCCATAAAGCCGGTACTGACAATTCGGTTGGGACAGAGTAAAGTAGAGGATATGTATACATGTTTTCGTAGACTTATTATTTAATATTCCCTTTGGATATTAATTGAACTTAATTTATTTTAATTGGTTCTCCGTAAATATTATACTATGTACAGTGAAATCTCTCGTTGGTGGACCCCCTGTTTAGCGGATAAAATTTTTGGGGAACCAATTTCTAATTTCCCATAGAAAATGCGTTCTTCTAAACAGACAGCTCTCATTAGCGTACCAAAAACTTCGGTCCCGTGGCTGTCCACTTAAGAGAGAGTTCACTGTACAACAAACTTATTACCCAAGTACCTTAAGTAACGTCAATGGTGTGTGTAGGTATGTAGTATGTAGTTTCTCTGGAAATAATTTACAGTTGCTGAACGAGGTTTTGTTTTTCTCTTAACAACGTCAGTCGTCGGGAACAAGAATTATATTAAAATCCACTGTTAACCCAGAATTGCATTAATTTGTTATTCCAACTATGTCTACATATGTACATATGTACATACATACATACCTGCATACACGTGTTGTGAAATTACTATACTTAAAAGCAAAACATTGAAATTTGCAAAATTTCACATCCCACTCAATGTGAAATTAAAAATTAAATTTCAAAGAACGTAAACATTTCCCCGAAAACACCCAAACAAAGAATGAAAATGTTAATCAATCTAATGTATTAACATACATACATACAGTGACGGAAATATGTTCATATGGTAGATTCCAAAACCCCCTCGTTTGTCACCCTCCAAATTCAAAGTATTATTACGAAAAAATTAAAAATATATGTGCATACATACATATAGAGATTTTCTTATCGCGTAATAATCGATACACATTCAAACGTATACGTATAAATGAACATACATATGTACGGATATTATAAACCTATGTAATCTCTTTGAAATTTGCAATCAATGGTTTTAGTTTTTTGTGTTTTTTTATTATAAATTGTTATACATATATACTCTCCTATGGTTATCATATCACCATTTAATACGTATGTATGTACATATTGATTTTTTTTATAACACTTATAAGTCATTAATTCCTAAAAAAGAAAGCAATTAACAAATACAGTGAGTTTCAATATCATAAGGTCATCCAAAAAAAAATCAATTATTTTAACCCTTGTTTAAATCTTTTTGACAATAAAAAGTTTGCCATTAATAGCTAGCGGCACTGAGATAAAAAGATTAGTGATAGGAACTATCGAATGAATTGGACTCTATCGAAAGTTATACTCTGTCAGTGTTGCCAGTTCGTGGGAAATTCCCCTTTTCGTGGGGGATTTCAGTCCAAAATTTGAAGAAAGGGGAAAAGGGGAATCTACTCCCTTTTAGAACGAAATGTGGGGAAAATAAAAACAGAATGTCAATAACTCTTAATTGAGACACAAGGCAGTAACAAAAAAGAATAACGTGTTAGTAGCAATGTGGAAACCTAATTCACTCACATGCCTTCCTCGTGCGCAGGTAGCAGGTCGCGCTGCGAATTTTAGCACAAGGAATTTCTTTGGGCAAATATATAAAAATGGTCAAATCTTTAAAATCACATACATTTTTCAATATTTGGTGCAAAAAGGATGCGAGCGTACCTATTGCTTTTTGAAAATTTATCGTGGGGAATCCATGGGGAATGTCACCACAAATCGGAGAGCAATACCTGTAGGCAGGGTTACCATTTGCTGATTTAAAAACAACACAAATTATTGAACATAATAAAGCTAATTGTGTACAAAGTGGATATCACCTCGATTTCGATGAAATTTTAGTATGATTTAGAAAGGATGTTTTCGAGTATTTCTATGTATCAATTTAATGTGTCGAAAAAGATTAGTTTACGAGATATAAGCTTAAACCCAAAAATAAATTACTACCTATTCATTTCCCCACACAACATTTACCTCGCGCAAATAAACCTTCAATATAAAGCACAACACAATTGTTTAAATGCATTTTAGCGATTTCTCCAGAAAAACAAGAAACTGGCCCCCATCTTCAGAGTCAGCCACTGAACGTGTGCATTCACAGAAGTAGACCAATAGTCCAAAGTCCAAACAAGTAAAACATTCAAATGATTTTATCGTTCGAACTATCAGTACAGTAGAATCCGCTTAAGACGCTCTTCAAGGGACCGAAAGAAAATAGCGTCTTAAGCGGGATAGCGTATTAAGCGGGAAAAACTAAAAAAAATAACACCCAGTTAAACAAAAGGTATTTTTTTATGACAAAAGTTGAAATTTTATGTATTAGTACATTACTTTTATTTATTTTTTTTTTTGAATTCGTTTATTTTACATTAGGTCTGTTTGGTGTGCTTTTCGTGATCCAAATGGGACATCTGTCAAATAGTAAATAATTTGAAAAGTGGGGGAAAATCCTCTCAGAAACTTCTAATTACACAAACAAAAACGAAGATTGACATTTCACGAATTGTCAGATGGCTGTTTGATAGATAACCCGGGACTGGACTACTACATGGATGTGGTGTAGCACGATTTCGTAGAAAGGGAAATTTTCTGACACTCTCATTTGGCTCTCTATTCTCTTGATTTTTGGGGTTCAGTAAATTTACGTAAATTTACTGCACACCAAATAGACCTATTACTTTTATGTGTTGTTACATGCATGTGTATTTGAACTGGTCACCGAAGGTTTCGGTAGCGATACTTCCTCACCCCTTACTCCTCCTGGTTCAACCGTTGCGTTGAAGCGCTATCACTGATGAGTTCTTCTAAATTGTGAGGACCAGTTTGTAACTGGGTCATCATCAACAGAAGCATAATCAGGACACTCTTGCAACTCTTCAATATTTTCCAATCGGATATCAGAGTCATCTGGGCTAGGATCATCTGCCCAACAAGCCAGCCTTACGTTAGCAGTTTTTGATCACGTCTTGGTAAGTTTCCTTCCATGATGATGATATGTAGTGAATTGAGCCGAATACTGACAAAAGTAACGACCACAAAAACGACACGCCTTATATAGTTTATTTGCGAAAAACACTAAGAGCGGCGGTGACCGTGGGTGCCGCCCGTATATCCAAATGCACCGAATGAATGAAAAACATGCAAAAACAAGAAAATAAAAAAAAAAAAAAAAAATTTGGTTAATGTTTCTTCTTTATAAAAACGGACAGCAGCAACCGCATAATATCACAATTTCATATGGACGACTGCGATCATTTGGTATTATACGGCTTGGAAATCGCAAAATTACATTCGCTTTACGGTTCGCGAAACTTCAAACATTCGATTTGGATTCGCTAACCATATCAAAACATAACATAGCATATAAATAAAGACGAAAACAAATAACCAAGGAAATAAACAATACAGGTAACATTTCCTTATTTCATCTTTATGTTGTTCAAAATCCCCACATGTTCTGGTTGATCCTTTTAAAGGCTCTTTAACCCTTGGTTGACCGCCGGTACTTATAAGTACCAGCTTGTTTAACTTCAAACGAAATCCCTATAGAAACATATTTAGACACTAAGAGCAAACAAGACTTCTAAGTCTCGTATAACATCAATGAAATTGGTTTTTAATGTATGTTTACATTATTTTACTCACAGATATAACGGTTTTTCTGACAGCATGTTACACAGTTTCGATTCTTAATTTTATTAAATGCTTATGTATTCGAAAGCAAAAAATATCATAGTTAAATAAAAAAACTTAAAATTTTTTTTTTCTTTTTATAACTTTAGTTATAGCCTAACGGTACTTTTGAGACTGACCTTCATATTTCGTCCCTATGAGTCATTGAGAAATTCAAAAATTAATTTTCCATCTTAAAATATCCTCAACTAAAATATTCTTCAAAAAAATGGAGATTATAACTTTTTTTAATAGCTTGGTCAACAAAGGGTTAAAACTCATAAGCAGGGCTCGGATTTTTATGCGCTAAAAAATACAAAATATGCGCCTAAAATGAGAAAATATGCGCCTAAAAAGTGAAAATATGCTTTGAAAAATTTGAAAAATAATAAAAAGACGTTGAGAATTTTAAAGAAGCAGTCTTTTCTTTAACAACAATAAGAAAAAAAAATTCAAAAAAAAAATTAGCAAAATAAACTTCATTTTGAAAAGAAAATAAAAAATATTGCATTTCAATCTCATTTAAATAAGTTACTAGTTGTCCAAATTCATTGAATATGCCTTGTTAACATATACATATGTACTATTCTTTAAGGCCGGCAATTACCGACAGCTCATATGTTAAGAGCCTCATAAACCTATTCACCAACCGCTATTAGTGCGTATTTATGAGTGGTCCCAACCACTCTTAAGTTACGAGCGATAATATCAGAGACAATTATTATTGTCTCTGCTAATGTCTTAGATAACTTCGAAATAATTCGAAATCAGCTGCCATTTCCACTTTAAATTATTTCTGTTGATTTTTAAAGTGGGTAGAAAAGAAAGAAATGTGTCTTCATCCGGCGAGAAAAATAACATTATAATGAATTTAGTGAACATGTTAATTATTCCACTATTTAATTCCTAATAAATTTGCCAATAAAAAAAATTAATCCACCAACATCAATTTCACCATCTACAGCTGTGTTGCATCATCCCCATATTTACACTGCCAAATGTCACTGACATGTTCGAAAAAGAGCGCCATTGACTCTGAATGTTCGAAAGAGAACGCGTTCGGAAATCCGAAAATTGAGATCTCTCAAAGTCGAAGTAGCATAGACAGCATAGACAAAAACATATTAGTGGTCGGTGAATACCAACCAGAAATTTTAACTTATGAGCCTCTTAACTTTAAGAGCGATTTATGAGCGGTCGGTGAATGCCGACCTAAGTGTTTAAAGTTAATTTTTTTGAAATATGCACGAAAAATATGCATTTATTGTTGAAATTAGCCAAGATATGCAAAAATATGCGCTAACGATTGAATGCCATTTTAAAGCAAATGTCTCAATTCGAAAAACTATTCGATTTATTTGCTTCTAAGGATGTCAAAAAAATATATGCATTTGCATAGTAATCCGGGCCCTGCTCATAAGTGAGTTTACTTCATATTTGAAGCGATTGTAATTATTTCTCTCAATGTTATATAGAGTGAATTCTTATTTCCTGATTTCGTTTTTATTGCTTTTTAATATTTTTTTTTCAAGAGAATAAAGTTTTGAGCCAAATGTGAGCCATTTCTCTGTGGCTCGGAGCATTGTGCCAAATCAGAAATACTTGAGCGGAATTACCCAATTGAGTACTTCAGCACAACGCTGGTAGAGAGACATGTTATAGGTAAAATTAAATTCCGCACAAAGTTTTGCTTCTCTGGGCTCTACTGTGGCCACGCACACACACAAAGATATAGTTCAAGCAATACGCTAATTTCATGAGAAAAAACGCGTTGATTTTATACTCGTTGTGCCCCATACCTACCTACTATGATATTCATCATCTTTCTATGTAAAAACTTATTTGGAAACTTGAAATTGAATTTGAAAAATGTCCCAAACATGACAGGTGGGCTATTGTTTGTTCCTTTTAAGTAATTTTTTCATCCGAAGCGTACGCAAATCAAAACAACCCCATTTGGTTGTATGTTCCCAGAACCCACAAAAAAGGATAGGTACCAAAATAAAGTTTCCATTGAATGTGGGTTTATTTAATCTGTGGGTTCTTTCATATTTTTCCTTCGCACTCAATTTTTACTTTTTTAGTCACAGCTTACGAGCTTTAAGTTAAAATGTTAATTTGTGCATGTTGTCCTTAATTTTATCCACCACCTGCTATCTTTCTCTGAGAGCGTTTTGGATTTGAAAGCAGGATTTTAAATTTCAGAGATTTTCCTTTTTTAACTTCGAATAGATAATTGACATGAACGAATAAAAAATAGGGCCTTCCCAATGACAAGCAGTTCCAGCTTATGATCATCATTCGTGCATACAAGGAATGTAAAATGGTCTTTGTTTTTTTTTTTTCGAGGAGCAGATCTTTCCCCAAAGTTCACGAATGTTTTGCTTGAAATCATCCGTCGAAATAGACCACTTTCATCTGCATTATAGACATGGTCCCTAGTGAGACCAAGGTCAGGAATTGTCTCATTCAACTTGGCTTGAAATGGCAAGACAGCATGATTATTAGAGCTTAGTTTCTACACTAATTGCTAAAGCTGCAAATGCACGATATACATAATTGTTGTACAACAAGAAGAAGAATGTTTATAGCATCATTGGATGTATTACTGGAATTGATCAGGGAAAAGATGTAAAGTTCCATATGAGATCAAGTTTGTCACCGGAAGAACAACTTGCTACAACCGCAACTATAGATAAATGAACAGAACAGTCTCATAGCACGTCATCACGCACGGCCGCCCCGCGGTTCTTTTTTCTTGTGGTTGAGTTGGGCCAAATGCGCGGCAGTTAGTTCTATGGTAAACGCCGAGAACGGGCAAAACGAGTTGAAGTTAATGAATACAACCCCACTTACCTATAGCGCACTATATTACAAATCTTTGTAATCTAGATTTTTTTTTATCATCAAAATATACCTGTTGTTTTGTTCCGTTTTTTGCTTTCTTATAGAGGAGTTTTGTTTTGCTTTTGTCCGATAAATAAAATAAACAGTCCGATGGGAAATATTACTTAGTTAGGTATGTAGGTATAGGTATATCAATAAAATATGGTTCAGCGTCACAAATTTCAACTAACATGGTCTAATGACTAGGTACCTACGACATAAAATATCGGAAGTGCTTCGATATCACTTCAGATAGATATCTTCATTTATTTTTTGGAACACCAACGTAGGTAAATAGCGTGTAAACCATATCGTGTGTGGGGGCGTAAAAACTTTTTTATTTTTCTTCAAACCAAAATATGTATTTTTAACTGTTGCACTTTGCTGAGTGACTTTTTTCAGTTGCGCACAACTTTTATTATTTAGATCAGTTTAATGTTCTAAAAATAGATAACGATTCTCTTATAGGAGTATGATAAGAACACTCAATTTAGTTGTATTAATGTACATTATGTATGTACATATATTCTTGCAAACGCAATAATGAATACGTAATATTCACTTACCATAACAAGCAGTACGCTGTTCGTCTTAAGGGATATGCACTGTAAGCACTCATTTTGCTGCACAAACAGAAACAGAAATACACAATAACAAATAAAAAAAACACTTCTTTGCAATTATATGCGCTTATGTATAGGAATATCAAAAATAATATACGAACTCCAAAGCCCGTAATCACAAATTAAGATACGTATTAATCTTAACAAACGTAGTAGGTATTACTGCCCAAACAAGAAAATTCATCCCGAGTTTACGAAAAACACCGTATGCAATGCAAATGCGAATTATACTAAAAAAAAACCTCAATAAATTTAGTAGCAGTAGGTAGGTAGGTATATATGTACATATGAATACATCAATAGTGTACATTCCATCCGTACGAAAATTCTAAGAATTCACTTTTCTTCTAGGAACATAATTCTGAGAACCTTGAGGGAAGCGCAAATTGATCTGTTCACTTGAATTTCTAATTAAAGTCGTGTTATCACTGTTTATTTAATTTATTTTATTTTCTTTATATATGTTTTAAATAATCATTAAACTACATCTTATGTATAATGGCATTTTAGCTTTTATTATGGAACAAACACTGACGAACGAAATTCCAGGAAATAGCTGAACATCGCGAACTAGACATACGTTTTTGTTTTTAGATGACAATTTGTGTTGTATGGCAGATTACAATTTGTAGTTTAAAACACTTTATTATACAATTCAACAACAGAAACCGAGGTTTCATATGTTTTGTAGTACCTATCACAAAATATAATATTTCCCGATTTTTTGTAGAGCTATGTAATGTAATGGATTGTGCACAATGCAGCTACTACAGCAAAACCATTTTGTGAAGTCAAAAAATGCTATTGTGAATGAGCTTATGTATGTGTCAAACTCAACATACATATGGGAGCAAAGTGTGTTCGTTTTGTATAACAGGTGGAATACAGGGGGCCTATTCCTGTACACGAGTGAAAGTCAATTTCATGTGACAGTGATGAAATGGTATTCTTGAACAGGAGTCACTCAATTTTGGTATTCCTGTACTCGAACTGAAACGTCAGATTTCACTCGAGTGAAAATGTAGGTATTCCTAGAGACGATAATGACTGTTTTCTTGTGACAAATTTCTCGTTTAAGAATAGTTGTCGAGTGTCGCTGTCGTGTGAAGTAGCAATGGATTCTGCAAAAATGTAAGTTAATTTTATAGCATTGTTGAACGATTTTGGTGTATAGTGAAATTATTTAATATTTGTATTCATTTTAGGGCAAAAATAGAACGAAGTTTTGGTGAATTTTTTTTTAAAAACATTAAAAAAAAATGCAACAGCCGCATTCAGACTGCGGCAGCAAGTCAAAAATCGAATGAATTGTGGAAGGAATTAAAGGACCATCTGTAAAAGACGTGACTGGGTGGAAGAAGTTAATTATATGAAAAATTATAAAAATTAAAACGTTATATTTTATATTATATTTGTTGATAATTTATTGTATTCTATTTATAGATTTGGTGCAATTACAAAAATATTTTGAAAAGAAAAACACACTATCCACTGAAGACGATCTGCTGCGGCTTTTAAAGCAGGGTGTGATTGTTTCGAGTAAATAATGGAAAACATCTTTTTTCACTCTAAATAATTCCTAAAAACTGTAAAATATAAAATATAACATTAATAACATAACATATTTGTTTTTGGCGTAACACTTACGTGTTATTCGGTAATTCCAAACAATTTCACGCATCTCATCCTTTTTGAAGTGAATTTGCGGTCGTCCGAGCTTTATCACGATCATCAGTTAATTAATAATAATTTATAAAATAATATTATTATTAATAAAATTAATTAATAATTCACAAAAAAAAAACTAAACTTTAAAAGAACCATTTCATTTTTTCAAATATAAATGCTGAAATGAAATGTCAAATCAGCATTAAGTGAAGTTGGGTGTGGTTTAAAATTGTGTTCTCGAGTGAGAGACAGTCGATCGAGTCCAGGAATACCAAAACGTACTCGACTCGACTGTGGGCTCACTTTTGACGTCTCACTCGACTCGTGTACAGGAATAGGCCCCCAGGTTTAATGAATTCGGTACTTTATTGTCAATAAAAAAGAAAACAGAAAAAAGAATTTCAATTACACCGCTTAATATAATGCAATTGTCTTAATATAAACTTATAGCTATAAGATACATTGATAATACAAATTTGTTGGCACACTGAGGGCCTAACCTTATACATTGACTTAAGCGGCCCCTAGACGCACAATATTATTGTGCAATATATTGTGCAATATTATTTGCCTTGTGCCCTAGACGATACAATTTTTTTCCCAATAATTTAGTAGTCGGCTGATATTTGTATAGAAAACATGTTGAGTGATACGGAAGTTTGTTGTGTGGCCGGTCTAGACGGTATATCTCCTATAGTTCTGAAGCGGTGTTCTTCCACGCTGGCAAAACCATTGCGTAAGCTTTTCTATCTTTCCTACACCTCTGGGCTCTTTCTGAGTAGATGGAAAACAGCATTTTTCCAACCCGTCCCTAAAAAAAGCGAATCTTCTACTCTCTCCAGTTACCGACCCATAGCACTTACGAGCCTTCTTTCCAAGGTCATAGAAACGCTGATAAACCGTCAGCTAATGAAATATCTTGAATCACGAAAGCTTCTCAATGACCGGCAATACGGCTTCCGTAGCAAACGATCCACTGGTGATCTGATGGCATATCTCACCGAAAAGTGGAACAAATCTCTTCATCACTCTGGTGAGTGTAAGATTGTTGCACTTTATATTTCAAAAGTATTTGACCGAATTTGGCATCAAGCTCTTTTGTCTAAAATGGCGTGCATATGGCTTCGATGAACATTTTCTTCAATGGATTAGAAACTACCTTTCGGGCCGTTCAATAAAAGTTGTATTGGATGGTTTCAAGTCTGCAATTCATCTCTTTTGAGGTAATTTTCTAGCTCATTGACAAATGATACTCTTTGATGCTTGTCAGACATTCGAAGAGGTGGCACCGTGAAAAAACTCTTTAGGTGTTAGATCCGGGCTGGGCTTGAGCCCGGGCAGCATTGCATAGTAGTCCAACGCACTAACCATTACCACCACGGTGCCCACTTACATTTCTGTACAGCATTTGAATAATTAATGAAAGAATATTGTGCAATATTACCTACAGACGATACAATTTTTTTATATTCCACAATAAATATCAAACCGATTTTGATTTTGCGCAATATATTGTACAACCTCGCAATATTATCTACAGACGATCAATAATATTGCGCAATATTTATTATGGCACAATATTGAGCGGCTAGGGGCCGCTTTAGAAATAAAAAATATAATTATATATTGTACATGTAAACTTAAAATTAAGAGTTCTGATTTGATAACGGAGGAGGCTAGACGTGTTTTTTTTTCTCGGTGAAAATAAATTTGTTCTAGAACAATTTTCAAATCCGAAAATTCTGCTGAATCCCTAAGAAAATAAAAGAAAAGTAAATAAGCGAAATAATAATAAATAAAATTAATCAAATAAACCAACATTGAAGAAAAATAAATAAAACAACAAAACGTACGAAAAAAAAAATCTTTTGTAATTAATTTTAAATTTTAAATTTTGAATCACCAATGGAAGGCAACGAAAAAAGTAAAACTTTTCCAGTTATTAGTGCATCGTGCAGTCCAGTAAAAGCTTCAAGTGAATTTAATAAAATAATACATAACAGCCCAAGATCTGTTAACGCAGCTAATCAACTTATTAATTTAAAAAGAGCTCATGCCAGCTCCATCTGTACATTAATTGACGACACCATGGATGACCAATCTACTTCATTTTCAAATATTAACGGCCCTTGGCAAACCCCTGGGAAAAAACATACGGCATCCGTTCCAATTGAAAAATGTGAAAATATTATTGACAATAATTCCAACCGGCTCAACTCCTTAAAAAAGCTTGAGGTTAAATCAATACCCCCAAATATTCTGAAGAAAATTCCTTCGTACGTACTCCAACAATCAACTGTTCCTGACTCACAACTGGATGAACCTACCAATTCCAGCCCTAATTCATCATCAAGACATACCAATCTCAACAACATCAATAACAATATCACTAGTGAAGACAACATATCGCAAAAATATCTAAGGGGTAAGTTTTGTCCTCCTATAATTGCTTGTAATATAGACATCAAAAAATTAGCATTTGACCTAAATAAAAACAAGATAGTTTTCAGAGTGATAAATAGGGGTAGTAAGAGTAAAATTTACATCCAGGATAAAGCAACCCATCGGGAGTTGCTTGAAAAAATTCGAGATGTAGATGATATCGAGGCCTACTCTTTTACTTTAAAAGAAGACCGAACTACCAACTTAATCCTTAGAGGACTTCCGGCCAGTTTCTCCGAGGAAGAAATTCTCGAAGAACTCAAATCCAAAATTAAAAACGTTTCTAAAGTCTCGCGCTTCTCTACTCTTAGATCCAAACGAGAAAACATTACCTATAACCTTTTCTTAGTTGGGCTCATCCCAGGCTCTAGTGCAGAAGAAATACTAAAATTAAAATACCTTTTTAACATGCAAATTTTATGGGAGAAACCCAGGGGAAATAAAGGGGCTCTCCAATGTCGCAGATGTCAACAGTTCGGACACTTGGCGAAGAACTGTGCTAACAGGTACAACTGCGTCAAGTGTCTGAACAGGCACGGACCGGGCGAATGTACCCTGGTGGAAGGTACAGACTCAAAGGCTTCTTGCATAAATTGCGGAGGTGACCATGCTGCAAATTATAAAGGTTGCATAAAATATAAAGAGTATGAGAAGAGACGGAAGCAAACATTTAGAATTACGAAGGAAAAAAAAGAATCCGCCAAAACTTCCTTTGTAAACTTTCTCCCTCAAAGTAAACGCACAGCAACAGTTTCTTACGCTAGCCACTTCCATCAAGGGCCCACTCCTAATCCTGGAATTCCTCCTAAGAATTCTCCAGCGAACACAATTGAAACCTTCCTGGGTCTCTCCCAAAAACTTTTCGGTACAGATTTCAACTCACTTTTAGTAAAAATTGAAAATTTCTTGGCCAACTTTCAAAAGCAAGGGGCTACAATTCAATCAAAATTAAGCTATCTGGAGCTAGCCAACCAGATCTTCATTTCAGGTTATTAATGCTAATAAAAATTATAACATTTAACGTTGGGTCCTTAATAGAACACAGTAGGAGGATCGAGGTAGAAAAAATCCTCCTCTCTAACTACATTGATTATGCATTCCTTCAAGAAACACATCTTAAAAAAAATCATAGAGTTCTCCTGGACTCGTTCAACGTAATTCGTAACGATTCCCTTCAAGGGGTTGCCATTGCCATAAAAAACAATATCAAATATAGCACTGTTGATTGGTGCTCCTCCATCGTTCCGGGTTGCTTTATCTCGTCTTCCCTCAGAGTGGGCGAAATTAGGAAAAATATTCTCTTGGGCTCCATTTACGTCCCTTCAAATTGCTCGATCTCTGCATTTACGGACAACCTAAACAACCTAGAGAACCTTGCTAACCAGTTTGATGGGGCAATTATCGGAGGGGACATAAATGCTAAAAGCCCACTCTGGGGAGACTCGGGATGGAACATAAATGGTAGGAGCCTCATCAACTGGCAAAGAACTCACACACCGTCTCTGATCAACATCTCCCCATTAACACCTTCATTTCCGAGAAGTTCATCCTTTCTGGATCACTTTCTGGTTTCTACCTCCATGATCAATAACTTCGATTCCAATTTTGACATCGAAACACTTCCCTCCTTCTCTGATCACTACCCCGTTTTACTGACTCTGAACCTTGTTGACGCGACTCTCTTGCTCTTAGGCCCTTCTACTTGCAGATCCTTTAAGAGCACTTCTTGGAACAATTTTAGGACAGACCTTGATCTTGAACTTTCCTCAAATCTGCCACCCGACCAAACGAATCTTTCTAATACTCAAATAGATTTCTTCATTCACCAATTCAATAATACAGTCCTCGATGTTTCTTTCCGACATTCCTCCGCAACACCTTCCTCATTCAAAAAATATAAAAACCTCCCTACTGATATCAAGAATCTATTCAAAATTAAACACTTCTGGCAAAAACAACTCAAAAGAGTATTTCACCTCTATTATAACAGAATTAATTCAGAATACAGAGAACTGTCATCGAGAATCGCGCTTTTATCAAAGATTATACGTGACAAAACGAGATTATGGATAAATTCTCAAACCTCTGACAGACTCTCCAATATAAAACCTGGGCCATGGGCTTTTAAGGAATTTTTCAGGATGTCAGGTTTCAAAAAAAAAGTTATGTTCAATAAGGTCACCGATGAATCTGGTACCTACACAAACGAAAGAGATATGACCTCGGCCTTCACCAACTACTTTAAGAACACTTACCTCCACAGGAGCCCAAATTTCGATACAGTCCAGACAAATGAAGTTACAGATAGAATAAACTGCTTTAGGGAGGAGAAACCACCCAACATTTTCATTTTTAATAACGAAAACCCACCTTCGGCACATCCGGCAAACCATATCTTTACTAATCATAGCGAAGTATCTGATATAATCCAATCCTTAAAGCCCAAAAAGTCCGCCGGTCCTGACGGAATTACAAATTTTATAATCAAAAAGTTTCCACATTCTGCCATAGACTTCCTCACAATTATTTTTAACAATTGCATAAACAACTGCTATTTTCCATCCGAATGGAAGAGGGTAAGAATTGTCCCGATTCTCAAAAAACCCAACGATTTCCAGATCGGAAATTTTAGACCCATTTCAATGCTATCAAATGTGGGAAAGATTTTGGAAAAAATAATTCTACTCCAACTAAATTCTCCAAGTGAAAACCCAATCGAACCTATCTCAGATTTTCAATTTGGCTTCAAGAGAGAACACTCCACTGTGCATGCTTTACTCAAACTGCATAATGACATTACTCTGAATTTAAGAGGGAAAAAATGCACCCTAGCCTGTTCACTAGATGTCGAAAAGGCATTTGATAGATTATGGAGGGATGGTCTCATCTACAAACTCATCCAATTGAATATCCCCAGACAAATAATATATCTAATTGACAACTTCCTCTCTGACAGATTTTTTTATATCCAAATTAAAGGCGTATCCTCCGAAGACACGAGTTGTAACAGTGGAGTTCCTCAGGGTTCCATTATGGGTCCATTTCTATACAATACATTCCTCTTTGATTTTCCTCACACTCTTCCTGATGGCTTAGGCTCTGAATCAACTGCTCTTCTCTATGCAGACGACACATTAATATACTACAGCCACAAATATCCAACTCCTGCTCTTTTACACCTTGAAAGACACCTTGAAATAATTGACAATTATTACAAAACTTGGGGAATAACAATAAATAACTCCAAGTCAGAATTAATCTGTTTTAGAAACTCAAGCGGAAAGGGTCTTGCTGGAGTAAGCAAAGAGAGCAAACAATTAACTTTGAGAATCGGGAACAGTTCGATCAGAGTGAAGGATAATCTAAAATACTTAGGAGTTCACTTCAACAGCCTTTTTAAATTCCACAAACACGCCCGCACCATCCTGGAAAAATCTCGCAAAATTTCGAATATTCTTATGCCCTTTCTCAAAAACCGAGCCCTGCAAAAAAAAACAAAACTCTTATTTTCCAAAACTCTTGTCCGTCCAATACTTACGTATGCTTTTCCCATTTGGTTTTCTGTCTCACCAACGGTGGCAGGTGAATTAGAAATCTTCGAAAGAAAACTTCTCTGACTATGCATAGGAAAAAACTTCGTAAACAGAACCAAAAAATATTCCAACGCATATATATACAGGGAATCCAATATCACCCCTTTTTCTAATTACGCTCTATCACTTATGAAAAAATCAATAGAAAAAGTCAATGTTCTTGATAATTCACTTATCAATGGAATTAGCGAATCCGTGATAAGCTGGAACGATTCCACATATCCCTCCACTTGGGGAGTATCTCCCATCGAGGTTAACACATCTCCCGATGGTTTCCCCTTATCCTTTTATACCTCTACGATCTCCGGTCACAACCGGGGTTAAATTATTTATTATTTCTTCCAATATTTATCACTCAGTTTACTTAAAATCTTTACTTTTACCATTTCTTTAAAATATAAATAAATAATAATATTATATATATATACATATAAACTAATAAATGAACAAGCAATCTTTGGAGTACAAAACTTTTAGCATAAGTATTTTATTCATCACACATGTTCCCCCAAGGAGACGAATTCGGACAACCGCCATTGACACATGTGCGGAGTTTAATTTTCACACTTAAAATTAAAATTAATTCAAAGTTTTAATTTAAATTAGCTTTCTCGCACTGAGAAAGTAGAAATAATCATCCTAACGTACAACCTAAATTATTTTGCTAACAAAAAGTGATTTTCATGGGCGGATGCCGCTTCTTTTCATCGATTACACCGGATTATAAAAATCCACATTGGGAGTTGCGTCACACGCATTTAACTGCTGGGCTACGCAATACACCAAGTGATTTCCCTCGGCGAATGCCGCATTTACCCGTCAACAAAACTGAACTGCGGAGCGTTTTTGGACCGCCATTGGAACACACGTTGATTTTTACGGGCGGATACCGCTTTATTTTGCCGATTATTCGGGATTGTAAATCCACATTGTGAGTGGTTGTCGTGAACCAAAAATCTCTTTCGGTCCCCTCGGTGCTCCGCACGAGGTGACCACTATGAAAGTTAAAGACATCCTTAAACCATCAACAAGCAACAAGTCCATTCGGAGAGATCCGAAAATGTCGAACACAACCTTAACCAGCAGCCCTCAAAAAATAGCAGCAGCCCAATCGCTACTCAATCTGAGCGTAGGCAACAACGAGTCCACCAGCCAAAAAAACATCTCTGACACGTGCACTGACATGGAGACGCTTCCAAGCGAGAATCATCAGGAATTCAGCGTTCCTAATAAAAGACATAGATGTAGCTCAAGCAAATCTGAGCCATCTGCTGTTTCATTCGTTTTTAATAATACAAACCGTTTCGCACTGCTCCAGGATCTAGTGCTAAACAAAAACAGTACCAACATTTCCACAATTTCACCTCCAAATACGGACGCAACACAGAGCAACAACAGCAGAGGTCAACCAGCGGTCACTACCAGGAATCAAGACAACAGCAACAGCAACTTTACGGGCACATCGGGTCCAGATGATCACCTAAATAAAAATGTAAGTAGAAAATTTTGTCCGCCTATTTTTTGCCATAACCTTGACACTCATAGCTTTTCAAAAGATATGAGCAAAAAATCAATTGAACTTTCCTTTCGTTTCCGCGTGGTCAATCTAAGGGGGGGACGTAGTAAAATACTCGTTAACGACAGTGCAATTCACCGGGAATTGCTCGCCAAATTTAGGGATTCTAAGCACATCGAGGCACACTCTTATACTTTACCTGAGGACAGAACTGTTAACTTAGTTCTCAGAGGCCTAACGGCTAATTTCCCCACTTCAGAAATTTTTGAAGAATTAACAAATTCTTTTCCAAATTCCATTGAAAATGTCTCGCTGTTTGAAACGCTTGCCTCTAAGAACGGTGGTTTTAAACATGATCTTTTTCTTGTTAGACTGAAACCTAACACACAGCCTGACGAGGTATTAAAATGCGGACACCTTTTTAACACGAAGGTAAGCTGGGAGAAACCCAGAGGAAACAAGGGACCGTTACAGTGTCGCAGATGCCAACGTTTTGGACATCTTGCGAAGAATTGTGGCGGCAACTACAACTGTGTTAAATGCACTACAGGTCATCCTCCGGGCAACTGTCCCATTATCAAGGACTCGGAGTCTAAAGCACATTGCAAAAATTGCGGGGGGGAGCACCCGGCAAATTACAGGGGTTGCCCAGCTTTTAAGAAATTTGAAAATAGGAAGAAACAAATCGAACGTAGAGATCGCTCTAATACATTGCACCTTGGCGCTCAAATGATACAACCAGGTGTCACGTTCGCCAATTTGTTCAAGAAAACAAATTCCCAAGCTGCGGCTGCTCCTCCCCTCAATAGCAATAGTAACGGTAATTCTCTGAGTGCCTTTTTTGAACTCTCTAATGTCTTATTCAGAAGTGACGTCTCTGGCCTATTAGCTAAAATCGATCATTTTATCTCCAACATTAACAATTCTGACTCCATACAGGGGAAGAGGCTGGCATACCTCGAACTGCTAAACCAAAATGAACTTTTTCAAATTAATCACTTTCAACGTTTCGTCCCTAATTAACCATAGCAGGAGAATTGACCTCTTAAATACTCTCCTCGCACACAATTGTAATATCGCGTTTCTTCAAGAGACACATTTAAACTGTAGGCACTCCGTTATCCTAGATTCATTTAATTTTCTTCGTAATGACCTGAACCAAGGCGTGGCAATAGCTATTAAAAAAAATCTAAAGTACAACCTCAAAAACAATTTGAATCTCTCCTGCCCAAACATATTAATAGAAATTTCGATTAATCAGGGTGGTTCCAGAAGGAAACTTCTGCTTGGCTCCCTTTACTTCCCCTCCAACTTGCCTACAGCTTCACTTGTAGAAGTTCTAAACCGCATTAATAATTTGTTGAAAGACTTTGACGGTGTGATACTTGGTGGCGATTTGAATGCCAGAAGCCCTCGTTGGGGTGACTCAAGCTGGAACTCGAATGGGAAAGCCATCCACAATTGGTTAAGCGCCCAAGACACCCATTTGATTAATCTTACTCCTAGCAGTCCTTCGTTCCCTCGAAGCTCTTCTTTCTTAGACCACTTCTTGATCTCGAAACAATAAGTAAACCTTGTTTCCCCTAACTTCTCAATCGACACTCTCCCCACCTTTTCGGATCATTTTCCGCTAATCCTGAAAATAAAGCTCGGGGAAATTGATATTGCCCCCGCCGGCTCCTTTCTCCCAACCCGCTCATTTAAAAATACTAATTGGTCAGCCTTCAGAGACGATCTAGACGCTAGCCTGCTCCACCACTTTCCGCCCCACCATTCGAAAATCTCAAACAATGAAATCGACAATTTTATTTCTTCCTTTAATACGTCTCTTAATAACACTTTAGATCTCCACTCAAGTCAGAACTCTCCCTCCTTTAAAAAATATAATAATCTCCCGACAGATATTCTTTCGCTCTTCCAGACCAAACGCTCTTGGCAAAAACAGTTAAAAAGAATATTTCACCGCAATCTTAACAGAACTTCGTCACAATATATACGCCTAGCTACTTTGATTGATCTGTTAAAAAAAATTATAACTGATAAAATTAGAATCTGGTTAAACGCTCAATATGCCAGCAGACTTTCTAAAATAAGACCAGGCCCGGGGGCTTTTAAAGAGATATTCAATTTCATTGGGAGAAAGAAGAACAAATCGGTTAACAGGTTAGAGGTGGTGAACGATTCCATCTCAGATGAAGCACGGAAAATCGAGATTCTTGCTGAATACTTTAAAGATGTATACAAGGCAAAGACTCCCACTTTCTGTCAATACACGGTGGCCTCGGTGCAGGATTCTCTGCAACAGATTGCAACGAGTTCCCAAGTCAGCCTATTTAATTTCAGTACAGAAAATTCTGCCTTGACTCCACCAGCCGACCAGTATTTCACCTCTATTGCTGAGGTCTCTAACATAATAAAGGCTTGCCGCCCAAAAAAATCTTCGGGGCCGGACAACATCTCTAATTTCATCTTAAGAAAACTTTCTTCACCGTCACTTAAATATCTTACGATACTTTTCAACAACTGTATAAATAACGGATATTTTCCGAAAATTTGGAAAAATGCAAATTTATTCTTGATATTTAAGAAACCCAATAACTACCTGATAGACAACCTTAGACCGATCTCCCTTCTCTCGAATGTGGGCAAAATTTTGGAAAGAATCGTCCTCAAAAAAATGGACGCTCACACTGATAATCACATTGAGTTCATCCCGGACTATCAGTTCGGTTTCCGTAAGGGACATTCCACTGTGCATGCCCTGCTTAAATTTCATAACGACGTCACTCTTAACCTGAGAGAAAAAAATTGCACAGTGGCTTGCTCCCTTGATATTCATAAAGCTTTTGACAGTGTTTGGCGAGACGGTCTGGTCCATAAAATTGCGCAAATGGATTTCCCCCCATTCATAGTTCGTTTAATCTGGAGCTTCCTCTCGGATAGAAATTTCACCATAAGAATCCAGAACACACATTCCGAGGTTATCCTGTCTGAACAAGGGGTTCCACAAGGCTCCATCTTAGGTCCTAAACTTTATAATCTCTTCCTGTCTGATTTTCCTCACACCAACTTCGTCAACAATTCTATCGCCTCGAGAGCCCTCCTTTATGCAGACGATACCTTAGTTTACGCTAACTCCGATAACCCGCAAGTCGCCTTAGGACTTCTAAAGGAACATTTAATTGTTATTAATGACTATTATAAAAAATGGGGTATTAAAATCAATCTTGCGAAAACCGAAGGTATTTGCATTAGGAACGCGTGTGGTAAAGGCCCACCGAGAATCAGTAAGGAGAGTAAGGACATATCGCTGATAATAGAGGGCTCTGTTATCCATTTTAAAAATTCCATGAAATATCTAGGAGTACACTTTAATAACTTATTGAAGTTTAAATTTCATTCTGATTATGTGCTTGACCGTGCGCAGAAGATTACCAACATGTTGATTCCTTATCTGAGACACAAAGCTTTAAGTAAGAAAACCAAACTGCTTTTTTATAAGACTCTCATTAGACCAATTTTAACTTATGCTTTCCCTATATGGTTCTCGATTTCTCCTACCTCGGCCAAAAGATTTGAAATCATAGAAAGAAAAATACTCAGATACTGCATAGACCTTAACTATGCAAGCAGAAACAAAAGATTCTCCAATTTACACATATACAACGAAGCAAAAGTCATACCAATTCTGAGCTATTCGCTTCTTTTAACGAGGAAGATGGTTCTTAAACTACCACATATTGATAATGAGCTGATCAATGAATCTTTTGCATCTCAACAAAATATCTCATGGCTTAACTCAACCTATCTCTCGCCAATTGGGATCCTTGATGTGGATGAATCCGTATTATTGGCCGGCAGTTCACCAGATTTTTATCTTAAGGCCGAGCCTGGCCAAAACAGGGGTTAACTCTCCCTCCCTTAGATTGACCACGTAGTTTGAGCATGTCTACTTACTCTCGATTGAAATTATTTTCAAGGACAAAATTTTCTACATTCTATCTATTTATTCACAAGATGATATCATTTCGCTATAGATTTTCTCTTGCTAATTTTTCTTCTAATTTCAACATTAAGATTTTGCATAGATAGGGCAGAATATTCCGTAATGCACGGAATCTCCTCCCCTATTCTCGAATTGAAATTAATAAGTTATCACTTTTCACAATAACACAAATGAATAAATCATGTCAATTTCCATAAACTTTGTTTTTTTTGTTTTGCTTTCGTTTTCACGATTCCAAAATGAATTCTTATAATTTTGTTTCAATTTTCATTTTCATATAATCGCTGTCAAAGACAAGGAGGAATTCAATAATAAAAATGAAATCGTAACAGTATCCCTCCTTTTCTACTCGTATTCCCTTTTCTTTTCATTTCTTCTATTTTAGTTTAAGCTAGTGTAAGTTAGAATAAGACAAACATTGTGATAGACAGTAAGTCAAAGCAAATATTCTCCGCTCCTCAAGCAAGAGCAGATTCACTATTTTCCTAAATGTTGCCATGAGGCATTATATTATACATGTAACCGAAGGAGAAGGCCATACATTATAGCCACTCATCTCTATCATTATTTAAATGAATAACTGTACTACTCTAGTTGAATAAGAAAAAACTGTATCATGAAGTCTTAATAAAATCAATTCAATTCAATTCATGTTCCCCCAACCTCCCATTCTCCGTGCCTTTATAGAATTTAATCTGAAAATGGTAGGGGTTGTGGAAAACATGTTCTATTTAATCTCTAACAAATTCATCACAAATAGCATTTGACGTGACTTCTACTCTAATGTAGTATCCGTAAATCTTTCATTTCATTTAATTTATATATTATATCTCGTACCTATTCTAACCAGTAGAATTTTTTACGTATTCAATATGTACTAGTCATACAACGTCGGCATAATGTACCTGAAAGAAGCATGACAGCATACAGGTATGCAGTTGTCTCACTTCTTCGCCCTCGTTATTTAGTTTTAAGTATTTGTAAGTTTGTAAGTTCCATTTGATTAATCTTACTCCTAGCAGTCCTTCGTTCCCTCGAAGCTCTTCTTTCTTAGACCACTTCTTGATCTCGAAACAATTAGTAAACCTTGTTTCCCCTAACTTCTCAATCGACACTCTCCCCACCTTTTCGGATCATTTTCCGCTAATCCTGAAAATAAAGCTCGGGGAAATTGATATTGCCCCCGCCGGCTCCTTTCTCCCAACCCGCTCATTTAAAAATACTAATTGGTCAGCCTTCAGAGACGATCTAGACGCTAGCCTGCTCCACCACTTTCCGCCCCACCATTCGAAAATCTCAAACAATGAAATCGACAATTTTATTTCTTCCTTTAATACGTCTCTTAATAACACTTTAGATCTCCACTCAAGTCAGAACTCTCCCTCCTTTAAAAAATATAATAATCTCCCGACAGATATTCTTTCGCTCTTCCAGACCAAACGCTCTTGGCAAAAACAGTTAAAAAGAATATTTCACCGCAATCTTAACAGAACTTCGTCACAATATATACGCCTAGCTACTTTGATTGATCTGTTAAAAAAAATTATAACTGATAAAATTAGAATCTGGTTAAACGCTCAATATGCCAGCAGACTTTCTAAAATAAGACCAGGCCCGGGGGCTTTTAAAGAGATATTCAATTTCATTGGGAGAAAGAAGAACAAATCGGTTAACAGGTTAGAGGTGGGGAACGATTCCATCTCAGATGAAGCACGGAAAATCGAGATTCTTGCTGAATACTTTAAAGATGTATACAAGGCAAAGACTCCCACTTTCTGTCAATACACGGTGGCCTCGGTGCAGGATTCTCTGCAACAGATTGCAACGAGTTCCCAAGTCAGCCTATTTAATTTCAGTACAGAAAATTCTGCCTTGACTCCACCAGCCGACCAGTATTTCACCTCTATTGCTGAGGTCTCTAACATAATAAAGGCTTGCCGCCCAAAAAAATCTTCGGGGCCGGACAACATCTCTAATTTCATCTTAAGAAAACTTTCTTCACCGTCACTTAAATATCTTACGATACTTTTCAACAACTGTATAAATAACGGATATTTTCCGAAAATTTGGAAAAATGCAAATTTATTCTTGATATTTAAGAAACCCAATAACTACCTGATAGACAACCTTAGACCGATCTCCCTTCTCTCGAATGTGGGCAAAATTTTGGAAAGAATCGTCCTCAAAAAAATGGACGCTCACACTGATAATCACATTGAGTTCATCCCGGACTATCAGTTCGGTTTCCGTAAGGGACATTCCGTTGTGCATGCCCTGCTTAAATTTAATAACGACGTCACTCTTAACCTGAGAGAAAAAAATTGCACAGTGGCTTGCTCCCTTGATATTCATAAAGCTTTTGACAGTGTTTGGCGAGACGGTCTGGTCCATAAAATTGCGCAAATGGATTTCCCCCCATTCATAGTTCGTTTAATCTGGAGCTTCCTCTCGGATAGAAATTTCACCATAAGAATCCAGAACACACATTCCGAGGTTATCCTGTCTGAACAAGGGGTTCCACAAGGCTCCATCTTAGGTCCTAAACTTTATAATCTCTTCCTGTCTGATTTTCCTCACACCAACTTCGTCAACAATTCTATCGCCTCGAGAGCCCTCCTTTATGCAGACGATACCTTAGTTTACGCTAACTCCGATAACCCGCAAGTCGCCTTAGGACTTCTAAAGAAACATTTAATTGTTATTAATGACTATTATAAAAAATGGGGTATTAAAATCAATCTTGCGAAAACCGAAGGTATTTGCATTAGGAACGCGTGTGGTAAAGGCCCACCGAGAATCAGTAAGGAGAGTAAGGACATATCGCTGATAATAGAGGGCTCTGTTATCCATTTTAAAAATTCCATGAAATATCTAGGAGTACACTTTAATAACTTATTGAAGTTTAAATTTCATTCTGATTATGTGCTTGACCGTGCGCAGAAGATTACCAACATGTTGATTCCTTATCTGAGACACAAAGCTTTAAGTAAGAAAACCAAACTGCTTTTTTATAAGACTCTCATTAGACCAATTTTAACTTATGCTTTCCCTATATGGTTCTCGATTTCTCCTACCTCGGCCAAAAGATTTGAAATCATAGAAAGAAAAATACTCAGATACTGCATAGACCTTAACTATGCAAGCAGAAACAAAAGATTCTCCAATTTACACATATACAACGAAGCAAAAGTCATACCAATTCTGAGCTATTCGCTTCTTTTAACGAGGAAGATGGTTCTTAAACTACCACATATTGATAATGAGCTGATCAATGAATCTTTTGCATCTCAACAAAATATCTCATGGCTTAACTCAACCTATCTCTCGCCAATTGGGATCCTTGATGTGGATGAATCCGTATTATTGGCCGGCAGTTCACCAGATTTTTATCTTAAGGCCGAGCCTGGCCAAAACAGGGGTTAACTCTCCCTCCCTTAGATTGACCACGTAGTTTGAGCATGTCTACTTACTCTCGATTGAAATTATTTTCAAGGACAAAATTTTCTACATTCTATCTATTTATTCACAAGATGATATCATTTCGCTATAGATTTTCTCTTGCTAATTTTTCTTCTAATTTCAACATTAAGATTTTGCATAGATAGGGCAGAATATTCCGTAATGCACGGAATCTCCTCCCCTATTCTCTAATTGAAATTAATAAGTTATCACTTTTCACAATAACACAAATGAATAAATCATGTCAATTTCCATAAACTTTGTTTTTTTTGTTTTGCTTTCGTTTTCACGATTCCAAAATGAATTCTTATAATTTTGTTTCAATTTTCATTTTCATATAATCGCTGTCAAAGACAAGGAGGAATTTAATAATAAAAATGAAATCGTAACAGTATCCCTCCTTTTCTACTCGTATTCCCTTTTCTTTTCATTTCTTCTATTTTAGTTTAAGCTAGTGTAAGTTAGAATAAGACAAACATTGTGATAGACAGTAAGTCAAAGCAAATATTCTCCGCTCCTCAAGCAAGAGCAGATTCACTATTTTCCTAAATGTTGCCATGAGGCATTATATTATACATGTAACCGAAGGAGAAGGCCATACATTATAGCCACTCATCTCTATCATTATTTAAATGAATAACTGTACTACTCTAGTTGAATAAGAAAAAACTGTATCATGAAGTCTTAATAAAATCAATTCAATTCAATTCATGTTCCCCCAACCTCCCATTCTCCGTGCCTTTATAGAATTTAATCTGAAAATGGTAGGGGTTGTGGAAAACATGTTCTATTTAATCTCTAACAAATTCATCACAAATAGCATTTGACGTGACTTCTACTCTAATGTAGTATCCGTAAATCTTTCATTTCATTTAATTTATATATTATATCTCGTACCTATTCTAACCAGTAGAATTTTTTACGTATTCAATATGTACTAGTCATACAACGTCGGCATAATGTACCTGAAAGAAGCATGACAGCATACAGGTATGCAGTTGTCTCACTTCTTCGCCCTCGTTATTTAGTTTTAAGTATTTGTAAGTTCCACAAAGACTATAGTCTACACTAACAGCAATACATAGCTCCGAGAGCAAGAGCTGTTTCAGAATTCCAAATATTAAGCCACGAGGCGTCTCTCTTACACATATTGTAAAAAACCGACTGTGCAGGCCATACACTTCAGCCGCCACCTTAATTAATAATCATAAATGTTAATACCTATAAGACTTATTTGTATTCAATAGAAAAAAAAAAGACTCAATAAATAAAATTACAAAAATTAAAATTAAAAGTCGGTTGACTTAGATGTCTTCGGGGTGTTCCGTCCCGGTTGTCAGTGGCGAGTTAGGTGTAGGTTGGGAGGGGGTTGGCGTTTAGCCACGGCGGTGGGCTGACCCTGTGTCAGCGTAGAATGCAACTGCTTCCTCGTTGTCAATTGGGGCGATGTCTTCATCCAAGGTGTCCAGGGCGCTGAGGTACCACGACTGGGGTAGTCGTTGTTGGGTTGTCCTCCTTCTTATTAGCTGATTCGGGTGGTTGGCTGCGCTTCCTACTAGCTTCTTAGCCAAAAGTAGTAGGTACTTATCGATCGGTATTATCTTCGCTTATGAATATAAATGATCGTTCCTGCAATATTTTTGACGCTGTTGGTCGTAGAATAGTCCAGTATATCCTTAGTATCTTCCTTTCAAAAACTTGGACTTGTCTCATGGCTGTCTTCGAGATGGAAAACCAGACGGGAAAGCTGTATCCGACGACTAGTCTCAGGAGTTGCTTGTATGTACATCAGCGTCTTCGTCTGCTGGCTAAGTCCGGCTCTTTTCTTCATCAGTGGGTGGAGACGATGGAAGGCCCAGTTGGCTTTCATCAGGAAGTTCCTTGCGTGAAGGTTGAACCTTAACAGCTCGTGAAAGTGGATCCCATGGTACTTCACGCTCCGTTTGGTTGCCAATGTTGATCCATCTGGGAGTTTCAGGGTTAAGCTTCTGCACTTCGCTGCTGACCGGCTGCGTCTACTGCTGGTAGTTGGTCTCCTGAAGCAGATGAGTTCTGATTTTGAGGCGTTGACGCTGATTCCCCACTTTCGGTAGTACCCAATTAGTCTGTGGATGTGGGCTTCAACTTTCCGGACAGCTATCAATGGTGACATCGATGCGGCATATGTTATGGAGTCATCGGCGTAGAGCAGGTTCTCGCAGCTGTTTGGGATGGGCTGGTCAGACGTCAATATGCTGTACAGGAACGGTCCGAGCTTAGAGCCTTGGGCAACTCCGGCTCTGATGTTCTTCACTGATGATGTGCATTTCTCCAGTTGTACAAAGAATTTCCTGGAAGAAAGAAAAGAAAAAATTATTTTGATTAGTGCTAAGGGAAAGCCTAGTAAATTAAGTTTATGGATTAGTCCTTCAATCCATACGCTGTCGAATGCTCAATCATCCAGAAGGCATCCGACGGTGACACGATGCATGTTGAGAGCTACGGTGATGTCATGCTGGAAAATTTAATTACACCGCGTCTCCACGAGACATACAGTTAATCACAAAAGTAAGTATACACCTATGTGATTGTAACAAAAGTCTTTAGAAAACAGTGTATTTCGTATGATCCATTATCCGTCTGACCTCATGTCTGTTGTTTGACATTTGCACAGTTGCTCTAAGGTAAAAATAACGGTATAACTTGCCCAGGTTCTAGAGAAGAATAACTTTTGTCTGACGAAATACCAAAACAACGTCACAAAAGCAAGTATACATTCATGGTATTGGAGTACAAAACACGGGTCAGTAAGCACTTGTTGCTATAAATCTGCTCTTTTTCAATTGAATTGTTTAAGATATGTATAAGCTGAATAGAAATTATTGAGTTTACATAATTTCGTAAACGAATTTCTATGCGTCTACCAGAAATGGCACCGCGTGGAAAAGAGCTCTCTATTGACCTTAAAAAATTGGTGATAACATTTTTTAAGGAAAGGAAATCCATTCGAGAAGTGGCGAAACTATTCGACAAAAACCCTGCAACGGTAAAAAAAATGTAGAAAGAAATAAAACCTCCGGTACAATAGAAAATGGGGCTAGAAGTGAACGCCCCTGTACCTTTACTGAAGTAGAAAAGCGAATTATTGTCCGAAAAGTAAGGAATGATCCTAAAAAAAGTACCCCAAAACTACAAGCAGAGATTACCAAAGAAGCAGAAAAGCAGTACAATCTCCAAACTATGTGTCGTGTCTTGCGCGATGTTGAGTATAACGGTCGATCCATCAGGAAAAAACCTATTGTCACCTATGTGAATCGTAAAAAGCGAGTTAAATTTGCCAGAAATCGTCTAACGTCTGATATTACATTTTGGAACACAGTTATATTTACAGACAAAAGCAAATTCAACATTTATGGTTCGGATGGGCGCATCAAGTTAAGGCGAAAACTGCATAAAAGTTGAATTCGGAAAATATGGCTGGAACCATAAAACATGGTGGTGATTACGTAATGATTTGGGGGTGTATGGCGGCATCTGGCGTGGGTTATTTGGTGTTTGCAAAAGGAAACATAAATCATTTTGAATATTCAAATATAATCAAACATAATCTCACTCTCTTGTATGATGGTGTGTACCTCGCTTAACTCACCGGCGATTTGATTTTAAATGACGAAATTCAAATCATCGACATCTTTGTTCTCCGCATCCAAAATCGCTCGTGCACTCAGCCAATCATTGTTAGCATAATTTTCATTGATATTCCGGAAAACATTCGTGATGAGCTCCTCCGGCGTCATTGTAAAGTTGCAATAATTCAATGGAAATTCAATCAGACCGGTGACAAATCGATTGGAATCACACCACGAGAAAAATGTTGTGTACCATAAAGCACTTCAGTGAAAAAGGTTTGATTGAAACACATCGATATTTTTACACTTCAGTTATTTCCATTGTTTTTAATAGACCTTTTTAATAAACAATTTTAATTCGTCTAATTACATGATGCAACATGTGCATGCTCGGAATTATTATTTCACATTAACTTATAGTTTAAATGGTTGGAAAAGTGAGTGACGCGACTGTTTGTGTGTACCGGAGGACACTGTGGAGGAAAATCTCGGAACATTTCCAGGAAAATTGGAAGTCCGGGAAGGTACGGTTTTTAGTAATTTTTTTTCGAAAACAGATGGCGCCGCACATCGACTTTGACATTTGTTGATGACTCGAAAAACTGCCAGGCGGCGTGGTTGATCCACTTGCCATTGCGCAGTATGACATCTGACACATGACTTTGACATTATGTTGATGATTAAAAAAAACTACCAGGTGGTTGATCATCTTGCTATTGCGGAATGTGACAGGTGTCAGATAAAATAAATATGTATTATTAACTATGTTTTAAAAATGGTGTGATTCCAATCGATTTGTCACCGGTCTGATTGAATTTCCATTGAATTTTTGCAACTTTACAATGACGCCGGAGGAGCTCATCATGAATGTTTTCCGGAATATCAATGAAAATTATGCTAACAATGATTGGCTGAGTGCACGAGCGATTTTGGATGCGGAGAACAAAGATGTCGATCATTTGAATTTCGTCATTCAAAATCAAATCGCCGGTGAGTTAAGCGAGGTACACACCATCATACAAGAGTGTCACTCAAAACTCATATCATTTTGGCATTATGAAACGAGCGTACACACTATAAGTTTTGTATGACAACCCAAATCATCGTTATTGTTGTTGTTTTTCGACTCTCTCTACTTGCGTTTGCCTTTTGGATGACGAAATTTGTATACACACAATCGAAGAAAAACAAAGATGGCCGCTGAGTGTCACTCAGTAGTAAACAATTCCGTGAGCATCATTTTTGAGTGTCAACCCGAATTTCGAGCGTACTTATTATCAGTTTTGCGTGTTATCATTCAAAGCTGACATTCTTGTATGATGGTGTGTACCTCGATTTACATTCATAGAAATCTGTCGACTCCGTGATGGACCAAAACGAAGTCACCAACTATCCGACGGAATTTTTGAATTCTTTGGATGCTCAGGGCTTACCGCAATACAATTTGAAATTGAAAGTCGACTCTGTTATAATTTTGCTGCGCAACCTCAATGCACCAACACTTTGTAACGGAACGCGTTTGATTGTGAAGAATCTTAAATCAAATATCATTCAAGCGACGACTTTCAGGGGAAAATTCAAAGGTGAAAATGTTCTCATTCCGCGGATTCCGCTTATTCCAAACGATTTGCCATTCATTTTTAAAGGTCTTAAATTTCCCGTGCGTCTTGCTTTCGTTATGACAATTAATAACTCGCAAGGACAATCGCCGGAGGTTAATCGATTTTCCATACATTTTGCAGGAATAAACTCTCAGGAGGAATCACAAGCTCTTGCGCTAGCGATTTAAATATAATGATGATGATGATATTAGCCGTGTTTTATTATCCCCGTGATCTGATCCGGATCAGATCAACAAATAAGTTTGTGTGCATTACAACAACAATCCGAGATCTTGCTTCTTGTCAAGATCAATTTTCGTGATCCAAAAATTAGTTCGACTATTTCTCACTATGGTACACTTTCGTTTGTGAATGTTGCTGTATTATCGACAATTGCCAAAGGTAAATGTTGCCAGATTAGAATATAAAAATATTATTGGCAATCCAAATATCATTAATATTATTTTGTTCGAATAAATTAATTTTTCTGCTCATAATGATATCTAAGCGATGTGAAACTGAAATTATAGCTGCAAAATATTATTCTCATTCGGTATCTGTTAATCAAAATTAACAATTTCCTCCTAAAAAATAAAAGAAGCGCATTCAATTTTCATTTAAAAGAAAATATTCATTCGCATGGCAACTTCGCACTAAATGTCAAAATGAACTTAGCTGGTACAATCACCACAACACAGAACTTTGATCTGGTTTGTTTTATTATTCTGATCTGATCCGGATCAGATCACGGGGATAATAAAACACTAAAAATAAAAATGAAATACTAACAAAATGAAAAAAAAAAATTCCCCAGAATTTTCCAATTTTCTGGCATTTTCCTCCACAGAGTCCTTCGTTGGGCCAATACGAATCCACCAAGCACAAAATCGTGAAAATCGAACGATCCGTTCTCGAGTTATGCGTGCACACACGGACGTCAGTCTATTTTATATATACAGAATACATATACATATATAGATATAGATATAGATTACTTTTATTTCAACGTAGATACTATACATAAAAAAAATAAAAAAAAATCTAAAATTCCCATACAAAGCCCAAATTTAAATTTTCGAAGATTCTGGCTTTTTCTTGGGGTTTTTCTAAATTTTCTTTTCTCATAAACCATTCCTGAATTAAGACGAACAAAACAAAGAAGGAATCATCCAAATCGCTCGAACCGTTCTCGAGTTTTAGCGAGACTAACGCACAGCAATTGATTTATATACCTATACTAGCTGACCCGTGCTCGCGTTGCTTCCCCCCCCCCCCCCCCCCTTTCTCCTGTTAAGGCAAAACAAATTGTATTGGTGATGAGTGCCGAATTATTTTTCCGAACTCACCCACTTAGAGGTGGGATTACAAAAAATCCTCTCAAAGTGGATGTTTATGTTAGTATAGCAATGTAGTACTGTCCAAATTTCAGCCCTTTAGGTCCATGGGTTCGGTCTGCGCGTTGTTTGTCAGACAGTCAGTGAACTGTTTTATACATAGAGATAGCTGACCCGTGCTCGCCTTGCTTCGCCCATCTATATAGTATAGATAAGGTACAGCTGTTGCCCGCCCGCCATTGCCCGTGCACTTTTTTAAAATTTGAATTTGATTTTACAATTATATTTATCGTAGTAGGCCGGCACAATGCATCAATAAAATGCTATTTCAGTAAATACGCAGAAATTCAAATATGCCACATACACACCCCACACTATGACGTCACCCACTGCTGCATGGCTGTTGGCTTCGGTTTCCACTGATGGAAGTTGATTTCATAAATTGTTTTATGTTTTTAAAATAGTTATTTATCTATTTATCAGCATTCTACGTACATGCTAAGTCTGCTATTACACGATGAATCTAGGTGCATGCACCTTCTTCGAATTCTTCTTTGCTATTTCATTCGCTGTTTCAAGCGCTATTACACATTGAAACCAGTTTCATGAAACTTGTTTGACAGTTCTCTTTATTTTTCATTTTTGTGTTGGTCTGAAATTTCGACCTCTGCGAGAGCAGTGCTGTCGTTTTCAAAAAATCAGAAGTACCACTAATGAACTCTTAAGAGTAGTGTTTTAAGTAAAAGAGTAGTACCCATCTATTTTGAAATAGTGCCCTTTTATCATCTAAAGACAAATATTCCGATTGAATCAGCCATCAATTTCTTGATAGATTTCGGTTATCGGCTACTTTTAATTCAACTTTTTTGTTTAAACAATCTCAAACAGATAAAATATAAATGAAATAAGTTAATACCTATGAGAAACAAAAATATTAGCGTTTTTTTTAAAATAAAAAGATCATTTCGTTCTTAAAATGTTGGTACATAAGTTTTATAAATGCAATGCGATGTTGGTTATTACAAGCGTTCTATAAGAAAGTCTCCCAGAGTATCTCTATGACTGTATTTTGATTTTACACCATTGAAATCGAGGATTTTCTATAATAAATTGCAAAATAAGATAGCAAATGCTTAGAAGTTTGAAAAAGAAAAAAAATAAAGAATTGATAGCGCAAATATATTCGCTTGATTATTCTGTTCACCGAAAAGTTTCTTTTTCATGTAAGTACTTAATAAAGTTATCAAACTTAGAAATGAAATAGTAGTACATAAGGAAATATGGGTAGTACCAGGGAAAAGAAAATTGTACAATACTACTATAGTAGTACAAACGACAGCGCTGGTCCTCAGTCCGTCCTCTTTAAAATATGTATGTTCCGGTGCGATAAATCGAAGTGTACTCCACGCACAACGAAGCCATATGAAGCAGGATAGTCAAAAAACGGACAAAAGCAAAGAGAAACGTCAAATTGTTTCACCGAAAATTTTACCTAGGTACGCGACACAGGGCAGCTTTTATCCGTCTCATCTTTTGGAATATTTTTTCTCTTTTGCACTTACGCTGTTCGAAAAGTCGCATGCACCTAGATTCATCGTGTAATAGCAAAGAAAAGACTAAGTCTGCTTTTACACCTAGACTGGTGAGTCTAGACTCACATGGGTGCAAAAGAGTAAGAAAGTTCGAAAAGATGAGAAGGAAAATATTTTGCCCTGTGAGTCGAGGGTAAAGTTTTTGGCGACTCTTTTTGACGTTTTCCTTTTCTCTTCTTCGTTTTATCATTGTGTTGCTTCCCACCTAGTCATCTGCACAATACAAGAACTGCAAAATAAAAGAGGAATGTCAAATTTGAGTCAAGGAAAAAAGTCTGAAGTGTAAAAGCGTAAGACTCACGGATGTAAATAACAAAGAGAAATTCGAAAAAAGTCTAGACTCACAAGTCTTAAGTGTAAAAGCAGACTAAGGTAATCGCGCGCCACCCGCCCAGCTGTTTAGTTAACCAGTTGAGGAAACAGCCATACAGGACCCGGGCACTCCTTTACTAATGTGAGTCGATGTCCTATCCATAGATTTTTTTTTCGCGCGCAGTGCAACACTCGTCCAACTGTTTAGTGAACCAGTTGGAGAAAGTCATACAGTACAATTTAAAAGATGGTTGCATATTTACAGGTGAAACTGAAACAAGGTTCAACTCTACTTTGTATGGGAACTTTAAAGGCATATATCTTCCATGCCTATTTTCACTTTAAAAAATTTCATCCAAATCGGTGAGTAGGGCCTTATTCGAAATAATTACCAAACGGGATACTAGGTAGTAGGTGCTACCATATTTTACAAAATGTAGTAGGCTTACCTATATGTAAAAACGGTATAATATTAAGCACTAACCCTTAACACTATTATTGGAATTGTTCTTGTGTATACACTCGTTTCCATGGCATCTTTCCAAAAACAATTCAAATAGAATATCAATTACAGCTTTGCATGTAGCGTCCTTCCTTCCTTGCTACTTGCAACTAGAATCCAAGCAATCAATTTTTATAAAAAATCACATTCATTTTGTTTTTACTTATTAAATGACAGTTTCAGCTATACGTCCTAGACTTCTTCTACTGTACCGGTAATAAATAAAATTGTGCACAAAAGAAATATAAAGAAAATCAAACAATTGTGAAAACATGACAGAATCAAAAACTTTTGTCATCTTTGCAACCGGAACAATAGAATCGGCCACTTTTCCCCTTGGTCCTGAAAGCACCCAAGTATTTTGTCGATTTGAAATAGTCACGGGCAATAATTGGGAACTAGTCTCTGGAACAACGAATGGAATATCCCAAGCTGCCATTTCTAAACACGCAAACGACAAGATTGTCTTTAATTTACCCTTCGAGTGTATCTACAAAAGCACAAACCCATTTGGTTGTAAGTTAGTTTCCACAGATATTTGTATGTATGTATAGATATAAGCAGTTTTTAGCAAAATATTCTCTTTCAGGGCCACAAATTCTAGTCAGCATTTATGGAAGAAACCGATGGTCAGTGGTGACTACACTCGGATATTGCTGGAGTCACCTGCCTATAATTGGATCCGAAGTAGAGAAAACAACCCAGCCCATCCGCATTCCAAAGGACACTACTGTTATGGGTGAACTCTCAAGCTGGCTTACGTCTAGAAATGCAGAGTTGAAAAATCCCAAGATTCTATTAGATGCATTTGAAAACAAAGGTAATTTTTCTTGATTTTCTTAAGAAATTCGTAAATAATGGATCTGTGTTTAGAATTCCTTTCAATGGAGAAGAATGGAGAATTGAAACTTTCACTACGAACACTTTGCCGTGGAACAAACGATGTTAGTTGTGAACCATATGAGAAAGTATATCAAAGGGCACTTAGAAAATTTTAAATCGATAATTTTTAATGTCTGTTGCTCAAGCTATTGATTGCGCTACTATACATATCTTTCAAATTACTTGAGGTCCACCTAAAAGTATGAATTATTTTTATTTTGAATGATTGTTAACGTCTAGATCTAGATGTATACAGCACTGTTTGTACCGAGACAAAATAATGGGCGTGGCCGCGTGTTTTTTTTTTAGCCTACATATACAGGGTGTTTCCAAGTAAAGGCTGAACTATAAAGCAATCGGAAGCTACTGTCAAAATCCTACGTTTAAGTTTCCTTCCGAAATGTCAATTGCTCAAGTTGCCCATAATAGGAGAATGCGATCGGAAGCGATTGTCAGATTCTAGTCGTTTTTTCCGTGGTTTGTTTGTTGTTTTGCAAAATAACTAGTGAAATCGAAAAAAATTACTCCCTAACTAAATAAAAATGATCACTTTTTTCGTACATTAATTTATGTTTCAATTGAGAAAGCAAATCGTAGTCCTATGTACAAGCCATTTTTTTATGTTCGACGGACATAAATGTGTAATGTATTGTACTACATACTTGCAAATGCATACATTACAGTATGTAAATGAAATCTAAGAACAATTATTCTTTAAAATGATAATGCTATTAATTGCAAAACGGAAATAAAGCTGGAAATACACGATAGAATCGTTGTACAGCCGCGGGTTGTACCAATATCTATATCACTATACAATCTGCGTGCGATTTCCATACAACGGCGCATCCAACCGCAGGTTTTCGAATCAAAGCGTACAAGGTACAACCGTGCGATATCGGTACAACCGTCGTAAGCTAGCTAACACACGATACAATCGTCGCATACAACCGCAAATTGCATACAACCGTTGTACAACGATTCTATCGTGTATTTGCTGCTTAAAACAAAATTTCTTTATTTCCGAAATTCCAATAGGTCTGTTCCCGTACTGTTGCAAACAGTCGAAAACAGCCGAAAACTACACTCTTCTGTCAAAACATATGAAAAGTCTTCGTACGGGAACAGGATTTGACTGATTTCGGCTGTTTTCGGCTGTATTGGACAGGTACGGGAACAGACCTAATTTTAAATTTACTCAGCTTCGTAAGTGGAACTCGACTACTGAATAGTCTGTTTTTACACTTGACTTGTGAGTCTAGACACACATGGGTGCAAAAGAGTAAGAAAGTTCGATTTTGACGTTTTTCTTTTCTCTTCTTCGTTTTATCCATTGACATATTATATATGGACTGCTATTGAAATGTCACTTTCATACAACGTCTGCGGACAATTTGGTTCCAACATAACTAGCGCCACGTGTTTCGTAGGGACAGCAATGTGAAACAATTATCCGCCATCATACTTATTTTACGTAGAAACTGAGGCCATCTATTGCCGTATATACGAGTAACTCCGAAAATACATTAAAATTTAAATTGTTGCCACGTTGGTACCAACAGATGCCACTACCAAAATTTCAATACAAAATTTGAAAATAGCCGTTACTTTTCTTTATTGACCAATAAACTAGATAAATATGGTAAATTTATTTGGAATTAATTTTTTGTGTTGATTAATACTTTGTGTTTTTGCTTTATAATGCAGTACAACTTCTCACAATTTATTAAAAAAATACTTAAATCACAAACCAACGGCTTTCGTGAATTCAAATACAATCTAAGTTACCACATTTCTCCGCTACGAAACAAGAGGGCTAGTGCTTATGTTGGAACCAACGCGAAGTTGGGTACTAGCAGTCCATATATAATATGTCAATGGTTTTATCATTGTGTTGCATCCTAGGTCTGCTTTTACACTTAGACTTGTGAGTCTAGACTCACATGGGTGCAAAAGAGTAAGAAAGTTCGAAAAGATGAGAAGGAAAATATTTTGCCCTGTGAGTCGAGGGTAAAGTTTTTGGCGACTCTTTTCGACGTTTTTCTTTTCTCTTCTTCATTTTATCATTATGTTGCTTCCCACCTAGTCATTTGCATAATACAAGAACTGCAAAATAAAAGAGGAATGTCAAATTTGAGTCAAGGAAAAAAGTCTGAAGTGTAAAAGCACAAGACTCACGGATATAAATAACAAAGAGAAATTCGAAAAAAGTCTAGACTCACAACTTGTGAGCCACAAGCAGGGTTGGCCGAATTAACTACACTACATTTTCTACATCATTAACTACGCGTAGTAAATTGAATAAACTACACTCCTAAGTCGCAATCCACACGTTGACTCATGAGTCGCGACTCTTTTCTATTTTCTGTTTTCAACTGTCATTCGGTGAGGCGCTTGAATCCACACGTTGACTTTTGAGTCACGACTCTTTTATAATTTCTGTTTTCGTAATTTGACAATTCTCTTTTATTTTTTTCTTTCGCTTTTGAAATGGTTACAGCTCTGTATTTATTAGATTCTATGAAGATCTATTGCTTACATTTTGTAATTTTCCTAAAATAGTAACTATGGAGAATCTGTATTAGTTGTTATACAAATTTAGATGTATTCCATATATGCATAATCACTTAAATCATCAATTTTTGTTCGTCAAATTAAATTCTTTCGTAATTTTCAAGAAAATTGCGTTCTACGCGCAACGAAAATAAATGAAGCGAAATAGCAAAATAACGAACAAGAAAAAGAGAAACGTCAAAAAGCAGCTTGCTTTCTATCACATCGTTCGTCTCTTTCATACTCGTGTGAGTCGCGACTCATGAGTCAACGTGTAGATTGGGACTAATTTACTACAATTTGTTACGCCTGCTTAATACGTAGTTAATACAGAAAAACAATAGAATTCCAGTAAACAAGATTCGAGAATTCTGATAAATAAAGAGCAGAATGGAGTGAAAATCCGACTTCGACTTGAGTTTTAGTTATTTAATGTTGTTTTTATTTTTTATTTTTATTTTTTGCTTATAAATATAAACTAAGCAAACCACAACCAAAAAAGCAAAAATTCAACTTCAAAGTGAAAACTAAAAGATCATTTGACAGTTAAAACTACGTCTGCTACAATTTGTTTCATTTACTACATTAACTACATTAACTACGTAGCAGACGTAACATATGTAGTTTTTCGAAAAAGTGACAGTTCAGCCAACCCTGGTCACAAGTCATAAGTGTAAAAGCAGACTACCTAGTCATCTGCACAATACAAGAACTGCAAAATAAAAGAGGAATGTCAAATTTGAGTCAAGGAAAAAAGTCTGAAGTGTAAAAGCACAAGACTCACGGATGTAAATAACAAAGTGAAATTCCAAAAAAGTCTAGACTCACAAGGCTTAAGTGTAAAAGCAGAAATAAGGGGGGTACACACGATACGACCGATCTGACGGACTTGGTCTGTCCGGCCAAGTCTGACGTGTGTGTACGCTCGAAACGACCGCCGGACGGACATGTCGGATGGTTTTCAATTTTTTTGATATTTTGGTGGTCGGACGGACATATCTGATAATGTGTACACTTGTCCGTCCGACCTAGAGCAATTTTCATTTCTGAAATGTATATCAAGCGGTGTGGTTGTTGGCGGAAAATTAATAATGGCTGTGTATGGAAATTTTGATTTTTGGAGAAAAAAAAAAAATGGAAATATAAAAAATTCTGATAATAGTCTGGAGAATTCAATCTTGTAATTCTGTTAGCAAATTAATATAAAAAAAACTTTCTTAGCTTTTTCATCCATTCCTGTACCCAAATTCGATTACTTTTTCTTTCTTAGATTTTTTCTTAAAAATTTTATCAATCATAAGCGCTGCTTTCAGTACGTCCTACATCTTTCAAATCCAATTGCAAAGTGAGGTCGGACAACATGTCGGATAATGTGTACGCTAACGACATCGGTCTGTCAGACATCCATCCGACCAGGTCCGTCAGATCGGTCGTATCGTGTGTACCCCCCTATAGACTGCTTTTAAACGTTGCAATTCCTGCGCTGCGATTATTGTTGTTTCTCTTTTGTTTTGTTTTCGCCAAACAGGTAAGCGTTGCAACTCTTCAAGCAACTTCATTTACCTCTTTTTTGACATTCCTTTTCATTTTATGTTCGCGAGTGAGAATGTTGGTTGTCGTTTATTACCTACATACATCTTTTTTGTTGCAGTGCGCATTAACAATTAATTATTTTGGGAAAATAGATATTGACATTGCTGTGACCACATAAAACAATTTTTTTTTCCAAAGAGAACGCTCAACCTAAAAAATTAAATTAAACTAAAACTAAATAGACAACATAGGACGAACTTACTCGTAAGCGACGAACATAATAATGAAAGGAAATGTCAAAAGTGAACGTATCGACGGAAAACACAAAGAAGAAACACCGATATCACTGCGACTCGAGCAGTCCCAGCGATTCTGTCTTCCCCGGTCACCACAGTTGTTTCTCTCCAATAAGCCTAAATAAACGAGTGACAAAGAAACGAATCGCAAGCAGGAATTGCAATGTTTAAAAGCCGTCCAGACGTAAAAAAAAAAAGTCAAGTACCTACGTCAGTCCAATGTGAACACCGTTAAAGGATTTTGACGTATACATACAAGGTGTGTTCCCGTACTGTCCAAAACAGTCGAACACTACGCAAAACTACACTCTCTTCTGTCAAAACCTATAAAAAATCTTCGTACGGGAACAGGTTTTGACGGTTTTCGGCTGTATTGGACAGGTACGGGAAGTCGCAATCCACACGTTGACGTTTGATTCGCGACCCACACGAGTGCGAAAATGAAGAACGATGAGATAGAAAACGAGATGCCCGGTGAGACGCGGGCAGAATTTTCCGTGACTCTTTTTGGCGTTTCTCTTTTTCTTGTTCGTTATATTGCTGCTTCGTTTCACTTCTTTTCGTTGCGCGTAGAGCGTTGTTTTGAAAATTACGAAAGAATTTAATGTGACGAAAAAAAAATGATGTTTTAAACAATTATGCATATATGAAATACATCCAAATTTGTAGAATATCTAGTCTACAAAATGGCATTGTCAAGTCCTTGCGCCAAACTTATCGCACTCTTGCCCCAAAATCCACTTCAAAATTCATCATTAAAATTCTTTGTTTTGTTTTGGTTGTCAAACGAGAAATGTCAAAGATCAACCGGAAAAAATCTCAGAATTTTCATTCCTGGTTTTGTTACTTCATTCCGCCCTCGTTTCTATGCCCCTCCCGATATCTGTCAAAAAGACGGAAGACGAAACGAACGAAAAAAGGAGTCGTGTAATCAGCGTCATCGGGTAAAATACCTTCGTCAAATTATACCAAATAAAAATTGTCCTTAAACGTTTAACAGATTTCAGCGGCATCTGGTTTTCATAGTCTTGAACTGCAATATCAAGTACCTATTGGTTTAGTTTGTAAATTAATTTTTTTATTGCGGGTAAATTGAAAAGTAAGTTATAACTGAGTTGCCAAAAAAACACGGCTTTATTATACCGCCGCCGATTAAAGTCATTCATATTGCAATAAATTATTTTATCGTACTGCAATTTTTTGTTGACGTTGCTTTTTTTTCTTTTTAGTGACAGGGGCACCCTCTGCGCGGCAAGTTTTATTTGGACAAACCAAAGCTATTTCCTTTTTCTTTGTGAATTAAGGCCATTTTTTATTCGGCCATTCTTCTTTTATTCGCCAGTCAGGGTGGAAGTGTAGTTCGTTCATTTGGTAATAGTTTAAAATCAAGAAATAAGAGTAGTTATATTAAATGGAGACAAAAGTGGAAGCAATGAACGGTGGCGGTCCTTTGCCCCAGCGTAATAAAGGAGGAAACCAGAAGAATCAAAATCAGAAACCCCATCAGCAGCAACAACAGCAGCAGCAGCAGCAAGATCAGGTACAGCAGCAACAGCCACCATCTGAAATTAGCGATGGTGCTCCAGTTGAGAAAAAACCACGCTTCGTTGGTGGGAACAACCAGCAAGGAGGTGGAAATTTCCAAGGAAAATTTAATCAGGGAGGTGGTGGAGGAGGAGGTGGTAATTTTGGTAATGGAGGTCGCAGGAGCAGAGATCGTCGCAGAAACTTCCGAAATGAGGTAAGCAGAAAATTTCTTAAATTCAAAATGGCGGCTGGTGGACATTTTTTTTTCATTAAATTTTTTCGGAGGGGTTCTGTTTTAAAATTAAATTTTTTTTTATTGTATGCATAATATGTATTGTATTCAATAGTGTGTAAGCATTTTTGGTGTATATTTTTATTGTTACATTTGCGATAGTTATAAATCTGTTAATCCGAATGAAAAAATGCTAATCCGCCATTTTATATGTTCATAAGTATGTATGTATGTACATACATACATTTTACCGGTGAAGAAGAAATTGATTTTTCTTACAATCTGCTTTCGTTTCGTTAAATATTGGTTTACGTATTTAAAAAAATTAGTTTAATATTTTATCTATTCTCCGGTGATTTTGTTTCTTTTTACAATTGCTTACAGGTACATTATAAGCATTCTTCCAATAGCTACTTATAGATATAAATGTTATTTAATTTTTGTAGAATTTGGTGAAATAAGCACAAAATATAAAGTAAAAAATATTGATTAATCGCTTATGTAGTCTAGGAGATATCGAGGTTTTTTTTGGAACTACCTTTAACTGCGAAAAAAAAGATTTGCATCAACTAAACATTTAGAGCTTCCGTACAATACAGTCTTTCTACCGGCCGATAGTTTGGTCGGGCTCTTAAGCAGTATGAAAATGTATGGAAGTGCGCACACTACAATGATTCGGTATCGGCCGATAAATAAGTTTGATGGTGCTACACGATTGCCTTCAAACAAAAATATCGGCAAACTATCGGCCGACTACTTATGCAGCACACAATCGATCGTTCAGTTCGCTCTGAGTTTTAAAGAAGTTTTTAGCTTTCGCTATTGCTGGTCCAATTAATTTTGCAAGTTCATTTAAGCTGGTCATGCTCATCCGTTAAAAGGTAAACCATTTTTTGGGGTATTCCAGTAATTTGGAATGCATCGCGTAAAATTTTCCATTCAATAACCTATTACTGCTGATAGGATGCACCCAATACTCTCGGTGTTTTATCTCCTCCTCCGCTGTAACGATTACATCTATGGACTTTAAAATCTGTTTATAGACTAGCAATAGCAAATCCTTCGAGAACAGTCGACCGACTGTTATCTAGTGTGCGCACACTGCCAACCCGACTATTTAATCGGCCGATAGAAAGTCTTAAATGCTTTGTTTTCAGAATTATTTTTTTTAACAATGGTAGCTTCAAAAAGTTTTTGACCCGGTTAAAGCAACAACCACCTCATTCATTGCAACCGCCGTTTCTATTAGTTGCGCAAACCGAGAATGTAATGTATTTTCATCGTTAAAACTGGGAGTAGTTATTTTTCTTATCGTAGTGCGAAAATGTTGCCCTCGCTATATCTCTAACGAATTTATTAGGTTGTATTAATAAAATTTGACTACTCACATACAGTAGAATCCGCTTAAGACGCTCTTCAAGGGACCGACAGATAATAGCGTCTTAAGCGGGATAGCGTATTAAGTGGGAAAAGCTAAAAAATTACATACAGTTAAAAATATGGTTATTTTATAAAAAGAGTTGAAATTATACATGTATTATGCTAGTTTTTCTTTCATCCCTTGTACTAACCATTGTACCTATTTGTACATACGTACGGCGCACAAGAAATGAAACAAAAGTGACAAAAGTAACGACCACAAAAACGACACGCTCTATATAATTTGTTTCCGAAAAACAAAATAATACCTATAAGAACGGCGGTGGCCGTCGTCCAATGCACCGAATGGTTTTTACAAATTTTACGAAGTCAGTCGTTTAGCTGTGTGAGCGTATTAAGCGGAAATAGAGCGTATAAACCGGATTTTCTTTTCATACGAATTCGTACGTATCAAAATGAAGGGACCGGAGAAAACGAGCGTTAAAAGCGGGAAAGCGTCTTAAGCGTCTTAAGCGTGAACGTCCTAAGCGGATTCTACTGTATGTAGCAATTGATAGAATTTTGAAAATTTGCTCGGATTCGTATGTGAGTGAACTTACTTGATTGAGCTTTTGATATGTTCGAAAATCGCGTTTGCTCAGATTCGTATGAATAAAAGGCAAAAATATAAGCATTTGCTAGGAGAATTCCAAGTCTGCTATTTAACTGACTCAGAACTTTTGCTCCGTATTTTTGACCCATACATCGACTGAATTGTAAAAAAAAAATAATCAACTTTGTCGATCTAGATGCAACATCGACATCGTCATAGCCCCTCGTCTCCCCTTACACACGATACACAGAAACATGGCAAAAAATTACCATAAGATCAACAACAAAATCGCGAAATAAGTTACCGTTGAGATACTCCACTTCTGCCTCATGCAAACTATATACAGCTGTGTTCAATAAAATAGCAGTGCATCTACCACTGCACATTGAAAGGCATTTTGAAAATATACTTCATTATTTTACCAAATATTTTTTTTTTTTTTTGGTAACTAATCTAAGATTTATAAAAAAAGGTAAAATTTACCTACATTGTAATTTATTAAAAAAAAGTATTAGAAAGAAAAAAAGAAATTGACACTTTTTTGGTGTTTGATGAAATAGCAGTGCTGGAAGAGAAATATGAAATCGTTAAATTTTTCAATTGTTTTTAGCTTCGAATGTGACTTCCTTCAATATTTTGTTGTTTATCTGTTATTTTTTTTATAACAACCCCGCACTGGTGTGGCATATAATTAATAAAATTCTGGTGTCTTTTCAATAGCACAGCCTCCCACCCATTTTGACCCACTAGTCACAATGTCTTCATATTTCTAGGTTTAGCTGTCTTCACAACTTTTTTTTACGTCAGTCCAAAGATTTTCAAATGGATTTAAATCAGAAGACTTAGGTGGCTTTTACATTACATCGACTTTATTGTCCTCAAATAAATTTTTTGTTGCTTACGCCCTATGTTTGGAACATTTTTCCTGCATAAATAGCCACTTAAGACGCATTTCCCCTTCAGCATATGACAGCATAACATTTTGAAAAATTCCAATATAAACGTATTAGGTTATTTTCTCTCTTATCCAAAATGATGGACCAACCCATTACAAGAGATATTTGCTGAAATCATCATTCGGACATCCCCATGCTTAAAAGTCGGTAGAGTATACTGAGGATGGCATTTTGCATTAACCAGTCTTCTGACATATTTCCTAGATCCACTAGAGCCAAATATTTTAGCTTAAGCTTTAGCTATTTAGCTTCGGCCCAGAGAATATTTCTCCTTTTTGACAGTGGCCATTGACTGTTTTTTCGGATACATTGTATGCGTTAGACCCTATGTTTTTTTGTCAGAAGGGCAACTTTTCTTGGAAAATTTGCTTTAACCCTTAAATGCCCAACGACACAGATTTGTTCGGAAAAAATATATTATTTTAATATTGAGTATTTTATTGGAGGTAGAATTTGAGTCAATAAACCCAAAAATATAAACTTCGAAGCTTAAATGCTAATATTAACGAAGATATCATGTTTTGAATGGTTGTATCTTTAAAGATATACTGGGCATTTAAGGGTTAAATCTGGTCTCTAGAAGTCTCTTCCTTGCCGGTACAACACTTATCGAGATTTGAATCTTCGTTGATGAGATAAACGGACCACACTTAGCTGTTCTTTTGATTTGAACATCTTTCCGAGCAGGTTGTTTACGCTGTTTTCACCTGTTTTTTTTTGTTTTTTCGCATGTCATAGCATTTCGATCTATCTCTGTCGAACAAACTAGCTTCTCCTGAACATATTTTTATAAGGTTTTCCTTAATTTTTAAGTTTTTTAATTGAATTTGGCTTTTCTTTCGAGCCGTATGTTCTCGACCCATTTTTACGACTAAAATAATCTATTTTTTTCTTATTACATATTTAAAAAAATCATAACGAATAACCTAAATTTAATTAAATAAGAGTAAATTTTTAAATAATTTCAATTTAACATTTGAAATCAACGAAAAACTTACCGCACTGCTATTTTAAAGAACAGCTGATTTAGACGTTCAAAAGTTTAATCATTTATTTACATTGGAAAAATGATACGAAATTATATAAACCAAATTAAGCGCGACTTAAAAGATCTTAAAAACGCACTGCTATTTTATCGAACACAGCTGTTAGGTAGTCCTCGTCAATTTTGTTCAATTCGTTGATCAAATTTTCTGATTCCATTTAGTTTTTTTTTTTTTTTTTGTTTTATTTTATTCGAGATAAATGGTTATGTTGACATGTCATATACATACTGTCAAATGTCAAGCAAATCCTCGCTTCGAGTTTTCGAACTCGGTCAAGTAAACTTAGTTTTATTTATACCCATTTCGAGCAAATGCTAAATTCCTTTATTTTGCTCAGAGATTTTACCCGAAGAAATGTTTATTTTTATTAATACGGTCATTGATTGAATTTATTGACTTTATTTTCTTGCCAGCATCATATCCTCTAGTTTCACTGATTGACTATTAATTATTCAGTGAAATTGCAATATCTGCATTAACTAAAGAACTCATGAAATCCCACCTTGTAAAATATCAATAAATACGAAGTCTGCTGTTTTTAAATTTAAAAATGCTACAATATTCTATTATACTTAAAGTTGTTGCACTTGACTACAACTTTGAAAGATGTGAGTGAAAAAATACCTTTATACAAAGTGACAGCAAGACTTTCTATCTTCGAGTAATAAGAATTAGTACAGCCGTTCGAATAAACCAGGGTTTTCCATTTAACTACCTTTTCGAATGCATATTGCTAACCTCCCTTAAATGTCTATTTCCATTCTTCACTTTTTGATTATTTTTTCCCAATTCGTCTGCTGCCTGCCGCCTCCCTGCTTTCTGTATATTAATGCTGTATTAATTTCAAAACCCACCCCTAGCACCATATAGAAATATTTAAACAAGATGGTTTCCCGTTTCATAGACTTACCTGTGTACATAACGTGATGATTCATTAACGATTTCAGAGAAATGGTTGCCAGAAGCTAATGTAGGCTTGGTTCTTTATACATATTACTGCTGACGCCAAATATTTATTTGTTTTTGTCAAAATTGCCTGAATTCATTGGTATAAGTATGCTTTTTATCAACTTTTTTTTAATGGTATAAATTACAAGGTTATTTTGCCGTATGTAGATTTTGTTTTTTTTAGGCCATCATTCAACTTAACATATATTTTTTAATAGGCACCTACCTACATAAATAATTTTTTAATCGTGTTTTTTCTCTTCTTTAGCCAAATGATCAAATGAACAACAAAAACAATTCAATGCGGGATGACAGTAATAGGAGCATGGGAGGCGGCGGCGGAGGCGGTGGAAATTCTGATATGCAAAACAACAATCGTAATATGAATAATGATCGTCGTAGTGGTGGTGGCCGTGGAGGTGGCGGATTTGGTGGCGATCGCGGAGGTTTCGGAGGTGGTCGCAACGAAGATTTCTTTATTGGACAACGTTTAAGGAGTATCACTGGTCCTACCCATGAACTGCCGCCACTAGAGAGTGAAGAAACGAAGTTTTCGGGCCGCAATCGTCTTTACATTGGCAACTTGACAGGCGATATAACTGAAGAGGAGCTGCGTGAATTGTTTAAGCCGTTCGGTGAGATTGGTGAGGTATTCTCCAATCCGGAGAAAAATTTTGCATTTCTTAAATTGGATTATCACACCAATGCCGAAAAAGCAAAACGTGAATTAGATGGCACTATGCGCAAGGGACGATCACTTCGTGTTCGTTTTGCACCAAATGCGACTATATTGCGCGTAAAAAACCTGACTTCACTTGTATCAAATGAGTTGTTATACAAATCATTCGAAATTTTTGGCCCCATTGAAAGGGCCATGATTGTTGTTGATGACCGTGGAAAACACACTGGCGAGGGTATTGTTGAGTTCGCCAAAAAGTCGTCAGCAAATGCGGCACTGCGTCTTTGCAATGATAAATGTTTCTTCATAACTGCGTCGCTGCGACCATGCGTCGTGGAACCATTTGAACTCAATGATGATGCCGATGGTCTGCCAGAGAAGTCATTAAATAAGAAAACACAGGAGTTTCATCATGAGCGCAATGTTGGACCACGCTTTGCTGAGATAGACACGTTCGAGCATGAGTATGGAACCAGGTGGAAGCAGTTATATGAGCTATATAAAACAAAACAAGAAGCCCTTACACGTGAATTAAAAATGGAAGAAGATAAGTTGGAGGCTCAAATGGAGTATGCACGCTATGAGCATGAGACTGAAATGCTGCGGCAGGGTAATAATGTGATAATTCATTAGATTTTACATTTTGTTTTACTTTAATTTTATTTAGAACTCCGCAAGCGCGAACAAGATAATGAGCGCAAGAAGATGGAATGGGAAATGCGTGAAAAGCAAGCTGAAGAGTTGAAAATTCGTGAAGAAGAAAACCTACGCCGTCAACAATCTGACATGCAAACTCGCATGTTGCGCCAAGAGGAGGAGATGCGTCGTCGTCAGCAAGAGAACACATTATTTATGCAAGCTCAACAATTGAATTCACTTTTGGATCAACAGGAAGGCAAACAGGGTCCACCGAGTAATGGAGGTGGTGGCGGTGGTATCGGTGGCGGTGGCGGCGGCGGAGGCGGCGGCGGAGGCGGCGGCGGCGGAAATGCTGGTGGTGGTGGAAATGGCCCAAATTTTGATAACTTTGACAATGCCAATCAAAATAACAGTCCATTTGATTTCAGAGGTAATGTATTCCATTGTTAAACATTGTGAAAACAACTTTCTAATTTTACTTACATTAATTTATATACAGATGCATTGTCTGCCTTTGCAGGCAATAATGCCGGAAATCCCGCAATTATTGGCGGTGCTGGGGGTGGACCAAACAACCAACAGGTACGTTCATTTTTCGACATGTTCAGACAAGGGCGATTTTAAAATACGAAAGTCAAATTTTTTGGAACTGATTATGTGATCTATTACTTGCAACTGGCTTTAATTAAATGAAAAAGAGGATAAAGAAAGTATAATAAAATCGAATTTTAGAAAACTACACGAATGCAACGTTTTAACCTCTATTTTTTTTTTGGCTCCTGATATTGAAAGTTTTTTGTGTTTAGTTTTTTAATTGTCAAGTAAAGAACTATTAGCAGCAGTAGTGATGTACCGTAATTTCCCTCCCTTAATTGTTAATAATATTCCTGCTTAAAAAAAATAATATTCCTACATAAAATAATACAGTCAAACCTCCATAAGTCGAATTTTCTATAACTCGAACGAATGTTTCAGAACTTTGACCCAAGATTTCAATTTGCCCACATTTTACAAATTCGACTCTCTGTAAGTCGAAACCCTATTTAAATTGAACTTCAATAGGTCTGTTTGTTATGTCTTTTTCGCGTTAGTGATTGATATCTGTCAAATAGTAGAATCCTCTCAATGAGAGAGAGATATAACAACTTGAACAAAAGACACCAAACGCTTTTGAAACGAAACCTGTCGATTTGTTTTTGTTTTCCACTACAATGAAGATTATGACATTTCTCAAACTGTCAGATGGCTTGGTTTGACAGAGTTCAACAGTCCACTCCGAGGAAAAGGTCTTGCAGATACTTGCAGATAATTCATCGCAAAGAGCGAGCCAAATGAGAGTAAAAAACGATTCGATTTATGGAAGTTCGACATATGTATGTATATTAATATACTAACATGCAAATGTATCACAGTTAAGGGTAGCATGATCCCAAATCAATGGAGGATATCATAATGTACCAGTTTGCGGAAATAACTTTATTTACAGTGCCATATTAAGGGCAATGCAGTCAATTTGTTGTGCACTGTTTTAATGAAATGTATAGGAAACACATGTGTAGATACGCGTTCAGGCTGGGATGCCGGGATTTTAAATGACTAAAATTGTCGGCTATATTATTAAATGTGGTTGATTTTTGTTTTTTTTACCATAAAGCAAACGACACCCTGATTAAATAGCATGTACAAAAATGTATGTTAAGCTATGAGCAGACGGCGTGCGAAAGTCGTATATATCCGTGTTCACACAAAATGCGAACATGGTGTTCGCAAATGGAATTTGCATAGTTGGGCCCCAGGTGTTCACACGATATGTGGAAACGTCGCAAATTGGTTAGCGACCTGGGTGTCGCATATTGCTTTGCGAGCATATGCAGACTGAAATAGGTGTTCAGACGATATGATATGAAAGCAAGAATGGCATATGATGACGCAAAAATTACGTCAAGCATATACATATACAGCCCTATCGAGGTATCCGTTCGGAACGGAATTTTCTACGATTTATACGAAATCGTAGAATTTGCATTCGAGGTATCCATTCTGACATAGTTATCGGAAGTATTCTATGATGACATACTACGCGCTTCGTCGCATAGCGATTTCCCGCGTTATTTCAAAAGTTTTGACAGCTACACAGCTAATATTTTTCAGAATATTTCCGACATCAAATTGCTGCGGGAGTTTTTAATAACAAATGGAAATTTGTTAGCATAATTTTTACACTATTGTGGAATTAAAACAGCTGATCATTATGTCAAATGAATGATTTTATCTGCTTCATTTATTTTGCTTCGAAACTGATACCTCGAACGCAATTTGAGTTCCGAACGGATCGGAATTTCGTTTCGGAATTTCTTCCGAACGAATACCTCGATAGGGCTGATATATACAATTTAAGCATACCCGTTCGGCTGGTTGGTTTTTACAAAAATTGTTGTCTACGGGCCAATTCATAAATGCAGTACCTATTGCGCAAGATATGATAAGCAGAAGGTTCACAAATGCATGAACTGGCATCAATGCTAAGCAGAGAATTCATAAATGTAGTAGAGGTTTATTCGTTGCGCAATTTCGAGCGGTATCGTACAGCTGTCATAATCGTATTGCGCTTGTGGTTGTCGGGCTTTGCAAAACATACATTTATGGGTGGGTCCTACTTTTGCACTAAAATATAACCAGGCATGGTCAATTTTGATCGTAAGATTAAAGTGAAGTTTGTTGTTTTCGCACATTAAATGTACATTTCCTTTGGCAATGAGTATACAACCTCACATATAAATATACGCTGTTCATTTTACGGCAAAGTATCGCAGAGCAGTGCCAACGAAAAGTCGATGACCATTTTGCTTCATCTTTTGAATGAGTTCATTGTTTACTAATCAGAAAGTTGGTCAGACCCTTGGGTTTTACGCCACTGTTTATGACAGCCGCAATTTTCCCGCTGATAGCTTTTGCATATCTGTTAATATTTCAACTCATTTTAATAACATATGGCCACCAACTCTATATTTTAACAATTTACATTGTAACAATTTGGCAGCATAGAGTAGAGTGATAAATATATTCAAGTAAACATGAAACACATGGTCTGTTTGTTAACTTTTTGTTGTCAAATGGGTAAAACCTGTCAAATAATTTTAAAAGGGAAAACATTCTCAGAGAGTGGAAAACTTGCAAGAAATGATGGTAACTTGCGAATTTGTATAAATGCAAAGAGAGCCAAATGAGAGTGTCAAAAAATTCCCCTCAGTTGAGAAACTTGCGAATTGTTACGAATTCTTAGTGCCTGACTACACGAAGAGGATCAATCCCATACCATGTGCCTTAAAAAGAGAAGCGCTTAACTCATCAAAAATGCGTCTAAAATCCACTTTGAACAATCGGAGGGTGAACAGTGTGTGAACTCGAGAAGTAGAATGGCAGATTAAAGGAAAAAAAAATCCGTTGCGTTATTTTTATTTCTGAATGTGGAATATATGCATTCTTCATCTATTTTTCGAAATTTCATTTAGTGATTAAACGTTGGTTATATACAATACCATGGCTACAAAGCTGCATGTAGCAGTTGCTAGAGTTGTAGCTGCCACTGCTAATAAGTGGTCGAAACTATTCTCATACCAATTTTGTGTGTAGCCACGTGTTACATTCCAAAGCCTATTATTCCGATGCTAGTGTGGCCACCGTCTTTCACCAACTTGCATGTTATAGCCGTGTTTTATTATTCTGATCTGATACGGATCATATCACGGGTTGCACACCTTTTTAGCTCAGACAGATATTTAGCGCGAAGTTGCCGTTTATTACACAACCTTTAGTACGGAGACAGACATTTAGCAGGTTTTTAGCGCAAACCTGTGTAAGCAAAACTTCACAAGCGAAAGTACATCCTACTGAGAAATAGCTGAACTAATTTTTGGATCACGAAAATAGATCCAAATAAAAAGCAAGATTTCGTATTGTTATGCATACACACCAATGATCCAATCTGGATCATGGGTGATAATAAAACGCGGCTACTGACAAAATTAATGAAAAATTAGTGGGCACCGTAGCGCAAGTGGTTAGTGTTAGTGCGTCGGACTACTGTGCCAGCGGTCTTGGGTTCGAATCCCGCCGCAAACACCTAAAAGTTTTTCACAGTGCCCACCTCTTTCGAATGTCTGACAAGCATCAAAGAGTATCATTTGTCACGATTGAGCTTCTCAACTCGCCGTTCGGAGTCGGCAAAAAACTGTCCCTTCCATTCGTGCAAAAATATAACACGCACACACAAATGGTTGCGAGAAGCAGGCCCAGGTTCACCTCGAGCTGTAGCGCCAACTAAGTAAGTAAGTAATGACAAAATTGCAAAAGGATTTCACCCATTAACTGTTTTCGCATTTTTTCAGCTAGCTCCGATTTTTACCTGACTATGGCAAAAAGAAGGGTTACTTAATTTAACAACTTTTAATATGTACTATGGCGGTGCATTTTGGTTAGCTTTGGAAATGTTTTCATGATTGAACTTTGACTTTTTATAAATCTGCCACAGAAACATTTCCCGAAACCAAGATTGGATAGCATAGTTTTTACGTTCTAATTTTCTCCCATAAACGGCACTTGTGCCTCTTTAATGTATATAAGCTACTTCTGGTCTTCGAAGAGCTTTTGTAATTCATATTCATTGCCCTTTTGGAATTTTCTTTGTATTTGATTCTTAGTTTAGTCGATTTTGTTCTTATATATAATATCGATCGTTGAAACTACGTATGTGTTTAAAAACGCCCATAAATTTGAATGCGACTTGTGATGCGTAGTACAAGGAAGTACAATACGAAATGATCCCAACGCAGCGAACAAAAATTATGTACGCACTTTATGTTATCATTTATCAATATCATCCCCCCCAACTCATTTTATTTTTCTGCTTATCACAACAGACTTTCAAACATCACTTTTCAATTCAATGAAATGTTTAGTTAAAAATAAATCTTATCACAACAGACATCACTTTTCAATTGAAATGTTTAGTTAAAAATAATTCAACGGGAAATTACGGTATGATTTTTTATTTTTTATATTTTTTTTAATAAGAACTCGTCGATGTTGCTGTAGGTTTTAAAATTAACATTCTCCATTTTTTAAATTAGTTATATTAGCCTAATCGCTGTGTATGGGCTGAACATTTTTTAATAAATAGCTTAAATTGTTATATGAACATTCTACCGTAGGACTAATTATTTCAGATATTTTGAATAAAATTCGTTTCCTCTGAAATTGGTTGCAGTTATAAAATGTTAGAAAAATGTATTCTACAAGGCTTAGGTGTGTACACTCAGGTAAACCTATTTTCATAATTGTGATCAGAAGCACATGTCTTTAATACACACAGAAAATTAATCGTTGAATGTTTTTTTTATGATTGCAATATGCGTATGCGTATGAACATATCCATGACAAAAAGGATATTGTTTGAAGGGAGGTGCTGCATATTAAGGCCTTAAATATTCTTCAATGATATCGAAACTCTAATGTTTAACTGTATGAAAATTTTCTAATCACTGGTGGTTTGGGGAAAATAAGCGCTTTTTATTATGTGTATGAAGGTGTGATGACTAGACAAGTCATATATACGCTAAATCACAGGGTACTGTGCTACTCTATGACTACCAAATGGCAAATTGGGTCCAAGGATATCTGCAGACATGCGAAGACCAGGAAGAAATTGAATCAATTCAACATCTACTATGCTACTACCCCGCCCTACTAGAATGATGTCTCCGCACCTTAGGCCACAGACTCTTGGGAAACATCGCAGAGCTAGAAAACTCGTGAGATATCGGATCTCCTAAAATTAGCAAAGAGCACAAAACTGGTTTATGAAGAGATTAACAATGGACTTTCGTTTCTCCGAGTGGGAATGACTATATAATCACACTTTTTTGTCAATCTAACCTATCTTATTAGGTTTATGATCTTTGAATTCTAAGATAGGTTAACTTGTTTATATTGAAATTCATAAATTACACTACATCTGTTTTTTATTATTAACTTCGATATTGTCAAATTAGCAATCAATTACCTAAAAGGGGTATAGCGAGATATTAATTTCACTACTTGGGTCGCTTTAACTAAACTTCTATATTCATAATGATTTTTCTTATTTTATAAATACGAGTTGAGGCAAAATTTTATCTGATGAATGTCAATTCGTGCAAAAATATAACACGCACACACCTAATGGTTGCGAGAAGCAGGCTCAAGTTCATCCCGATCTGTAGCGCCCTATGCTTGTAATAATCTGACACGCGGATAAAAGAAATGCAAACTGGATGATACATTTTTGTGCGTTTACGTAACACGGCCGCGGCGTCTCCAAGAGCCATTATTCATGGCGGACATATGTATGTGGTGTCCATTCATGTCTCGCCATTTCATTTGAGTTTACTTCACAGCGAAGAGATGTCGATGCCGCAAAATGAATATATTCAGTGTATAACTACTTACTTAGGTGGCGCTGTAGTCCGGGGTGGACCAGGGCATCAACATTGTAACACTTAAAATGTTAAAGAAAAGAAGTTAAAAGAAAGGAAGAAAAAGGAGACAAGTTCTCAGTTAATCCGTTTCTGGAAAAACGAACATTACTTTCACAATAAAAAAATGTTTTACAAAACTACATATCTCCAATTCATGTCCAGACTTAGATGGACAACCAAAAATGGAGACGTATGTATGTATGTGTATGTAGATGGCGTTTGAAAAATTTGTCTTGCTGACATTTTCCAAGCCCGACATGAACGCGGACATGAATAATGGCTCCAAATTTTTGAATTTTTGAATTAGTTTCTCACACAAACGAAAACTTTCTGATTCCGACTGAACTGAAACTATTATACATATAAATAAACATTCAGCCTTATTGTGAGTTTCACCCCAACGGCATTCCGCCCGAAAATCACTTTCCCCCTATTGTGAGTCTGAACAAAACGAAGTAACATTTAATTTGGGCGAAACTCACAATAGCTTTTAAAATTCCGGGCGAAAAAAAATATTTCGGGTGAAACTCACAATATGGCTGATTAAGTACAAATGTATGCATATACAAATGGAGCAAAGTTTGACATCTTTTCTTATTATAATGTAAAAGGACGGATATGAGTAGAAGACTGACTACAATATACAACTTATTTGCAACTATCCAGCTCTATTTTGGTAAAGAAAGCTGTTTGAAGGAACTGGTTCACGGGTAGATGGGAAAATGTTCTCAAATTTAACACTAATACGAGGCGCATATTTTTTTAATTCAGACAATACATTGGTAAATTGTCTATTTATGAAAAATTATAGATTTTGAAACAGTAATAACGATCTGGGTTTGAAGATGTGACATATAACGAAAAAATATTGTTGCGGGTTGGGATTCTGAATATGTACATATTATAATATGTACTCGAATGCAGGATGGGCCGCGCAGCAACTGCACACTCACATCTGCTATTTGTACAGAAATATGTTGCAATTATTTTCGAAGCGGTTTTTAGAAAAAACTTATAATTATTTTTTTGTATGACGTACAGTGTACAAAGGCTCGTGTTTACATGTTACTGTGCCTTAAATTTGTGTATAAACGAAAATGAACTTCAAAGTATCTTTTCTCAACATATCTTTATTGGGAGTGGGTGTAACTACAAATGTTTATGCATATGTTATGCTGTTGGTTTGATAGAAAAGCCAAGGAAGAAAGATAATAGTAATTTATTTTGGAGTATATAATTCAGGTTCAACATTTTAAATCTAATTAACTATCAGCAAAACATTTATTCAATGTTTTAAACAGTCAATTTGGGTTAAACGGGTCTTATCTATCTATGCGTGCTCATCGTTCCACTGCACTTTATGAAAAAGTTTACTGAGTTGTACTGGCCTGGTTTAGAATACATTTAATAACTTATTAGGATTAGTTGTTATTCCAAAGGTTTGGAGTTTTCTTATGAAAATACTTGATTTACTTATAGTGTTTTTTCTATACATAATGTTAAATTTTTTTGGGGGGTATTGCTATGATAACGAATCTATTTCAATTCTTTTGTTACATTATTCATCCGTTATTAGGATCAGTTCAATCCATTCGAATTTGGTAATAATCAACAAAATCAGAACAAAGGAGGTCCAGCAAATCAACGTGGAAATGGAGGAAATAATAACAATAAACCATGGGAACGCCGAAGACGTTTTTAAACACGTTTCTTAAGTTAAACATTTATTAATCTTAACAATATCATAACAACAACAAAACAAAAACTTCGCTACAAAAAACAATGATCTAGATCTAGAGTATCATCTTCTGCATAGAGTATCTTAATGCAAAAGATAATTGCACCGTAACGTCGTCTTTAACTAACAATAACCAATTAAACACAAAATGTGCGTTTAAACCACTCGCATGTGTTTTTCATTGTTTTTTTTATAAATTAGATCTGTTTCATAATATATGGAATATAGATTTCACTTAAACGTATTATTAATTTAAATAATAAGCAGTACATACTTCTATTTCGTAATCGTAAGAAGTAAGAAGGAGGAGGAAATAAAACAAAAAAGACAAAATCGTAGGCAAAACTGATTATAAATGAACGATCATTTGAAAAAAGAACCTTCTACTTGACTTTAATAAAAACATTTCTCTTTTAATATAGTATCCATGTATTTTAAGCTGCTAAATATAAAAGAAATCATGTATATCTATGTAAATCTCACAATTAAATGTATTCAGATCTTAAGTGGGACATTATATAATATATGGTTAATGTGTATTTACAAGAAAACCCAATGCGTTTTTACTTAAAGGAAAATAATTATGTATTGTAGTATGTTGTGAACGAAAATTTGACTGAGGAATGTGATCTAAGGTGGATTTGAGAGCGAGTGTTTGAGTGCATGCAAATGCAAAAGAATGGAGTTTTTTTTTTTTGTTGATTGTATGTTACGGATGAATTTGAGTTGCGAAATGCTTTTGGGTTGTGTTTGTATGTATTGTATCGTGTACTGATGTTTGTATATTTGTAAATTTATGTATGTATGATTGAAATTAACGAATGGCAGATTGGCCCAGCATGATGTTGTATGAGTTGTATAAGGAATGTGATTGTACAGTCAAACTTCTCTATAGCGAATCCGCACTGGACCAGAAAAACACTTCGTTCTATAGAAAATTCGTTATACAGAAACTAGGAATTTTTTTTTATCAATTTTTATTAATAGTAATCAGTAATTTTATTTTGGATTACGCTCTCACATTTTTCTTCCTCAACAAAATCTTCTAATACATTTAGAGATTCAAACACATTAGTCGGTACGTTACTCCTCATCGCCAGAAAGGTTCGAAATACGATAATTGATGAAGAAATTCGTCCCAATGTAGGTAACATTACCAGCATCCGCCAATTCTTCTTCACCGGCGGACTCCCCTAATTATGTCTTACTTTTTTCTCGGTACAAAGTTTTATTAATGTGCGAAACAGAAAATTCTTTGGAAAATTCGTTATATGGAGACAAAAGCGCATGAGAGTTCAATTTCCAGCTCCAAAATTTGTTTGTTGTAGAGAAAAATTCGCTGAATGGAAATTCGTTATAAGAAGATCAACACACACTAAAAGTAGAACGAAAAAGCTGCGTACTTGAAAAATATTCGTAATAGGGGGAGCTTCGTTGTATAGAAGTTCGTTATAGGGAAGTTCGACTGTATATGTAATATAAATGACGACTGCTCAGAGTTTACTTTGTGTATCATAACTGAGCATCATACATTATTTGGATAAGAACTCTCCTGTTCGTCTCTTGGCATGAGAAAAAAAAGTGTATGGAAAAGAAAAAGATCTATCACACTTGCTGGAATGATTTATCCATAATTTGTACTCAGGCAATTTAATTCGACGCTTATTTTAATGTTTGAGCATTAAATTTCACCCCAATCATTAAATCCTGGGGGAATGTATCATGAAAATTTGAAATTCGGCATCATTGAATCTGTTCGAAGGGAATCTACCACTTGCCTGTAATGTGAATGACTTTTCACTTGATCATTAAAAACGAACGCATCGGATTGACGTTTCTCTTCCGCGAGAAAATCATTGCGGATTTGGTGTTTATATGCTGTGGGGTTGGCTAGCATTTTTTTACTGCCAAAAACTTTGAACGTTGAAAGTGCAGAAACAAACAAATGATGAATTAACTCCAACTTCAACCAGACATGCGACCAAAAGTAAGGAAATAAATCTTAGAACAAGAAACGTTGAACTTTACAAATAAAATAAATGAAACCTGAAATTGAAATGCAAAATATTGCCGAACAAAAGCTTAAAGTAAAACCAAAAAGTATTATATAATATATTATTTTTGATTCCTTATATTTTTGTTTTTACACTTGCAATCGCCTTTTCAAATGTCAAATCAGAAAACAGCTGATTTCGAAAACACAATACTTATTTAATGATCACAACCATAAGTGAATGTGAACCGAACGAGGTTTCCCAATATATTACAAGCTTTAAGTAGTATCATTTGTCGTAAGAAGGTTCTCAATTACATATATCCAATTAACAAAATGCGTACATGTACATAATTATGTAGGTACATATAGTATGTACACGTATGTTTGTGTAGATTGAAATACTCGTATCTCAACATTTTTAAACTAAAAAATCTAAAAAACAACTTGATTGTTGAATGTTGTCCCCTTTCATTAACATCTTTCACAAGCTCTTGTACCGTTGTGTGTGGATCTGCATTAAACAACACTCTCAATCAATCGGCAATGACCATAGGTTGCCCATGGCGCTTTCCTCTTCAAGGTACCACGAAATTTTCGAAAACACTTGCACTCTGCGCTCATTAGCTGGATCAAATACGTCATGTGGAGAAAAAACGTGCACTTCTTATAATGGCTATAACATTAACATAAGAGACCAACTGGGGTCCATAGAAATGATAATGACCTAATGCTGCGGCGTGGCATTTCACACAGCTTTATTCTCAATTACACCTCATTACTTGGACAATCATCTCTAATCAATATAAAGGAATGAATTTATTTTGAGACTATGGATTTTACGTATTTCTAAATTAATTTAACAAAATATTATGTTTAGAAAAAAACTTAAAAGCTGCGGACATCCACGAACATTCAAGAGTGCGACGGGTGTATAGTACATATCACATACATACGTATGTACGTGGATACCGAGCTTAATATTAAACATACAACAAAATATAGTGAAATCGCTCTCAAGCGGATAGCCACGGGACCAACGTTTCTTGTCCGGTTATGAGAAATGTTCGTTTATAATAAATTTGTTCTCCAAAAAGGTGTCCGTTAATACGAGTTGTCCGCTAATCAGGGTGTCCGCTGATGAGATATTTCACTCTAACTGGGAAATCACATACGCATGTACATAAATGCATATACATATTCGGCATATAGAACCAGCGCCAAGGGCGCATAAAGCTTGCTATAAATATTAAAGACAAAAAGTATGAAATGGAAGTGTAATCGGTAGGATTTGTAGGTAAAACAAATAATAATTTTCTCTCATTTTAGATTTGTGCTAACTTAAAACCACTACTAAAAATATTTGGTAATATACGTTTTTTGTGTTAAAGTCCAGCGCTTTCATTATAACAGAAACCTACCTGTGAATACAGCATTATTACATTTTTTGAATCAAATCATCTTGTGCCAAATGCAAGAACATTTAAACATTTAAAGGAAGCTGGTGTTTTTATTTAAGGAATAAATCGTATAATCAACCAAATAAAATTGAAGAATTCACCTATGCAGTTAAAAAGATTAAACGACAATCAATCTCCCGTTATGTACATTTGTATGGGTAATATGTATATAATCTTTTTTGATTTGGTAATATCCCAAGATCAGAATTCTCTCCAGTGCACTATCGATTGTTTTATAACATCATGACTTATACAGATCTGGGATCTTGTATCTTACTACAGCTTTATGCCAGGCTCTAGTTGTTCTTGTCAGATTGATTTTACTACTCAGATATGTATCTGATTCACTGGCATCAATGTTAGCGACTCGAACATTTTTTGTGAATCTTTTTACATACACTTGCTACGCAATGTTATGATTGGCGAACAAGAACTGGAATTATTGAAAAACACTTACAGTAGCGATCTTTGTTCATATGGTTTAAGAGCAAACGCTTTATTCCCAATTCAAACTCGATAACCAGGAAGTTTCAAAAAAAAATTCCACACAGTCTTAGTTGCGATTTGATTCCGGTCTTGTAGTTGAGGAGGACTCAAATTGAAATCAAAAACGATTCATCTGAAGATATGTAGTTTCAACTGAGACTACTAAATCCATATATGTACATACATACAAGAAGGTTCCAGAATTCGAGTGAATTCAAATTGATATAGAATTATCAAATCGAGTGAAATCGATTTCGTGCTCTACATTACGATCGATTTGATGAATTCGACCGTATTCTAAATTGTCTTCGAAACGATTTGGAATCAGCTGATTTCTGTCATTCTGAGGAATTTGTAAAATTGTGCATTTAGATTTTTTTTTAATTTTGTTTTTTGAGTGAAAATGAGTGGAATTATTTTAGTGATTTATTATGCAACGAAATTCACTATAAAATTCATTCGAAATCAGTGAAACCTGGAACACAAAAAGTCGATTTTGGTCGATTTCAATTTCGATATCGAGTGAAAGTGAAATTCAGAACCTGGTTGATACACATGTACATAACTAAATTAGGCTTGTTTGTCAGCATTAGCGATACATTTTGAATTATGAATTTATATTAAAACAAATTTAACAGCATCACACTTAGATGTGTGTACAAACATACTGTACAAATAACGAATGAGTAAATACTGAAAAAGCAGCTCTCTTCAATATTGGAGCCACATCATTACGCGGTCTGTGTTTTCAAAAAGCCGCACCCACCGGAAATTGGTATTTTATAATTATAGCAATATGGGTTTCGAATGACCGCGGGATTATGAATCTTATGGAAGGAATACAAAGTACGCTTGCGAAAGCAAAAATCATCGTTCTGCTAATCTCTTTAATTCTAATTGACTTTAAATCAAATGGACGGAGACAATTAATACCGCTAAGGCATTGATTTTGTTCGAGCCGTGCATCATTTCTAAAGGATGATGAAATGGAAGGTATTTATTACTGTTTTTCTTTTCTTTGAACTTTTTTATATTTACAGGAATAAAAAAAAAAAACAATTTTTAAGGCCGAAATTCCACAAGAGGTAGTAAAGTACACACGCATATTACATTGTGTGCACTTCATCGCTTGACTGACATTTTCAAATGGTTCATGATTAAATGCTGTTGCAATAGAAATTTAGTTCAAAAAAGGGTGGGAGCGAACATGTCTAACATTTTATTGTGATTACCAAACTGTGTAGGTAAATGCATACATATTATATGTATTTAATTGTGGAATTGTATACGATTTAAAAACCATTGGATACTTCAGCGGTTGGTTAATCGCAATTCAAATTGAAATAGTGCTTTGATAAGCAATTAGTTAATAAATATACATTTGTAGTTCTTCAATAACCGTAGCGGCTTATTGCCATCAAACAAAATAAGACGCCGATCTAAAAACAGTTGCTCTCCACAAATTTTAAATTTCTATTGACTGATCTAAAACATATCCGAGCAAAGAAAAATACGTCCAAAATGAAAACGAATACAAAAAACAGTTATATTTGTCCTGAATATTTAAGGGCGAACATATAAAATTGAATCATCTAAAAATGATGGACTCTTATTAGCATGTTTTACTTTTATAAGAAAGGAAAGGCCTAGATTGGAAATTTCAAGTATCAATTTATTGACTGGTACTGTGCATATGTACACATGTTCCTACATTACAAACTCTAAAATCAATACAACTTTAAATAATACTCTTTTCTGAATTTATTATTCTCTGGATAACTAATTGTTTTTATTATGCATTTTTTTAAACCTGACAGAAGAAAAATACATTTATTCATGCCGATTATGGAATCCGGCGGATCGTACTCCGGGAGTACATCCGATCCGCATTTCATCCCAGAGCCATTATGGAAACCGTCGGATGAACTGCTTTATCGGCCAAACTGAATATTCAATTGCGAGCCACGTTATCAATTCGCTGTCAAAATTTAAACTTTTCGAATGACAATTCATGCCAAGAAGTGCAAAAGTGTACAGAACGTTAATTTTTTTTTATTTAAATAAACGTGTCTCATTCTAATAAGTCCATAGTTATTAATTAGGTAACCTAAACCAAAAAAAAAAAAAACATGATTGCACTTCAGTGAATTAACAGCGATTGAAGCATCCCATTTATTTTTTTTATAATAATTGTTTTCCAAGGAAATACTTGAAATACATTAATTTCTTAATTTTCCAGTAATTTTCATTTGTTTTTTATTTATTTTTCATGTTTAGAACTACATAGTTCATTTGCGATTTTTGATTGCATCCGCTTGCCATCCGCACGTGTTTTTGCGCGAATGCGATTCGCAAACTTTGTATGGAGTGCGAATCCACTGCGCTTTCGGTAATAGCAATTTTTAATTTAATTTTTTACCGACAACCGTTCACTTTCTTACCGACGTTTTCAGTAATACGAAAAATTAAAAATTGAGGATTACTCCATCAATCCAAGTTGATATGTGGTCAAAAGCCTTAAGTGGACGCTTAATTCTAGTGAAAGAAACCCCCTATTTGAACAGAATCAATAATACACATATTTACTTACATCGAAGGTTATCTACCTATTTGTTTAATAATCAGGCAAAAGTCATGATACCGTGGGTGGTGTCCGTTTAATTAAACTTGCGGGGACATTGTTCAATGCATGAGTGAAATATATTTGGGTTCAGCCTTTTTATTTTAAGTCGTTTCAAAAATACGTTTAATGAATAAATACAATAAAAAAAAAAAACGCAGCAGCGTAGTGTTACAAAATATGCCGCGGGGTGATATCGACAAGGAGGATTTGTTTCTGATATAAACCGTATTGTGAGCACATTTGCGCATTTTAGTTTCGACAATTAAGTAACCAACAGTTCAATTTCACCCTTTCCTCAATATCATCATTTGTATAGTCACCAGCCAAGGCTACTATTTCACTCGAAAAAAATTATTCATTTTCGATATGAAAAATCAATCGAAAAGCAGTCATTACAAATTCATACATACATACTTGCAGCGATAGAGACATTCAACTTTTGGGTATGCCGGTCTTTTACAACCCTCAATCGCCACGTCATCAACAACTCATCAATCAATCATTTTTCATTTTGGAGTTCCGGCATACTCGCATACATTTAAAGGATTACGAAATTATGTAGAAGTTTCATTGAAATTATATTTCAATTGGCAGTTGTTTACACTTTTCATCAAATTCAGCATGTACATAATTATAAAATAATCAACTTGAAAATTATTATAAAAAAATCAACTCATACGCAGTATCCTGTCATAGAATTAGGAACGAACACCATTCAATTTGAATGAATATTTTTCTCCCGGATCAAATTAATTGCGATGTCTTATATTTGGTAAGATTTCCTTTCCTTTTAATAACTGCTTTAACTCTGCAAAAATATCAAAGATTCCATCATTTCTTTCTGTTTATAAATGAATTAATTAATTCCATAGTCAGTTGTTCATTTTTTTCGATTTTGTGTTTCAGTATTTGCACTGTAAAGTAGTATGTTTATACGAAAATATAATTTCGGTTTGATTTGCGGCCAACAGTTTATTTTTCATGTCAGGGAGGAAGACTACCCATGCTCATTCAGGAAGATAGTGTTTTGACATGTTGAAGAATGCTCCCATCCGTCCTGTATAACAGTGGATTCACTGGGCAACAGTAAAAAATATTCAATACTATACTGCAAATGTTGGACGCCCATGTGTGAAATTGGCTTATGCATGCTGAACATTCTTCCAAAGCTTCTCAAGGGATAACGTCACTAGACATGAAAACAAAAAAGATAATTTTTATTTTTTTTATAGCAATTAAAGTTCATGAATTGTAAAATCTGTTAAAGTAATGACCTCGACCAGTTTGAAGATATATTGTACATAGTTTAGAAATAATCACACAATCATGCAAGTCGTACTCGTATCATGTTGTATTTTGTTTGGCTTTATACAAGTCGTTCACATTGAATACGACTCCCCCTATAAGTTGTTGCATGTTATCTAGCAATGCATCGCATCTCACTTCAAAATGCACTTTCTTCTATCAAGGTGATCTTACTTATATTTTCATATAATTTTCCTTCTATATTGAAACTCTCCTGTTTCTTCCTTTTTGGCTGATTTTAAACAATCGAGCCTGTTGCTGCTGTATCTACCGTGACCTTGCAAAGCACGCAAATATTATTTAGTTTCGTATACTATGTATTTGTACAATCTACGGGTTGAATGTTACGCGCATAATATATTTTAGAATCCTCAAGTTTTATATTTGTCCGCTTTTAATTGTTGATTTCGACTTGAAAAATCGATGTTTGTTTAGGTCATTCGAGATTGGCGTTGCTCCTTAATGCCTACATTCCATTCATCACTGTACACTGTCAATGATGTGGCAATACCCGGCCAACCTAAAACATAATTCATCGTTACCCTCCCCCATTCGTTTCTTAATACAGTGGAAGTCGCTTATAACGACCCAGCAAATGTGGTCATTATAATCGGCGGTCGTTATATCCGACTGCCCTCCATAAGTATTCAGAGAAAACTAAAAAACATTCACAGACAAAATGAATTCATTTTATTTTTAAATTATGAAGGACATTAAAGAGTTCATAAATAAATTATTTATTTTTTTTTTTTTTTTAATTTAACAAAATAAATCACTCCAAACTCATGTGATATTACGCTATTTTTTCACCTGACTCCAAACGGTCGCTGCCTTTTCCTCTACAGAAAAGTTCCTACGTTTTCTAGTACTCATGGCTGCATAAGAAAATATCAATGCGTTAACTCAAATAAATACACAAAACACTAGAACTAAGATCAGCTATCCTGGCGATAATAATAACATACAACAGATACACAGCTGCACAATGTAGAGCGATTATCGGCGGCGCAAAAAAAACACTTAAAAATTGTGTAAGATCACTAGAATGAACAAGAAATATTCCGACTAACGTACATATGTTTGGTTATATCCGAACCGTCGTTATATACGACGACGTTATATCCGACGGTAGAATAGCTTAAAAAATAAAGAAACCAACCAACTGAAAGGAAAATGGTCGTTATAAGCGAGGTCGTTATAAGCGAGGTCGTTATAAGCGAGGTCGTTATAAGCGACTTCCACTGTATATATATTTCACGTAGGAATTCCTATTAAAATATTTCTGAGATACATACACCGTTGAGTGCATCTCACAAGATACCTGACTAAACTGCTAAACGCTATGATAAACTGAAGCGTATTTATACAAAACAACTCACAACTGAAGAGTAAAGCCAGAACTACATCGGAACAAAAGTGCCAAGAAGTAGAAGTGTGCAGGTGCACACGCTGAAAGCTCACACAATTCCAACTGACCCATTACCGCCGCCGTTTGACATTTGAAAGTTCCAGGCATTGAACAAATTTATTTCGCCGCAACTATGCACATTTATGGATTTATAATGGATGAATAACAAAAAGGAAAATTGGTTTGAAACCTAAAATTAAAAAAAAAATGTACGGGAATAATAATATCGGTAATTGCTTTCGTGAATATATGTACATACGTCTAAAATCATTTTTTAATTTTTTCGGATATCAGCTGGTAAAGAAAAACGTGAATCTATGGTTGTATAGATGTATATGAATCCAATTGGATTTACTTGAATTCATATAAGATCGGTTAAGTATTTGGTTGGAAGACCAACAGAAAAGCTTTCGTGCAAAATCACCGCGGCCAAAGCTAGGGCATGCTCTAGCTTTAGCCGCGGTGAGTTTTATTCATTTGAAAGGAAATGATACAGATGTACCATAAGATGGAGGAGTACAACACATTGTTTTGACTTCGTTGTACTTTTTATCACTTTTGTTCCGATGTAGTTCTGGCTTAAGTGTGTGAGATCGATTCTCAACTCGATTTGTCTGCTCCGAAAAATAATCTTTTTTTTAAATTTGTGTCCGCAAGATTCTACATTCTTTGAATGTACGCATTAAAAGCAATGCTAAAACTGGGAGAATTGTCAAACAGGATTTGTATCGTTTTGGACGTTTGCGGGAAGTTGTATGTAATACTCGTTGCTTTTAGTAATACGCAAATTTATTTTTGTAATGGCCTACCACAACTATTGTTTCCACGTGTCATAATCAACTTAATCACACGAATGTTTTGTCTACATTTTCAAGTACATGTTTCATTAGTCTGGGTTGTTTTTAATAAAAATGAAATAAATTATTTTATACAAACATGTAAATTACATTGGTAGTTAAACCTAAGCGGAGTTAGGACAGTAAGCAAATGTATATCGTTGAGATTGCGATCAATGAACACAACTTTTCAAAGGAGATTTATGCGCTGAGTAAAAGAAAATCAGACACTTTGTTCGTACGTGCATAGAGCGCAGAGAATAAAATCATTTTAACTACATCCACTACAAAATCTACATTTGCCTTTGAGATCTGAGAACAACAATCTTGTACGTTTTTGAGGTAAGAATTAATTTTGATTTTTACATGTTTAAGGGTAATATTTTTATTATCATTTGTTTGTATTTTCCTTTTTGATATCTTTGCATCCGAGCGCCCACAGCACGTGGCGAAGGATAAATACTTATATAGCGCATTATTTCAGTTATTCTTAAAACCATTTGTCTTATTGACACGTTGTCCTCACCCAGATATGCCCATTAATATACCTAATTTAGGTTGCTGTTATTGCCAACAGATTTTTGTTCATCTCTTACTTAATATGTATACGAGCCGATAGTACGTGTGCTCTTAAAATTCCCACAAAATGTTTGAAAATGAAAATAACTGCTAAACTCTTTGGTATAAAAAGTTTGACTCGCCAGCTTGTCACATAGCTTGGTGCAGTTTAAAACGAAAAACAATTTTTCTTATAAACTATTGAAATATGAAATCATTTTAGAATTTACATTTTTTGGGGGGAACTACAATTGATAAAATTGTATTAGGCTTACTTGAAATTCTAACTCTGGATTGACATATCACCTGCCTATTTTTGCCAAACAAAACTTCTCATCTACAATTTGAATTTGGAGAATTGACGGACTCAAAAATTTAAGGAAACAACATCATGTATAACAAATCATTTAGCAAACAATATTCTCTCTGGCATATCTGGGACCTTCTCGTTTGAAAATGTAATTTTCACTCAAGCAGTCTACACTGCAAACAAATAAAATTATATAAATTCTTCAAAGTAAATAGAAACAAACCAAATTGTTTTCTAAAGAAAAAAAAAAGAAAAAGAAAGAAAAGTTTGCATTAATTTGCGCAATTTAAAGGATTAAAGGGAACCTGGATACACCAAACCCTACTTTGGAGAAGGAAGATTCCATTATGTGTGTAAGGTAGAACCCCGATTATCCGAGGTCGGTTTAATAGAGCCAAAGAGTCGTCAGATTCGGATTAACCGTATTTTTAGACCAGTATATTTTTTGATTGTCTAACAGACATATCCATCTCCTCGGATAATCGTTGAGATTTACTGTATGTACTAGTACTTTAAATTGTCGTAAAACAATTCAAACTTATCTTGAAAAAAAAAAAAAAAAAACAAAATAAAAAAATTCCCAATTCTTATAATATTTACCAATTTCAGTATAATTTCGCTGTGATGTGTCGATAAATTCTTGAGAGTCGATGATTTTACCATGATCTTTTGAGGTCAGTATGTTTAATAAAAATCTTCTGGTCTGTAAATTAATTAAATATATTTTTACAGAATAGTTATTCAACTTAGAGATGATCAGTACGAGCTACAATTACGCCTTATGGTAAGTTACGTTAATATTTCTATTATAAAAAAACAACAAGTCAATGTAAACATGTATGTTTATATATACATACATAATGAACAATGATTAAAAGTAACGGATCTAATTACTGAAAAACCCTTACAAAATAATGTGGTCAACAGTTGTATGAGTGAATATGTATTTTAAAGGATAATGATCAAATGTTATGGGAACAAACATCGGATAGTAATTAAGCCGGATACTGGATATTCGGCATGTAATAAGGCCGGATAACCGGATATTTGGCCGAACAAAATGCTTTCTGCAACGCATACATTCATATTTTATTCGGAAAAAATAACCAAATAAATTTAAACAAATAACTCGGCTAATTTACTGGTCAAACGTCAAACGGAAATTTAGTGAATTTGATCGGAACACTTCTGACAGAGACTCTTCGGAAGCAGGCGTCGTTTACGAAAAAAAAAAAATCAGTAATCGTTTACTAAAATAACGGTAATGGTTGATTTCCTTTCAATGCAGAAAAACTTGTTTACATCCATCACAATTTGCCCCCTTGAACAACTTTCAGTACAAGGACTATCCGGCAACCAGCCGGATACCAAGAGACTATTCGGCGATGTGCCGGATATAAAAAAGGGCCGGATAACGGATAATAAATGGATATCCGTGACATCTTTAGTATAATCGTTATCCACCCAGCCCTAATTATTTCTCTACTAATTTAAACACCTGAATTTGTACACATATAGGATATGGGTGTTTTCATAAACGTCATACTAACAAAGAACTGCGTTCAAAAAACAGTTTTATTGCAGAACTGCCGGAAGCAAACTGCATTACGTCGTGTTCATAAGCATAAAGACATAAAGATGTCATCGTTGTCGTGCAGATTAGTTAGTAAAAAAAAGTGACTGGTAGAGGAAGACGTTAAGGTTGAAGTTGATTAAAGTTGAATTTTAAATGCAATGTAAGTTCAAATTAAAAAAAAAAAAATAGTAGGTATCTTCTATATATTAATTTATTCTTCAGCCGAAATCAAATTAAATATTAAGGATAATATTATGTTTCTTTGACGTGTTTATGAACGATGTTTACATGAAAATTGTACTAAACCAGTTCTTTATCTTGACTGCACATATTCTGAAAAGCAGTAGCGTTCAAAAACGCATAAGAAAATAAATGCAGTTGTACTTGCGCAAATTTTTGAAGTTTATGAAAACACCCATACATAATTATACATAATTGTTTTTATAGGGAGTGATCCTGCCCCAAGGCTGATACTGCGACCTCAAAGATCTTTTGTATCATAGGATCCTAATAAGTCCAAGAGCCAAAACCTTTCTAATAAAAGCTAGTACATATGTCCTTGGTTGACGTATTTTTTAAATCATAAGGTTTGATTAGTTCTTTATGCGTAGAGTACGACGTCTGACCCCGAAAAGTGCAGGGCAATCACAAAGGACGTGTTCGGCCGTCTCGACCTTCTCTAAACAAAGTCGAGAATTGGTCTCTGGTCTGGTTATGTGGTACAGTGGACTCTCGTTAACTTGAACACGTACAAAACCAGGGCCGTTCAAGTTATTGGATTGTTCAAGTTACTGGATCAAAACAAAAAGTAGTCCTTTTTAAAATATATTCATTTTAAAGTTTTTTTTTATTATTAAATAATTAATAAAAAAATAGTTTTTATTGTTAAATAATTAATAAATAATTTGTTTTTAAGACAGCTTGGAAAAAAATGTTGTAATCTTAGATTGTTTGGCCTTGCGCAGTACATTTTGGAACGCAAATTCTCGCAGACCCTGGAGAACTGTCAGCTCCGAGAATGTTCTTTGGTTTTGGCTAGCCCATTCGATGGCTTTATCGAAAAGTTCAACTGCTTCCTTATCAGTGACCGTATTTTCTTCGATAACATCACCAGAATCAGATTCACTCTCAGATTCAGTGTCTTCAACTGTATCCAGAAAATTGTCATCTTCTACCCATTCATGAATCTCGTCTTCTGTGTAGTGCTGTTAAAACATAAAATTTCTGTTAATAGTGTTTAAAACCAAAAGCTAAGGAAGATTACCTGGTTATCTACTCTTGCAAGCAAACATTGTAAGGATTCTTCTTCGCCACTGTTAAGGTTTACTCCCCAGCGTTCCCTGAGAATGGACAATGGGACAGAATCATGCTCATTCAAAAACCCATCGTCAACATCATTTAGAATTGGGTGCCAGCATTTTTCAAGAACCTGAGAAGCTACTTTATCCCAAGACTTTGATATCAAAATGATGCGATGGTGCAAATTGAAATTTTTGAGGGTCAAAATTATGTCCTCATCTTTCTTGGCAATGATAGACGAAAGCAAACTAAATTTATAATGCAGCTTTGTAATTCTTATGGCATTTTGGTGCATCGGTTCTAACAAAGCTGTAACGTTTGGTGGTAAGAACAACGTGAAAATATCTCCACCTAGATCCTTCAAATCTTCTTCTTCTGGATGACTTGGAGCATTGTCTATTAACAAAAGTGCTTTTGGTGGAAGATTTTCTGCTTCACAATGTTTTTTTACTTGAGGAACAAAACTGTTAAAAAACCACTCCTTGAAGATATATTTTGTCATCCAGGCATTAGCAGAACTTTTGTATTCCAGTGGCATTTCGAAATTTTTTAGGTAACGCGGATTTTTTGACTTTCCAATGATTAGGGGAACAAGCTTGTGTGTACGTGTGGCATTAGATCCTAGCAGTAAGGTTACCCTTTGCTTTGCGATCTTTCCACCAGGAGCACTTTTCTCATTCAAAGAGACGTAAGTTTTCTTGGGCAACATTTTCCAAAACAATGCTGTTCCATCGACGTTATAAATTTGTTGCGCTGTAAGTTGAAGCAAGGCAATTTTTTCTTAAAGCCTTTTTTTGAATGGCTCTATAGGCCCTGGCTCTGCCGCTAGTTCTTCTCCACTAACAGTCAATAAACGTACACCAAATCTTTTTTTCCATTTCTGAAACCAGCCAGAGCTAGCGTTAAAGGAGCCTCCCTGTTGCGCCTCATATTTAATATACAATTGCTTAGCCTTTTCTCGTATAAGGTTTCCGTTTAATGGCACATTTCTTTTACGCTGATTCAGAAACCAGCTGTATAGGGCTCTCTCTGTTTTCGGATTTTCAGTTTTTTTTTATTGTGCACATTTTACCTGGCCCAGCAAAAGTGTTTGCAATTCTGTCTGTATTTTTTTTGGCATCGCGCTTAATATTACAGATTGTGCCTTTTGAGACACTAAATTCCTTTCGCACAAGCCGTAATGCTTTTCCCGCTTTTAATTTTCTCAATAATTGCCGCTTTTTGACTTAGTGTCATCATTTTAATTTTTTGACCTTTTTTTATACCCATTTTGCACTTATCACAAGATTTTTCTGAAGCACACACCAACTTGTCACATTAAAAATCACAGAGAAAATGAATAAGAATTTTGAACACAGATATTGAAGAAAGTCTGAAACTATTACTAATATTGTACCAACATAGTAGGCGCAAAGCGAAGATTCAAATTCAAAACATAGTAGGCGCAAAGCACAGATTCAAATTTAAAACGATTCTGGTTGTCACATAAAATATGTGCAAGCTAAAGAGGTTTACATTTTTCCATTGTTCAACTTATAGAGTATTCAATGGAAAAATTCAAGGTATCGAGTCTTAAAAACTATCCGTTCAAGTTATAGAATACCTATAGGGGAAAAATAGCATGTTCAAGTTATTGGATTGTTCAAGTTATTGGATGTTCAAGTTACCGAGAGTCCACTGTATCATAACTGGTATCATAACTGGCAATGACCAGAGAGGAAATTTGTTAGATACCTAATATCCTTATTGTAGCAGTAGTATAAGTAAGATACATACGTTGTATGTACATTGTACAACATACATACATATGCTACGCATCTTGTAATTTGAAAACTGGCCCTTCTGCTCGGTACTCTGTTATTTAAATTTTGTCTGTCGTTTCTATGCTGAGTACTCTTACAGTTACACAATGTTGAGCAAAATTAATATTATTTTTTTTTTGAAAAACGTATCGATTTCAGTTCAGTATGCCTGCCCGTGAGTTGGCTTTTGTTTCAGACCCAGAACCATTGAAGGTTTTTTTGCAGTTTGCATTTTGGTGTCAACAGGCGTTGTGAATGGCTTGTTAAATCAATAAATAACGTTTTTAAGTTACATTTTCTGCATTTTTGCAAAAATGATATGTATTCAGTTCACGATTTGGAAGCCACTGTGGTTCGTATTAGGAAAGGTTTTTATTACATAGTTCAAATAACCGAAGTAAGTCGTACTGTATAAAGAAAAATATCTGTGCGCTATTTTAGTTTCCATTTAACATTTGCACTTTATCTCTCTCCCTCGTTTAATATGTAAATTGACTACACCTTATCAGCTTTATTTAAACTTTTTCATTTATTTCGTTTGCAGGCGACAGATGAATCTTGTAAGGACTGATGGCACACAGTTTTCCACAGGTAAATAGATTTTATCAAATTATTTGTTTTTATAATATTCCACTACATTTGCAAAAACGCAACACAGTACAATGATTTTAAACACGGATCTAATTACCGAGAATACCTTACCAAAATTCATGTGGATATTTTCATATATGAGTGCTATTTTCTTCAAATATTATTATGAATCAAACGGCGAAAAAGATATTAATTGCAATATTTTCTTTTCTTCTTTCAGTTAAGCGTGAAGTAAAAACATAATGTCCAGTTTAAAGGTGTGATAGAGAGGTAAGTGAACCTTTATTTTAGTTTTGGCATATTCTCTATCATAGCGGTGTTTTTGTTTACGATAAAATATTCATTGAGTGGCCCAGTACTGAAATCTAAGTGTAAATAATTGTCGTGCCAATAATCTGTATTGCGATTCACAATCGTCGGCTGTGTGAAGTATTTGGTCGTGTGCAGTTCCCAGGGTAGAATCGTTTATTTTATGGATTTTATGAACAAAAGAGAACACCTTCGACTTACAATGATGATATCAATTACCGTTTGACCATTTATGATAATATGTAATGGCTGTAATTTAATTTGCTGATTATTTAATTTCAAATAAATATGTAGACAGTATACATTTTAATACATTTTACTAACTATTATTTTATTCTTTATTTATAGATGCGCTCACATCAATGGCTGCTGCTGCTGCTGCTGCTGCTGAAAGTGTTTAGAGGTAAATTATATATCCTAACCTTAGTTGTCACTTACATTATTTGATGAAAACAATTACCGTATGATTTTTCATGACAATAACCCATGGCTGTATTTTTTTTCTGATTTTAAATAGTAATAAAAAAAAAAATACATTTTGACTGCATTCCCCTTCCCAGAAACTAATGTGCCTTTTTATATCTTTATTTCCAGATTGGAAGCGTGTGTTCAACGTTAACCTATTCCTGGCTTTTGATTTACAAGTAAGTACGAGTGTATCTTGTTTTTTTGCGCGTGAATACGATCATTCAATGATGAAACTAATTACCGTATGATTTTCCTATGACTATAACCCATGGCTGAATTTATTATTCCTGAATTAAAATTGCATATATAAATTTTAAACATGTCTGTCATCTTGTTATTTTAAACTTAAGCTTTATTTTTCTGTTTTATTTTCCAGTGAACATTTATTAATGCTGTTGGCAGGGGATAATTGATGAACGGTGAAATATAATTTAATACTTCAGAAGGTAAATTAAAATTAGTTCCTTTATTAACATGACCATACATGTCCACCAAAAAAATGATGATACTCAAATTTACTAGTCTTCTTTTCCCGTCATAAGCATATTGATGATTTTGAATAATTTCTGATCATAGTCAGTCAAAAGTTAATGTTTTGTTTTTTGAATAATTTTCAACTTTTTAGTATATGTAACTTTTTTTTCATTTTAATTTCCTACCTTTTAAAAGCTAAATAAGAAAGACATCTATTATGGTTTAATTTAATTACTTAACTACATTATGTACAGCGTAAATAAGTTAAGTAATTAAATTGAGCAATGATACTTTAAAACCTAACGAGACTTGTTTGGAAGCTTGAATCACTGGAAGTAGCTTGTCTTGACATTTCTAGTGGTGAAGGCAACTTACAGCAGGAAAGGTTGTCGGGTATGCTAAGCTCGGATTCTATTGCGAAGTCTTGGTGAAGCACAGATCTGGCAGTCCTACCTGGCACTACGAGTTTTAACTCGAAGCTAGAACTACTGGTTGTGCTCTTCATTGATCCTTCTTAGTGGTAATAGCGAACTACGGGAACGGTTGTCGGAAATGCGGAGTTCTAATCGAGCACTACAGATACGGCGGCCCTACCTGTGACCTCTGCTATGCTTTTGGGAAGAGATGAGGGTACTGTTGGGTCACGGCGTGAAGCTACTAGTTGTAGCGCTGTTGGACACGCTTAGTGACGTATCCATTCATACTTTCGACAGAAAGCGCGGAAGCGTTAAGCTTCAGCTAAACAAGTTGTTGTGAAACTAATAGAAACCGGCAAACTTACTCTTCATTCTTGGAGGCGTCGAAGTTCCTTGTACCTAGTGCAAAGGACAACGTAAAGGCCACTTGGAAAGAAGAGATTAAGAGTGGCGAAATAAAAAGCGAGTTAGAGACCAGATCTTTGGCAAGGAGTCTTCAAATGCCGTGTTTTCACTCGGCGAAAAGGACAGTAAGTCTGTTGATTTGGCTCTTCTCATTTTGACTGGAGCTATTCGAGGCGACAACCGGAGCGGCCTTGGCTGTGAAGGCTGAGACCTCTGAAAGAAAATTGGCATTTGGGACTTACGGTTGGTGGTCGTTTTTGCGGGTGATTATCTGTGATAACAAAGTTGGAACCACATCAACAGCCTGTGCAGTGTCAAATTTGAAAAAAAAGCGTGCGCTTTGTGTGCATGTAGAGAGGTTGATTATCGATTTTCGAAAGTATTCTTAAAAACAGCGGACGATTTTTTTTCTGCTGTATTTGATGTGTGACTACGAATAATTGGGCTAAAACCTCGGATATTCCCGAAATCGATGGGTAGGATCTTGGGGTCCAGCTTTGAGATAAGGGCTATTCAGATATGGACAACGTTCTTTAAGAGCCAAAACCGTATGTCTGCCCACTGAAGGGGTCTTACACGAGTTGGAAAATAGTAAGATTTACTCCTTTGGTGTGGATGGTGGTGACTCGGTGGCGGTACTTAAGAGGCGATGTTAGTTTTTGGCCACCTGTCTTTTTTATGTAAGCTGGTGAGCTAAAAAGGCGACTTGAATCTCTAATGGTGATTAGCAATAATTGTTGGTTTGTCGTAAGAGATAACTTACATCAAACTGCTACATTCGAGGCGGCTTTGTTTATATAATGTTGCTGCGTCAGAAAAATGCAAACATGGCATATGCCTCATAAAAGGCACGCATAAGGGAACATTAAGATGTTCATATGATGCTATTCTGTAGCTTCGGTAGCTAGCTTTGATAACTTTGCCAAACTGAATTTTCGACGGAATTCCTACCATAGCTTCGCTTAGCTTTTTCTGATTCGATCGCTCGCATTAAGTAAGATGTCGCATTCTGCTAAGAACAAACTTGACTTTTAATTGCTAGCATTTGTTGCATTGGGCGATAACCAAACCAAAACTTACTCAAAAGTCACCTATATCGTTTGCGTTTTCTAAAGAAATGTTTGAAACTTTTCGTTATTTTTCACGATTTGTCTTTTTTGGAACATCCAGATTTTAATTTATCTATTAGAAATCAAATTACAGTTTTAGCATTAACTTTTGAGACTGGCTGTTAAGTAGATTTTCGCAAAAATGTATCTATTTACATATTTTCGATGTTTCTCAAGTTTTTTTTTGTTTTTATTTTCTAATCATAGCACAAAGCAGCAATGCAGGCGTATGACGAATCGTATAAATGAGGTAAATACACATGTACATTGTTTTTAAATAAAATTAAATAAACAGTCGTTGGCGGCCGCTTTTCAATAATTAACTTTGAAAGTCACATAACATTCAGTATGTCCGGTAGCAGTTTACCAGACGTGATTGAAACAAAAACTATCAGACATTGTTTTATTACCATAAATAGAAAGGTTGCTGCTTTTATTTTTTGCAAATTATAATGTCAGAACAGGCCAACCTTACCCCGCACAGTTTATAACTTTTTGAGATATGTATTTATTGTTTAAAATATAAATCCTCCCACCGGACACACCCGAATTGAAATCTTTAAGTAAATACGTTTCAATATTAAAAAGAAAATACATATTAGAAAAGCAAAATGATGATAATCATACAAAACTGTCTTCTTTTCCCGACATAAGGTTTTGATGATAAACACTATCCTGATATAACGCTGTTTAAAATTTCTTTATACTACTCGTACAGATGAACTATGATTTTTTAATTTACTATTTTTTTTTTATTGTATTTGTAGATAATGCAAAGGCGATGTTAATTGAAGGAACAATTGATAAAGGTTGGTTTATATACATTAATACAATATATACAAATGCATAAAGACATTCAACTAATTGATGATATTAATTGGTCCGTGTTTATGAATTTATATTGATTAAATTCTTCCAATTACTGATACTTATTGGTGCGATTTTAAAAATGTGTTCTCTATCTTAGTACACAGTTGTTAATGTTTTGTTTCAATTTGGTTTTTAGATGTATCAAATATGAATTAATACAAACACGGAACTGTTGAAGAACAAATGGTATGTACCCACAGCTATTTCTGCTCATAATATTATAATTAATAAGCCTAGATCCCTGTACACATGAGACGGTTTTCAAAATGGCGTTTGTAGTTGCATTTAAATGAATTTTCTTTTTCAAAGACTCGCCTTGCTGACATAAGTAAACCATTGTATTTATTTATTTATAACTACAGAAATGGTTATTAACTATGATGAATTCTTATACATATCTGTTGGATTACAGTCAGCAATTGTTGCAGCAGGCGATTGACATTCGCTAACCATAATACCCCGTCTCCACGAGACTTCCCAAGACATGTTCTTCGACTTGAGATGCAAATGTCTTGTGGCCACCCCTAATTTGATGTCCAAACTAAAAACATGTCTTCTCGGCAAACTGAAATCCAGATTTTTCTCTGATATTTGGCCGTTTGGCAGGTAGATTTTCATTCGGTGGGTATTTCGGTAGAGTGAACATGTCGCGCTGAGTTGGTTTGGTAGGCAGATTTTCATTCTATGGTATTTCCGTAGAGTAATTCACTGCATTTAAAGCGAGAATTGCGCATTGTTTCTTTCTCGACATCTGCTTGTAGATTGAAATGTCTTGGCATGATTTGCCCAGCGAAGGAAAACAAGAAAAAAACCTGTCAAGATGCAGTTTTGGCAGAAATATGTCTCGTGGAGACGCGGTTGTAATAGGACTATTAAAGTAGTTGATTTATTTTGTGACAGGACATCTCTCTCAATCCACTCATGTGTTCAAGCGATTTCTATTCGTCGTGATTAACGTCTCATTTGTGCAGGCTGTAAATCTTCTGTAATGATGAAATTAATTGGTCCGTGTTTATGAATTTTTATTGATTAGGATTCTTCCAATTACTGACATTTTCTTTGCTTTATTTTGACAAAAATATTATAAATCTTTTTGTTGGAATGGTTATTCATTGTTTCTTTTTATTTTCTTCTAGGTGTGCGGTCATAGCGATGAAAAATATCTAACCCCAACTTTTCTGGAGTAAAAAGGTTTGTTAAGCCCATAACCATTTTTTATATGCACTACAAGGTTGATTCCACTTCACTGTATAATAACATTGAGACGGTTGCTTGTTTACCGGCGGTGGCATAGAATATTTAAAGTTTATTTGTGAGGTTATAAATAAAGAGAAGACTCTCTTACGAGCAAACGACACAAATTTCAAAGTTGTTATTGTTTAAAATGTTAACCCTTTAATGCATGATTTTTTTTATTTTAAGCGAATTAAATATATGTTGTGTAAAAAAATAATCTGAACAAAAAAAAAAAATATAATTTGTATGTAGTTGACATTTCCAAAGACCTTGTATCACATAACATAAATTTTTGATGTTGCAGATATGCATTATAAGTATATAAAATACAAAAGAAAAACCATAAATAATAGAATAAACAAAACTGGCAAGTTAAGTCAGTTTCACTCCCATCGGGTTTCTGACTGAGTTTTGATTTTTCGTGCCAAAAGACAAACCATTTCCAGAAATTGAAAACAGTCTATGAGGGAATAAGACCGAAATAAAATAGTTAATAGTTCATATTATCTTACGAGGGCACATACATATAAGAGTGTGATACAGATATGCAACAGCATGCATTAAAGGGTTAAATTAAAGAAACGTATGTCTAATCTTACTCCCAACTCTTCCTGCTACATCGATGTTTATTATTTTCCTTTTGCAATTGTCAGTTACAATTTTGCGGCAATCGTCTTTTTGTATATACAAACATACTCGTAGATGTACTGATGAAATTAATTGGTCCGTGTTTATGAATTTATATTGATTTAACTACTTCCAATTACTGAATGTATCTCTGTAACTTTATTATTCTATATGTACTAAAATATATTCATGTATTTAGAAGATTTTCTAATCTCGTTTTCTTTTCTATTTTTACAGCTGGTTGCTTATAAAGGGTGATTTTTTAGCTGGTTTGGTTTTGGCAACACTGGTTTTGACAGCTGACGTGTGTTTAGTACCTTGTGTCACTGTCAAACAGCTTCAGTTTGGTTTGCAATTTAACCATGGATCGTCTTACAAATGAACAACGCTTGCAAATTATTGAATTTTACTATCAAAATTCGTGCTCGGTTCGAAATGTTCATCGCGCGCTGCTTCCATTTTATGATCGGCATTCTCGACCTTCTGAGCAGTCTATTCCGAAGATTGTGACCAAATTTCGCACCAAATTTACTTTGTTGGACATTAAACCACCAACACGTTTACGTACTGTGCGTAGTGAAGAAAATATTGCGGCCGTTTTAGCTAGTGTGACAGAAGACCGCGAAATGTCGATTCGGCGCCGTTCCCAGCAGTTAGGCCTTTGTTACAGCACTACGTGGAAAATTTTGCGGAAGGATTTGGGCGTAAATCCTTTTAAGATACAGCTGGTGCAAGAACTAAAGCCAGCCGACCTACCACAACGCCGAATTTAATTTAATTAATTAATTTAACAGTTAATTTCACGTTTCGGGCCGGTCAATTGGCCGCCTAGATCGTGCGATTTGACACCATTAGATTATTTTTTGTGGGGGTATGTCAAAGCTAATGTCTATAGGGACAAGCCCGCTTCGATTGACGCACTGGAAGCCAACATCCATGCATTCATTCGTGAGATACCGGCCGATATGTGTGAAAGAGTATGCCAAAATTGGACTCAGCGGATGGGCTACCTGAGACGCAGCCGCGGTCAACATTTGCATGAAATTATCTTTAAACATTAAATTGCAAGGTTCAAACTATCGATTCAAATAAATATTTCATTCATTTTTTCGAATTTTTTGTGTTTTTTTTTTTTTAAAAGTTCTCAACCTCTTAAAAAATCACCCTTTACTTAGGGTAAAATTAAATTAATATGTTCACATATAAAATGTTATTTGTTCAATAAAAAAGTACAATTAAAATAATAATTTGCCTGTTTTTTTTTATTGAATTAATGATTTCAGATTTATCTCAAAAAAGTTTTATACACGAGCTTAATCATATTCGTATACGTGGATATGTTTTTTTTTTAATTTTCCATAAAATCGCAGAGTTGAATCAAAGGAACAAATGGCATTGCATAAAATTGAATGAGAAACAGATTAAAGGCAGTTGAATAATAAAAAACATTTTAACCCGAACTGTGCCAGCGTTGACCGTAGGGTCACATACAAAAGAACTATAGAATAATGTCACATGTGTTAAAACCACACAGTTAAGATCAATAAAGGGGCATTCGAAGAAGAACAACTACAGCACTATTCGGGTTAAAATGGAGCCGTTTCAGTATTAGGGAAACGACCTGGCTTATTTCTAGATTTGATGTAAGAGTTGATCAGAAATTGGCCCATCATTTTATGTAGAAGCAAGATTTAAAACCGTCAAAAGGATTATTTTCCCGAGTTAATTTTGGTAAGCGATGCTTTGGGATAAAAAAGTTTAATAAACGAATATGAGCAATAAGGTAAAAATGTCCATCATTTTCCAGCCATATTATGGTTAGCGAATCGAACGTTCGATATGAAGCGAACTCTTGCGAATCACCCGTATCGATCAGCTCCATTATATTGGATTTATCCCGAGCTCGTCTTTGATCGTGATTTTCTTTGATAAAATACCAAATTGCGACATACTTATTATGTTAATATTATGTATGTAGTACATATGTATTTATTTTTCCTTTATCTGTCAAACAATGTGAGACTCGTTCGAAATTCGGAAATTTTGTGGGAAAAAGTTGGCATTACTAACGTTGGATTTTAATATCATACATTGTTCGGATTGAAACTAGAATCGGAAACAGCTTTCGAATAGAATCGAAATTAGAATCGAGCTACATAAGGCGTATTTCTTTATTAGTTCAGAGCCGAGCTCTGAACAGAGCCTGAGCGAATCGAGCGCACTCTGAACTAAGTGTGCTCTGAGCTCGTCTGAGCACTGAGCGCTCTGATTTAATTTTGAAACACAGGCTGAGTTTCAAAACATCAAAAATATGCGCATCGGGAATGCATCACTGCCATTGTTATGCAATGTTACGATGCTTTCATTTTGCAATGCATCATGATGCTTCAACATTTTTGACTTTTTGGAACGGTTTGTCCTGTTTAACAACCATTTCATTTCATCAATGAAAATTCTGTCCATTTTTTCCGAAAAATTTTCAAGAAAATATCAAGATTACAAATAAATAAACTCAACAATAAACATGGTGATGTTTTTTTTTTTATTTTGGTTTGTCGCAATAAGAAAAAAAAATCCTGAAATCACAACGCATCACTGTTAATTGTTTACTTTTGTTTACGCAGTGCGACCACGGCTATACTCTGAAAATTATTCTTTCGTTTCATCTTATTTCGTACTTTTTAGTTGGTTTTTCCCGTAGTCGGGTTTTAGTTTTTAAACTTAATTTTTTATTTACAACTTTTTAGTTTAAAAAAATATGTAGTGCACCTATGTAAATATAAATAAGCAATGTCATGTTCTACTTGTCAACCCCTTTCACTTGATACCCATATTAGGGAGGTAGTAAAGATAACGGAAATCCACCATCTTGGGAGGTGTCCGCCATATTGATTTTAGAATTTCGTCATATCGTATTGTATTCTACTCCCCAAGCCCTTTCATTTGATACCCATATTAAGGAGGTAGTAAAGATAATAGAACTCCGCCATCTCGGGCGCGTCCGCCATATTGAGTTTGGAATTACGTCATATCGTGTTGTATTCTACTCGCCAAGCACTTTCATTTGATACCACTATCAATGCGGCTGTAAAGACTAGTCGGGTAAAAAAGAACAAAAAAGAAGAAAAAAAGAAGGGGTAGTCCGCCATTTTGCTTGGTGCGAGACCGCCATATTGAATTTTTCTGAGACGTCACATAGCCTACGACACTCTCCGGATAAAGACGAATCCAACGACACCTCATCTGTTGAAATCGGTTCCATAGTTTAGGCTGTACGAGGTGACATCCTTACATACATACAAACAAACAAACACACAAACAAACAAACAAACCTAGCCTGTTAAAATCATAATCCTTCCTCTGCGTAGTCGGGTAAAAAGACGTGGCTTATCACCCAACTATAATGGGCCAATGAATCTACTTGTTTCTCGTCCGTTTAGCAAGACGCTTCCACATTTCAACTGATTCTCAACTCGATCTACTGAAATATCCGGATTAAAGAACTAGATTATGTACATACATATGTATTTCCAATTTATTTTCTTAATAATACACACTCGTATGTAACATATGGATCTAAATACGGGGCATTCGTTTCCATTTCAATATTCTATTATATTTCCAGTTCTTATGTTAATTCCTCTACTTCCAAATAAGTTAAAAATTACTGTAACTCAAATAGGTATAATATGGTACCATACGGGGACTGCATCTTTAGGCATAAAAGTACCAAATTTTGTATGAATAAAGTAATGTGGTAGCACTGTTTTTGTTTTGTTTACATAAGGCCCTGGCTACACGGTCAATGGCATACTAGGTATTTAAAAGTTCCCCGTGGCTACACGCAAAATGTGTTGAGGGAAACGCTTTGAAAACAGAACACACAACCGCCGTGCTCCGTCCTGCACAGAGAATTATTTTTCTGAGTTTTCCGTGATGTGAACCCTCCGACGGTCGGAAGCAAATGAAAAAATGTATGAGAAATGAAACGCTTTGAGAAAAGAACATGCATCTTCCACCCAGAATTATTATCAAATCGGATTTTCGGTGTGCTTTTGGTGAAATCAACCCTTCTCGTTTCAACTCACATAAAATATACCTGTCTCACTGAAAAGAATCGGTATGGGATTGATCGTGTAGCCAGGCACTATGAATTAGTAAATATAACAACCAATGAAAATCATACACAGATTTCACTTTGACCAACCGACTGGTGACAGTTCAATCAACGTTCTGTAGGGTGCCTTTTTTCCTCTGTAATTGTTGCGCTTGGTGCATGAAGGAAAAATAAAAAGACGACACATGAATAAAATTGCCAACTATTTCCCTTTTAATCATCAAGCTATCAACTGTAAAAATAATCAACAGGTTTAAGGTTAAGTTACTTTCATCCCAGAAAGAAGTTTTTTTTTGCATAAATTGGCATAAAACCATTTTTATTCAGTAGGTACACAAACATCTCTTTCGTATACCACTTGCATAAAATACAAAATGGAAAGCGGAAATCAACATTTAACGTACATTTCAAATATTTTAATAAAAGAAATTAGTGAAAAGTTACTGCCCGAGAAAGTAGTGAACTTCGATGTGAAACATTCCAGTGGTCTGGATGGATTTATGTCTGCGTTGTATACATTGACTATCACAACTCTAGATAATAGCAATAAGACGTGAGTAACTTTAATTGATTTAAATTGTATTGTTTATTTTTTAATGCTTTTCAGTGAAACTACACGCAAACTAATTATAAAATTTATGAAGGGAGATGAAAGTTTTAGAATATCTAGCAGATGTTACATCCAATTTGCAAATGAAATATTTATTTACGCCCAAGTAATTCCTTATTATGCAAAAGTTCTTTCTAAGGCCGGTGTTGAGACAATGAAAGTTGAGGATTGGATTCCCAAGGTTTACATAGCTAAATATGGGCAAATTGAAGGTTTTGAAATCGATGAGTTTCTACAATAATCTTGAAATTTTACTCCAACAGGGCTCAGCGGTGATGGTTGTGGTGATACTACCAACGAGTGTGTTCTTGTTCTTGAACATCTACAACCAAAGGGATATGCAATGGGTCCACGTTTATATTTGAATCGAGAGCATTTGCTGGCAATGGTAAAACCACTCGCCGAGTATCATGCAATGACTTACTCCCTAAAGGTGCAGAAAGATCCACATATAGAAAAACTAATCAAACAAATTGTTCCATTGCCATTTATTGAGAAGGAAAATACGACAAATAATTTCTATGATGTTCTTTATCGTTTGGCTTTCGATAGATTCTTTGAATATTTCGAGCGCTCGAAAGGAATTCTAATTTCAAAAGACAGTCCCGATGGTATTCGCTTAGAGGAGAGCATTAATAAATTGAATGAAAAGTATGGAGCACATCCTACACAATTATTAGAATACATTCGAACAATTCGTGATGATGACGACCAGAAGTTCGCTGCAATATTACATGGCGATTTTAATCGTAATAATGTTATGTTTCGTTATGAGAGCGGCGATGATGTACCTAAAGATGCTAAGATGATTGATTTTCAGGTAATCAAAATGAAATTTTGTGAATCATCAAAATATTTCGTTTAACGTTTTGCCGTGCAGGAACTACGCTATGGAACACCGTGTATTGATTTGAGTTTCGCCATGTACATGAATATGGATCGTTCAATACGTGATGAGTTTTGGATGGAGCTATTGCATTATTATCACAGTCATTTATTCAATACGATGTCAACTGTTCTCAAAACAGGCGATGAGAAACACCGAGCTTCGGTGGAATCTTATTGGTTAGCGCATATATTTTCATATGAAATAATTTTATGTAACTTAAAATATTACAGTTTCGATGAGTTCTATAAGCACTTCTCCAAATATGCTTTTTATGGAGTTATGATATGCATGCATTTCCTACCATGGCTTTGTGGAACACAAGAAGAATTACACCTCTTATCAATGTGGTTTGAACGCGATATACGCAGTGAGGAATTCCGTAAGGTCTCCTTAGAAGCTGGCGGAGATGACGCTAATCGCAGAATATTTGATATCATTAAACATGCCCACACAAACGGTTATATGAATGCTATATAGCTGATGATGGGATTCACTTTTTGTAATTAAGACGTAAAATAAAGATTCGAGTGTATTGAAATTTCAGTTAAAAAAATTAACACGCCCACTGCCACGGTTACCCGCAACTTGTGGTACTAATTATTAATGATATTTTATTTATCATATTTACAAATTTTTCAAATTTTATACATCGCAAAGAAGTAGCCAACATTGTGTAATGTCCGGCGAATAAATTTAAATAAAAAAAAAATAGTTTTTGAACTAAAAAAAACCTTTTATTTGCAAGATAATTATTTATCATCTAACATTTAAAGGCATATGAGCACCGCGTAGGGCTTTTAAGGGGTCAGCCCCAAGATTCTTTTGCAAAATCTTCCAAGCCCCGGACGGACAAAGCCGAAGCTCTTGTGCACACCTGCGAACTGGCAAATCTTCATTTACACTGGCGATATTTTTGTTGAAATTTAACGCACGGTTGAATTCTTGATTCTTGCGTTTAATAAGTGCGAAATCTGGCCACAACACGACGAATAGCTCGTGCAGATGGGCTTTTCGGTCCATAAAATTGACGAAGTGCTCGATAAATTTTTGTAACTGAACAGTGATTTCAGAAATAATTCCACGATTTAAATATAAATCTATACATGATGAATCCTCGCGTTAGTTAGATTGCAATTCTATGATAGTGATTAGATGACCACCACCCAACAACCAAAAGATGATGATAATTGCTCAGTAACTATTGAATTAGGTTCAACATAATGTGCAAATATCCTGGTGCCACGGTAGATTAAACGGAATCATCATATGGAAGCGCTTCAAAAAATTGTACTGCAGAGTCAGTAAGGAACCAGCAAAGGTTCAATTCTTTTGATGAAATTGAGGAAATCTCCTAAGAATTTCTGCAGCGATTAAGGTTTCTGTAAGGAAATGTCCCTTCAATACACATAGTGCTATGCACTTACATATAGAATGTGGAATATGTTCCGCAGTTTCGTCGTTATCAATGCATTGAGATTCTTAAATATTACAAATTTTGTGTATGTGATATCGAAGATGGCAATGCCTAGATAAAAATCCAATTAATCTATTGATATTATTCCTACTAAGAAGCAGGTATTTTATGGATTTATAGTGGACGGGAGCTTACATTTTGTTACATGTGACAGTGCAATACATATTCATTATACATACATGTGCGATTGGGCAAATTGGACAGACTATACTCTACGAACGATACGATGGACAATTTATAGAATAGGTACACAAACTGAGTAAAGATGAAACGTTTACAAACGCACAACAAAACGTGCGATGTACAGAAAATATAGGGTAAGATGGGGGAATAGCGGTCAGCGAGCAATGCCGGTCACTGTCAAATACCAAACTTCCTAAAACATTTCAATAAAAATATATGTATTTTTTTTATTATATATTTTTATTCCATTAGTTCATTAAGTTTACAACGAAAATAGGCATTAATATTACAAGATGTAAATAAAGTAACTTATTTCAAAATAAGAGAATAAAAAGAGACATTCTTTAGTCATGTACATAAATGACTAGTGGCGAATGACCCTTTCACATATCTAGCAAATAAGATGTGTGGGGTTACGTAAAGTTTTTTTTTTTTTGTTTAAGAAATATATATTGCAATAAATTTATCTGTAAACAATAGTGAAAGATGCATTTTAAAAACAGAATAAATACAAGCCATAAGTTTTACATTTACAATAAATTTCTTCAAAGTTGATAAGCTTTATTAAATCAAACTTACTAGCAAATTTTTGACCATTGAACTATCCATTGTAAAAAGCCAATTTTTAACTTTATTTAAGAAGAGATAACGAACTCTTAATACTCGTATGTCATAAGGCAATTGATTGTATAGTTTTGGTGCTGAGACAGTGAAAAAATTCGTATAGTGCGTTTTATTTGAAGATGGCACATTTACAAGATTTCTAGCATTTACCATTAAATTATATATGACCGAGCTTCTTAACGTTGAGGTATAACCGCCTCGTAAAAAGAATACTTTAAGGACTTTATAAACATAAAGATGTCTTAAAGGTAAAAAACGAAGACGACAAAAAAGTGGCCAACTACTGGTTAGTCTATTTTTATTGCAGATAATCCTAATAATATGCTTTTGTGCTACAATTAGAGGCTCAATAGTATTGGAGTAGGTACCACCCCAGCTTGATGAGCCATATTGTAGCTTCGAATTTTCAAGTCCATAATATATTGTAAGTAGAAGCTTTGTGGAACAATAGGGTTTTAGCATAAACATACTACGGGTTACGGACAATATATATTTTCTTAAATCAGCTGCATGTGCCTTCCAAGTTAGATTTTTGCCTATTAAAATTCCTAGATATTTAAAACATTCAACTGATTCTATCTTAAAGCAGTTTGCAGTACATGGAACATTTTGAAAATAATTATTTTTTCCGCAAGTATGAGAAGACAGAAAAAGTTTTTCACAATTCAATTCAATTCAATTTCAATTCAATTTATTAATACAAAGGTAAGTACAAGTAAGACGTAGTCTTTTATAGTACATGATTTTTGGAATGTGTATATACTTAAATACAATTTATATTAAACTTATTTGACATAGAATAGGAAAGTGATATATGAAAGAAAATAAAAAGAATAGAAGAAGTGGCAGAAAAAAAGTAATAAGAGAAGAGAAGAGAAAGAGAAAGAAGAAGAGAATATTAAGGAAAATAGTTGTTGCTGTTGTTATAAATACTGTAATGCGGCATTTTTAAATTTATTAGCTCCGATTATTTGTTTTGTTGTGTTCGGAAGGGAGTTCCAAAGTCTGGTCGCATGGATGAAGAAGAAGCGCGAAGAGTTCAAATATTTAAAAGTGGGCATAATCAGATTTTGTGTCCTGGTGGATTGAGCAAATTGAAGTTTTTCAAAGAGATATGCAGGAGATCTACTGTTAACCAGACTATGCATGCACTGGCAACACCTGAGATTTAGGAATTGTTGAAACGTACAACCAAGTACCAGCTTGTGGTAGTGCGATATATGATCATATCGACGCAGACCATATACATACCTAATGGCATCGTTGAACGGAAAGTGACCAGCTATAAATTTTCGAAAGATCATCATTAAATCTAACTATGAGATCCTCCACCAGACCGATTGGACGTGACAAGTAAACCTGCACATCGTCAGCATAGAGATGAAAAGAGACATTTGAGCAAACACTGGGTAGATCATTTATATAAAGGCAAAATAATATTGGTCCTAATATAGATCCCTGTGGCACCCCCGCTAGTAAGGCTCTAAATTCGGATGATTTCCCATCATGTACCACTCTTTGGTGACGATTATGCAAGTAATTGCTTATAAGGCGCACTGATCTTTCACTGAAGCCGAAATACATCCTGAGCTTCTGACACAACACCTCATGGTCCACTCTATCAAAAGCCTTGGAGAAGTCAAGCAAGCAAAGCACCGTCAAGTGATCCATATCATACTCGATTCTAATGTCATCCAGAATTTTCGTCATAGCTGTAGCACAACTGTGACGTGCTCGAAATCCTGACTGGACAGAGGACAGCAAACTATGTTGATCCAGATAACCTGACATCTGCTTAACAAGAACCCTCTCCAAGATTTTTGATAGAGTTGGTAAAATACTGATAGGACGAAAATCAGTTGGTAGAGATGGGTGAGGTTTCTTTGGTACAGGGATAACTTTAGCTAACTTCCACGATGAAGAGTGAAAATATGTGTTACAATCAACCAACTCCGAACTCTTTAGACTACAAATCATAATGTCATGGTTTGCAAACCATTGCCTTAAGATTTGCAAGTCATTATGCAGATTTGCTATGGATGCAATTAAAGAATTGTTGACGTATGTAAATGTCATGTCATCAGCAAACGCTGTCACTCTGCTACTTAATTGTTGATGAAAAATAGAATTCACATAAATCAGAAATAAAATTGGACCTAAGATCGAACCCTGAGCCTGAGGAACTCCAATGCTTAATTCAAGCTCATCACTAAAAACACCGTCAAGTTTTACCCGTTGAGACCTTCCTTTAAGATATGTTGAAAACCACTCATGCACAGAACTCTTATGATTGACCATATCGAACGCCTTCGTCATATCAATAAAAAGACTGATAGTGCTTTTGTTATTATTGAATCCTTCGTATATTTCACTACACAGTTTGAGGATAGCATCTTCAGTTGATCTACCTTCCCGAAAACCATATTGTGCAGTATCAAAAAAGTTAGTCTTGTTTAAAAATGAAACTATGCGACCTTTCATCAACTTCTCAAATAATTTAGAAAATGTTGAAAGCAACGATATTGGCCTATATTGGCTCAATTGTTTTCTATTACCCTTTTTGAACAAAGGAATAACTTCAGCAGATTTTAAGGAGTTGGGAAAAATACCACAAATCCTGACAACAATAGTGCTTCCACCTCGTGGATTGTTGTCTGTATAATTTTTTGTGTTAAAGTTTGGGACTTTGAAAAATAACTGATTTGTAAGATGAGTCTCCAAAATTAAACACACATTTTATGTATATTATAAAGGGTGATTTTTTAGCTGGTTTGGTTTTGGCAACACTGGTTTTGACAGCTGACGTGTGTTTAGTACCTTGTGTCACTGTCAAACAGCTTCAGTTTGGTTTGCAATTTAACCATGGATCGTCTTACAAATGAACAACGCTTGCAAATTATTGAATTTTACTATCAAAATTCGTGCTCGGTTCGAAATGTTCATCGCGCGCTGCTTCCATTTTATGATCGGCATTCTCGACCTTCTGAGCAGTCTATTCGGAAGATTGTGACCAAATTTCGCACCAAATTTACTTTGTTGGACATTAAACCACCAACACGTTTACGTACTGTGCGTAGTGAAGAAAATATTGCGGCCGTATCAGCTAGTGTGACAGAAGACCGCGAAATGTCGATTCGGCGCTACCGAGCGATGATAACAAACTTTTTTTTGCCCGAAATGGAAGTTCTTGACTTGCATGATATGTGGTTTCAACAAGACGGTGCCACATGCCACACAGCACGCGAAACAATGGCGCAATTGCGAGGCGAGTTTGGTGAACAGTTAATTTCACGTTTCGGGCCGGTCAATTGGCCGCCTAGATCGTGCGATTTGACACCATTAGATTATTTTTTGTGGGGGTATGTCAAGGCTAATGTCTATAGGGACAAGCCCGCTTCGATTGACGCACTGGAAGCCAACATCCATGCATTCATTCGTGAGATACCGGCCGATATGTGTGAAAGAGTATGCCAAAATTGGACTCAGCGGATGGGCTACCTGAGACGCAGCCGCGGTCAACATTTGCATGAAATTATCTTTAAACATTAAATTGCAAGGTTCAAACTATCGATTCAAATAAATATTTCATTCATTTTTTCGAATTTTTTGTGTTTTTTTTTTAAAAAAAGTTCTCAACCTCTTAAAAAATCACCCTTTATGATTATTTTGGTGCTTAATACCCCTATGATGATTACCGAATCGAACGTTCGATATGAAGCGAACTGTTTTGCGAATCCTGTATTGTGCTCACAAGCACAATAGTTTAATGTCTCTTTTAGCCTGTTAAAGACCCTTGATATTTCCCCAGTTTTCATAACTGAGTTCATAATAGGTCCGTTCGCGTACATTTTGCACTAAATATGGGTTTTCTGTAAAATCTCGAAGGGTGGCGGTAAAATTCTCTCAAAGGCAGAAAAATCACGAAAAAGTAATCAAACGCATTAAGCACCAAAAAATGAATGTATGTAGAATGTATGTGATTTGACAGATTTGACAGTTTTCATAATACACCCCAAAGAAATTTCTTGGACTTAAATTCGTAGCATGGGGAAATTTCTTACTCTCTCGTGAGCACTCTCTTCTACGAAAAACTACGAAATTTTTGCGTACGCGAACGGGTTTTCGTTGTTGTTCATTTTTCGTGGATGTTCGTTGTTTTGGGAGGGTACGCGAAGGGACCTAATATTGCAACACGGTTCAGAACTGAACCTTAGTTCGTTCCCATCCATTAAAACTGGATTTTGTTCTTATGATAGAGGTCTGGGGAAGTAAGTGGTTCAGGACTGATTTGAAGTCAATAAGGTTTGGGCTTAGTACTTTTATAGACATCTTTCATTCCTGATTCGAGAATGAAGTTGGCGCACACTGAATTTCTGCCTGAAATACACTATATTATATATATTCTTGTGTTCGAATGTACCAGCATCCACTCTGGTGTCCATATATGATTTATATTCATGCCTACTGTACATTGAGCTCACATTACTAAAAATGTACGCAAATATGTAACCAGTCTTCTGTAGACAAGCCCTTCAGGCTTTGTAGGAATAAATATGTAATTAAAATGAATTTGATTATAATAAAATTGAATTGAATTTAAAAAAGGATATAATTTGATTAAACTTGTACCTTGTTGACTCGTGGACTTACAGATACTTTATCAACTTGTTATCATGACCAACTTAGTTCCCAGTGGTAACCTGGAGACAGGACCTAACCTCGGTTATAAAATAAGAATTACGAGAGACAACCAAACCCGGGAAATCCAAAGCCGCATCGAACAAAGCTGGGAAGCCTTTGGTAAAATGAAAAACATACTCAAGAGCCATGCGTTTGAAAGGAAAGTAATTGGAGTTTGGCAGGGCACGTGGCAAGAATATCAGATGACAGATGGATAAAAAAAGGCTGATTGAATGGAGACCAAGAGAGGATCTGAGATACAGAGGAAGACCACCATCAAGCTGGAGAGACGACATTAAGCGAATAGTAGCAGAGAACTGGATCCGCATAGCACAAGACAGGATAGAATGGAAATTATTAGAAGAGGCCTGCGTCCGAGCACTCACGCATTTCTAACGAGTCCAATTTTAAAAATCGAAGTCGGGCTACCTACGGTAGATCAACGTTATATAGAGGTCAGCGCCAAACTCCTACCTAAGCTTACCTTTCAAACTGGATCAATAATTGATGAAGGCATACGCCAGACTATTTCTCACAAACGACCTCGACGCATCCCTTCGGCAATAGACACCAACTTGGATCTAGGAAAAAAATTGGAAATACCATATAAACGCCACGCCAAATATACTCCGCCACAGCCACCCTGTTTCTTAGACAGCAATTCAGTAATACTCAGCCTACGTGACCAGAGCTTACCATCAGACGATGTAAATTTGTATACACAGACGGCTCAAAACCACTACACAATACTGCCTTTGCGGTTGTTTCGAAAGAAGGCAATATACTGGTACAAGGTACTTTGTCAAACACAAATTCAATTTTTACAGCGGAAGCGGTAGCAATACTTAAGGCCGTAAGAAAATACTCTAACACTTTAGGCAAATGGCTGATCTGTTCGGATAGTTTCTCGATCCTGAAAGTAATTTGCAATCCTATGCGCAACTACGCAATTATATTCAAAATTAGAGATGCCCTCTTATGTTAATTAAAATCTCGAAACTAAAATTAATGTGGACTCCAGAACATGTTGAAATATAGGGCAATGAACTGGCCGACAAAGCTGCCAACGATATTCGCATGGCTCCAGTTTATATGTTTGATGCCCGAGTCGATCTTTAAAGATCGGTACAAAGCAAAATCCATAAAAACAACTTTAACAGTGGACAGAATTCAGAGTACCATCATCACCACACGTCAATCAATCCCAATAAAGACCATTCGATCTATCCGACAAATATATCCAAGGAAATGATGACCAATTTAAGGTCTGTTATACCCATACCTGCCTAGCCCACCAATACCTCTTCAAAAAAGAACCCCAACTGACTTGCCCCACTTGTCAAAGTAATCTCACATCTAGCCACCTGCTCCTCTCAGACCAACTACTACACCATTTCAATCAGAAATAGTAAAGGAACCTGTACTGGTCAACATAGAAATCATTAAAAAATAGTATCCCTACACTTTTTACTGAAAAGCCGATAGTCTCTTGCTGCTAGTGCTCTTCATTAACACTATTAATAAGAAATTTTAATTTGTTATTGATAAAAATAAATAAATAAATAATTTTTTTTTAACTCAGAATCATGGCATATGCGCAAGTTGTAAGGGCGCTTAGTGTTTTAGGGCGGCTTTTCGCAAGCGACAAATATGAATCAAAAAATTAATCAAAATTGGGGCGACATTTCGAAAAACCCTTTTCGTGGGCATTTCCCAGCAGAGAGTATTGGGGCATCTCAAGACGCTTAGTCCATCTACACCGATGGTGGGTCAAAGATGGACATATGTATGAAGGTATAGGAGGAACTAAGAATAAGCAGCTCCATATGACTCTCAGATCACAGCAGCGTTTTCCAAGCTGAGGCTCTAGCAGCGTCAAAGGCCGCCCAATTGGTATCAATGATTACAATATCGAAAGAGGATATCACAATTTACATACACTGACAGCCGGGCGGCCATAAAAGCAATAGCTGCTACGTAAATAACGTCAAAGCTTGTTAAGTGTTGCAGCGAAGAGCGGAATACCAGGCAACGAAGCAGCAGATGAATTGGCCAGAAAGGGCACAGCCCTGTATAGAGAACAAGCATATGGGTTGGTTAAACCTCCACTCGGTAACCTTAGGGCCAAAACTTAACAAAGAGCAGTAATTGACGCAAATAACAGGTGGAAATCACGAACCACCTGCGAGGTATCAAGAAGATTGTGGCCAGAAGAGGACAAAACAAGAACAAGGAAACTCTTACAAAAAGACAGGAAGTCGTTGTCAATACAAATAGCAGTGCTAACTGGGCACGATACTCTAAGATGCCACATGAAAAAAACTACGACTGAATGATGATGACATTTGCAGGGGATGCGGTAAAGAGGCTCATGGGGACACAGCCCATTTCCTCTGTCACTGCCGTGACCTCTGTCAGCTAAGAAATAGGATCCTGGGCAAAATCGTCTCCGAACACATCGACAAGCTATCGGATAGATCATCATCGTACCTGTTTGAATTTGCTAGTTCGTCGGGTTGGTTGAAACTTAGACATTGACACCACGGGTGGGAACGTAGTATCGGTATCACAATGGGTCTACATGGACCTAAGTATATGAGGATGTAACCATTTTGATCAGCCAGCTTACCTAACCTAACCTTTGTTGTTTTTAGATCTTCAAATTGAAAAATTGGGGCGGCCGGCATCTGAAAATTGTTGACCAGAGCGTCAAATTGGCGGCCGTGCTTAAAATAACCTGTTTAACTTGAATAGAAATTGGTCAGTCTTGTATGGGTGTTCTTTTTTTTATTTAGTTTGCTTCACAATATGTGCGTAAATATAGTTGTAACTTACAACACAAATAACATTTTCGTTAAACTTAAAGGGTATCCATGTATTCCATACGATTAGCATGTTGGATGATTTCAAAAATCATTCGATTTACATCATCGCCCCCAGCTTCATGGGAAAGTTTCCGAAATTCATCACCATGTACATTAGTCTCAAACAGATGAGATAATCTCATGCATTCCTCCTCGGAGCTGCACATCCACGGTAGAAATTCCATGCATATCATTACCCCATAGAAAGCGTACTTGGCAAAGTGTCGATAGAACTCCTCGAATCTATGAATAAATATTGGAGACCAAAAATAAAATGAACTTCAACCGATATGTGTACATGTGGCTTACTTGTAATGATTCATTGCTTCGCGAATTGTTGCATCTCTTTCACTCACCAACAGGGACGACATAGTGTTGAACATTGTACTGTGGTAGTACGTCAAGAGCTCCATCCAGAATCCTTCACGCAGCGATGATTCCATATTCATGTACATATAGAAACTTAAATCAATCGCCGGAGTAGCATAACGAACCTCCTAGTGGGAGTGGGATTTATTGTGACAGCATGGTCTCTGATTGAGATATTCACTCACCTGGAAATCAATCATTTTCACGTCCTGCGGCATGGAATTCTCATATCGAAACATAACGTTATTTCGATTGAAGTCTCCATGGAGAATTGTTGCAAATCTCTGATCGATCTCATCGTGAATGGTTCCAATGTGCTCCAGCAGGCAATTGGGTCGATGGCCAAACTTCTCTCTGATGCGCTTCAGATTCTTGTTGAGGCGAATGTCTTCCACATTGTTTGACTGTAAAATTGTATCTTTCACACGATCAAAGTATGAAAAAAATCTATCGAAAGCATAGCGATACAGTATGTCGTAGAAATTTGTCCCTCGACTCTGTTGATCCACAAATGGAAGAGGGACAAGCTTCTCAAAGAAATTCTTCAACTGAGGGTCATTTCGGATTTTCAAAACATAAGCCATTGCATGGTATGAAGCTATCGGCTTAGCCATTGCAAATAAATGATCCCGATTCAGAGTAAGGCGTGGCCCAAGAACGTAGCCGGTTGTTTTTAGATTATCAATAACCAGAACAGATTCGGGGGAGTTTTCGTCATCACTAAGACCTGTGAGAGTCTAGATTTAGTCAAATATAAATAATACAAAAAATAAAGGACAGCACAACCATTAATGTGCCCGTACTTTGCGATGTATGTCTTAGCGATCCAATCTGCTGGCTGAATAGTTTTTTCCAAACCAGCCCTCGATATGACCTCAATATAATAGGGGATTACTTCGGAGTAAATTAGAACTTCGTTGAAAGCCTGTGTATAGGATTGGCTATCAGTACGGAACTTTCTATCACCTTTCATGAACTTTATGATTAGCTCACGAACTTTTTTGCTAAAGATAAGATAAATTGTGTTTGTGAAAAGAAATATTTTTGTGCACTAGTCAATACCTATATCCATAGTCCAAGTGCTGCGCAAAAAATATTGCTCAAGCTCATTATGTACTTTAATATATGGACAACGCGGCGGTCCTATTGTATTATTGTTCTATTGTCCAATATGAGCGTAATTAACTATGATGTGTTCAATATTCAGAAAAGGATAACAGGGTGTTTCTGCGCACAGAATGGGAGGAGTTAGTTCAGAGATTAAATCATATATGTATGTATTTGGGTCTTAGCGTGTGAAAATCTGACCACTCGGGTAAAGCTGAAAGGTAACTCATGCCCAAACGTACCGTCACGCGATACTGGGCACATTAAATGGAACAAGAAGTCTTCAAGGCCAAGGAAAATAGATTTATTTTACTAGCAAGCAGTCGAAACCATTTTAAGACCCCGTCAGATATAAGGAACGACCTTGTTAAAGCAACTGCACTCACCAAGGCTCTCACGCGATCATTTGGGAAACTATGCCCAGTGAGTATAGTAAAAGTGGTAGAAATCATCCACCTTGGTAAAACGCCAATATTGCGGAGTAATATCGAGCTCACGTTTTAGTTGGAACATCGCTAACATCGAATAGTCAACCTATAACAAGAGTATCCAGCTCTTGAAGAAAGAGATCAGATATGTAAAGAGAATGGTGAAATTTTTGGGAATCTATCGAATCACCCACCGATGCTTAAGAAAGGTACACCAGAGTCTCAGTACATAATATATTATACCAACAAGGTCCTATACAGTGGGGCACATTTGAACAGGATTGACAATTTCCTTATTAAGGCGATTTGAAGGCATATTGCGAGGGCGATGACCAGCGACAATAACCTGAACTTCGGGTCTTATTACCCCAATGTACCATGAGAGTACGCTCCTATCGGGCTTTATCACACCAGAGGTATTTCTCTATATTGATGCTAAAGGTTTAGTCCAAAAAAGGGATGGTATTCCGGTACTGTACCACCGCCACCGCGGTGCGCGAGATACGCGGCTCATCCACGGCGGGTACGACGCCAATGCTCATGAGTGTTAGGTTTTTCTTTACTTTAATAAAAGGAAAACTTTCGACTTTAAATTAATTATCCTTTATTCATTAATAATAAAATAAATTAAGAATGTAATAAAACAACTATATTTAATTCAATGGATAAGTATAAGATACTTAGAGAGAGGCGTGTGGTCGGCTTGACTGAAGTCAGGAGAAGAACTTCATTCTCGCTTTTCACCAGCAACTTCAGAAACGGCAAAAGGATGTAAAAGGAAAGAAGCCATTTTATAACACTTCACTTGTTTTAATGTTACAGGGTTGGCTTAAGGCCGTATATAACAACTCTCCCCTTCTTAAAAAAAAATAACTTCTTTCTTTTCATTACCTTTACAAAAAAACAAAAATATCAATTTAATATTTTTTCTTTCTACTAGTTTTAAATTCAGATATATATCTTTTAACAACTTTTCTTTCTCTATTAGATCTTCGTAATATTATTTCATCTTTACTTTTTGTCTCAGAAGGACTTTTAATATCTTCCTTTTCTTTCTTTACGAGATTTTTGTTACAATTTTCAAAGGATTTATTTTCATTTTTATTACATGTTAATTCATCGTTGCTTTTATCTAATTCTTTCACATTAATGTCTGATAAAAAAATTTTATTTTTTGAAGTTGAACATTTAATTTGGTTTTGATGTACATATTTTATCAAACCGTTTGCTTTAATCAAATATCTTAAGTTACTTAAAACTTCCATAATCTGGGCTGGTATCCAGCGTACAAAATGTTTATGTGGATTTTGATACCAAATTAAATCACCTTTTTTAAAATTATTTTTAACAATTGCAATTTGTTTTGGTGTTTTTGGTAGAAAAGAATTTTTATATTCACAAAATTTGTTGCTACAATCAAAATTTTCTTTAAATTTATTATTTACAATATCTAAGCTAGACCTAGGTTTATATGAAAAGAGCATTTCCGATGGACTTTTAGAAGTGGATGTGGACGGCATATTTCTATCATTGTATAAAAATTGTTCAATCTTATTTTGCAGTGAATTTGTGTTATTTTTATCCAAACAGAATTTAACCAAAACATTTTTGACAGACTGAACTCCACGCTCGGCTAACCCATTTGACTGTGGGTGGTATATTGGTGATTTTAAAACTTCTATATCTTTGTTTTTGAAAAACGATTTAAACTGAAATGAGTTGAACGGTGGACCGTTATCGGAAACAAGTTGTTTAGGATATCCAAAAATTCGAAACGTTTTATTTAGTGCATTTAGTGTATTCGAAACGTCTGTTGAACTCATTAAATGTATGTCTTTAAATTTACTGTGAGCATCGACAATAATAAGGAAACTTTTGCCTTGAAAATAAAAAAAATCGATATGAACTCGCTCAAAAGGAAAATGTGTTTCAGGCCATTTCGTAGTGACAATTTCTTTCTTAACATTTCCAGTTAAAGTGCAACTCTGACAGCTTTTCACACATGCATCAATGTCTTGGTCAATTAGAGGCCACCACACATATGAACGAGCTATCATTTTCATTCGATTAATACCACAATGGTTTTCGTGAAGCAATTTTAGACAAGAGTTCCTTAAACATTTAGGAATTATAATACGATTTCTATAAAACAAACACTTATTCTCTGTAGATAAATTATTGTGTATTTTTTTAAACAGGTTGGATGAAAACTCATATTTATATTCTTTATCAAGCAAGATTTTATACACCTCTGTTAGCTCATCGTCATGAGCCATGTGATGTTGTATGACGGATACTTTTAACATAGGACTTTCACTTTCAGAGAAATGATTTATCGGTATTTGTTCAACCTCTGTGCTTTTATTTAATGGTAACCTTGATAAGGCATCAGCAGGTGCCAAAGACTTTCCTTTGCGATATTTTATAGTATAAGTATATGACGACCGTATTATGCTCCATCTTTGAAGCCTAGAGACCGAAACGGCTGAATTATTTTTCTTTGGACTGAAAATTTCTTGCAAAGCCTGGTGGTCAGTGCATAAGGTAAATTTTTGTCCATAAATATAAATGTGAAACTTTTTTACTGCAAAAATTATCGCTAATGCTTCGCGATGAAGCTGGGAATAGTTTTGCTCAGCTTCATTAAGTGTGCTGGACACGAACATCACAGGTTTTTCAGCACCGTTCACTACATGCAAAAGCACTGCACCCACCCCATAAGGTGATGCGTCTGTAGTTACCACAATAGGTTTATTGGGGTCATACAGCTCCAATAAACTTTCATTAGTTAAAAATGTTTTACTTTTGTCAAAAGTTTCTTGACAAATTGAATTCCAAATAAATTTTTGGTTACCTAGGAGATCGTAAAGTGGACGTAATTTAGACGACAAGTTAGGGATATATTTTGAATAAAAATTCAATAACCCGAGATATGACTGCAACTGTTTAAGGCTAGTTGGCGCCGGAGCTTGAAGAATAGCTTCAAGTTTTTCTGGATTTGGGCATATACCCTTGCCCGAAATCACATGACCGAGATATTTAACAGACGGAACTAGAAACTTGGACTTTACGACGTTGATTTTAATATTGTGATTATTAAGACGTGACAACACTAAAAGCAATTTTTGGTAGCATTCATCTTTTGTCTTGCCTCCGATGATAATATCATCTAAGTAACAAAACACAGATTTAAGTCCCAACAATACTCGGTCCATGACGGATTGAAAAATGGAAGGAGCACTAGACACACCGTATGGAAGACGTGTATACACTAGAAGTCCTATAAGAGTATTTATCACTAAAAGTTCTTTACAGTTTTGGTCGACTGACAATTGTTGATAAGCTCCTCTTAAATCAACGACACAAAAAACTTCACAATCGGCTAACTCCGCGAAAATTTCATCCATTTTTGGTAGTGGGTAATGTTCCATCAAAATACATTTGTTGATGGTCACCTTGCAGTCCATGCAAATCCGTAACTCACCATTAGCTTTTGGAACTATCACGATAGGGGTAGCCCATCGGCTAAATTTAATAGGTTCTAAAATCTTTTCTTCCACAAGACGATTGAGTTCGGCTTTTACCCTATCCCTTAATTTGAATGGTACACTGTATGCACAATGAAAAATTGGTTTCTGACAACCATCTAAAACGATATTCGCGGTAAAACCCTTAATTGGATCGTTATTCTTGTCATCAACAATGTTTGGGTATTTTTCTTGAATCGACTTTAAAATGGGACACACAACTTCACTTTTTACACTGTTCATACCTGTTAAACTTTCCGAGTACATTTTGCGCCAGTTTGGAAACAAAACATCCTGTAAATCTCTTCCTAACAAGGGTTTTCTCGGCCAACTTCCTTTGACAACAATTATTTCACAATTCCAACATCCACCTCCAAACTCCACCGCAACGCTCATAATGCCTAGTTCTTCAATTTTATTACCTAAAACAGTACACAAATTATTACATGACTTTTTTAGTTTAATATTAGAAAAATAATCATAATAATGTATCTCTGACATAATAGTTACCGAGGCTCCGGTATCGATCTCGAAACCGGTTCTTACATTGTTGATAAGCAGAGAACACTCTGCTGGTTCTGGGTGATGACTTCTTTCTTTCTCTGTACTGACGACATTGACTGCGCCTTTTTGACCATGCGACTTTTTGGACCTGCAGACTCTGGACGTGTGACCAATTTTGTGGCAGGTAAAACACTCCCAATTTTCTCTCTTAGCTGGGCAGTTATCTTGGTGATGACTATTTCCACAACGATGACAAGACTGCTGCGATGATGAAAGCTGTGATACATGACGATTTTTTTGGTAGCTTCCACTTGACGTTTGATGCTGGTGTGTACTTGACGAATGACGATTAAATTTCTTGTTAGGCAAAGAATTTGTGTGTGCTTTAGACGGCACGTGTTTATTGTTCTTTTGTTGAAAGACGGCATGTATATTTTGCGGGGAATGTAACGATTTTGTTGTTTTTTGCGAAAGCTCCATATTAAGTGCTTTCGTGGTGTACTCTTCGAAAGTAAGGTTATCCTCACCTAATAAAGCCTGTTGGATTCTTTCACATGTTAATCCCACTATAAAACGATCACTCAATACATCGTCTAACATTTTAATTTTGTACTTTTGGACGTCTTCTTTGGCCTTTTCTGGGATGATATCCCCGAAATTACAGAACTGAGCTTGAGCCTTTAGACGCACAATAAATTCATTAATAGGTTCACCCTCCTCTTGTTTCAGCTTGTTAAATTTATATCGCTCTGCTCGTTTATTATGCTTAGGAGCAAAATGAGCACGTAGAAGCGATATGAGTTCTTCGAATGGTTTTGCACTGGGCAAATCTGGCACTGTTAGCGATATTAGGAGCTCGTGAATTTCTGCTCCTGCGATGGTGATAAAAAGTGGCGTAAGGGCTTCTTCTCCTTGGATGTCGTTGACTTTAATGAATTGACGAACCCGATCTTCATACGCCAAAAAATTTCCACCGCTGACGAACGGCTCCACACAGCCGATTAATCTTGACATTTTTTTTTTTTTTTTCTTTTTTTTTTTTTTTCTTTTTTTTTCTGTTTCGTACTTTGACTTACACACGTGGACGTTTTTTTTCCTCGTCGCCAAATGTTAGGTTTTTCTTTACTTTAATAAAAGGAAAACTTTCGACTTTAAATTAATTATCCTTTATTCATTAATAATAAAATAAATTAAGAATGTAATAAAACAACTATATTTAATTCAATGGATAAGTATAAGATACTTAGAGAGAGGCGTGTGGTCGGCTTGACTGAAGTCAGGAGAAGAACTTCATTCTCGCTTTTCACCAGCAACTTCAGAAACGGCAAAAGGATGTAAAAGGAAAGAAGCCATTTTATAACACTTCACTTGTTTTAATGTTACAGGGTTGGCTTAAGGCCGTATATAACAATGAGCTTCTCCGTTTTAGTACCGCACTATTACGATACATCGTCTCCGAGAGGTGACCGACGCTGCGGCCTCGTTCAGGTCTCGGTGCCGCGAGGGGCCGTCCCTGGTGATGGCCAAGAACCCGAGGATGCAATTAGGATGGTGACCACTCGGGGCATCAGGCAACGAGCGCTTTCCACCCTGATTACATTTAGTTTAGGTTAAGTAGCTTAGGTTATTTTAGGTAGGTTAACCCTAAAATGCCCAGTGTATCTTTAAAGATACAACCATTCAAAACATGATATCTTCGTTATATTAGCATTTAAGCTTCGAAGTTTATATTTTTGGGTTTATTGACTCAAATTCTACCTCCAATAAAATACTCAGTTTCTTAACTATCAAATTGCAATTATTATTTAAACAATTACTGGCTGCAATGTTTTTTAACAAAACTTAAAAAAATTGAGTTTTTTCTTATCAAATATCTTATGAATTCGTAGCACTAAATTGATAAAAAAAATCATGCGGATGTAATTATATTATGTGAAATGACATAATGTATTCATAATAAATCATTTTCAGAACGCGTTTGAGGGGTTAATGCCCAGTGTATCTTTAAAGATACAACCGGTTTTTTATCAATAACTTGATAAAAAATTTGTTTTATTTTTTTTCGCCACCTGATTCAATATTTATGTTTCATTTAACATATAATATATTTTTCCCAAACAAATCGGTGTCGTTGGGCATTTAAGGGTTAACTTTTTATAGTTTTAAGGAATAAATAATGAAAATGAATATGGATATCATCCATCAGACCAAGTTTGTCACAAATGTCGGATCGCGTGAACTCCCCTATAGATTATTGACACTTGAATGTCAAACTGAGATCGGTTTGCTTAATGCTTTCTGTCAGCAAGAATTAGATTTGTTTTCTTGTTAAATCGCGGAAATGTAATTCTGTTATAATAAAAATGTTACACTTGGGCAATATTACTTTATATTTATTGGGAAAATGTGTCAATGGGTAAATAGAGGACAAGCGAGGACAATTCATAAAAACTAAAGAATACTTCGCGCCTGGGTAAAAAAGAGGACATGTCCTCGTAAAGTAGGATGCCTGGCAACCGTAATACGAACACAAGTATGAACAGTGAACATGTCGTCTAAACGTATCTTAACGGTTTTTTGTGAAGGAACGTGAAACTATTTTTGAACAATAATTTTTGCACAGCACTGTACATTTACATACCATACATTTATACATACCTTCCAGTCAGTTTATCTTCTGTTTGTAATTCAATTGAGTATATGGCTGACATAAACCCATCTAAATTTTTTGAATGATGAATATTAAAATCGTACAAGATCTCATTTGGTAATTCCTCAATTATTTCACCAATTAAACTGTTTGTTATGTAATTAACTTGATTTGTTGACATGTTTTCTTTTTCTTTGTACATGATTTCTATTTGACTTTCCTCAAAATAACAGAAAAAACAAAACAAAATTTATGATTGGAGTTAATCACAAGATCACGTTCCGTTATTTTATTGAAAACATTTTACTAATAGAATATTATATGCAAGCTCTGTCACTGTTGCAATAAAACTAACGTGCGCATTCTCTAAGTTACTATCTGCAACTCAAATAACTAAGATTGACAAGCTGCTATAATTACAAAAGATTACAACGGCATGTCATGTAATGCATAACTATAAGTTTTCTATAATAATACACGGGTAAACTACGGTAAAAAAGTTTTCGTTGAAATAATATTTAATGCCAAATCATCTTAAGGATTCTTAGTATTTACAGTGAAACTACCCATTACGGACAACTCCATTAGACGGACAGATCCTTTAGGCGGACAAATTTTCAGAATCAAGGCTTTATGTTTTAGATTGCATACATTTTACGTTCCCTTAACCGGACACTCCCTTGATCGGACGCGGGCATGCATATCTGTTAGAAATTATATAATTTAATTCCATTATACGGACGAAAACAAAAAAAACTAGCTTCACAGAGAGTTGTTGTTTTTATTTTTCTTTGAATTTGAGGGAATCATACTTGTTCGCAACAGATGGAAACGAAAAGACAAAATACACAAAAAATAACGCACTAATTTAGTTCAGTAGTATATTCTGGCTCTAGACGACGCGTGGCAGAAAATATCATGTGTGGATTAAAACTACTCCCTGTACGTAATCGGTAGGAAGCACTTAGTAGGTCCATTGTATTGCCACGTGGGCAAAGTTGGATAAAGTTCCACATTTTATTGACGTTCGTTGAGGAAACATCTTGAAGGTCTACTAAGAAATATTCTCCCAGAATCTTTTTTTCTTTAGGATGAGAGTGCCGGGCAGCTGCACCTGCACAGGTGATAGGCGGATTCTTGTCTCTTCTCATCCATATAGTTGCGACAGAAGTCAATGGTGAGGATTTCCAATCTTAACCATTTAACCGTTTCAAATAAAGTTGCAGTGTTTTTTTTTTGTTTTGTGGTGATAAATAAAGATAATTTATTTTAAAAAAAATTGTGTTTATCACTTGGACGGAGAACTCCTCCGACAACGACTAAATCATTAACGTCCTTAAAAAGCGATTGTTTGAGTTTAAAAATGAATTCGTGATGAATCCCATAACATCGATTACATATGAAAACAATAGACTTTCATCATTGATTCAGTGACAGGTGCAGTGGAGAAACACTAAATAGCACAAATGCCTAGAGAATTTATTTTACATATTGAAATAACATCCAAACTCAAATTAAAACATAACTGTATTCGGAACGAGACACTGTGTGGTGTACAGTTTATCAAGGTGCATTGCCGACGGTGCCTTCCCAGAAGTACATACTTCTAGGGAGTCGGAAATACTTCTCAACTCGATTACAGCACATGTAAAAAAGGCATTACATTTAGCATTGCATGTCATAGGACGGAAGCTATCGCCTCTCCACTCTGCAATACCCAGAAGTTGTCTCAGAAGTACTTCTCAAACACATTACAAAGAAGTAGTGCATTCATGCCTTCGAAAAAGTCAACGTAGAAGTACTTCTCGAACACAATACAAGGAAGTAGTGCATTTATGCCCTTTTTTTGCACTTTCCAGTAATTTTCATAAGTTTTAAAAAAAATTTCTATTTTTTGGGTAATTTTTTCTCAGTTGAAAATCTGGGAATCAGAGTTTTATAAAAAATCATTTTGCATAGCATATAGAACGTTGCAGAGCATAGTTTGACCCGAGAACTTAGCATTTTCGCACTTAAAATCTTAAATCAAATGATTTGCATTGGTTAACAAACAAACGCAATTCTAAATGCGACAACCAGGCGACAGTCATAAACAACGCGGTGAGATCATTTTACAGAAAAGTATACTTGTTGAGTCCTCCCTTGCCGCATTACCTCGCATTCGTACTGTAATGCCCTCAACTTTTCTTAAGCATAGACCAATTCCATTCTGCATTACTCTTCAATAGTTCGGTAATGCCTTCCATTTCTTTAGTTTTAGGTTCAATGAACGGTATTGCAATATGGAAGGACTTCTTATATAATTGAAACATTTCATTGCCTGTAATGCGGCTTAATTCTATGTTTACTACTTCAAGAAGTAGTTCCAGAGGTAAGGCGTAAGGCCTTGCAAAACCGCGACTTGGTATGTACTTATATATATGTATGTATATGGATATTAAAAGTAATGTGTTTGTGTGTTCCTCTTTTATTTGTTCGCGCATCCTAGTCGCGAAAATAGTAGGGCCTTACCTAAGTAATGGGTTCTGCAGTACTGAACATAGAATGAAGCTTCATTACAAACAGTAAAGCCTCTACATTCTTAGTGAAGTTCTTCCGTAAGGCATTCTTATTTCGTTACTAAGTAATGCCACTGCATGACCCAGTCGACGAAATGTAATGGAGAAAAGAATGACATGGAAATACCATGGACATTTGCTTGCCTCGCCTTGTCAATGCCTTCCATCAGGCATTCTTATTTCATTATTAAGTAATGCCACTGCATTACCAATTGGATGAAAAATAATGGAGAAGAGGATCTATTGCTTTGAATGAATTTTAAGAATTTTAAGAAGACATATTTCTAACTGGAATCGTTGCGTCGCTGTTCCGGGAGTTTTGTTTATTTCATCATTCGATCGTAATATTATCATTCCGGCTGTGATTTTCGAAGCGATAGTTGATTTTATTGCGTATTTTTGAGTAAATTTGTGATTTGAAGTGAATAAAAAGTGACTCAAAATTGTAATAATTATATATTTATATTTATATACATACATACATATATATGAGGCGCTCAGCGCCAGAATGGCCTAACCCACATTATCAAAAAAATTTAACTAATCACACAGATCGAACCAAAATTTTAAAATTTATTATATATAAAAGAATCTAAAGTGTATATGGAACTGCTTTGTAATTATTAGGGAAAACTTTTTTTGCTCTAAGCGAATTTAAAAAAATCTTAGAAGCCAAAATTGCCTAAGCAGCTTAGGCCAAATAAAATTTCAGATATAAAATAAATTTGTGTGGGTTAGGCTAAATGTGCATCTGAACCTTCAAGCAGAAGAGTTTATTTTAGAAAATTAAAAAATATATATGTATCAAGTTTGCCAGAATATATTCAAATTCTTGTAATAGACAAAACATCCCTGAATAATATAAAATTCCGCTAAGAATATTATTATCGACATATGATTGTTTTTTGCAGACAAAATGACCTATCCCACAGTTGATAGCGATTTGAATCTTTTTAATGGATTCCAAAATGGCCTAAGCCACTTTTTTTTTTTTATTTATCATTTAAAATGGCCTTTCTATTATTAAAGGAGGACCCTATATTAACTTAAGACAGAAAATGTAACTAAAATTCGTTTACAATTAATAGAAAAAAAACTAAAAATATTTTAAAAAAGTGGTTTTCTTTAAGCTCATTTTACTCAGTACGAGATTTTTGGGGTTAGGCCGTTTTGGCGCTGAGTGCCTCATATATATATACATCTTTTGAAATGGAAAAGATGCAAATAGGCATAAATGTACATATGAATGTATGTATTATATTTGTTATTGAAATCTGTGTTTCATAGGTTGAAGCCATTAAAAATATTATTAAAGGAGGCGGCCTAGTCAAGCATATTAACAAGTTATTTTTGGGTGACGTAGTGAATGCCTATAACTACGATGGAATTCAGGGAAAGCTACCCTTTAAGGAGCTAAGCAATGTTTTGGACATACTAAAAATATTTGATTGCAAAAAAAAAAGGAAATCAATAAAACAAAAATAATTAAGAAACCCTATGTTTATATACCCTATTATTTTCCAGCGCGTTATTTTAAGTGGGATGTACAAGTACATATGTATGTCGTGAAAGTCTCCCTTACAGAGTAATCGAGGATGGAAGCAATGAACATTCTACCTGCTAGGTAATGCAGGATATGGAAGTCATGAAAGTCTCGGTTACTGAGTAATCGAGGATGGAAGCTATGAATGTGCTACCTACTCGGTAATGCAGGACATGGAAGTCATGACTATGGCAGTTACTCGGTAATGCAGAATGGAGGCGATCGCCTCCCTTCTATGACATGCTGTGTAAAATGTAATGCGTGCTATCCACGTATGAGAATCGAGTTGAGAAGTAGTTGTCATTACCGAGAAGTACTTCTAGAATCGATGATAGAATGGGTTCTTTCGCGACTGGGATCGTCCGATCGCGGTAAAATTTGGGGAATGTGCAAAAAAAACATTGTTGAAGTGCGCACGCCGGGGAAGATTCCTTCTACATTGGGGGAAGATTTCTACCTCATTGTAATCCTATTTTTTTTATTTTTTTCCAAAAGCAAACGTATTAATCATGATCTCGAATCTGCACTTGGTAGAGACAATACAGGCGAATCCCTCTACATATTATGTACATATGTGGAATTTTCACGGGCGATCAAAATTAGTGCAAATTAGAGGGATTTTTGAGAAAATTGAGCTAGAACGATTAATAGTTTTTTTTTAAAACCAATTTATTCATAGTGGATGTCAACAAAAAACAGAAAGAAGAAAAGCTTTTAAGGAACTTTAATTAATAAAAGATATTAGAGTTTCCGATTTGTTGGTATGTTAGAAAGTTAAAGAATATTTTGTTACCACTTCAGCTTCGAAAAATAATTTGAACCTACCAAAAAAGCATTTAAATACGAGGAAATAGGTCAAGTTTTGAAAATCAGAAAAACATGGCAGGCGAGCGAAGCAAGGCGAGTACGGGTCAGCTAGCACTTTATAAGACATTATGTCCTACATTGTTATCGATTTGCTTAAATAAATAAATAAATATGAGCCAAATGACCTCAATATAAATCAAGGTGACAACGATAAAAGTAAGCATTGCATGACGGAATTTTACACTGCGATTAATACTTAATTTTTTCACTGGCATCTGAAACCGCATGGCAAGCCTGGACACCGCAGTCTCTAAACAACAAAATAAGTCCACTTTTAAGGAAAAAAAAGTCGACTAAGGCCAGTGCAAGGACAAAGTTGGGTGAAGCACGTGCAGCTGCAAAAACAAATTGCAGAGGCTGAACTTGAATATAAGAAAATCAAACAAGAACAAAAAATAGAAGAGCATACAATTCAAATTCTTTATCTGAATAATTTATCTGAATAACAAAGGTAAGAAGAACACAACTTTAAAATGTAAAAATTCAGTAATATGATATGTACATATTTTGTTTCTTTATGTAACATTGGTTGGTCATAAACTGTTTTATTCATTATTTACTTATTTGTTTATATCTACCTCTATCTGTTCAAATATTCCATCAGACTGAACATGTAATAACGTCTTGCACAAAGCACAAGAGTTAGCTGGCATCGCATTCCAATGCTCAAAACAGGAAATCGACGTCTTCACCAAAGCATCTTGCAATTACATATCTCGATCTTATATGATATTCATTGTACAAATGTTGAGCAGCTGTTTGTGGATTATTATACGGAGTAAGAAAATAATGGTTTAGGAAATATCCACTATCCCCAATTAATATTCCATTTCTACGAGAACCATTATCGGAATGTTATTTAAGAGCAAAGTTTGAAAATATAAGACTATCATGCTTTTTTTTAAAATCGGCTTCTTCGAATTCTAGATAATGTTCAGGCAATATTTGCTTCCTCAAGGGTACATTTAAGTAATTGAATTTCTCTTCTTTAATAACAAAACCATCATAAATATCGAAAAAATCCATTTTTTGGCACTTATACGCCTATGGAAAAATTACATTTTTTGCAATCTGACTGTTAAGTCCTTTCTGATGATGTTTTTGCACTGGGTAGCAAAATATCATTCAATTCGTCAATGAAAGAGGATAGGTATATATAATTATAAATTAGAGGTGGATTTAGCTCGTGATAGCCATCCAAAACGAACCAGAGTGATTAAGAAAATAAAAAATGGGAAATATCAGTTCCGAGTACAACTTTAATATTTTGTGTCTGTCACGTCTAAATTCGACAACCCGTCAAATTTCTGAAAGATTTAGGCCGGCAATTACCGACCGCTCATAGATCGCTCTTAAAGTTAAGAGGCTCATAAGTTAAAATTTCTGGTTGGTATTCACCGACCACTAATAGGTTTTTGTCTATGCTGTCTATGCTACTTCGACTTTGAGAGATCTCAATTTTCGGATTTCCGAATGCGTTCTCTTTCGAACATTCGGAGTCAATGGCGCTCTTTTTCGAACATGTCAGTGACATTTGGCAGTGTAAATATGGGGTTGATGCAACACAGCTGTAGATGGTGAAATTGATGTTGGTGGATTAATTTTTTTTTTTTTTTGCAAATTTATTAGGAATTAATCAGTGGAATAAGGAACATGTTCACTAAATTCATTATAATGTTATTTTCCTCGCCGGATGAAGACACATTTCTTTCTTTTCTATACATTTTAAAAATCAACAGAAATAATTTAAAGTTGAAATGGCAGCTGATTTCGAATTATTTCGAAGTTATCTAAGACATTAGCAGAGACAATAATAATTGTCTCTGATATTATTGCTCGTAACTTAAGAGTGGTTGGGACCACTCATAAATCTTATGAGCGCTCATAAATACGCACTAATAGCGGTTGGTGAATAGGTTTATGAGGCTCTTAACTTATGAGCTGTCGGTGAATGCCGGCCTTAATGTTGTTCAATGAACTGTAGCATGGAATTTAAAAAAAATCGTGAGACCGTGACTGCCAGCAGAAGGAAAGGCTCAGAGAGGCCACAAAAGATGACCAGTGGAAGAACGCGTTTTGGTGCTCCAAAGACGTCGGTATCAGTCTAGGACTTTAGTGGATATTAGAAATTATCTATTTTGAGCTTCAGACTAAATAATTTCAGCAAGATCAGTGTGAAAAAAGCTCGTAAAAGCTGCGTGCTCTAACGCAAGCAAGTACTGAAACCGGATTTTCCAATAAGAATCAGAGAAAAACGATTAATTTAGGATGAGACACATCTCAATTGGATTCAAGACATGTGGAATAGTAATATCTTTTCCGAAAAATCCATGTTTAAGCTGCAGTTGGAAAATGGGAGGAGTTTTTCGTGAAGAGAACCAAAGAAAAGATTGAGTTCTGAATGCCTCTTACGAATGCCCTCAGAACTAAAGGTGTGATGGTCTGGGGATGCTTCTCTGTAGATGAAAAAGGTAGAATGGCCTCTTCAGAATCGAAAGTCACTGCAGCAGTTTATCTAAGCGTCCTAGAATATCAATTAGAGCCCTCCGTGCTAGAGCTTTTTAGTGACACTTGTAGATTCATATTTCAACAGGATAATTCTTCTTGCCAAATAGCTGAAATTGTAATTATGAACTCGTTTTTATTTTGGAAATGAAGGATTAATTTATAGCTTTAAAATAAAAAGTTCTTCGAAGAAAACAGTACTGATGCGCAAAGCTTCAAAGCTACAGCCCAAAACCCAATCCAATTGAGAATATCTAGTCAATAATGAAAAGAGAGAGCGTCCAGAGTCAATTGACATCCTAAAAAATTTACTAATCCGGACCTGGAATACCATACCAGCATCCACATGGAAAAGGCTATCTGAGTCAATGAAAAGAAGATGTGCAGCAGTAATAAAAGAAATAGGAGGCTCAACATACTGATTGAATTGATAATGTTTCTGGAAAGCAATAAATAAAAACTGCAATAATTAAGCATTTTTCATTCATTTCTAAAAAAATGTTCGGTCTAAGATTATTTTGCTCCCTTAACTGCAGGCTAAAAATTCTAACACTCTAAAAGTGTCATGAAACGTTTGAAAACACCTAATTAAACAAAACATAATTGAAAAATGATAAAGTGGTCGCCGTGGCCGTGGTGGTTAGTGCGTTGGACTAGCACGTAATGCTGCCCGGGTTCAACTCCTGCCCGGGTCTAACACCTAAAAGAGTTTTTTCAAGGTACCAGCTCTTTTGAATACCTGACAAGCATCAAAGAGTATCATTTGTCACGATTGAGCTTCTCAACTCGCCGTTCGGAGTCTGCAAAAAACTGTAGGTCCCTTCCATTCGTGCAAAAATATAACACGCATACACAAATGGTTGCGAGAAGCAGGCACAGGTTCACCTCGAGCTGTAGCGCCAACTGAGTAAGTAAGCATTAAAAAATATGTAATTATTGCAACCAATGCACCAAAATTTGAAAAAAACAGTTTGAGCAAAATTTTTCGAACGGCATTGTATTTATGACAAAACTACATCTTGACTAGAAACAGGTTTTTTTTTGTTTTCGCTGGGCAGATCATGTCAAGACATTTCATTCTACAAGATATTGTCGAGAAAGAAATAACGGGCAATTCTCGCTTTTCTCTACGAAAACACCATAGAATGAAAATCTACCTACCAAACCAACTCAGCGCGACATGTTCACTCTACCAAAATACCAACCGAATGAAAATTTACCTGCCAAATGGCCAAATGTCAGAGAAAAATCTGAATTTCAGTTTGTCGAGAAGACAAAACAAAATTGTTGAGATCGCGGACATGTTTTTAGTTTGGGCATCAAATTAGGGGTCTCCACGAGACATTTGCATGTCAAGTCGAAGAACATGTCTTGGGAAACGTCTCGTGAAGAGTGGGTATTAGGATAGGGCCCAATATACACGGAGAAACTGGAAAAGAACTAAGCCGGTTGGCAACTCGGGTTACAAACCAGCTACGGACTCAGCGGTAATTTGACTCCACGCACGAGGAAGCTCATCAGCTTTTTTTGCCTTTTTTGCGTTTTTTAATTCAGATTGCCTTTTTTGCCTTTTTCGTGCCTTTGTAAAAGTTGATGTGCACTTTCTTCACACGAAAGAAATTTCAGTGTCCACACGTATGAGAGCAGGGGCCGAATTACCGCATCCGTCAACGAGTTACTCGTTATCGAAATGTGACGATTTGGCAATACCACTCACGTTATCGAGTATCATTTTACGTATCATTTACTCGATCATTCGATAACGAGTCCTACTGACTCACTCGTTAACGGATGTGGTAATTCGGCGCCAGGTTTTTCTCTCGTATTAACATGCACATAACTGCACGCATTGTTTACACTAGCGCGCATAAAAAAAACCCCTACACACCAATACAACCCTAAATACATTTGGATCAACTTAACATATGTACGTACATTGTTCAATGTACATGCGCTTCTTCTTGTGCCGTACGTGCAATCTCAGGCAATTGCCGTAGTTTTATATATCATATGTTTTCATCTGACAAAAACCGTTAGACATCTGGGAAGTATTTTTTTCGTAACTGTGCGCCTTTTATCTAGATTTATATTCTATCATTCATACTGCTAGTCTGTTGAATATTGCGGGTGCTTAAATGCGTGCTGTTCCCAAAATATTTTGTTGCTTGTCATTGAAAGTGGAAAAGATTCAAGCCAATTGGAGAAAGATTTTAAGTCGACCCGAAAGGGCACATATTTAACAGTTTACAAATAACAGGTGACTCCTAGTATGTATTTTAATTTGCGCATTTGATCTTACTGCAATGCGTAATATTAAGAAAGGCCTATTGAAAAGGTGTATATACTTTGAACGGGATCGAGGAGAAACTACAACAAGCTCAAGGGCCAGTAACTGAAGATGTGATGAAAAAATTGTACGCGGCTTTTTCAACAAATGACGAATTTGCAAACTCTAAATTGGACTCAAATATTAAAGTCACTGACGTGACATCTCCTACCTTGGCTCCACTAGGCTCTGCCCATCTTGGAAGATCCTTTATTTTATTCAAGGCTTTCCTGAGAGATAATCACAGGCGATTGTTACCAGAGAACCTCAAAATATTTTGAGTTGTACATGTGCAGTGCTATTACAATGTTAATAATAATGCATAAAAACCTTTATAGGTATTAGATGCCTTTTTTTGCCTTTTCAGAGGTATAACTTTGCCTTTTTTGGCTTTTTTTGGTGAACAAAATCCTCAATCAAAATCTCTAGTTTGTTCAGTGTCGACATGGATACCGGGCGAGAAAAACCTCCCCCACCAGCAACAGGTTTGTCTGTTGTTCGCTCATATTCGACAAACTAGAAACTGAAATCAATAGGCAAAATGACAGCCGACATGCAAATTAATAGGCGACTGGTTACAAACTGTTTTTTGTGAATCTCAAACGAGTTTTCAACCTGTAGCGTCGTGTGCGACGTCCCATTCGATTACACAGGGTATGACTCGAAGCAAACTAGTTGCCAATTCGAATCGCTGATCAGTTTTTTTCCAGTTGCTCCGTGTGTATTGGGCCTAACTAAACTAAAATACATTCACCACTCGTATGCCTGAGCTATCACTTTAAGGATTCTGTTACTCCCAAATAAATAGTACTAAACCTGTGCTGACATTTTATTTCTAGGTTTACACTAGTGAAACAGACCAGTTCCGTTTTCTGAGGGTTGACCTCCAGTCCACATTTTCCGGTCCATTTCAAGAACTTGCGTAATACATTTTGTCAGTAGGTAGGTACATATTTTAACAAAACGTCATAAGTATCTTTTTACCAAAACACAATAAAAAAGAAATGTACGACTTTAAGCATGTATACTTTTAAAGGGCAATATCTTTTAATGGGAATGACTGGTTTATTATTTTATTGTTTCACAAATATTAACTGAAACGATTATACATATGATCTCCATTGTCATCCATAATGAAGTTAGGCCCAACCAAAAATAGATAAACAAAAACCTTCAATTTAACTAAAACGCTTGTTTGTTCAATTTAATTTTTTCGCCAGATAGCTAAATTATTTTCGTTTGAAGTTCTTCCCGCCATGCCAGTCTGTAAGATACTTTGTGGCAAATAGTACACTCGTACCTCTATTCGTCGTCGGTGCGTGTGCTGGTGCTTGAATTAATCTGTATTAATCCGTATTAAAAACAAAACAAAAGACAATAATATTTACTCGTACCTTTAATATAATCCATATTATCTACCGTTATAAGTGCTATTTCTCGGATTAATAAATTAATATATCTCTTTGTGACATGTGGCATGTGCCCTGTTCTGCGTTTTAATAAATCAAAATGATTAAATTAAATGGTGATAGTAAATATTTAAGTTATATTCACAGCAACTTACTGAGAGAGCTTGCCTCAAAGTTGCATATAGATACTATTTTGGAATACAATGTAGAACGATCAGCTGGGTTAGATGGATACATGTCCGCTTTGTATACTGTGCAGTTGTGTGGCGTACGACGGGGTTCCGAAGTGTAAGCAAACATTTACGTGCGAGTAGTATTTGTTTTTCTTTTTTGTTATCAATAGATGTTTAAATTTACTCTTATCAATAACTAAAGATTATCACTTTATTTTTGGGAATTTATGAACTTGTCGCATAAGCAAGAGTGTTTCAGGGACTTTTACTTAAACATTTTTTATATTCGAGATTTTAAAAGAAGATATGACCGTAGAAACAAATTTATAACATAAAATAGTGCTGAAAGGGGCATACATACCTACATGACAGTGGCGTGGCGTGCCAGATTTAAGATGGGAAGCTGGAGCAAATAAAGTTTTGTGATTGTTCGGCTGTTTCGACCTCTTCCAAACAGAGTCGGCAATCGGACTCGTTAGGCAGGCCTAACTTATTCAGGTAGTATCGTAATTGACATGCCACAAAAGGGTTCTGGACCTGAGAATTTAGCAATAGAGCCTGAACGGGCCAGCTCATCCGCAATCTCATTTCCTTCAATGTCTCTGTGACCAGGCACCCACCAAAATTTGACCTTATTGTGGGTAGCTAGGGATTGGAGAGCATTGAAGCAGCACTTTACCAGTCTTGAGTCCACAGAATAGGAGCTCAAAGCTTTGAGTGCAGCTAGGCTGTCTGAAAAGACATTTATATTAGCTCTCTTGATGCCTTTTGCAGGTTAATCAAGGCGCAAATCTCAATGGCGTGGACCTCAGCTTGAAACACGCTGGGGAATGATCCAAGAGGGCCCGAAAACCCCAGCGCCAACACCAGAGGCCATTCTCGATCCACCAGTGTACCATATTAGACTTTTTGGGTCTAGGGTGGGTCCTCCGTTTGACCACGTGGTACGTTCCCCAATATGAACTTCGAATTTTCTTCCAAAGCATTATTCACTTATCATAAAATCAGCGACAGTGCAAAGCATGTCCTGATCGGGAATGTTGTTGATAATATTCAGGTTACCCGTAAGGTTATCTGGTTTGTACTTGCGAATAAGTTGAAGTAGCGCTTCTAGCGGCTGACTTCCTGAGGCAGGTGCTTACTGCAATTAGGGACTGCACTCCCGGGAACTTTTTTCAATCCCGCGATTTTGGGATTTAAAAATATCAATCGAGGGATACCGGGATTTTATATCGGGATTTTATAAAAATTAAATAATGATGTTAAGCATATTTATTTATAAATTTTATTTAATGCATAAACAAAGATAATATGATGGGGCGTCTAAACAAAATTTGCTTATCGATGAAATTGTTTTTTAAACATAAAAATATCTCTTTTTATCATTTTTATTTTGAAAACAATAAATATTATATTTATGAGTGCTGGTTCATTACACCTTCATTCCAATTTATTGAACCAACACCGTAGTATGAAAAGCATCCCCAAATCATGGTACTAGATCCACCGGGTTTTCTAGTTTTTGTTGTCAATCTAGGATCATATTTTATATTGGGTGGACATCTGACATACTGCCGATATCCTTTTCCGCCATACAGCACAATTTTATTCTCATCAGTACACATTATATTCCTCCACATCTCAGGGGGCCACAAAAAATGATTTCTCGCAAACTTCAGCCTTTTTGATACATGCATTTTCTTGAGAAGTTCGTCGATATTGTGTTCCCTCAGCCGTCTTCTAAAAGTGGGAATACAACATGTCAAGTTAACCACGTCTACAATCTGCTTTTATGCTTTTATAGTATCCTAAATGACTGTATAAGTAGTTGTTTACCAACAAAATTATCGAAAAATGCAATCTCGAACCACCCTTGGTACACTTAAGACCTCAAAACTTTAAGAAATAAAAGAAATAGAGCATGGACAAATTATATTAAAAGCCTCAGCCCAAATGACTTTAATATTTATATTGCATTTTTCGATGAATTCAAGGCGCTTTCTAGCAGCTTATACAATGACTAGTCTTCCGTAAAGCAGACTTCACAAAACTAAATAACCTCCTATGCAATGTTAACTTTAGCCCTATTCTAGATAACACAAACATCACTATAGAAAATGCCCTCGACGTTTTCTACGCCGAAGTTATCACCTGCTTCATAAAATCAATCCCATATTTACCACAAAAAAAATCTTCATCTTCACCTCCTTGGTACAACAAAGAATTACGCTCACTATGCAACCAAAGAAACAAACTGTGGCAAGCATACCTCATATCTCGATCTAACTCCGATTATTCCAGCTACCAACGCGTTTATATCCATTTCTCCGAACTCTGTGAGTCTCTGTACCTCGATTATCTTTCCCGGATGCAATCCAATTTACTTTCCGATCCTAAACGCTTTTACCAATTTATAAACACCAAAAGGAAATCGGACAGCTATCCATCTACTCTAAATTATGTTAATTCATCTTCATCAGATCCTAGGACCGTTGCAGATAACTTTGCACATTTCTTCAGTCAATCATTCATCGACCACGTTCGTGAACCAGATAATGATTACTTCTCTTACATGAACAACTGCGCCCATACCTCATTAGCCTCCATTGTTATAACCTTGCCATTGGTTGTTCAGAAAATAATTAATCTGAAGGATGATTACTCCCCCGGTCCTGATGGTTTACCCGCCATAGTTCTAAAAAAATGTGCAAACTACCTCGCCCGACCTCTCACTGCCTTGTTCAAACTATCCGTTTCACAAGGAGTTTTTCCTCGATTATGGAAGGACTCATACATAATCCCCATCCATAAAAACGGTCGTAAGAATGAAATATCGAACTATCGTCCCATAGCTAAACTTTCTTGCATACCCAAGCTGTTCGAAAGCATTGTCTATGACACAGTTTTTTTTCATTGCAAGCCCATATTTTCTCAAAACCAACACAGCTTTCTTAACCTAACTGAATTTGTGTCAAAGACCCTGTGTGCTCTGGAGGAAGGAAAGGAAGTAGATGTTGTTACCACTGACTTTAGCAAGGCCTTCGACAAAATCTCACACAAAATAATCACTCTAAAACTTAAAATCCTCGCTTTTCCCCCGTGGTTTATAACATGGATTAAATCTTACCTGGAAGACCGCCAATACAAAGTCCTTTTTAGATCTTCCATATCAGATCCATTCAAAGCTACCTCTGGTGTTCCCCAAGGAAGCCACCTCGGACCGCTGATCTTCATCTTGACAATCAACGATGTCGACTGTATCATCAAAGACTCCTATATTTCTGTATATGACATGAAAATCTACAGGCACATTTTATCCCTCGCCGACTCGCGCCCACTTCAAGAAGACTTAAACAGGTTTTCTATCTGGTGCCAAAAAAACTTCCTGGTACTCAATGTGAACAAATGTCAATCTATCACATACTCTCGTAAACGTCTTCCACCACCTCCCAGACATTACTTTCTCTGCAACGAGCCCGTGCCCTTGGTCACTTCATTACGTGATTTGGGTATTATCTGTGATAAAGAACTCACCTTCCACTCCCACATGGATGGCATTATTTTCAGAGCCAACTTTATGCTTGGTTTTGTTAAGCGTTGGTTTAAGGAGTTTTCAAACCCCTATGCCACTAAATCCCTATATATTACCTTTGTTAGGCCCCTGCTTGAATATGCCAGCCAAGTATGGTCCCCTTATTACGAAGTCCATACTAAACGCATCGAAGCCGTCCAGCGTAGGTTCATACGGTTTGCCCTTCGCGGTCTTCCTTGGGTTGACCGCTACAACCTTCCACCCTATAGAGACCGATTGAAACTGATCAATCTTCAGTCTCTCGAAAAACGTCGTGATGTTGCCGATATACTCTTTATTCAACAACTCTTAGTAGGTAACATCGACTGTCCCGCACTCCTTCAAATGATCTCCCTTAACACTAACCAGCGTAATCTCAGGTCCGTTCCCCTCTTTCATCTCGTCTTTCATCGTACCAATTATGGGTTAAACGAACCAATGTCTAGAATGCTTCAAAAGGCCAACAGCATTCCAAACCATTTTAATTTTCATTGCAGTAGATTAACACTACAGAACGCACTTTATACCTCCTCCTGATCTACTTACCGCCTTACCATCTTACCCTCTATATGTTAGTTTTAAGCTTTAGTTTGTGTAAGTCTAAGTTTGGTTAAGTCTAAGTTTGCTTAAGTCTTAGTTTGTTTAAGTCTTAGTTTTCTTTAAGTCTTAGTTTGTTTAAGTTGTTGCTTGCATTAAGATAATAAATAAATAAATAAGCACAATGGCAACCTCACTTAGGAATAACTCGAAACAATTCTGGAGCTTAGTTAATTCCAAGAAAAAGTCTGACGGATATCCAGCAGAGTTTTCTTATAATAACAGTGTTATTAATAATCCTCTCGATATTTGCAACGCTTTCGCGGACCACTTTCGCAAATCTTTTAACGATGTACCGCTAAGTATTGATGATGCATACTTTGAGTATCTCAAAGATGTTCCTCAAGTTGGCTTTACCAACATTGCCTTAGATTTGGAGACTATCTCCAAATTTATTTCATTTCTTAAAGATGATTACTCTTCAGGTCCTGACGGCAATCCTCCAATTGTCCTGAAAAAATGCAGCGATGTCCTAGCTCTGCCGTTGAAGTTTCTTTTTGAAATCTCCATATCAACTGGACAATTCCCTAGCTTCTGGAAACAATCGTTTATTACGCCCGTCTTTAAGAAAGGCGATAGAAATATTGTCACAAACTACAGACCAATTTCTAAGCTGTTATGCATACCAAAATTATTTGAACAAGTGGTGTGTGATAGTCTTACTTTTTTTTTGTCGAGGTGTTATCTGTAAAGAACAACATGGATTCGTTAGAAACAGATCTACTGTCACAAACCTGTTAACATTTTCTCATAACTGTTCCAATGCCTTAGAAAATGGTCATGAGGTGGACTGTGTCTACACCGATTTCTCCAAAGCTTTTGATCAGCTTTCTCATGACTTAATTATTTACAAACTGTAGGCGTTAGGTTTTCCCCCATTATTTGTTTCGTGGGTTGGCTCTTACCTCAACCAGAGGTCATATCAAGTTAAATTTAGAGCTTTTCTTTCAGACTCCTTTTTAGCAGGATCCGGTGTCCCTCAAGGGAGTCACCTAGGTCCACTTTTTTTTTATTCTTGCTATTAATGATGTTCCATCAATCATTAAATATAGCAACATTCTTATATTTGCCGCTGCAAAAATGGTTTAGTCCTTAACCCACTCAAATATCAGTGCATGACATTCCCTAGGAAACGGGTACCGACTATATTCAACTACTTGATATCGAATCACTCTCTCAGTCGGGTTTATAGTTTTAAGGACCTGGGTGTTTATTTTAGCCCTGAACTTGATTTTAAAGAGCATATAAACCACATTGTGAATAAATCAAATTCAATATTACGTTTCGTTAAAAGATGGTGTAAAGAATTTAAAAATCCATATGTCACCCTCTCACTATTTAACAGTCTTGTCCGTCCTCACCTCGAATATGCTTCGCAAATATGGACACCTTATCAGAAAAATCTTAATACTCGGATTGAAGCCGTCCAGCGACGCTTCATTCGATTTGCATTGGAACGTCTTCCCTAGGACGATCCTTTTAATCTCCCCCCATATTTGCATCGAATAAAACTGTTGCAAATGCAGCCTTTGACTCAAAGAAGGGTCAATAATGATATCATTTTTATGCATCAACTGATCTCAGGTCTGATTGATGCACCTGACTTATTATCCTGTTTAGGATTAAACTTTCGTGGGGGATCGCATTACCTGCGTAGTATAGAGTTACTGCATGTTCCTCATCACAGAACAAATTACGGGATGCATGAGCCTATTAACCGCATGAGTAAAATCTATAACTTAAATATAAACTTTCTTGACTTTGATCTTAACAAGATTACACTAAAAAATGTATTGCGTAATGTAATTCCTCGCACATAAATATTAATAATGTATATGTATTTTTCTTATTTTGTGTTTATTTATTGCTTGTGGTAGTGTTGTCAAGTAGCGAAGCCTAACCACTAACACCAGCACTAAATGATGAGCCTGTTGATGCATATTTTGCCCTGGCAAATCTCTGCTTGTGGTTGTTGCTTGTATTAAGCACACCACGACACAGATCTGATAGTGTATAAAAAATCTGGGAAGCTGATGCAGAAAGATGTAGATGTATTCTAGACTACCTTGAAACGCGTTTATTTTACAGCATAATTTGTTTATACGTTTTTCTATCTTCTATAAGCAATTATAAATATTAGCTCGCGCCTTTCTGGTGTGCAGTGTATTCCACGAACCACTTTTAGAAAGTAGAAGCTTTTAACATACTTTTCTTTGATTTCAAATCAAAAATCGAGTAAAAACTAAATTTGTATACCATAATCGAATAAGCACGCTATTATTTTGCTCCTATCAAAGGGTATGAGATGCACTGCTGATTGATTGCACTACTGACGATTTCATAGCAAAAATGAGGGTTTACCATTACAATATGACGTCACGTTAACGACTTATTGTTGATAAGTACATTATTACAGTAAAAGTCTCAAAAAATATTATTACAAAAGAAAATACACTGAGTTACAAAAAAAATGGCGTAGTCACACTTTTTGATGTGTTTTTATCATTTTGATAATATGCCGCTATGTTTTGGCAGAACGTTATTTTTTGTAGTTTGGCGTCATAATCTGTTTCCATTTTCCTTCTGATACTCACATTATATTGAGGAAAACCGCATCAGAATCATTTGTTCATACATCACACTAGAAGCGAAAAATACACATTTTGGATTCTGTCATTCCGTAAATGTTTTATGAAGTTAAATGCTATGGGTTTATTCTAATTTGTTTGTTTAATAGTCTTTTAGTCTTTTTTGTAAAAAAAAATGCAAATAACGACAGAAGTCGCCAAGCTTTGGTTGAGGATGGGCGAAGTGTGCGGTATGCTGCTTTAAAAAAAAAAAAAAAAAAATATTTGGCTTCGGCAGTCCTAGGTAGAACCAAACCTAGCTTTCCGCAACCATTTGTGTGTGCGCGTTATATATTTTTGCACGAATAGAAGGGACCTACAGTTTTCTGCCGTCTCCGAACGGCGAGTTGGGAAGCTTTATATGACAAATAATACTCTTGAATGCTTGTCAGGCATTCGGAAGAGGTGGGCACTGTGAAAAACTTTTTAGGTGTTTACGGCGGAATTCGAATCCAAGACCGCTGGCTCAGTAGTCCGACGCCCTGACCACTTGCGCTACGGTATGCTGCTTTTATGATCAGGAAACCGGAGAAGATGCTTAGAAGAGCCATTAAAAGGTACAGAGAAACCAACTCCTACCCCTGGCGTCAAGGCTCAGGTCGCCCTAGAGCAACATCTGCAAGGGATGATCGATATTTGGTGATTCAAAGCCTTCGAGATCGTCACCAAACAGTGGTTGAGCTGTCTCACAGACTTAGATCCAATAGAGGGACGGATGTGAGTGCTCAAACGGTGGAGTGGCGATAAGTGGAGAGTGGCCTGAGAGCAAGAAGACCTGCTCGTGTACCGAGACTCACGGTACAGCACAAGCGACGTTGAATGGAATTTGCTCGCCTTTGCCAAGATTGGACCGAGACCGACTTGAGTAGAGTTCTTTTCACAGATGAGTTCAGGTTTTGTCTGCACTCACCAGATGGACTCCAGAGTCTGGAGACGTTCAGGTGCGAGATACTCTTTGGCGACTGTTGCCCAGAGGGAAAATTTCTGGGGAGGTTCCGTCATGGTGTGGGCAGGAATTTCCACGCACGGAAAAACCGAGCTGTGCATCGCCGAAGGGTCGGTGAACTCCAGGTATTATATCACCAACGTTCTGGAGGAATATGTGGTTCCATTCGCACCTTTTATTGGAGAAAACTTCCTTCTGAGGCATGACAATGCAGGACCACACGTTGCCAGGTGCGTTACCGAATATTTGCAGGAAGTAGAAATCTACGTGTAGAGGTGAGACTGTGATTGCTATATCTGCTATTGATCACGCTGTTATTTTAAAAGAACAGTGATAGCAATTACTGCTATTCAAAGTGACTGCTATTTTGCTCTTTTAATTATATATAGTGCTTCCTTTATTCTCTGTTCATTTCATTCGTTGTGCACAATCACATATAGAACAAAAGAGTAGGTAGCACTAAATCCCAACTCGACCGCACTCACACACTATCCTTACAATAAAGGCGCATAGTGCGTATATATACCACGTATCTTGAAAACGCAGGCCAGAGTGGATATATACTGATGAGTGTATTTTTTACTTTTTTTTTTTTTGTTTTTTTTCTCTTTTACCCCTTCCAAGAAAAGGAAGAATCCAGTATGTGTATGATTAAGGCAAAAGCGCTCGCTCTCTCTCTATACCAATAAAACATCGTTTGTGCTACTGTTTGCGGTATCGATAATAGGTATATTTTACTCTTCTGTATGTGTTTGCTTGTCTGTATGTGATTGCTCGTCTGTATGTGATTGCTCGTCTGTATGTGATTGCTCTTCTGAATGTGATTGCTTTTGGAAGTTGCTCTGCTTTTCAAAAAGCACTGAACATCTTACAATAGCAATAGCAGGTCAGAGTATACACTGAATGTATTTTTTACTTGTTTTTTTGTTTGTTTTCTCATTTACCCATTTAAAAAAAAGGAAGAATCCAGTATGAGTATGATTGAGGCAAAAGCGCTCGCTCTTTCCCTATACAAATAAAGCACGAAAATTTTGCCCTCGTTATTTCTAACGAATTTTTTCTCTAAGCAACTTATATGTGAATTTTTTGATTTCGTGTGTTCATAAGTCACCAAAAGCTGTTAAAAAAATGGCACTACAATATTTAGCAATTGATGCCGCTGCGCTGTTTTGGGAAACGAAAATGCCATTAGGAAATATGTTGTACATCGGGTACTTCTGCGACGTGTAGTAGATAGCCCATTCGATTTAGATGAAATTAAAATAAAAAAAAGGTGTTTTGATGATGCAAACTGAAGGAAATGTATTTTAGCGTGGTCCAGATTACTTTTATAAAACTTTTTGGCCAATATGATCCTTATTTTGGTAGAACTTAAGCTTTTTAATAAACCACTAATTTTGTTCGCTTTTCTTCTAGTCCAATTTGACGTTTAATAATGGGGCTCTAACAGTTGTCATCTCGGCCATGATATTAACTAAGCGACTTTCGATTTTTTTTAGTACTGAATAGTTTTAGATCACCGAGATGTTTTAGATCACCGAGATGTATAAGAAAATGTTATCAAATCTCCCCAAAGATACAGACGATATATGGCCCAAAATATTTTTTTCTCTGTCACACACAGGATCTGACACATTCGACTTCATAATTTTTAAGGGTTGCCAAGATATGTATGTTGTTTAGTGACAGAAATCGTTTATATTTTGTAGCGACAACTAAGCGAATATAATCGTATGTTTGATTTTGGGAATATGACTTTCGCTATCGCAAGTGACAAACGTCGTTAGTTAACGATAACGATTAACGATCAATAAGAACCACAGAGAGCAAACATGATTTTTCCTAAACTGTGATTTTAAGAGTGATTTAATCACTGCTATTCTTAACTGCTATTTCTCTTAACTGCTCACTGTGATCACTGCTATTTGAAAATCACTCTTTAGCACATGTCTATCCACGTGATGGCTTGGCCTGCGATGAGCCCGGATATGAGTCCCATCGAACACGTTTGAGACCTGCTGGGAAGAATGATTAGGAAGCGACCTGCCCTTCCAGAGACACTCAATGGGCTGAAACCTGCTCTGTTCGAAGAATGGGAGAATTTGGACGACAACATCGTAAGGAAACTTATTCAAGGTATAGCCAGGCAGATCAAAACTTTTTTAGATGTTCGGGGAGCTAATACCCACTACTAAAGGAACGAGGTCTTTTGCACTAATTTTTCTCAATCATGTCAAAATAACAGCATTTTTTCGATTCGAACTAATCAAGTGAATCGAAAAAATGCTGTTATTTTGACATGATTGAGAAAAATGAGTGCAAAAGTACCGTTAGGTGTCTCTCACCAAAATTGTTTTTTGTCATTTTACAGAGAAATTACTAACCTTTCTGCTGAATGCAATTGTTTGCGTGTATTGATCCAAATTAGGGGAAAAGAATCAAGTTTTAAGGAAACAAATTGTGTGCGTCTAATCAAGTGAATCGGACTGTATGTATGTATAAACGAAAATGTTTCTTACAAAGTAGCACTGCTATTATTTTGTTCGCTTCAGTATGTATTTCCGGGAAAGTTTAGAAAACATTTTTGATGAATATATAAAAGTTATATTAAAATATTCATAATAGCCAATGAACGCAATAAAACAATAACATTCGAACTTTTTTGTTTTGTGCATTGTTTTTTTTTTTACTTATTGGGGGGAAATTTTGAATCTTCGTGCAGTCCTCACCACGCCCTACTTTACTGGCAAACTCATTCCATAATATTTTTGATTTATTTTTTAATTAATTCACTATAAGCCTACACATATTTTTCCGTTTTTTTCCATTCATTCAATCAAATAACTTACAATTAAAAGTCTTTTTTTTTTAAAGTTCAAATAAACAAAAAGAAGGTACATATTATTGTATGTTAATGGAAAATATCAGTTTTGAAAGAATAATAGCTATTATTTTATAGGGGAATCTATTTATGACAGAGAATACTAATTTTGGGAATTAATCTCTCCAGGCTCTTGATTCCCAGTTTGCCTGTTTCAATCGTACTTCAAGTCGTTCTAGTTTCTGAATTAATTCTTTTGACAACCGGAGAAACCCAAACGTAAACAAAGAACAATCGAAAACAATTCTATTTAGCAATAAATTGATTACACTAGTTTTAGTCCAGTGCAATTAGTCATTACAAATGAAAAATTACGGAGCCCAGTTATAGTGAATGGATTTGAATGATTTTTTTTTGTTGGATTGCTAATACCATAAACTAAAAAGTTTACCCATTAAAAATTACCGCAATTCTTAAAATCCGTAAATATAAGCAAAAATTCAAAATTTCAAAGCAAAACATCAAAAATCAATTTTTTTTTCTTACTATACAGGGTGGTCCGGTTCGGGGTACAGATATTTTGGGATTAGAGTCATTGGTTCATGCTTTGAAAAAAATCGTGTGGGAGGGGGGGCGGGGGGTCTATCTTGAACACCCACTGAGCTACAGGGTGTTTAAAAAAGTTAATTGAAGTAGGTACTAACAGTTCTTCTACTACAACTTCTAGTGTATTAAACTTAGAGCAACCATGGTGGGATTGTTTCATAGACAATTGATTAGTGCTTATCACAGTTAAAAACTATTACCGTCCGTAATCTCGTTTTTGAGATATTGGTCTTCAAACATAGATTTTTATAATTTTTTTTAATCAATTTTAGTGAAAATCGTATTTTTCTCGGAAAAGTATGCTTATAATTTTTTTTTAGTAATAATATTTTCATGCGCGATGACGTCACCTACAAATTCACCATACAAAGTTTTTACCTGTGGCTTACAGTTTTCCTGGTATTAAGTTAATTTAGTCACAAGAACCTTTAAAAGGAATGTACTTATACTAGAAGTAGCATCATTTTCATGGTACAATTCTTAAAAAAAAAACATTAGCGGAAGGTTTTAAAAGGTAAACTTTTTACTTTATATTTAGTATAAGAAACTCAAAAAATTCCGAAACATCTAAATCCATTCACTAAAACTGGGTACCGTGGTAGAAGCCTAATTGCACTGGACTATTTACAACGAAATTGTTGCTTCAATAAAAACATGATCAGTATAAATAAAACTTTTAAATTTTTAAAATTTTAAAACTTTCTTCGACTTAGAATTGAAAAACAGCAACCCCTTATTTAGAGATTTGAATGAATATGTAGTTCGAAAATTAAAATTTGAATACGTATAAAAAATAACAGTAATTTCGAAAGAATAGAATCTCAAAATAGTAATGCATTTTTTTTGGAGCATTTGGAGCTCTCGCAACTATTTTTACTGTCCAAATGAAAAAAATGATTTTCCGGGAAAACTTTCCAAATTTTGAACTTTTGCAACCATATGAACTATAATATTACGATCATAATAAAAAAAAAAGAAAATTCCACATACAAAATGTATGGAAAATCTATTTTCTTAAATTTTTAAATTTTTCTTTAAAATTTTCAAATTTTCGGCTCCGTTGTGTGTTTACCTGGTTCAATTCGAATCCAACAAAAAAACCCCATGCAAATCAGATAGTGTTCAGCCGAGTTATTCTTGCACAAACAGACACCAATTCATTTTTTTACAGTCGGCTCTCCCTAAATCGAGTTTTCACGGGATACCAAGATATGTTCCAGTTAGAGAGAGTTTTGGAAAAATTCGAGTAATAGAGAGAAACATTAATTTTTGTTTTAAAACGTTTGTTTAATCAAGAAAAAAAAGGATAATGTAGTTACAAAAAAGTTAACAAAAAAATAAAACTTATGTAACTTACATTTTTTTTTAATTGATCTATGTAGATACAAACATGCACATAAAGACTGCATCAGCTCTGTTGAACTGCCTAGAACTAGAACCAACTGTTTTTGAAATTACAGCTGGTATCTTACTAAAACAAGTTCTTTTTATAAACATGGGCAGATAGATCCATTGAAAAACCTGTTATAAATGCAACCAATAACACAAAGAAAAGGACATAAATGTTTTTGCGTTGCAACTTTTTAAAAACCTTTTTATGGAGGTACCAAGAATATGAACAGTAAGAAACACGACGGGCTGACGATAATTGCTCACGCGATGCTACACATATTTATGGTATTGAAAAGTATAGGTACTTGATGGATAGTAGTTATATACATACACACACTGCGCGTCATCAGGTTAGCACACCCCCTAAAGCTTAATAAATATAATTGATCGTGTTGTCGTTGTTGTTAAAATGCAGCTACTTTTTTGTATTCTATTTTTCTCATATTTGTATACACTCTCACTGGCAAATAGAACGTGCAACGGAAAGATCCCGTTATACGGGTTTTGCTATTTTGTTTCGTTTTTGGTAGAAAAATGTGCTTTATTTTGCGTCATCAGGTTAGCACATCCAGATTCTTTTTAGTTTGTCTTCAAGAGTTGAACGCGTATAACACCAATTTTTTTTTTCTATTCAAATAGTTGATTAAAATTAATATGGGTAAAGGAAAATCACTATCTGTGGAAGAAAATCAAAAATTGAAGCTTACAATGAGTTAAAGCTGTCTATAAGTGCAATATCGAAAAAAATCGGTAGAAGTCACAAAGTTATATCTGCATTCTTGTGCAATAAGTCGGGATATGGTAAAAATAATAAAGGCGGTAAAAATAGAGTAATTTCCAATGCAGATAAGAGAGCTATTTTGAGAGAAGCATCGAACTCTCAAGACTCGTCCGCGAAGATCAGGGCAAATGTTGGCGTTAAAGCGAGTTTATCTACAATTCAAAGAGTGATACGGAATGCTCCATATTTAAAAAGACAAAAATTGAAGAAAAAACCCCCACTTAACGTGGCTCGAAAGGAAATGCGCTTGAAATTTGCACGAGCGCACATGACATGGAATTCTGATTGGCACTACGTTGTCTTTTCAGATGAAAAGAAATTTAGTTTGGAAGGTCCAGTCCGATACAATTACTACTTCCATGATCTTCGCAAGGAGGAACATCAGTTGGATCGCCTTCATAGTCGGGTGGGGGGTGTGGTGGTATGGGGAGCCATCTCCTACTATGGTGCATGCGAGTTACAGTTTTTGACAGCAAATATGAATGGAAACACTTACAAAAACGTTCCTGAAACTGCTTTTCCCCATTTTAAAAATCTGTTTGGTGACTTGTCATGGCATTTTCAACACGACAATGCTCCGATCCACACTGCCCGGGTGGTTAAGTCATGGATTGAGGACCAAAATGTCAGTTTAATGCAGTGGCCGCCTTACTCACCCGACATCAATATAATAGAGAACGTGTGGGGATGGCTGGTTCGTTAAACTTACGAGTCCGGGAAACAGTATTCCAACAAAGCAGAGCTAATTGAAGGTATCAAGCACGCTTGGTCAACCATTTCTTTGGATTACATTGGAAAACTGTACGAGTCGCTTCCTAATCGAATCTATGAGGTCATTCTGAACAAGGGAGGATCGACACATTATTAAATTTATTAAAAAATGTGTAAATTACTAAATTTATAAGTTAATAAATAAGTTCATGGCTTAACTTTTTCAAGGCCGGTGGTATGAAAAATATACCACTTATCTACAACTTTTTCTAGACTTCAATGCGCATTAGTATACTTCTTACACTACATTTGCTTGTAGATTTAAGCTTCTATTTTGGAAAAAAAAATGTATCCCATGAAGGAGTGGGACAGTTAAGGCCCCGACCCATAGAATCCGTCAATGCCGCTGCGTTCAACGTTGACGTTGACGTTGGCGCATGACGGAAAGATCCGTCCCATAGAATCCGTCGCATACCAGCGCTGAAAGGATGACAGCCGATGACATTTTGCTATTGCTGAAAGCAGAGCTGTCGTTTCGGTAATTTTTTGGGTGCTTAATTTTTGATAACATGGTGGTACTTTTAGGATGAAAGTACATAGTACCAATATTCACATATGAGAAAAATTATGAAAATGGTAAATTGTTTGGAATCAGAAACAAAATTATCTGAAGCTCACTAGTTTCGATTTTTTTCTTTTTTGAATTTTTCAGTGTATGTTCCTATCGATTGCCGGCTGGTTTTTCAATCCAAACATAATTTTATCATGGCCTTTGGAGTTTTCTTACCAATGTCTTACCAATAGGGTTCTATTATTTGGTATAAGGACCTGACATTGCAATCACTTTCTCGAGCAGTTTTTATCGCTCCAGTACATATTATCATTTTCCAACCGACTAAAAAAGCACTTTTTTTTTGCTCGAGATCAATTTTTGTGAATTTCGGATTCAACTCGAGATTTACACCTACATGCACTAATACCAAAACATTTTATACGAAATTTAAACGCAGCACATCAAAATGCTATTAATTAACACACATATTATCAGAAAAAAACTAGAAAAAAAGTGTATTTACAATTGTATTTATTATTTTTCTTTTTTTATTTATTTCCTTTTACGAACAAAATGTCAAATGACACACTAATACAATTGCAGAAAACAAGTCAATCTCATTTGTTTTCTATTCAGCACGAAAAATCTGAGACCTGAGAGCAAACTCTGCAAAGCCCAAATAAAAACGACATAAGGCAATTGTAATATGGACTGCAGATGGGTATACAGAACTACTATTGTAATACGACCGACAACACTGGGTGAAAGTGTTTTCTTTTCAAGCTGATGTCAGCTGATTGTCAACATCGATGACAGTTTCTCTATGCTTCCACCAATTAAAATGCATACTCTCAATTTGTAAATGCCTGAACTATAATATGTGAAGGTGTGCACTTCAATGCGTTAATGTGTGAACACCCAACGCACAGCGCAGAGAAAACCATCCTCATAGGAAAACTGAACTACTTTTTTTCGTGACCGTTAAGTTGAAATTGCTGGAAAAGGAACATTTATTTCATTTGCTATAAGACTCGCCATATCTAAAAACTCAAAAAAACTTGTCATTAGTTCTTAGTTCGACTAAAAACTTTTTCATTGAGCACAAAATTTCAACTGCAAGCATAAGGCAAATACTGCTTTTTGTCTAATATTGTGTACCAAATAACAACACAACAAATAAATTTAAATTCGCTAAGCTTACTACCAAGAGATTGAGGCATATTTTGGACTTTTTGATCATAATTTATAATAAACAAAAAACATAAACATTTCCCAAGTTTATTGCATCTATTCTGCTTAAGGCTGCGGTTATAAAGCAAACGTGTAATACAAGCGCTTGCTCGCGCTTTAAATTAAATGCATTTTATTAGAGGATGGTGGTTGTGTAACAAATTTTTACGAGCGCGAGCAAGCGCGAGCAAGTGCGAGATAAAATGCTCTGATAATTTAAAGCGCTTGTATTACACGCTTGCTACATATATAACCGCAGCCTAAGAGTCAAACTAAAAAGATGTTTTTTTTTAAAACCGACCATCTGCCTACAGAACTTGAATAGAAAACATAAATACTCTCAACTTTATCGAAGAATGCAACTGCATCAGTAGAGCATTGAACATCATCAAAGCTCTAGGATCCAAAACCTTAGTTCTCGCTTGCATACCACAATGTTTCCCCCTAATATAAGTATCATTATCATACCCTTGTCCTCTACAATTCACTAATAGAATATCCAAATCAGCAAGTTCATTCAAAACTAAATCAGTTAAGCCAGACCCAGTTGTTCTTTCACAACAATCCCAAAAAATATTCTCTAATTTTAAACTTTTTTGGTCCAATATTCTAACTACTAAAGTTAATTGCTCCTTTCTACTTATGTATATCAAACGTACAATCTACTATATTCGAAGCCAAGGAGAATCAAGGCATTAATAAACGCAGGGAAAATTTAATATACATATATTAATATTACACACTAATTTTCAATTTAAAATTTTTTAAAAATGTGCTATCTACCACTTGAAGTGCTAATGTTCTGAATTGAATAATATCTTTTGTTTTCGTAACCGCAGGTTGCATTTTTTATGTAGTCATGTTTTGTTATCAATTAAATATTAAATGCACAACATATAAGAAATAAATGTTTTTTTATTGGTTGAAAACACGACAAAGCAAAAGGGATCCAAAAAACAGCAAATGTGCTATCTTTCTGTCGCGATCTGTACATACATAATTTAACAATAAATTTTACTACGTATGACCTGAGTTTGACTCTCTTTCTCTTCAGTCAAATCGAACGTTTTGATATATCGAACAAGGTTGCGAAACCAAATTTGAAGTTCGCATCGTTTTAGGTAGGCGCATTGCCTTGGCGCGAAATTTGAATCCTGCTCCACAACTTCCGACATGTTTGTTGATTTGTATGGATTTTGGTAGGCGCAAATGGAGCGGTATGATAAGACTGCTCCACAGCATGTTGGCAGAGAAAATTTCGTTTTTGGCAATGGGCTGAAAGGGTCGACTGGATATTTAATATGATACAACAGAACCTACTATGGTTGCAGCAGAGTCAAATGTTTGTCTCTGGTTGTAGTTGGGTACAGATAAAAATTCTGCTAACTAGTCTGTTATACCAATTAGCACCTCTGGAGAGAAAGAGAATGAAATGTTGTGGGAACGGGAAGGGATAGAAAAAAAAAACATTATGTGCATATTTATATGGAAATTTGGTGATTTTAATGTGTGTGTATTTTTTAAAGTACAGTGATTGAAATGTGTGTATTGTTATTTGAGAAGTACGGTGACAAATATTTGTTTGTGAAGAATATAAATACATATTAGCAAACAAGTAGATTTGTTTTTTGGATAGTATTTTTTTCTTAGTTTTTACGCCTCTTGCTTTCTAGCGCCTGGCGCGGCTGCGCCACTCGCTCCTATGTAAGGTCCGGCCCTGCGTGTATTCTATCGAGCTGTCCGTTAAAAAGGATGAAAAAACGCACAACGGATTCTATGGGTTGGGGCCTTTATAAAGATTTTTAGGTATTGTGACAGTTGTGTCAGTCAGTTGTGAAAAGAGTCAACGGTTTCTGCAAATTTGGAATTCGCAGTTGGTCATGAAATCAAGATGTGCACACTGCAGCAAGACGGTACACCAAAGGAGGACGCTGTGGATGTGTTCTACTTGTAATGTTCCACTTCTCTTAGTAAGACAAAAACCTTATTTAATGAATTTCATGGTAGAAATACACATTTTGTGCGCGGCGGTTTAATTTTCGTTGCATGTCCTTGTAAAGAATCCTGTAAGGATAATTTTTTTCTTTTGTAATTTTTTTAATAACATGACGCAAATAAATTGATTTATGCAAAAAAATCGCGTAATTTTCTTTATTTTCTGGTAGTGGGCCGGAGAGAGTTAAAAGCTTAACAAAAACGAAAAAAAATTATATGTGCTAACCTGATGACCCAAACTGAATGGTTATTTTTGTGTTATTTTTCTAAAAAAAAATATTAAAAAATATTAAAAGATGGAGAATCTATACTTTTTGTTTTATTTAGCTGAGAATTGAATGGGCCATAAATAACAATAATTTAAAAATGTTAGCTCATTTAGTTTAGCTGGAATTACTTACGCGAGGTGGTGTGCTAACCTGATGTCGCGCAGTGTATATGTACATATGTACATATGTACACTTATACGAATTCCGAAGGAGTAATGTATTTTTATTTTGTTTTGTGCTAAACAAAATTCGACTTAAGGGGTGAAAAAAGATGCCAATCATTGAGAGAATGTGTTCGAGTTAGAGAGAGTTTCGACTTAGAGGGAGTTCGACTTACAGAATGATTTTTGTATGGAGAATTGAAGGGAATGATAAAATATGGCGAAAAAATTCGAATTAGAGAGAAATTCGACTTAGAGAGAGTTCGACTTAGGGAGAGTCCATTGCATATATAGACAATATCTTAAAAAGATAATGCTTTTGCTCTATAATTATTTTAAAATTAAAATATTAGCAAATAAATACCGTTATCATAGTAAAGGTAATTATTTTAAGGTGGCTATTATAGTTATGAAATGGGGTGTAGAGGTTGAAATAAATAATTGCATTTACTGAGGTTGATTTATGAAATATGAGTTGCACTTATAGAGGTGGGATAGTGGATTTTATTTTTTTTAGAAACGATGCGATACAAAACAGGTATTTCACTTAACCAAATCTGCACCCGAAGACGTAAACCTTGTAACTTTGCAAGATCGTGGTTAAGATGAAAGTGAAATTATTGAGTAATTTTCTTTGTAATTTTTGTTAAATTTCCTGACGATGCATGGTTACTAAGTTAAAGACTTTTCTTCTTTTTTTTCACAGACCATCGACATATGATTTCATTGTTAAATTTATGAAAGGAGACCATACATTCCGTATGTCCAGTCATTCGTACACACAATTCGCCAATGAAATTCTCTTTTACAACGAAGTTCTGCCTTATTATGCGGAAGTCCTTCGAACAGTTGGCATTGGACCTCCGCCATGGACACCAACCGCTTATCTGGCACAATACGGTTTCATCGACGGTATGTTTGGGTTGGTAATCAAGCTCTCAAGAAGAATAAACATAAACACATGTATCCCCATAACGTAGGCTTAAGCAATTATCTGCAACAGCAGCAACAGATACCGTCATACCCTGATGCTGTGCTCGTTCTCGAAAATCTCAAATCAAAGGGATACCGCTTGGGCTATCCAATGCATTTGGATTATCAGCATCTATTGACAATGATCCGCCCGCTAGCTGACTACCACTCGCTCACACATGTCCTTCGCCTGCGTCAGGATCCAAGCTTGCAGCCCATAATCCAGCGTATTATACCCTTTCAGTTCAAAAATCCTTCGAAGAATTCTACTGCGCCAACTGCCAACAGTGATGGAAATTTCTACGAAGTAATATACCGCCTGGCATTCGAGAGATTCTTTGCATTTTTTGAGCGCTGGAAAGCCAACCTCAATGCAATGGGCACTGATGACGTGTGCCTGGTGCAGAATGTCGAGAGTCTGAAAACCAAGTACGGAGATTGCCCGATAGATTTGTTGGAATCATTACGCTACGGTGCCAAGAACGACGATGAGTACCGGAGATTCGCTGTCATCCTGCATGGGGATTTTAACCGGACCAACGTTCTCTTCCAGTATCATGGCGATGTTCCGGTGGATGCCAGGTTGATCGATTTTCAGGTATGTATGTTTACTTGCTGCGGACATTCCTTTGGATGCATTATAGTCGAATGCTTTAGCTACTGTTTTTCATGTGTGCGCCAGCTATTGGGATACGGTTCACCGGCAATCGATTTGAGCTTCTTCCTGTACATTAATGTGGATCCAGCGTTGCGTGATGAGTTATGGATGAAACTGTTGGAGTTCTACCATAGAACAATGCTATATAGCTTGGAGCGAACGCTGAGGAGTACCTATGGGAGGGATGGGAATAAACATCTGGAGTGTCTAGAGCAATTGTGGTAAGTGTTTTACTTTGGCGCCGAAGTTTTTGTTCCTTTTACTTTAAATTTATGGGGATTTTCCTTTGTGTATAGCTTTCAAAGATTTCATCAACACTTCTCGAGGTATGCGTTCTATGGCGCGATGCAATGCATGGAAATGATTCCGTGGATGTGCAGTCCGGAAGAGGAATGCAATCGGTTGTCGTTTTTGTTCGAGAATGATATGCTGGGCGATGAATTCTGGAAATTATCAATGGAAGCAGGAGGTGACGATGTCAACTGGATAATATTTGAGATTATACGACACTGCAGTCGTATGGGATACATGGATAATTTGTAAGAAAAAAAAATAAAAATTTATCTCATAAACGAGTAAACTTTGTATCTGTGATTTGTTTGTGGGTGTTTTTTTTTTTTTGTACAAGAACGGACGTTGGCTACGCTATATTTGAGTTGCTTCTGAGGATTTCAAAGATTGAAGAAGAAAAAAAAAGAAGTTAAAGCAGATTCACTGAAGTTTGGATTTACTATTTTACACGACAGGATCGACATATTGAATGCTTATAACACATGCTCAGGGCCGCGGTTGGCATGTGGGCATTTGGGTAAGTTTCCACGGCGCCACCGCAAATATATATTGGAGCGGCAAACAAGATTAATTGAAATATTCCGGTGGTGTCGCCATGTCGGAAACTCGAGTAAATCGATCGGCGACAAAGCGACACAATGACTGACAAATAAAGAGGGAACAAACATGAAATTGAAAAAAAATTTGGGCGGCATCTGACTACTTTCGACCTAAGACGCCAAATTGGCCAGCCATAGCCTTATAAGCTGTCCGAAAATGGAAGATCAAAATGATTCAAGAAGGTGCCAGCCCTGCAGGAATAATGAACTTTAAGTTTAAGAGCCCCCGCACACTACAGACTTTTTGTCGGCCGACAGTTTAGTCGGGCTCCTAATCAGTACGAAAATATATGAGACTGCGCACACTACAACGATTCGATATCGGCCGATAAATAAGTTTGATAGGCTACACGATTGCCTTCAAACTAAAGTATCGGCAAACTATCGGCCGACTACTTAATCAGTACGGCGCTCTTCTACGTGCGCACACTACAGACAATAAAGTCGGCCGATTTTTTTCGATAGCTCAGTTTGCTCTGAATTTTAAATTAATTTTCTTTTATTCTTAGTTAGTTCTGGATATTTCGTCGTATTTAAATATGGAATTATGGACATATTTGGGCGTAGAGCAATGATTACCTCTCTGGAACATTTTTTACTAACTAGCATTAAGCGACTATTCTCTGCGAAATATGTTTAAAGACTAGCAAAACCAAATCGTTCGAGAACAGTCGGCCGATTGTTTGTCTAGTGTGCGCACTCACTACCAACCCGACTATTTAATCGGCCCAGTGTGCGCACTAACGAGCCCAACCCGACCAAACTATCGGCCGATAGAAAGTCTGTAGTGTGCGGGGGCTCTTTTAGGTGTTTAGCTTTTATAAACTTTCTTATAAGCCGTTTTAGTGTGGCAAAATTGATGATTACTACAAATAGGTTGACAAAACTGAAATAACGGCGACGACTTAGGCACCAGATTTGAAATGTAGGTCAACTGTTATACACTACGGTTCACTTGAATAAAGGCTACACTAAGATTTCACTAAACCGTGAGTTATGGGCAGGAAAATCGATACACAACTATAATTATTGATTGTAAACAAAGTTTCGGAATCTCTCTAGAGAACACACTTACAAAAATTACTTTCCCTTACAAAGTAACGGAATTTTTCCCAAAGTTTGTAAAAAGACTCGGAATAGTATGCAATAAAATCGGTTCACATGAATAAAGGCAATGGCATTAATTAAGGAAAATTTGTGCATTTTGCTTTAATTTATTATTATTTTTTGGTTATTACCATAACACTGTGTAACAAAATTTGAAAAAATGTTTGTTTATGTAGATTTTCGGATTGTTTATGCTTGGTATATGTCAGCTCATTTCAAAAATGCCAACAGTTCTTCTTAAGTGTTAGCTATTGCTTCAGAATTTTAACGAAAAGTTGGCATTTTTGGGCATTTATGCACCTTTGTAATTAAAAAAAACATATAAAAGAAAACTTAATTCAAAATGTTACTTCCAATTTTAATAACCTATCATATATACGAACAAAAAGAAATATTGGCACTTCCATAATTATGCATTTAGAAGTGCAGAGATTTTCTTGTTTTCCTACTGTGAACTTTGGAATTGCCCCTTTTTAGGTGCCAGACGTAGTCGCCCAGCATATTGGCATCCAATTTCCCCTGGTACCGGCCCTACATTGAAGCGATGTCTTAGAAAAACGTCTCAGCATGTTCTTCACTAATGCGCTTCACGTTTTCACTAAAAAAAAATCTAAATGAGAGTGAAGAACATGTAGTTTTAGCGACATCCTGCATCCTAATATATTAAACCCATCCACTAAGTTTTCTACTAGTTCTACATAATTTTCTATTTTAATATTTCCTCCTTTTATTTCCCTCAATGCTGTCCAAACATTTCATTCCTTTGATTTGAAGCGGGGGCATAAGTACTTTTCCTGAATCTACCAATACGTGGAACTTCACGTTTTTTTTCATCAGGTATAGTACATATAAAGGCTTCTCTTAGCGGCCATCTTTTCGGACGATAGTTTTCAGTGTCAGCACGACTGTTCCATAATTAAATGAAACATTCTTATTTATTTTCTCAACTAACGACTTTTCACATTCCCTTGCAGAGGTCGAATGATAGGCTTGCTCTGCTTGCATTTCCGTTAACACATTTCGCGATGCCGTTACCGTAAAGCTAACAGTTAACAGAACGAATGAATACTCAAAACGTGCTTGACTTACCATAAGGAAGCAGACAGTAACAAAAAAATAACATAAACAAATTTTTGTTACACATTGTAAGTAATGATTTAACAAAGAAGTTAGTAATGTGTTTAGCCACCGTTTTCTGATATCACTTCAAATATGCGGTCTGGAAGTGAGTCGTCTAAGATTTTATGTAATTAAGCGATATTTCGGCCCAAGCTGACTTAATACCCCGGAGAAGTGGTTCTTTATTGTCGCACTGCTTCCCCCCATCATATTCTTTGCGAGTTAGCCATCCCCAAACCTCTTAAGTCAGGTGAATATGGCGGCCAATTCATCATTTCCACTTTCTGGCTTACAATAAACGACTTTACTACGCGCGCAGTATGGACTGGTGCATTATCTTGTTACAAAATCCAAACAACTCGTTCAACTTAGGGAAAGCTGATTCCAATATTCAATTGTAAGTAATTCCCGTCATTTTAGTGCTCTGAACATTTAGCTCAAGCGCTATGAGAGAGATGATGAAAAGTAGTTTATGATGACGCGTAAATCATGAAAATAGAAGTTATAGCCATCCGGTCCATCTAAATTAAACTTCTTTTCATCGGTGAAGACGCGTTATCATAGCCGAGAGGGGCGGAGTAGCGATCAACTATTATTTCCCAAGAAGGGGAGAGTGGGGTTACTTCTAACTTTTTTTTTTACTAAATTTGATGGTGTTCCTAAGATTTTGCAAATAAGTTAGCCAAACCTGTTTCAAATCGAAGAGCAATATTTCACCTACAAAATTCACCAAAAAAGTTCAACAAAGTCTGCTCAGAAAATATAAAAATATAGCATTTAAAAAAAAAGAGGGGGCGGGGTAAGCTGTAAAAAAATAATGAAAACTTGTATCGTGATTTTTTTTAATAAAAAATATTAATTTATTTCGAAAACTTATTAAATAAATATAAAAGCTCTTAAGAACATATAAAATCACAATTCACTTGATAAAAGAACTAAAAAATAAATAAAATAAGGTAGGTACATACATACATACATACATATGTAGGTAGGTAGAGGTGGTGGTTTCGGTGGAAAAAAAAAAAACCGCGCAAAGAGGGTGCAGTTTGAATTCCACAACCTCAGGTCACCAACTCACGCGCTAAATCATAGTACATATATGGGTGGTGCATTGTTCTTTCCTTTAGCCATATTGTCGGTTGGATAGACCGGTCCAGTCTTCGTGGATAATCTTTTCCAGTACTTTTCCTATCGTGTCTAACATGCACAGTGGTCTGTAAGACGATGGTTGCACTGGAGGCTTTTCGGCTTTTGTGGGGAGTACACTGTTACCTTGTGTAAAGGTTCGCAAATGCCACTGCTTAGCTGGCAATTGCTTTCTTCACGAGATTCGGAACTACGCCCATTTCGGGGGCCTTGCTAGCCACCGACTATTGTGTGCATCATGTTTGGGCATGTCGGTGCCGCAGCTGTACTGTTTTTTAGCTTGTTCATAGCTATCTTGTATGCATTTTTCCACGGGTTGTTTTGTAGACCTTCTCTGAGTGCTCGCTTTTACTCTTTTCTATGAGCGTCGCAGTTTTTTGCTCTTTCTTTGAAAATCCTTTCTGTAGCTACCCTCAGTTTCCCCTGTTTCATAGTCTTGCACAATGCTGTTGCTCACTTATTTTGAGGTAATCCTCTCTCAGCTAGGCGATGCACGGATACGTTGCATCCACGGGTAAGACACTTGGCCTGTTCCTCAGTTGAACCCCATATGTATATACAGTACACTCTCCATTTTTGCAACTAATGAAAACAGACGTTGTTGCAAATATCGAAAAGTTGCACAAATCGAACAGAAACACTTTAAAAAGGCCTACACGCTATTCTCTTAGTTATCAAAATAAAATTTGTCTGTACATTTAAGAGTTTTATTTTTAAAAAAAAAAAAAAAATTATGCATTTAAACATATATTCAAAAAAAAAAAAAAGAAATTCATTTATACGAAACTTATGCAGGTAAATTAATAAGTGTGTACAAACATATTTATATACAGCCTAAGTTTAAACAAAAAAGTACAAATTATGGTTTGCACTTGTTTTGCAGAAGCTCACTTCGCAACAGCATATTGCGCATTTTCTGGAGTTGCATCATTTCTTTAATTTGGAAGTAATTAATATTCTGCCCACTGCAAGCATGGTGTGGTTATTGCGTCTTCTATTTTTACTTTGGGTTGTGTATCAATAATATCGATTTCCGCACTTTTAACAGAAACTTCTTCATTTTCTCGGGCTTCTATGTTTTGCAGATTCTCGGAGATCCATTCAGAGATGTCATCGCTGCCTTTCTGACAAACTTCTATCCCGAATCAGAAGTAAAGGAACACAGTCTTCTTCCTCCCAATGATCAAGAGTTCTTATAATTGTTTTCCAACATTTAGCAATTGTATTCGCTTTTAACTCTTTCCACGCGCTGGCCAAAAAAAAAATATGGCATATTTTAAATTTAAGCTTTTCTGTGCTTCATAATTGCAAGAAGAAACTGGATGGCTTAGTAAAATTGTTTTGTAGTAGAGTTTAGTCAACCTTATTTGATCTATGAAGGACTCGCTGTATTTAAAACAGAAAATAAAAATCTAGACGTGTTGTTATTACTACATTGTGTCAAGACGATTTATGATGTCGGCAGAGGTACACAACATCTTGTATGTTGCGAAAATCAAATCTCAGAGTTGCGAAAATCGAAGCTTTTCTTTGGATTTGTTGCAAGAATCGAGAAAAGGAAATCCATTTATGTCGGTTGCAACTTGCAAATATCGAGGTTTGCAGAAATCGAGGTTGCTGAGTGTAGGTACTGTATATGTAGCTTTATATTGGCCAACAAATATAAAAAAACACATTTTGGATCGGCTAATTATTCATGCAAAGATAATGCCTAGCGTAAGCTTGCATAATTATGTTCGAACTAGATACAATAAATAAATTGAATTGCATATAATGGATACGTACATACGTATGTGCCATGTGCATATGTTATGCAAATTAAGCTACATATTTTGATTGCAAATATTAAAACGTTAAGGTTTGCAATAAATGCAAATATCACACATAGAACAACTAATTAAAACATCAATACATATTTATTTACATACATTTACGCCATTTTGAAGCTGATTAAAAGGTTGTCTGTGGATAATATTATTTGAACATTGTTGAACCAGTGAAATAATGCTAATTATCGGACGCCATTTATTCAGATTGAAATATAATACGCAATGGAATGGATTGTTGTTCTCATACACACATATACACATGCATATATGCATATGTATAGTACATTGGTTAGGTGGGGTAATATTTATGAAGCAAACTTTAAATTTGATATGTTAATGTTATAGAAATGATTGAATCTGCAAATAATTAAGCGTAAATATACATATCTACATATGTATCTTCATATACACATCAAAGCATGTACACATAAGCATAAATTATATATATGTAAATGTATGTACTTATTTATGTATGTACATTATGTAGATTGGGATTGTTCAGTGTAGAATGGAACGGTAATTCTATGTACATATTGATGATTGGAAGTAAAGCTATAGCGCCGACATGGAAAAAACACTTACTTAACTAGGTTGCACTGTAGCCCGGGGTGGACCAAGGCCTCAACCTCAACCAACAACCCCTTCCAGTTAGCCCGGTCCTTAGCTAGCTGCCTCCAGTTGCGCACTCCAAGTTGGTCAAGGTCCTATTTCATTTGAGTGTGCCAGCTTAGGCGAGGTCGTCCTCTGCTGCCCTGATCATCCGGGTTGGATTCGAATACTCTGAGTTCCGTAGCGTTGATGCCCATTCGTTCTACATGTCCTAGTCATTTTAAAGGCCCAATGCACAGTTTTTTTTTTACCAGTTCGATGGCGCTGTATAGCTCGTATAGTTCGTGATTGAATCGTCTATTCCAAAACCCATCAACGCAAAGAGGACCAAATATTTTATGCAAGATTTTCTCTCGAAGCGACCAAGGATATCTTCATCCGCTTTCGATAAAGTCCATGCTTCAGCTCCATATAGCAAGACTGGGAAGAGAAGGGTCTTATACAAAGTCTCCTTAGTCGATCGGGAAAAGACTTTACTACTCAATTGCCGAAAAACAGCGGTTGGCAAGAGTAACTACTCGTTTGATTTACGACGAGATGTAGTTTTTTGATGTTATAGCAGAGCCGAGGTAGACAAAGTCCTTTACTACCTCAAAGTTGTTTGTAACTGTCTTGTCTATTGTGACGTTCTGTCGATGTTGAGTGTCCCTTTTCGGTGACAGCATATACGTTGATTTGCCCTCGTTTACTGCCAAACCCATTTTAGTCGCTACCATTTCTATACTCGCGAAAGCACCCAACGGTGACAGCTCGCTGTGTTCTACCAATGATGTCAATGTCGTCGGCGTATGCAAGTAGTTGAACGGATTTTTGAATGATCGTACCTCGTGTGTTTGCTTGTGAGTTTTGAACAATTCTTTCAAGTATGATGTTGAAGAAGTCGCATGACAGTGCGTCACCTTGTCTGAACCCTTTTTTGATATCGAAGGTCTCAGTGAGCTCATTACCGACCTTGGTGGAGCAGCGAGCTTTCTCCATCGTCATCCTCCACAAACGGACGAGCTTGGCAGGGTTATCAAAACTAGACATGGCTCTATACAGTTCATCCCTCCATATGCTGTCATAGACGGCATTGAAATCGATGAACAGGTGGTGGGTATCGAGTTGGACTTCTTGGGATTCTTCCAGGATCTGCTTAAGTGTAAAAATTTGTTCTATGGTGGACTTTCCTGGCCTAAAACCGCAATGATAGGGACCAATCAGGTTTTTAGCGAACGGTTTCAGGCGTTTACACAATATGGCAGATAAGATCTTGTTGGTGATGTTGAGGAGACTGATGCCTCTGTAATTGGAACAGTTTAGGGAAAGGAGTTCTCGTGGATCGGGAAAACGATGCTGAGATTCATGTATTCATGATCGTAAGTAACAATTTGGCCGAATTCATGTCTAATAAAAGGGCGGTTTGATAAGTCAGTGACTTTTTGAATTTCCCGCGCAGATACTTTAAATTCATCACTGCTGCCCTTAACTGTCATCTACTAGTAGACTACTGTCAAATTTTGAGTGAGCTGATTCATTTAGTTTATGCTTGACAGCAATTGAAAGCAGACAACCTCTTGACTTTTAACAGAAATGGGAAAACGTGAATTTTTTGCGTAAAAAAAACCATCACCAAGGAAAGGCTTGATAAATACTATGGGCACACTGCACCATCAATTGCAATGGTTAAGAAGTGATTTACTGAATTCCGTTGTTGTCGTATCAGCACAAGTGACGCCGAATGTTCAGGTCGGCCAAAAGAGGTCGTTACACCAGAAATCGTCGATAGAATCCATGGAATGATATTTCACGATCGGAGAAGATGAAAAAGCTATCCGCGCGATAGGTGCCGCGATTGCTCACAATCGACCATAAGCGCAACGGTGTGACCAATTCAAAGGATTGTTTGGCGATGTTCAGCCGCAATCCGAACGAGTTTTTGCGCCGTTTCATAACCGTTGACGAAACATGGATACATTACAATTTACAACAGAGACCAAGAAATAATCAAAACAGTGGGTTTCTCGAAGTGAGCGTGCACCAAAGAAGGCGAAATTGTGTTTGTCAGCCAACACGTTCAACGATCACCGGTGAATATTATTCAGAGCTTTTGGACAGATTTCATATTGATTTAAAACAAAAACGACCGCATTTGGCGAAGAAAAAAGTCTTGTTCCATCAAGACAATGCACGGGTGCACACGTGTGTTGTCGCCATGGCAATAATCCATGAATTGGGCTACGAACTGCTACCCTATCCACAGCATATTCTCCAGATTTAGCCCCATGTGACTATTTCCTATTTCCAAACCTGAAGAAATGGCTGGGTGGTTGTTGTGCTTTGGATTAGGAGGCAAATGTGAACGCATCGACTGTACTTAAGCAACTAACTCTTTATTTCAGATTTACAGTAGTCATGTAGTTATTTAGTATTTAGTATATAAAAGGTTATATTTAACTTAATATTAATATATGTAAGATAGAGTGAGATAGATAAATAGAGTAAGATAGATATGTATATGAACATTCGATAATTAGGTTTATGTACAAGTATGGATATAGGTATAATAAAGACAGGGTTGCCAACATCTCCCCCTGTTTTTTTTATTATTTTTTTTTTATTTATAATGTGAAGGACTATAGCGCTGTGGTGGTCTCCGATGTCTTGACGGTCTTGCCCCTGTTTCTAGAGGTTGAGATGTTGCGGAATTCTCTGGAGGTTCAATTTTTTGAACATCGCCCGACGTTGCTATTGGTAAAGAATTTCTAGGCGTAACCTCCGATCGTACATTTTGGGTTATGTCGAAATCATCCAATAAGACCTTCAATGGAAGTTGAACATTAGTCGCTTCAGTGGATGACTCCCTAATCCTCATCTGGTTAGCATGTGATCGTATCAGCTTCCTCGGATTGTAGATTAAAATATTGTAGTTGACCCGACCAACGCGTTCAATAACCTCACCAGCTGTCCAGATCGACCTTAATGGGAAGTACTGCTTGACGAAAACAGAATCTCCTTTACTAAAAGATTTCGGCTTTGCGTTGTGTTTCTTGTTGAATTGTGCATCTTGTGTGGTATTCTGAATCGGCTCTACAATTTTTGTTGGTCTTAGTAGGTCTAATGTTGTCCGTATGGGTCGTCCTAGCATCAGTTCCGCGGGTGATTTTCCTTGGAGACTTTTACTAGGTGTGGACCTATAAGAGAGAAGAAAAACATTAATGATTTCTTCAATAGTTCCCTCCCCTTTTAATTTTTTTAAAGCATTTTTGAATGTTCCTACCACCCTCTCTGCTTGACCATTTGATTGGGGATGGTAGGGAGCTGTTGTAATGTGCTCGATTCCATTGACCAAGCAAAATTGATGAAACTGATGACTCTTAAATTGAGATCCATTGTCTGAGACTATTGTTTCAGCAAATCCAAATCTCGAAAATATCTGTGATAATAGCTTAATAGTTACTGATGCCGTAGTAGAATGTGTTTAAATTCACGAAAAGCATTTTCACACTTCGCCGACCAAATAAATTGTTCACCTTTCTTTAAAAGTTGATCCAACGGTGCCCGAAGCTGACTCATTTTTGGTATGTATTTACCATAGTAATTGATGGCGCCTAAAAATGAGCGAAGCTGCTGTAGTGTTTGCGGTGCTGGCATGTTCCTAATGGCTTCAGTTTTCTTAGGATCCGGTTTGGTTCCGTTGCTGGTGAGAATATGGCCTAAATAATGAATTTCACTCATCAAAAAATTGCATTTACTTATCTTGACTTTGAATCCAAACTCTTCCAAGCGTTTTAAAACAGCATGCAGACACTGATCGTGTTGTTCTCGGTTTTTACCTGATATTAAAATGTCATCTATATAAGCTGAGACATTCTCCAAATCTGACAGCATAGTGTCCATAAGCTGTTGGAAAAATCCGGGCCCTGTTTTAATTCCTGGCGGTAGCCTATTCCATTGGTATAGGCCCTTATGTGTGTTAATTGTGAGTAAATGCTTAGAACTGTCGTCCACCTGAATCTGCAGATAAGCATCTGACAGATCTATATGTGTAAAGAACTTACTGTTTGCATGCTTGTTGAAAATGTCTTCCGGTCGCGGAAGAGGATAAAGATGTGGCTGTAGTGATGCATTCAAGCCTGTAGAGTAGTCAGGACATATTCTGATTTGACCACTTGATTTCCTAACTGCAACAATGGGTGCTGCCAATTCTGAGAAATCCACCGGAGAAATGATACCGGCGCTCTCTAACCGTTGCAGCTCTTCTTCTATGGCTTTTGCTGATGTGTATGGAACAGGGCGTTTTGGTCTAAAAACGGGCATAATGTTGTCTTGCCGGTACAATTTTAGTTGATTCTTATTGCAGCAACCTAGTGTTTCTTCGAAAATTGCGGGAAATTTTGATTGGATGGAGGTAACAAGTGTTTGCTTTTCATGTAAATTTACCTTATTACACACGTGATTTAGCGGCGTATTCCATAATCCAAACTTTTCGATCAAATCAATGCCCAGTAAATTGAGGTTAGGTCTGTCTATCACAAAACACTTTGCAATGTGTGACTGGTTAAGAAATTTCACTTCACAGTGAAAACACCCTAATATTTTTATAGGATTTCCTTGGGCATCGGTAACAACACTTTTTTCTGATTGCAATTGGGGTTGATTTAATTGTTTCCACGCATTCACTGATAAAATTGTAACATCTGAGGCAGTGTCGACTTGCAAGACAACTGATGTGTCATTTATTTCCACTGTTACATATTTTCGATTAGCGGTTGATATATTATTAACGCTACACCGAGTCATGCGAACGTTCTGATCGCTCTTATACTTGTTCGGACGATATTTGTCTCTTTTACTCTTCTCAGCTGTATATGCATTTGCTTGTGGTTTGTACTGTTTGTCATATTTTTCTTTGAAGCAAAAACAGTAACCTTCTTTGTGTCCCTTTTTGTGACACTGTTTGCATGTGTAATCTTTGTATTTGCAGTATTGGGAAAAATGCATGCCTCCGCATCCCCAGCATGGAGTTCTTGGTACATAAGTCGATTGGTTGCGGTCGTATCGATCTGTTTTGTATGTGTCTGATTTCAATTTGTGTTTGACTGAATTGATTGATATTGGTGATAATGACGATGTCTCGATGAGCTGTGTGTCTTGCTTAATGCTTGCAATTCGATGGCATTCTGATATGAGTTTATCCAGTGTTATATCATTTTCTTTTTCTAAGAGTGCTAAGAGTCGAGATCTCACATCGGCTTCACTGGGTGATTGAAGTCCTATAACAAACATTAAGCATTTAAATTGATCAGCAGATAATTTTCCCAATTCAAAATTTTCACATTGCCTATTCACCTCGCTTGCAAAAGCTACATAGTCTTCTCTGTCTGATTTGTTTGATTGCAAACACCTATATCGCATTCTAAAGATTGATTCTTGTCTCCCAAAAATATTTCCTAGTTTTTGTACTGTATCTTCAAATTTATAATCCTTAGGTGTTTTAGGTAAAATGAAATTTACATACCGACTATGTTCTTGTGGTCCGAGTTTCCTCATCAGCAACCTTACCTTCGCAGCGTCATCTAATTTAGATGCATCGTTCTCAAATAGGTCGGAATAACGCACATACCATTTTTGAAATGTTATACCATTTTCTGGGTCGAAGTGGAATTCCTGAATGTTCTGAGCTAAAACTTCGAGAGAATATTCGGGTGATGCCTGTGAGTTATCCTGATTTGTTTGTGCCTCCTGCTTGAAGACTTTATTTGCTATCTCACGTAATAACTTAGATTGCTGTTCTGCAATTAATTTTAATTCCTCAACCACGTGTTCCATGTTGTAATTTATTCAACAACTATCCTCGTCGCCACTGTTGTGCTTTGGATTAGGAGGCAAAAGTGAACGCATCGACTGTACTTAAGCAACTAACTCTTTATTTCAGATTTACAGTAGTCATGTAGTTATTTAGTATTTAGTATATAAAAGGTTATATTTAACTTAATATTAATATATGTAAGATAGAGTGAGATAGATAAATAGAGTAAGATAGATATGTATATGAACATTCGATAATTAGGTTTATGTACAAGTATGGATATAGGTATAATAAAGACAGGGTTGCCAACAGTGGTAAAAGGTTTGGGTCAAATGAAGAGGTCATCACAGAAACAAACGCCTATTTTGAGAGTCCTGAGAAACGCTATTATTTGGAAGGAATAAAAAAAATTGGAAAAAACAGGTTATTTTATATGAGAGATAAGAAAATGTGTGAACATTTGTGGCCAAGTTCCAAGATAGGCAGGTGGACAACATATAAAGGTATTTTGAGGAACCAGGTGGTCGACTTACAAGAGTGGTCAACTAGACTGGTTTCTCTGTATTTGTTTCGAATCCCGTAAGTTAACATATTAAATCAATTCTTGTAGCTTTCACAGAATCCTGCTGATTCTATTTAACCGCCACTGTTCTATCTCCTACAACAAGCTCCCATTGTTATACTCGTAGGTAGCTAGCTTCAGCTTTACGCACTGCCACTCGCAAAAGTCCAAATAAAAATGATTGAATTGGTTTCATGTTAGTGTAACCAGGAACGGACTCACCGTCCAGTATTCTTCAAATTTCACCACTCGCCACATTTCAGTGATTTCCCCAACGTTTCGGACGCCAGAAAATGGGTTTCTTGTGAATCTCCGCATCCGTTTCGATCGAGTTTCCACTTTCAATTACAATCACTGAAAAGTATACCGTACGATACCACACCTAAACACAAGGAACTTGGGAGCATCGAGTCACTGAACATACCCTGTACGCTGAACCCGACTGCTGACATAAATGTAATTTTCCATTGTCAACAATGCCGCGTATCGTAACAAACAAAACAGAGTATCACATCGCGTTTTCTCAGCTGCAGTTTGGATTTTTACATCTCCTGCCTGGACAGGATACAGTTTGGGTATTCAATCGCTCCATGTGTGTAAAATGGGAGCAAGGCACTTGGGTGTTTCTGAGTGCAAAATTCTCGATTTCTTGAACATTTTCCTGTCTACGTCTTTTTATTTGGTTGACTTCTGCGTTTTTTGTGGTGGTCGTACTAGCCTATGTGGTTAAGCGTTAGTGTTGGCCGCCAAAACAACTGCCGCGGGGGATAAACGACGAGACGAGTGAATAGCATGTCCCGTACATACAGTGTAGGACAAAACTTGATGGACACTTGATAACATTTTGTGAGAATTCTAGGTTTTTTCTTTTTTTTTTTTACAAAAGCTGTTGTATCGTGGTGAGTTAATTAAATTAACATTATAATCGCTTATATTAAAAAAGGTGTTTAGTTAAATAACCAACAAAAGAAAAAGAAAAAAGAAAATAAATATTCATTGAGAATAACCGCTACAAAACGTGTTTAAAATCTTTACGTTTCGGCCCCGAGATATAGTCGAACCTGGTTAAGTGGAATCTGGATAAGTGGCCCAAATTATTCTGCCACATCAACTCATATGTAGCTGAACTCATATGTATATACAAAAAGGACCTCAGTAAAAGGGATGATGAGTATTAGAACCAGCGTTGTTCCGGATTAATTTTGGAGTTGATCCATTGAGTTGACAAATAAGTAAAATTACTGACAATCTGAATATGAATGAGCGGGGGGAGGGGGGGAAGAATTGGTATATGTTTCTTTATAAACACGAACACAGCAACAACATCACAATTTCAATTTTTAATGTTCTGAAAGACGACTGCGATAATTTGGTATTACGGCTTGGAAATCGCAAAAATTACATTCGCTTTTGACGTCACAAATTTAGCGAAATGCGATTCAAACATTCGATTCAGATTCGCTAACCATAATAAAGCATAACATAGCATATAAATAAAGACGAAAACAAATAACCACGTACGGATAACATTTCCTTACTTCATCTTAACGTTGTTCAGAATTCCCACATGTTCTTGTTGATCCTTTTAAAATGTAAAGGCTCTTTAAAAGTCATAAGTGAGTGTACTTCATATTTCAAGCTATTGTGATTATTTGTCTCAATGTTATATAGAGTGAATTCCAGGGACGTGGCGTGATGTTTTAAACAGGGTGTTCTACTTTTTTTTTGTTGAATACCACGACGAGGATGTTAAGTAAACAAGGCCAACAAAATAATTTATTAAGAACGGGGCAACCACACAACCAAAATTTTCTTTCATAGTTAGGAATCTAAAAATGTCTAGTAAAAGCTTTACTAGGTAATCTGGAAGAGACGGTGTTGGCCTTCCAAAACTAATTATTTCCAGTCTTTCTTCCGAATTTAATTGAGAAAAAATGGTTTCTTCAGTAAATTTTCAATAGCGCATCGACAGGTCATTTTTCTCTTATACGATTTGGCTTAAAAGAACGACATGCATATCTAACTATTGCCAAAATGCGAATGATCAATGATGATGTAAGAATAAACATGTTTCCGCAACATGTTTTCAATACAAATATTTGACAAAAAACACGCCTATTGTTGTGTTGCTTTTTCCTTTCGCTTCAGTCGATTATGTTCTACAAATATAGAGCACATCGAAATCGAACAAATAACTAATATCAGGAGAAGAGAATCGAACAAAATTCAACCAAACAAACGTTAACATGCGAAATAAAACAAAATATGAAAACCAACAAAATACCCACAGGCCACAGCTAACATCTTCCTCGCTAAAGAAAAGGGTAGAAAATGTATTGTATCGAGCCTGCCTGCGTGCGCAGTTTGCTGGGGAACTCAAATTGATGCGAAACAAAACAGAATATGAGAAGCAACATAATACCTACAGCTAACATCTTCCTCGCTAAAGAAAAGGGTTGTATCGAGCCTCAGTGCGCAGTTTGCTGGAGAACTCAAGTTGATGCGAAATAAAACAGAATATGAGAAGCAACATAATACCCACAACTAACATCTTCATCGCTAAAGAAAATGTGTTGTATCGAGCCCGGGTGCGCAGTTTGCTGGAGAACCCAAATTCATGTTATTGACGATTGTTGGGACTTTGAATGTGGTAGAACGTTTTTTTTATATGGATATTTCCTTTGGGTTGGTGCGCTAGTAAGTGGAGAACAACCGGGCGAGTCGACGTCGAACTGAATTTAATAAAAAGTTGGTTTGGATAGGTTGCTGGATAGAGGTTTGAAAGTATGTATGTATGACGGCGCGCACCGTTCAATTTACTTACGAAAAGAGGAGAACATTTTGTTCAACGTCAATTTGTGTTGAATGGTTTATATACATTTTGGTATTGCGATTTTGACTGCGGTGTTTGGTTGATTTGGCTATGGACGGTGCGGCATAACAGAGTGAACAAAAGTGGATGTTTAAGCATTATTTGTAATTAAGTATTTTTGAATTGTAACTCAATTAGATATTGTGAGCGCATGTATATAAACAAATAAATTTTTCATAAAGATGGATTTCGTTGGGGTGTGCGGAGAACACCTGCGCACCTTAGAGTAAACGTCACTGGTGAATTCCTATATCCTGATTTCGTTGTTATTGCTTTTTAATAGTTTTTTTTAAGAGAATAAAGTTTTGAGCCAAACAAGCCAAATCTGAGCCATATCTCTGTGGGTCGGAGCATTGAGCCAAATCAGAAATACTTGACCCGAATTACCCAATTGAGTAGTTCAGCACAACGCTGATTAGAACCTCTGTAAGTAAGTCAATAAATCAAGGTCAGCCACAACAGATTCGGTCTGTCAAATGTTATATGTGATATTTGAAAAACTTGAGGAGCAAGGGTGGTTATTCAAGTTATATTCGACAAATTGAGTTAGCCTGAGTTTAAACCTCACAAGACAAACAACAAAACATGAATATGAAACAGTTGCTTAAGATACTAAGGTGGAAAAATAATCACTATCACACTAATATTATAAATGCGAAAGTAACTCTGTCTGTCTGTCTGTGTGTCTATTACTTTTTCAGGCCAAAACCGCTGAACCAATTGTAATGCAATTTGGTATATAGATAGTCTGAAACCTGAGGAAGGACAAAGGCGAAAAAACCGACCGCTTGGTAACGCTGGAGTCAAGTTATTTACAAAACCTTTTCACGACTAAGCCGCTGAACCAATCAATGTAATTTGGTACACGGATAGCCTGAGACCTGAGGAAGGACATAGGTGAAAATACCGCCCGCTAGGTGTCGCTAGAGTCAAGTATCTGGATCGTTTTATCTTAGCATTTGATTAGGATTAGGATCATATGTGAATAATAAAACACGGCTAATATTACGATCAAAATGAAAAACAAAAGAAAATTCCCCATACAAAATGTATGCGTTGTGTGTTTCCGTTGTATGTTTACCTGGTTCAATAGAAATCAAACAAAAAAAAAAAAATCCCCACCCCATGAAAATCAGATGATGTTCAGCGTCAGCCGAGTAATACTTGCACAAACAGACACCAAATTATTTTTATATTAATAGATTAAATATATGTTTTCAAACTATTGACATCAAAATGTTAAACTACTGAGATAAACAACTAAATCTGAAATTCATAATGTCAAGAATTAACACGAATGTGACAGTTTGAAAATACCAAAACAGCTGTACAAAAGGTGAGTATAGAAATGAGTAAAAGAGTATACCCAAAAGTGAGTATGTATGTATCCACTCTTAAAAAATACGGCTATAAACGTTATAAAAAAGGTAATTCAAAAGATTGAACCTTAGATAAACAAACATTATTTGAGTTCGCATTGGAAGTTTAGTTTTGAACTTTGAGCATAATAGTTTACTTTTAGGCAGTACGGAGTACGGGGTGATACAATAGCAGTATAACACTGCTATTGCAATGCTTTCGGCAGCCCTGACACGTATATATGCGACTTTTGCATATCGTTTGCTCGTAGCTTAACCGTCGACCCGTGTTCTGTAAAATTTTGAGTTATCGTGTACTATCAGTGCCCTATTAAGTAAGTATGGAAAAATTTGAATTTTTTATATGAGATGCATATTATTAAAAATTTGTAAAACACCTTTATCTATGAAAATAAAATATCTATCTATCTATATTTTATATGAGATCAAAAAGAAAATATTTTTTTTTCATTAAACCCAAATTATATTACATATATATGTATGTACCTATGTCTTTAAAAAAAATAAATTGCTGTCAATATATTTTATATAAAAAAATAAATATTTAGCTTCAGCAGTCCTAGGTAGAACCAAGCCTAGCTTCCCGCATCCATTTGTGTGCGCGCGTTATATTTTTGCACGAATGGAAGGAACCTACAGTTTTCTGCCGCCTCCGAACGGCGAGTTGGGAAGCTTTACATGACAAATGATGCTCTTGAATGCTTGCCAGGCATTCGGAAGAGGTGGGCACTGTGAAAAACTTTTTTAGGTGTTTGCGGCAGGATTCGAACCCAAGACCATTGGCTCAGTAGTCCGACGCACTAACCACTTGCGCTACGGTGCCCATATTTTATATAGCTGAATGTTTAAATCGGTGATCGATTTCAAGTCCCTAGTTTCTTCTGTTGACGCTTTTTCGACACCTGTATACAACAGTATTGCAATATACATATGTACATACATATGCAAACACCTCATCTGCATCGGTATCATACCATCGACGAATTGTCTATGGTGTTACTGTCAAACGATTTTCTTCATTGAGGCTGTTCTGGGCAGAAAAAATACAGGAAAGAATAAAAATTTTTTTGTTCAGTGAGAAAAAATTCTGTCCGAAACTGATCTGCTTTGTGTTCAGTGAGGTTATCCAGAAACATACAAGAAATCTTGCACCTATTTGTATATTTGATATTTTCTTTACTCGAATTGAAAAGTAAATCGACGGGATAGGTTTACCAAATGGAAGAAATCGAAATCAGAATCTATATGATAATTATTAGATGTACTCTGATCGAACTTTAATCGGTAAGACGGCAATCAGCTATTGTAAAATGCTATAAATAATTTGGAAAACATACATAAGTACAATAAATCTACAATGAAGTTGTCAATTTTGGCAACTAACATATGGGCTGTACTTTTCTGTGTTAACTTTGATCTGACATTTTTCAGGAATCTGTAATTTCCTGTTTTAGTTTCTGTGTTAACTTTGATCTGACATTTTTCAGGAATCTGTAATTTCCTGTTTTAGTTTTTCCTCATTCTCTTCGCTTTTCTGGTCGTATCAAGAACGATAGTATCTATAATATCTGGCCTAATCAAACACCTAAAAGCGTCTGCCTTTTTGAAAATATCTGTTTGCATTTTGTTTTATGCCTTTTTCGTTTAGTTTGAGCACTTCTTGCTATTGATTTCTGAAGTTCATCAGGCATTGACCACCAGACATCAGAATGCAGGACGTTCCTAGCTTTGTAGCGCATTCCTCTGTTTGGTCCAACAGGTTCATTCTCCTGAAAATCCTCCTGAAGTCGCTCACCAGATTCAATCTGCATAGAGATATCTTCATCTTGTTGCATGTCATCGCCTACTTGTTCTTCACGCAAATCGCACTTTGGGAACAAAATAAGGGTCAACATCTGAAAGGACTCCATCACCTTTGCCTGCTTTATGCTACTTACTTAGCTAGGTGGCGCTACAGTCCGGGTGGACCAAGGCCTCAACCAACAACCCTTGTCTGCTTCATAATCTTCAGAATCCTCTGATGAGTCACTTTGTTGATCGAATTCATGTAGATGGTATCTAAAAACTTAATGCTGTACGACAAGATCTACGACACGTTCTAACACTTGAATTCCTTCCATTTTTCTAGAAAAACCAAAAAAAAAGATGACCTATCAGCATTTACTTACCAAAAAATCAAAATCAGCAACTTCGTTCGTAAAACAACAGATAATACTTTCACTAGTAGGTATACAATACATATAGTATTCAGTAAAATTCCAAAAAATAATTTACTAAACTTCACTGTAAAATAGTTTCGGAATACTTTTAGCATCCAAAATCACTGGTAAACTCTCTCGTTTACAAAAACCTATGGTCATAGGAACAAATAAAATCACTGGGAAAGCTAAAAAGCTAACAATTTCAATAAACAATGTACCGAGAAATCACTGGGCCCAGATACACGATAGCGGTCTTTTTTTTTTAAAAAGCTCCGTGTTACGAAAACTAAGTACAAAATCATTTCAACTGGTTGATTTTTGTGTGCTTGGTTATCGTATGCCCATCTCTTTCTTGCATGTCATACACCAACAAATGCGTTAAAAATCGATTTGAAATTTCCTTTGGCACTCAGTGCCCAATACACGGGTTCATGAGTTTAACAATTTTGGAAATCAATCAAATGAATAAAATTCTTAAATGATTTAATTCCTTTACAGTTCTGCTTCAGTCACAGTACAAGCTACTTTTGATGATATCGAATGTGGTTTTAGACTTGTGTTTTGAAAAAAATTAAAAAATCCAGCAGCTGTCATTTTCATTTGATTAAATATTATAACAGCAAATATTTTCATTTATCATACTAAACTTAACCATGACTCACATACATACATACTCCTCTGTTTGAAAATAGATGTCAAAGAACGGAAGTAGAATCAGGTAAAACACAAATCTGTCGGATATGACCAACTTTCAGTATCCACCCAGATGTGAGTTGACATAAATATAATTTGATCGATTTTCAATCAAACAATTGTCTGCCATAATTGAACATCAACTTAAAATAATAATACAAACAACATGGCCCTGTTATATAAAGCTATAACTATTGACATAACCATGAGCTGTCTTAGCATTTGTATAATCAGTTGGTGGAACTAAAACTTCCCACCGAAACGTTTTCGTATTTAAATGGTGCGCAAAACTCATCTCGAAGCCAAACTTATAACTGTATTCAATCGGTACAACCATTTGCAAGTGTTTTGAAAAAAAAAAACCTGAAATAAATTCAAAATGAAATTCTGCATAACTTTGCTCGTCGTTGCTGTGATTGCTGTCGCAGGTGTTACCGGCTTGAGCAGTGAATTTCTGGACTCTGAATGTCCTAAGGTGTGCACCAGAATGTGGCGTCCGATTTGTGCTAAATTAAATGGATTTCCAATCAGCATTTCGAACAAATGCTTGTTCGACGGTCTTCTGCAGTGTGCTAGGGCCGATAATAGAGGTATGTACTCGTATTCAAGCAATTCGTGCTTAATTTTGTGTAAAATGATCTAAATGTTTTTTTGTTATTTGCTTCACCATAGTCTGGGAGTTCCAGTATGAAGGACCTTGTCAAAGTGATGACGCAACGAATGAAGAAGAAGATTATTTGTTAGGAATAACTTCAGATGAGGATGCAGATGAAAGCGAAGTGAATGAGAATGAAATCGGAGAAGTGGACCCACAAGATTTTAGTTATGAATATGAAATTGATGCTGAATAAGAGCAAAGTGTAGCCGTTAGCTTACACAATATTTATTTATATCTATTTAAGTGAATATATTCATACAACATGTGAAATGAGTAATACATATCACAATATTATATTTATGTATAACCAGATATAACTGATTTACGTTTTGCCTTTTTTCCACATATTGCTTCCCTCCTATTTTTTTTGCCATTTGTCACGTTGTAGTACGTTCGAAATGAAATTTTTAAATTTCAGAATGTTGGCATCCAGCAAAAAAAAAAAAAACATAATTTTTGACAATAGGTTTGGGTTGCCAGAAATATTTTGAAGAAACTAGCTAACGAGTATGAAAATCCCGAATTTTCCCGGACAAAATTGGATCCAAAAAAAAAAAAAGAGTACAAAACTAGGACCAAAACGGATGTGCTATTTGTTGCAAAAAAAAACCACTTTTATGATGGTACTTCAATTCTTAAATATAGCATATAGCACCGTCTTGTTGAAACCATATCCATATCTTGCATTTTAGGCACAAAAAAATTGATTATCGTGATAGCGAGCATCATTAACTGTTGTTGCTCGACTAACCGCATTTTCAAAGAAGAATGGTCCGGTGATGCCTCCACCCTAAAATCCGTGACACGCATTTGCTTCTCAACAATCACTCGTGCATCTTTTGAACCCCCTGAATTTTGACGATTAACAAAGCCGTCAAGATGTAAATGGGCCTAATCGCTGAAGATAATTTTGCTTGAAAAGTAGCTGCCAAACCTTCATTACTTTTAAATATGTCTGTTCCGTACTTTGTTCACCAAAATTCACAGATTCTCAAAGTTCAAGGAGTTGGGGTTAAAATTTCGTAGAGAGAGGTAAATGTGTGCATAAGTACAGAAACGCATTGAACAACAAAAAATGGAAAATTTATGACATTTTTGACAGTTTTCATAAAGGTGCCCAAACAAATTTCTGGGGTTAAAATTTGCAGCATGGGGAGATTTTTCATTCTCTTGTTAGCTACTCTACAGACCTAATAATAACCCTGTGAGCTGTCACATTGTCTTTCCTTTCGTTGACAACAATTCAGCGCATAAATGGCGAAGAAACTAAAAATCTTGCGTGAATTTGGTACACAAATTACATAATAGATAGAATATATGAATTAAATATTAGCCAAATTTGTTAATTGATGAACAATGGAAAACTCGGACAAACACGGACAATTTAGAAAAACTATCCAGGACGTTCCCCGCATAGGCGAAAAAGAGTACTTGTCCGGGGAAACCCGGACATATGGCAACGCTACACTAGGTATGTACATATGTATATGCCAACCTTTGACAGCTGACACCTGTATACACTACAGAGTTGGGTTCCAAATTTCACTTTCACTCGACATGATATCAAAATCGATTAAAAATTATATTAGGTGTTCTTCATAATGCGTTTTTCTTTTTTAGTTCAGAGCAGACAGCAGAGCTCTGAAAGCTGAACAGACCCTGAGCGAATCGAGCGCTTTTTTAATTAATAGTCACATATTGTTGACTCGGAAAAAAATCATTTTTTACTTTTTAGTTCATTAAAGCTTGTTTTTTAAGAAATGTGTCTTACCTGTGTATTTATTTTCTAATTTTTAGCATCTGAATTGTTTAAGAAATCCACCGTATATTGGCTTGGTTGGGTTTAATGTGAGAAGGTTTAACTCAGACTGTTTGCGATTCTACTCGTCAAAACCTTTCATTTGATACTCATGTCATGGCGGTTGTTAAGAAAAAAGCGTCTTGGGGCGCCCACCATATTGAATTTAGAAGGACATCACTTAGCTAGTCTAATACAGCTTGTCAATTCTTTTAATTTGATGCCCATAATAAGGAGGTCGTGAAGATAACGGTAATCCATCATTCTAAGACATCCACCATATTAGATTTACGAGCTTGTAAAATATACTATATTGAGTTGTCACCGGACATGTGAAATTTCAGCATAATCGGATATCTGGAAGTGGGTGTAAAATCGATTCCCAGATTCCGCCCTCACAGAAATTGAAGTTAAAAAAGCGTCCACCATATTGGATTTACAACGCCATCAAATAACCCATATTGTATTGTCTCCGGAATTATACGCGTGTGCAAAATTTCAGGATGATCGGATATCTGAAAGTGGGTGTAAAATCGATTTCCAGATTCCATGCACACAAAAGTGAAGTTAATATAAAGCTTATAAAAAGACCGTGATTTTGCTGAGACTCGAACCTCCAACCTTGGTGGTCCTGCGCATGCTTTTGGCAGTAATTTAGGAAACTAAAACACAGCCTACAAATCTTTTTCAAAAAAATGTAATTCATGTACATTGTACATATGTATGTATGCACATGTGTACATATCATAAAAAAATCATTATTCCTTTATATAATAAAAAATAAGACTACCGAACCCTTTTAGCGCGAGTCTGACTCGCACTTGGCCGTTTTTTTATTTTGGATGGGAACCCTTCTTCTAGTGAATAAAATAAAAATCAAATCTTATTTCGTACATAATATACATATGTATATGTTTTCTTGATAAATTAAAATAAAACATCTTAATGGAAAACCTTTTACCTATGTTGTTTTATGTCTTCACGAATTGTTTGTGTCATTGATTTTAAAAGGTCGTTCGAATTATTTTTCCAAAACACCTTATATATGTCTTTCATTTAGCCTTACGGGGTAGGGGGCCTTGTTTTCTCATCATGTAACTTCAGTAGTACAGCAGACAGAAGTTTGCTTCACCTGCGGCAAAACTACTACATTTTGAGGTTCCATGCCTAAATAGCTATCGTGGAATCACTTTCGGCGAAAGGGTAGTTTTTGAGAGACTTTCTTGTTGCCTGCAGTAAACACTTTCACACTTCATTTGAACGAAAGAAGATTTTTATGCCAACGCCGCGCCATCTTGTTGGAATTAAACATCGCTCAAAGCCACACTTTCAAGTTCCGGCAAAAAAACACACATTCGCGAATTCACTGTAACAGCCACATCCACATCATTTTCGAAAAAATAAAAATAAGGCTAAAAAATCCTGCCTAAAAATCGTACCAACCAGTAACACATTGTGAATTAAAAAGCTGGCTATCATTCCTGGATTTTCAGAGTCCCAAATGCAGCAAATCTGCTTATCAATAAAGCCTTGAAGATGGAAATGTACCTCATCGCGAGATTTTAACTGGGATAGGCTAAAGGGACGAAGTTCTGCATAAGCTTGAAGGTACATAGTCAGAACCTGTATTAATCAAAAAACAAGGCAAAAATAAACTCCGCAACCTAACTGGGTTGCTAACGGGACACTGTTATCTGAAGGAACATCTCTGGATCTCACAGATGAAGGCTCACCCAGATTTCGCCATAAATCCAACGATACTCCAGAGCACATCTAGAGGAATGTGGGGCGCTTATCCAAAAAATGCTAGATCTATGAAACTCTGAACTGCGCTAGGTGGGAGCTAAGCCCTCTCTAATCAACTCCGACAGGAATATGGATGAGAGGGATGTTGCTCTAGGGGGCATAATAGGCCTTAAGGTCGTGGGTGAAACACACCCTTTAATAATAAACAAATTCAAACAATCAGGATATCCAGAGTAATCATCTTTAAAACTCTCTTAATATACAAACTAGTTTTCGAGATATGTAAAACAGAGTTTAAATGCAACTAAAAACTAACCTTAGCGAAATACAGTCAACTTCACCACAACCGCGCACAAGCAATCCAAAATAAATAAACAGCTATAATTCCATGTCCAGCATTTACTCCAAAGCAACAGCAATTTTGTACGCGTGATATGGTTATAAAGGACGAAATGCCTTTTCTCGCCGTGGTAGTGTTAACTGCAAACGTGTTTTCACCTTGCTCAACTCCAATTCAACAGACAATGAATATTATCCCTAGTCCTACCGATAGAAGGACGAAGGAGCCACGTCGCATTACGGCGTTAATGCGACAACATATTATACCAGGTATTCCAAACGCAAGAGCATGAGCAACGTGCTTTTCTTTATCGCAGTCCTGCATTCTTCAAAGAGGTGAGTCCGAAAAAATTCCACGGTATACCACAAAGGGATGCCTACGTGTGGGCTTTTCGCACAGCAATGGGAAGAACAAGGTTAACGGTTAACCGCAAAGAAAAAAAAAACAAAATAAATAAAACACCTCATACAAAGGAATTCTGATAAATTCGCCAGTAGTCATTGCCAGCGCACACGTCTACCACATCAAAGGGGAACAAATGACTTTTGTTAAGCTGCTGGGTAATTTCTCTTTCACGCAACGGGGACAATTTATATTACTTTCGTCTTGAAAGGCATTTCGTCCTTCGTGTATGTATGTATGTAAATGTTCAGTCTACTGCCACAGCTGATAAGCAGTTTATTTACACCTTTCTCGCCCCAACAATAAATTCATTATCTCATGGGCGGACAATTTTTAGAAATGGTGACACTTTGTCTTGATAGTGGATAAGACTTCAAAATAAGAAACACGTAAAGCTGTACACGTGGGTAGTAAATATTTAAGTTAAGCAAATGTCTCGATTTTCACCAGGATACTTTTGAGCAAGCGTATGAGATCCATAGCGTTACATAAGTACACCAACTGTTGCCAGTTATAAATAAATAGTTTATTTTTACCCGACTTCGCAGAGGAAGGGCTGGGTTTGTTTGAATGTATGTACATACAGTGAACCAAAAAAAAAGTTGGACAGGAGGAGGATGCAATTAGAAAATTGAATAAAATCGCAACCCGTAAAGCTATTTAATTCAATGAAAGTGCAAATGAAATATTTTTAAGCTTTCCAAATAATTTTAATTCATTTTTCTAATATATGTACGTTTTTTTTTTTAAAACACACAAAAGGAAAAAAACAGTAGTTTTCAAAGCCAAAAAAAAACTTGGACACTTAGCGAATTCGTTATAAGAACCGAATACATACATATACAACAAAACTATACATTTTAATATTTAGTTTAGTGGCCCTTGGCTTCCAAAACAGCTTGTAGCCTTCTATTCATAGACATAACTAAATTTTTTGTTACATTGGGCGGTTAATTGGCCCATATATCCTGAAGGGCTCCGGTCACTTATACATACTGTAAAGTGTACCAATGAAATAGGGTAATGTCTCGCTAATCTGAATTGATTTAATGCAAGGGAGAATTCAGATTATCGAATTATACGGTTTGGGGAGTACATAGTATGTCATAGGTTAGAAAAAAAAACTCTTCTTTTTAAAGAAAACAAATTATATTTATTATTCCATTATATACAAAAATTAAATGAAAGAACAATCTGTTTGAATAGAAACTCAGACGCACATGTGTTTAACCAACGAGAAAAGATATATACTGCACGAATGAGCATGTTCACATGTATTTTGCATGTCTAGTATGCATAATGTGACCATTTATTTTTTTGGCAAAAAGCGGCGGGTTTTTTGAAGCTAAAAGCGGGCGTGTTTTAGCGGGTTTGGCGGGCTTCCCCAAAGTAGATCAGCACAGCCAATACATTGGTGGAATTTGAATACAAACTAGAAATGAACAACAATTAATACATTCTACGTACCACTTTTCCTAATAGTAAATATGGTACCCTACGTTTCACATTTTAACTTCGAATTGTCATCGGTTTTTAAATAAATGGAAAAGCGGCTTCCAAATCATTATTATTTTATTTTTTAACTTTTGAATTTTTCGGCATTTCGGACGTGTTGTGTCTCTCTTTATAAATTGTATCGTTTAAAGCGAATGAATAACGTTGGTTGTTTCTTTGACTCATGGTATTTGCAATTTTCCCGCCCTGATGCGAACGGAAGTTGTCTACGGCAGTTAAGATCTGCCATCTGCATTATCACAATGTGAATTCAGAATGCTCAATGTCAATGCTAAAGCAGTCAGCATAAAAGGGTCATTCTGCGGTGAGGACTAAATAAAATTCTTAGAATTATACCAAATTCTAAAGTTTTCTCAAAAAGCGGGTAAATGTTCGTGGTGGCGGGTGGCGGGATTTGGAATGAAAAAGCGGGTAAAACCCGCCAAAAGCGGGTGAAATGGTCACATTAAGTATGCATATAGAAAGAGTAATGCGACAAAATAACTGTAAAAGCCATCTGCATTCTTAGGTAATTTTTGTAGAATTCGGATTGTAGAATACAGAAATTGAGAAGGTTCAGACTGTAGAATGCATAATGGAAAAAAAGGTCATTCGGATTAGCGTGGTATTCGGATTAAAGATGATTCGGATTAGCGAGACTTTACTGTACTTTCGGTCTTGGTTCGGTTGCTCGCCATACTATTGCAGGTTCAGCAGCACCGTCTAGTTCTCTTCGTCCGGCTTCGTGGAACGTCATTGTCTTTATATCGAGGTGCACACCACCATACAAGAGTGTCACTCAAAACTCATATAATTTTTGCATTATGAAACGAGCGTACACACTATAAGTTTTGTATGACACCCAAATCATCATTTATGTTGATATTTTTGGCCGACAACATGGATAACGAGGAAAAAGCGTATATACTGCTTATATGTACTTGCACTTTGCAAGAAAAAAACAATCAAAAGAACAAAATGGGGTTAAGGAGTGGATACAAACGACGAAGTTAAATACTCACATCAATTTAGTGAGAGAAATTAATAATTCGGATCCATTAGACCATAAGAACTATTTTCGCATGTCTAATAAAACATATTTTCTTTTTTAAACACTATCAGATCTGTGTCATGGTGTGCTTAATACAAGCAACAGCCATAAGCAGAAATTTGCCAGGGCAAAATATGCATCAACAGGCTCATCATTTAGTGCTGGTGTTAGTGGTTAGGCTACGCTACATTTCAACACTACCACAAGCAATAAATTAACAAATTATAAGAAATATACATAATTAGAGTTTATGTTCGAGGAACTACATTACGCAATACATTTTTTAGTGTAATCTTGTTAAGATTAAAGTCAAGAATGTTTACATTTAAGTTATAGATTTTACTCATGCGGCTAATAGGCTCATGCATCCCGTAATTTGTTCTGTGATGAGGAACATGCAGTAACTCTATACTACGCAGGTAATGCGATCCCCCACGAAAGTTTAATCCTAAACAGGATAATAAGTCAGGTGCATCAATCAGACCTGAGATCAGTTGATGCATAAAAATTATATCATTATTGACCCTTCTTTGAGCCAAAGGCTGCATTTGCAACAGTTTCATCCGATGCAAATATGGGGGGAGGTTAAAAGGATCGTCCCAGGGAAGACCTTTTAATGCGAATCGAATGAAGCGTCGCTGGACGGCTTCAATACGAGTATTGAGATTTTTCTGATAAGGTGTCCATACTTGCGAAGCATATTCGAGGTGAGGACGGACAAGACTGTTAAATAGTGAGAGGGTGACATAAGGATTTTTAAATTCTTTATACCATCTTTTAACGAAACCTAAAATTGAATTTGATTTATTCACAATGTGGTTTATATGCTCTTTAAAATCAAGTTCAGGCCTAAAGTAAACACCCAGGTCCTTAAAACTATAGACCCGACAGAGAGAGTGATTCGATATCAAGTAGTTGAATATAGTCGGTACCCGTTTCCTAGAGAAGGTCATGGACTGACACTTGAGTGGGTTAAGGACTAAACCATTATTAGAGCACCAGGTACTGAAACTATCAATATCTGATTGCAGAAGTCTACAATCATTTATGGTTGTAATTGCTTTACTGATCTTCATATCGTCGGCAAATATATGAAGTGTTGCTACAATTGATAACTCCTTTAATAAAAAGGCAAGACACAGTGTTCAGGGAATCGTTTTCTTGTGACAGGTCGAAGTTTCACGGATTTGAGTTAAAAACACTGTTGGTGAAATAGTTTTCGAAACATGCAAAGCGTTTAATACGGAATTGAAAGATTTCATTAAGGTAAGTTATTTTATATGCTTTTTATTTTATTTTAATTCCATATAGTTGAATTCATGTAGTTTAATAGTTTATATAATAGATAAATAATATAATTCTTATAATAGATGTATTCACACACAGCATTAATTTAATTTTATTTCAAATTCATATACATAATATGTATAGTCTTTTTTTAGAAACATAAAATATAAATATTAATTATTATTATTATAATTATTATTATTATTATAAAAAGAAAAAAGAAAACAAATTTTTACTGAAAATTCTGAAAAAGTTGTCGAATATTTCCAGACTGTTCTTGGTTAACTGATGATTTAGAAAAAAATGTCATCGCATCGGTTTCCTCCGGGCAGTAATCAATTATATGTGTTGATGTTGATTAATAGAAAGCTGAAGCGGTGGAGCATGGAGGACTGTGGAACGCTAGAAATTATTTGTGAGGGTTGTAGCTGTAGTATGGAGCTCATGCTCAACATATTCATTTCGCCTTGAAATATAATTTTGTTTATGCCCCGTTCTGCAATAATTCTTCGCGTTTCTTCCATCCTCCTGAGCTTTGCGGACCAGGCCTTTCCCATAAAGTCGTATGTGTCACTTTATTTGGACACAATTGAGTAGGCTTTGGCTGAAGGTTAAATCAATCTCTAACGAGCTTCTTCAGGCGCCCTGGCGTCGGCCTGTCGTATTAGAGTCCCACCACAGTAAAACCGACTATGCTGTGGTGGCACTTTCTAACCGGCCTACTCGTGGGAACAGATTAGTAAATTAAATGACAAAAACAGGAAAAGAAAAAGAAACAGAAAAACAAAACAAGCACAACCTTCGGGGAAACCCCGATTAGGGAGGAAAAGATGGGAGGAGTTGTCGCAAAATTATAGGAGGAGGCTTCACAATGCCCGAGCCTTCTTGCAGGATCTGCCGTCAAGAGAAAGTGAGCCTATTACCAGCTGTTCGAGAGGCGCGGGGCCTGCGGAGGGTTCGGGCGCTTTGGGGCTGATGGGACCACCCATGTTTGTGACTTGCCTTAGCCATTCGGAACGGGGGTTGATCCCAGCAGCAACTGTGAAGGATGTAGATAGGGAAGCAGATCCGACCGGGGGTCCCCGAATTCGGCTAGGGACAGCAGCAAGTCTCCTACTTGTACATTCTTGGCCGGTGGTGATGAGACCTCACGGTTGGCGGTGGTAGAGGTAGAGCACATCAACGTCACGATAAGCCGTGGCTCGTCAGGCGGGGAAGGTGCACTGGCCGTATCACCGATATCAGTAGAAGAAATTGCAGGAAATGAGGTGCAGGCGAATGCCAACTCTACTATGGGAAGCTGCTGCACTGTTGTTTCCGCACAATGCGATTCGAAGCATTGCCATGGCTTGTGCTTACCCGACGTTCCAAAGGCCGCTGAGGTGAGCAAAGATGGATTCGCAGTGCGGCAAGCCCCATCGGGAGCGCATCAGCAATGTCAGGAAGTATAGGCAAAGAGTCAATGCTAAACGGCTCATAAAACGACTCAGCAAGAAAGATCCCTCATCCTACACGGAAAAGGACACTAAGGCTCTAGCTCATGCTAAACAGGTAGTAGCTACAGTTTCAGCTAGTTCGAGTGCAGATCAGGATAAAGAACCTAGGGCGCACACCTCTGGATGGGCTAGCAGCAGGCTTGCTGCGGCGAGGAAGGGCGGCCGTCCGCCTCCCACCTCTGCTGCGGCCAGACTGATGCGACCTGAAACTGGTTCAGGTAAGGAAGAATCCAAGCCTGAGACCGGTGCGGGATGCTCGAAAAGAGGTAGGCAACATGAAAAGGACACAATCTCTCCATCTCTACCTGCGAGCAAAAGGGTCAGAACCCACTCCGAAATAGTTAGGGGTAATTTTCGGGTTGCTGTAGTAGACTATGGCAATCCAGAACAAAAATTGACTGATGATCAGTGGAGGTTGCTAGAAATAAGAATCCTGGATGGTGTGAATGAGGCTCTCCTTAAAGAAGCGGAACCTTTCCCGCTCTTCGGTCCGCTGACCACGTTCAAGGGGTTCAAGGTTATGGAATGTGACGATGAAAACACATTGAACTGGCTAAGAAAGTTCATATCTGATACCACAGCGCCGTGGGATAATGCCGACTTAAAGGTAATCGATAAAAATGAATTCATCAGCCTTACTAGACCCAGAGGTCGTATCCTCCTAACGGGACCTACCTCCCGACAGAATAGAACGTAACCTGCGGCTACTTAACCCAGAATTTCACAGCAAGGACTGGGAGGTTATAGAGATAGGGGAGTATACTGAGACTGGGATGGAAGTAACCAATCTTCTTAGTCAACGCTCGATGCCGCTATTACGTGATGTAAATTATAAGGTACGTGTTGGGATTACCCGATGCAAGATCAGACCAATTGCTGGACCAATCCAGCAAAGAAAAGATGGAGGCCCCAAACCTTGTTTTCATTATGAGAAGCAAGGATATTGATATAGCCCTAGTTTAAGAGTCCTGGATCATGGTGCTGATCATGGTGCTGAATTCAAAAGACCTAAAGATATACAGGACCGATACAGTGAACGCTGGAAGTAAGATAAGAACTTGCATTGTTGCTAAAAAACAAATTAAGCTTTTTCTCCTACCCAGGCATAGTGATAGTGACCAGACAGCTGTTAAACTTGAGAGGCAGGGTTTGCCCTCACTCGTATTAGCAGCTCTATACCTGCCGTACGACTCAACGCATGGGCCCTCCATCTGAGGAAACAGGCAGACTCGTTAAGAAGATAGAGCAAGAAAAATGGGACCTGCTCATGGGCTGTGACGTAAACTCCCACATTAATCCAAGAGATGAGCCTCTTTTTGAATTTATTATAGAACATAATTTGCTGATAGCGAATATTGGTTATGAGCCCACCTTTATAAATAAAAATAGAAGGGAAGTTCTAGATCTAACGCTCATGAACAACTCGGATTCTTTCTATGTGAGCCAGTGATATATCGCTTCTGATATATCCTTCTCAGACCATAGACTTATAGAATTCAAAATATGTGAACCCAAAACCCCACAGGTTAAATACAGAAATCCTAGGAAAACAAACTGGGAACTTTTTGTCAATGAGGTGGGGAAAAATGGCAATAAGCTCCAGGAGCAAAGAATAGAGACACCTCAAGAAATTGATGCCGCAGTAGAGGAAATATGTATGATTCTCATCAAGGCTTATAAGAAGGCATGCCCACTTAAAACCATACGTGACAAATCATCACCGCTGTGGTGGAATAAAGAGCTTTCAGACATGAGGAAAGAAACGCGAAGTCTCTTCTACGCGGCAAAAAGACACAAGACGGAAGTAGACTGGGAAAGATATAAATCCAGTCAAAGGAAACTTAAAAGTGCAATAAGCAGTGCTAAGCGCACCTCATGGCGTATGTTCTGCAGTAAAATTGAAAACACAACAGAAGCAGCGAGACTAAGGAACATCCTGGCAAAAGAACCGTCAGTACCAGGTTATCTCCAGGATACCAATGGTAATTGGACGCAATCTTGTTCGGAATCCCTGGAACTCCTGCTTAACGCACATTTCCCAGGGTGTATGCCGACTCAGGCTGAAAATGTACACAGTGACAATAGACTAGAATCGGAAATGATGGTACCAGTAGGAATGGTGATTAAAGAAAAGATCCAATGGGCGATTGAATCATTTCAGCCATTCCAGGCATTGATGGGAGTTTTCCGATCACGCTTCAGGAAACTATGCATGTAATGGTACCTACACTACAAATAATTTTTCAAAGTAGTCTCAAATGTGGCCATGGAGAGAAGTCAAAGTCGTCTTCATCCCCAAAGCTGGGAAGCCCAGCCACACTACTGCAAAAGACTACAGACCTATTAGCCTTACATCCTTTGTGCTAAAGACCCTTGAGCAGCTAATCGATGTGAATATTCGCGCTAAATTCAACCACATGGACATGTCTGAAGCACAGCATTCCTATACAAAAGGTAAAGGTGTGGAGACAGCGTTACACGAAGTAGTTGGCACTACTGAAAGATCTTTGCACGTCAAAGAATACACGCTTGCCGCATTTCTCGATATTGAAGGTGCTTTCAACAACGTTGAGACGAATGCTATCAAAAAAGCGCTAAAAGATAACCGTATTGAATGCACCATAACAGAACTTATAGTTAACCTTCTTGATAGAAGGCACATTATTGCTGAGCTCGGGGGAACCTGCAAAAAAGTGATTGCATCCAGAGACACGCCGCAGGGAGGAGTCATATCCCCCCTTCTTTGGGTCATGGTCATTAACGAACTACTTGTGAAACTTAGATACAGTGGAGTAAGAGCAATAGCATACGCGGACGATGTAGTGCTACTCGCTACAGGTAAATTCCTAACCACTATCAGTGAACTAATGCAGAGAGCCTTGAACACACTAATCGGTTGGACGAAACAATGTGGACTAGGGGTCAACCCCCAGAAGACCGAACTAGTGCTGTTCACCAACAAAAGAGATATACCCTTCACGCTACCAACTATTGAGGGTACTCCCCTCACGCTGTCCGCGAGTGCGAAGTACTTAGGCCTCATACTACATAGAAAACTTAATGTTAGTTGAACATTAAAGAAAGAATCCAAAATGCGTCAGTTGCCTTCTATACCTGCAGTAGATTCTTCGGAAATAACTGGGGATGTAGACCACAAATTACATTGTGAATATACACGGCAATAGTCAGACCAATATTAACATATGGAGGATTCATCTGGTGGCATGCTGTCACCAAGGCCTGCAACCTTAAGGATATGACCAAAATACAAAGAAAAGCATGCACTGGTATGACCAGTGCGATGAGAACAACACCAACAGCAGAATTGGAAGCAATTCTTAATCTTCTGCCCTTAGACCTTTATATACAAGAGACCGCAGCAAAGAGCGCTCTCAGAATAAGCTAGTCAAAATACTGGAAATCTAACACATATGGCCATGCCAGGATACTTGGCAATTATCTAAATGACAACATCAACACAGATTACACTATACATGGATTTCGAAAAACCCTTTTCGGGGGAATTTCCAAATAGAGAACAGTGGGAGAAAAATGAAATAATTAAAGACTCTAAATCCATCTACACTGATGGGTCGAAAATTGACATAGGCATAGGGGCAGGCTGCTTCTCGGACGAACTGGGTATAAGCAGCTCCATACGGCTCCCTGACCACAGCAGTGTTTTCCAAGCTGAGGTTCTAGCAGTGACAAAGGCTGCTTAACTGGTGTCAATGATGACAATATCGCCTGAGGATATCACAATTTACATTGATAGCCAAGCGGCCATAAAAGCATTAGCTGCTAATGCCGTCTAAGCTTGTTAAGTATTCCCGCGAAGAGCTGAAGGTTCTTGGCACGCAGCACAACGTAAAACTCTGCTGGGTACCTGGTCACAGCGGCATACGAGGAAATGAAGCAGCAGATGAATTAGCCAAAAGGGGCTCGGTCCTAGACATAGATGAAGCAGATGGTATGGTTAAAACTCCACTCTGTAACCTCAAGACCAAAATTGAACAAAAAACACTAAGCAAATAAAAGGTGAAAATCAGTAACCACCTGCGACGTATCAAGAAGACTGTGGCCGGAGTAGAACAAAACAAGAACAAGAAAACTAGGACATCGCTGTAGATGCTGATAGGTGTTCTAACTGGCCACAATCTGCTAAGATACCACATGAAGAAACTACGCCTGAATGATGATGACATCTACAGAGGGTGTGGTGATGAAGAGGCTCATGAGGACACAGCCCATTTCCTCTGTCACTGCCCTGGCCTCTGCCAACTTTGAAACAAAACCTTGGGCGAATTCTTTTTCGAGGTCATCGACGAGCTATGGGATGGATCACCATCGGTCATACTTGAATTTGCCAGGGCGTCTGGATGGCTGAAACCTAGGTCCACATGGACCTAAGTGTGATGGGGATGTTATCATTCTCATCAGCCCTTTTAACCTAACCTAACCTACAGCCTGCTAAAGACTAGCCTCCCAGTTGGTGTATTGGCAGGTCATTGTGCAATAGGCAGACACGCCAGCAGCCTGGGAATCCTCGCCAATAACTTCTGTCACAGCTGCATGGATGAGGAGAAGGAGTGATCCCACTACCACCTCCTGCGCTGCTGCCCAACAGTTTCCTCTTTAAGAAAAAAGATTCTGGGAGCATATTTCTTCATAGACCTACAAGATATTTCCTCAACGGATGTCTATTAAATATGCAAATTCATCCGACTCTCAAAATTGTCCTAGAGTGCCGATAAGAATCGGCTCACATGGCAACACAATTGGCCTACTCTGCTCTATAAAGGAATCCTACCACCATATCTTGATTAATGACGAATTTGTACCGCACTTATGTTCTTGGAAAAAAGTCAAATTCTAAATATGCAACGTTCATTTCACACTATTTTTGCAGCACCGAAGTTTACACACATCCATATATGTAAATATATACAATGTACATGTGCAATACGAAGGCAAAACAGTTCAACCTTTTTAACTGCCTTAGACACAACATATTCGGTTGATTGAAAGTTTGTGAAGAGGGGCAGTGGAGTCTTTAACTTTTTTTTCGAATATGTTGTCTCTAAGCTAGGTTAGAACCAGGTAAAATAATAAATCTTAATACTTGCGTTTCTCTCGCACAATTGGAATTTCGACGACAGGAGATACTAGTTTGCATAAATGACTACCAGTAGCCGTAATTGGGCTGATGAGGATTCGCTTGTTTTAACTTACTCTCGCTTATCAACTCAGCAGCCTTGCGATTTTAGATAATTCGTATCAGATAAAACAACTTTAGCCTTTAGCTACGGCTTTTGAAGCTTTAGATTCCTGCAATGTCGTCTAGATATGATGGCAAATACAAATTCTAGTGATTAAGTGTCGTTAAATCATCGCTGAGACTGCACAATGTCAAGTTCATCGAATCAATTTATTTTCATAAAATTTAATCAAGTGTTTAACTATACTCATGATCATGATTTGGATCAAATTGTTTGGACATCGTTAATAGTGCACTCGTTAATTATTTTATGAAATGTTCTATTAGATTTTGTATAAATATCAAAGTAGCTTCACAGCGTAGAGCAGGTCAAGATTGGTTGCCGTGAGATCAGCGTGTAATAGTGAATCACATTTTATTTCAAACCACAATTTATAAAAAAGAGTTTTAAAGTTTTTCGTATAGTAAGTTATAATTAACACTATAACAGTATATAAAAATATCAAACAGGTGAAAGTTTCTACATTAAAAAAAAATTACCTACTAAACTGTCACTCTAAAGCGAGTAAGAGTAGGTAGTTATTCAAACTTTTATATTTCGCAGAGTGACGGTTAAGGATTTACTTTTAATTGTGGTCGAAATGATATCTTATGATGAGGCATTAAACACGGAAATATAATGAGTCAAAATGTTTGAAACTGTAATTTTTAAGGCTTATCTACATTCAATGATCTGCTAGTATAAAAAAGGAAAATACGGATTTTACAACTATCATATATGTATATTATTTCTGTAGTATAGGTATCATTTGCGGCTCTCACACTACAGTACTACCTCGCTAATTCGAACGGTCCACTAATTCGAACACCTATTTTTTACATTACGTATGCTGAAATTCGAACACTTGCAAAAACTAGTACTCTATAATTTTTTCCGTCGTTTCTTTGCTGGTTACTTTTACTGTTATAGAGTTAAATTATTTTCCTATAAATATTAGGAGAAAACATTTATACAATAAAGACGTGTCGATTCCATTTCGGTTAAATTTTTTTTGAGACAAAAACATTAAAGGTTTGCGCGTCAGCATTTTTGTGTCAAGTGGCTTTGTGAATGATTTGTTATTTTAAAAAATTACGATTTTAAGTAACATTTCAATAATTTTTGTCAGACAAACCTGAACTGTCCTCAAAAGCACCACAAGATTTTGTATTTTACTTTAAAACCCTTTTCCAATGCATTTTTCATCTGAAATATTGAGTACATACGAAAAAAGTATCCAGTAATTCGAAAACCTCCGTGGTTCGAATTAGGGTTGGTCTCTAATAGTTCGAATTATCGAGGTAGTACTGTATACCAATCTTAACAAAAAAGGTGTCAAAAAAAAGAGAATTTCCTGGAGCACTGACGAATTGCACTTTCAGCTTATAAATAAGAATAAATTAAAAAAACCGATCAAAACAAATATTCTACCCAAAATGAACTCCGAAAAGAATAAACACAACCCGTATGATTTCCACTGGATTTCCATCAGTTGAGAGATGGAAATCATATGGGAAGTTTAGATGTTGGATGGGAAGTTTGGGTTTCGGGGCTGAATTTTCTCGTGTGAGAGTTCTCGCACGGGCACACTAGTTTCCTTTAAAATTGCTAAAGTAAATCGTCTTTAAAATCCGTATTTTCCTTTTTTATGTTAGCAAATCATTAAAATTGCCAAAGTATATATGTACATACAATACTTCAAAAATTAAAAAAATAGCTTAGCTGTTATATCTTGCAAATCGCTATAAATTACGTATTATCTTTTTTTTATGTTAGCAAACCATTAAAATTACCATCATATAGTTAAAAGTATATTTCAACAATTGTAATTTAAAAAATTGAATTTAACTTCCAAAATGTATCCATGCATGAAATTTTACATCTGGCTTTCGCCATTGCTAAAGTAAGTAAAAATTGTAATTGGAAGAAACAATAAATTCAATACTACTACAACTACTCTACATTCAACGCAAAGTGGAAAAAGTATAAAATATTCAACAATTACATATTTTGTTCGTTCTCTATTAGAAATATTCCTCTACACTTTTGCACATTTGACGATTTTCACGTGTCCAATTGACGAGCAATTGGACGATATTCGCGTTAAATAAAGACACATTTAGGGCAATATTATTCACTCACTTTAAAAAGAGTTAAAACTTACATACATACATATATCCGGGTTAAAGTGAGTTTTAACTGAAACTTAAACCCAACTTCATAATACTCACTCGCTGAACCCGCATTTAAACCCAGTTGAATGAACCTGGTCGGCTTTGAATCCGAATACAACGAGGCAACGAGTTTAAATACTTTAACTCTGGTTAAAACTCAATTATTATTATTTCGTTTTGATGAAGTCACTTTTGACACGTTTTTGATGAAATGTTGATGTCTTCAGGAGACGAATTTTTAGAAGAGCCACTGCAGCCATTGTTAGGTCAATGATCGACAATATAAGAGACACCACCTCATCAAATTAATTACATGTCCGATTTGTTGGCGTTGATGTCGTCTCATCGAACGTATTTCTGGTGCGAGTGCTGCTTTTTTGACCACCCTTGAGACAAACAAATGGCTTTCCGAGTCCAGTGATACTTGTAGAAGCTGCAGAGATGAGGAAGATAGGGAATCGACCCAACATCTACTCTGCTACTGACCCGCACTCTAAGAACGACGCCTCCGTACTTCAGGCCATAGATTCTTGACGGTACTCGGGAATTTAAAGATAGAGTATCTTCGAAGATTCACCAAGAGCACAAACTGGTTTACGAGTTGTTAAAAAAAAGATTTTACTCCCAAACTAATAGGAGATTCACAATGGACCTTTGCGTCTCTGAGTGGAAATGATTGCTCGAACAATCACACACCCTTCCAAATCTAGTCTAACCTAACCCGACTATCTCCGAAAGATCAAATGAATCCGACGGCGGCTTAAGTGGTTACCCTGTTAGCGCGGCCAGTTGCTTGGGTTGATTCTTTTTGGAATCTCGAAATTTTAAAGAGGTTCTTGCGGATGTTACTCTCCCGATCCCGAAGTTCTATTCCTGTCCGTAACTCTTTTTGAATGACAGAGAAAAAATAGCCCCGACACAGGGCGAGACATTGAATGACATACTGATTGCCTCCCATCCCATCGAGCGCCTCTTAGTTGTCATTGAAGACATGTGAAGACATAAAAAAGGACAGCAGAAGATCCGTTTCCATTTGGGAATGGCACTCTTTTTATGTGCTTTATTTTCTAATATCGCTTACTTTACCGCCACCTTTTCTTTTTTTAAGTTCTCACTTTTATAATAATTCCAACTGACATAACGTAGGTTAAAGATCGGTTACAAAGCGGGCTAAACTGTCTTTAACCCGTGTTAAATGAATTTTTAACTCACCGGGTTTAATGAACGTTTTTGAGTGAATATTATGAACATGTGTTTATGTTCGGGTTGAAAAAATGCAAGCTAAAGATCGGGTTTAAAATTCATTTAAACCTGATTTACATCCGGAGTGAATAATATGGCTGATTTACAATTTTCCGCCGATTGGCAACTCGAATCAAATCAACACTTTCGCATGTCGGATTATATATAATATGATTCAATTTATAATCCAAACTAATAATATTTATAATGTAACTATTTTAGTAAATATTTATAGTGAATCCTTTAAAAGTACGAGCTCTAAATAAAATTAATGGCGCAAATTCATAGTCAGATAAAGCCAAAAAAAAAAAAAATTTTATTCACCTACATAACCTTAAATACACTTTTGCTATTTTCATTCATTCATTTATATAATATAATAATATATATATACCCATAATATTTTGGGTTTGTTCGTGATTTACTTTACAAAAACATACCAAAGTCGATACTAAATAATACACAGGCAAAAATGTGTTTATGAATAACGAAAAGTTATAGCCGGCTTTTTTATTTAGTGCCGGTTGTAACTACCTATATAGTCGGCTATAGGCACTATTCATGGGCTGACTGTACCTATCAAATCCAATTAATCTTATTATGATGTTTGATGATTTTGTAAAATCTTGCCTGGCAACGTTACGTGCAGAAAGATACGTAAATATTCATAGCATTCTGTCACCGATTTACGAAAGTTAAACAAGTCAACGCTAAACGCAAACTAGCTTTTACTCTTTTAAAGTTTCAAATACTTTTAGACTCACAAAATATTTCCATAGCTTTTCCCTGCCATAAATGGCAATATTGACAACAATTAGCATATTTCTAGGGGTAAGCCATATCTAAGCCAGACACTGTTAATAGTGCCAGATGAGAACATAAATAAATATATAAATATATAAATATAAAATCTTCTTACTTTTTCAGCAATAACAGTGAAATATGTTGAAAAGTGTTCCTCTAATATTACTGCTGCTCAAGTGGGCTTATTGTGCGACTGTGCCAGTTGAACCTTTTATTGTAAACGGTACAAATGCAGATATAAGCAAATATCCATACGTTGTAAGTACATATGTACATATTTTCAAATTATTATAAACTCTCCTAGATCATACAAAACTTCAACTTTATATATTAATAAAGGTTTCACTGCGTGGCTCTTCCGGTTCACATAGCTGCGGTGCTAGTATCATACGTGATAGGTGGATTCTAACCGCTGCTCATTGTTTACCAGGAAAGACACCAAGCTCCATCAGCATTCAATATGGTGTCACCCGAATCAATCCATCTGGTCCTAATATCGCTGCAGTTCAAAGAATTATCATGCACGAGAACTATGCACCCGCTAGGAATTTCGCCAACGACATAGCCCTACTTCAATTGACAAAGCGGCTACCGTTATCCAATACGGTTGCAATTATAAGACTTCCACCAAAGAATTATGAAGTTACGGCAGGAGTATATGCCACCTTGGTTGGATGGGGCTTGGACAAGGTTAGTGGAATAAAACTTTTATTACATTTTGTTTGAAAATAATGTCAATCATTTAAAACTAGACTGGTGGATCTATTCAAAGGATTCTGCAACAAGCTAGATTGAAAGTTTATTCAGATGCCCAGTGCAGACAAAGGCACAACGGAAAGACAACAAATAATAATATTTGCGCAGGTGTGGATCAAGGTGGAAAGGGGCAATGCAGTGGTGACTCTGGTGGTCCACTCAATTACAATGGACTACAAGTCGGAGTTGTTTCGTGGAGTGTCAAACCATGTGCTGTCAAGCCATACCCTGGTGTGTATACTAAAGTGTCCCCTTATATTGACTGGATAAACAGGAACATTCGTTAAATAAAATGCATGTTTGACAATTACAAAATAAATCTTGATTAATAACTGAAGTATCTGGTCCTTAATATTCTTGTCGATTCCACTTGCAATCGGTTTTCACACCCGCTGCCAAAAAAGGTGCACTTTATGACTTCCTCTCATATTTGTATAGATACTCGTACATACATATGTAGGTACATGGCAAACACACATTGCGGTTTATACGGATGGGTCGAAAACCGATAACGGCACGGGCTCTGGTATCTTCTCAAGAGAACCGGAGTTAAATACGTGTGTTAGGCTTCCAGATAACTGTAGTGTATTTCAGGCTGAGATCCTAGCTGTGACGAGAGCGGCGGAGCTGTTGGTGACGAAGCTAATAACGTTTAAGGTTGTCATCATCTACATCGAGAGTCAGGCCGCGCTCAGAGCACTAGAATCGTGTATCGTCAAATCGGCAATCGTAGAAGGATATAGCCCTGTGCTCAGATCACTAAGCAGACTCAATAGGGTCAAACTTTGCTAGGTGCCTGGACACTCTGGCGTAGAGGGAAATTAATTTGCAGATGAGCTAGCAAGGAAAGGGGGGCACTGCCTGTAACCGAGTCGGTTGTGAGCATGGCACCGGCATCATGCAGCATTAGTGCAAAACTTAATTACAAGATCATAAGTTTGGCGGACCACAGATGGTCAGGAATAGAGGGACACACGGTATCCAATGCTGTTTGGCCGGTTATAGATCGTAAAAGAACAAGGGTAATCCTTGGAATGAATAAGGCAAAGTTAAGAACTCTAATAGGAATTCTCTCCGGGCATTGTCTCTTGAGGAAACATGCTAAAAGAAGAATGGGTTTTTCAAACACGGACGAATGCAGATACTGCAATGACATAGGAACATCGGAGGATATTGAACATATCCTTTGCGATTTTCAGGCTATTGCCCGTTTTTGTAAGACATTTTTAGGGAGTTGCTTCTTTGATACACTGGAGGAGGCTGGCCAAGCAGGCCACAATAAAAATCTAAAATTTTGTAGGGAAATTAAATGTTTCGATGGAAGTGTTTCGGTTTAGGTGCCATCATGCGATGGTCCCAGGGGATCGCGATGGGCCCATTAGGTGCCTAGTGTTTTTATGATGGCTCAGCCTCATAACCCCTTTTCAACCTAACCTAACCTAACCTACGGCATTTAATAGCATTGGACAGTTTTAAAGCTATGATGACGTTTCATAAATCAATACCAAACTAATGCTACGCGTATAATAAACCTTACGTTTGGAGATGTAAGTTACAGGAAAGAATTCAACACATGCACTACCACTCGCGAGTAGTCTGGGAGTCCGGGAGCAGTTGAGTTTTTCTCAACCCAATCTGCTGGCAATTCTGCCCAATTGCACAATGATCCCCTGTCAATACCCCAACTAGGGTGCCGATATGTGCTCTTCTAGTTTAGCAGGCAGCAAGTTTTGCGCCGATTGAGCAGAGGCTAAGTCTGTGGTATCAAGGTTACGCCATCTTTCATTAGCGGGTTGGGGTCACACTCCCAAAATCCAAAATCCCGAAAAGCCAAAATCCCGAAAATTCAAAATCCCGAAAATCCAGAATCCCGAAAATCCAAAATCCCGAAAATCCCGAAAAGCCAAAATCCCGAAAAAAAAATCCCGAAATGAAATCCCGAAAAATTAAATAAAATGCAAAATTTGCGCAAATTTTTTTAAAAGATAGTAGACAAATGTTTGTCCATTCCCATTGGCATTAGTGTTGTAATATTTTACAATTCACAATGTGCATTCGTGTTGATCTCGTCCAGTGTGTTAGCTGATAGATTATGTTTTACACATTGGCGTATACTGATCGCTCTTTTAGATGAATACCAAATCCGTGTGAAAACATGTACTTACATCGAAAATAATTTCTGGTGAAAACCAAAGAATAAGGACGTTCCGTTATTTAGGAAAACAAAATATAAAAAAATTTACGCGAAACGTAACGAGCGTTCTGAAATAAGTTTTTAATGGAAATCGCGTTCGATATGAACTTGTATTAGGTACTGCTTTGTCATAGATCGTTTCTTAAATGTTTTTTGTCAATAAGACTTGAACTGTTTTATTATGTTTTATTTATTTGAAGTTTGTTATTTAATTTAATATGTTAAATAAGTTGTCTTCTAATTTTTTTTCCTACAAACAAATCTTTATTTTCACTTTCGGGATTTTGGGTTTTCGGGATTTTGGATTTTTGGGATTTCGGACTTTCGGGATTTTGGGCTTTCGGGATTTTGGTTTTCAATCTAACCTAACCTAACCTAACCTATGTAGGTACAATTGCAGTTTTTCGAAGCCCTGCTTAATCTTTTTGAGCTACATAAGATAGAGCAGTTAAAGGACGTAATTTCGCTCTATGGCGAAAATGTTTCCAATAGACGAATCGCTTTTGTGGTAAACCTGGGCCTGCTTCTCGCAACCATTTGTGTGTGCTCCTCAACCCATTTTACTTGGGTTGAGGATGACATTCCAAGCTCGAGTCGGAATTTCCCTAAGGGTAACTATATAGATTGTACAGGTATAAAACCCCATCAACAATTTCAAAAGTTTTTTGATGATGAGCTATTGCAACTTTTATGTGATGAGTCTAATAGATACTCAGTCCACTGCAATAATGAAAACCCTAAAATTACTGTCAGTGAGATGAAGGTTTTTTTGGGAATTCTGATTATCAGTAGATACACTTATTCGCCAAATAAAGAAGCATATTGGAGTATTGAAAAAGATATCCAAAATCTTCTTATTATCAATGCGATGAGATGAGACCGTTTTCGAGTGATTTTCAGAAGTTTGCATTTTATCGATCCTGCAAAAGAAGACTTAACTGATAAAATTTTGAAGCTACGACCAATTACTGATGCCTTGAAGATGTGTTTTGCTAAAAATGTCCACCCAGAGCAAAATTTATCATACGACGAGTCCATGATTGCGTACTATGGTAGACGTGGGTGCAAACAGTCCATTAGAGGAAAGCCTTTGAGATTTGGCTATAAAATGTGGTGTCTCAACACACCTTCTGGCTATCTTTTGAATTTTGAAATGTATCAGGGAAAAAAATCCTAGGACAAATGACGCGTTCGCTGCCAAATATGGATAAAATGCAGCACCGTTGTTTTCTATGATCAAGGAATTTGATGAAACTTGGAAGCCGCTACCATTCAATTTCTTTTTTGATAATCTGTTCACTTCCGTACCCGTTTTGCTTGGTTTGAAAGAACGTGGATACGAAGGGACTGGTACAATTCGTCAAAATGTTATACCAAAGTCATGCCAGTTACCGCTAAAAGACAAATTGAGGAAAAGGAACGTGGTTTTATGATTAGCGCTCGGATTTCAGAATCGGATATCAGACTCACTAAATGGGTGGACAATGCTGAGGTATCCCATTGAGGATTACCCATCGGAAAAGTTGGAAGATATTCCAGAGTGGAACGGGCTCGAATTCAAGTACAAAGACCACATGCGGTGATGATGTACAACAAGAATATGGGTGGAACAGATCGAATGGACCAAAATGTTGCTAGAGGTAAGAAATTGTGGTTTTCCATTTTTACTTGGATGGTTGATGTCTTCATTCAAAACGCATGGCTTTTACATCGTAAAGGTGGCCATGGAACATCCCAGCTACAATTTCGAAGGAGTATTGCCAATTACTTTTGTCGGACTTATGGTGAAGTTCGTGCTCCTTGGGGCGATAGACGCCCCGAATCAACAACCGAGTTAAATTCGAGGTACGATTTAGTTGGTCACTTCATTGTGAGGAATCCAACAAGAAGACGATGTGCTGGAGATTGCTGCACGCATTCTGTTAATACAAAATCTCTTAAATGTGATGTGGGATTGTGTGTAGATTGTTTTCAAAATGTTCATTTCAAATTAGTTTAGATTCCCCACTCTTTTTCTCGAATCTGGTACAAAACTGGCTTTTTAAATATAGTTTATATTCATGTGTTCTTACCATATTTAAAAATTAACAAAGAAGAAAACAAATGAAAACATATATAAATATAAAAACATATTGGTCGAATATATGTCACGGCCACGGGCCAAATGGTAAGTTGCTGAAAAAAATAGATTTTTTTTTTGTATGCATTAGCCTTCTATCCCCTTAATGCTTCCCAAAATAAATATTGTCCACTTAGCTTTCGTAGTTCGCTTTGGCGTTTAATGGGTTAAAAAAGTGCACGGGCAATGCCGGACGGGAACAGCTATCTATAACTATACATATTATGTAAAACAGTTTATGCTCTTCGGCACTAATCCAATACAATTTGTTTTGCCAACAATGGCAGGGGGCCGAAGCAAGGCGAGCACGGGTCAGCTAGTAGTAAATAATTTGAAAATTGGGGGAAAATCCTCTCTTCTTCTTTTTTAACCACTAAATATTTTCACGAAAAACTAATTTTCTTTTATTTTAATAACAAATAGTGATTAATTCACATGATTCACAAATTGTCAGATGGCTGTTTGATAGATGTCCCTCGCTTACTACATGGAAAAGATGTAGTACGGATCTCGTTAGAGGAGACATTTTCTGAGACTTTCATTAAATTTTTTGACACCTCATTTGGCTCTATATTCTCTTGATTTTTGACAGTAATTGTACGTAAAATTACAAGTCACCAAGCAGACCTATTTAATACAAGTCAATAGTTAATGAGCCATCGGATTCTAATTCTGTTTGTTTACAGAGAATCTTTTTAACAATAATTATTTAATGAAAACATTTTAACAGTTTTAAATTGAATGTTTTCTCTTTTTGAATTTTACTTAATAAGGGGGACAAACAGCATTTTGGTATGAAAAATGGGGACTGTCACCCCTAAAGGGGGACGTCTGGTAAACCTAATTGGAGCTGTCCCTCAAGTTCCTCCTTACATTTCAACGGTTTTGGTATTCAATAGGTGCTTATTGCTCTGGCACTATTCTGTATGCGGCACTATTAATTTTAACAGGAATTTTCCAACGCACAACAATCAAAAATCACCTATATTATTTACTACCTGTTGCCCGCCCAGCGTTGCCCGCGCCCTAAAAAAAAGTCGAGTTACTTATATTTACATATGTAGTATGATAGAAAGGAGGTAGTAGTTTATACCGCAGATTTTCAAAGACTGCTCTTGTGCCTTAATGATGGTGATGGCAACAGCAAGACAAACAGGAAATTGAAAACATTTAAAATCAAATGGCAAAGCTGGAATCATTGGAATTCGGGAAACAAAACGTCTTCGACTTTGAATTTGTTGTTCATTAGCTTTTTCACAGTTAATAATGTTTTTTTCGTTATAACTTTACTCATATGGACTTTTTTTAAATTGTTTATATTATTGTTATTATTGATGAACAAAGTTCAGTTGATAAGCTTTCGATCAGTGTAAGAAACATTGAAATCGGCGGAGGAATAAACTCTCAGGAGGAATCACAATTGTGTGCTTACGTTACTGCCGAATCCAGTGATTTCAAAAATTCGGTAGCATAATTATTCCCCACGGTGCGTCATCTTGATTTTTAACAGTGTCTTGTATTATAACTAATTAGCCTGCTATGTCACTTTGAGTAGCCGCGTTAAGCTCATGCACAAATGAGAAAAACTGAACACATGTGGGTTATTTGGATGTTTATTTCAAACTAAAGACTTAAAAAATATTCTTAACTCTAGCACGTCGCGATTCCATTATCTGATCTATACCCTCCATGAAGATATTGATAGAGAAAGGGATTTGCGTGGGCGCTATGACACTGTGCACCAGAAGCTTGTTTACTATCTACCAAGTACTCAAGTGTACAGTGGAATATGCCAATGTGCAAATCTAGTAATAAAATACTTCTGAAGGAAGTGTTGAAATGCATATTGAAGTATGCTGATTCTAAGAAGAATAAAAATAAAATAGAATAATGAAACTTAATATATGATATGTACTTCTGAAGGAAGTATTTAAGAGCATAATAAAGTATGCTGATTATTAAAAGAACAAAAAAAAGGTGAACTTAAATATATAAACTAATCCGCTAACTATCCCCCCTCTTAAACAGGAACGTCTCGGATCTGATGCAGGTTGGATTCCACTCTTTGTAAAATCTGCTTTACTTCTCGGTTCATGTTGAATGTTTCTGGATTAAAGGCTGATGTGCTTATGTTGTGTACGACTGGGTGTTGTTGGCAGCATTTGAGGTATGCCAAAACGGCGATAATTACTGTGGAAATGATGGCTACGGTAACGTACCAATATGTTCGCTGGGTTTCTATGGCGGAATCAAATTGTTCTATTTTTTTGTAGGTTTCTTATATGTGCCTGTTGGAGAAATGGAAGTGTTAAAAGTTCAGAATGTCCTGATATATTTAATTTAAAAATATTTGGCGTTTCGGGCTGCATCAGTGGTTCTCTTCCCGATACGGTGTATCTAGTAGAGTTTATGAAAATATCGTCATTGTGTTTCACCAAAAATGTTCCGCTGACTTTTATATTACGGCCATCTTCGTTTATAGTAACTTGTTGATCATTTATTAGTATGGTGTTATCATCGATTTGTTCAATTGGTTGAATATGATGAGCTGTAGTTGTCCGACATGTGGCTGTGTTGTTGTTTATAATGTGGCTGAGGCATTCGTCAAAATTATCTTCTTGGCAGTATATGGTTTCCGACGATTCTTTGCAGTTTTTTAGTGGGCTGCTTCTAGACTTGCATGATGATACGTAATTATTTCTTAAATCTAATATAACATTATTGTGAGCTACTGGATAAATTTTTATTAATGGGCATATTTGTTTCACATTTGGTACTTTTATTAAATATTTTAAAATGTTTCTATCTGAGTACACCTTTACATTTGAGGCTAACATAAGATCGTGTATATTCATAGATGTCTCTTCTAGTTTCATTACATTTGCTATCTCCTTATCTGTCAAAATAATTGGATTTACAATATTTAAACGTGCAAAAGTAACTGAATAAACGTCGTTATCTAACAGAGTTATTGCTCTTTGATTTCGAATTGATATTAGCTGAAACAAATCCGGAGTACTAGAGTCTTCCGTCTTTAAGTAAAAATTTCGACTCATTGTGTTAATTTGTGTGGTTAATTCATTAATTTTGTTTGTAAGTTCTGTATTAATCTCAATCTGTTGATTTTCGGCCTCAACAAGTCTTGATTGTCTTTCGCTTAGAATTATAAAATCATCATGGTCTGGCGTTCCGGCGATAAATTTTAATGTGGACCCAATAAAATCGATTGACCGCTGTGCTCTTTTATGAAGGCGTAATGCAGACAGAAGTTTATTTATTTCATTACAGTCGGCATCAAGTGATGCTACCGTATCCTCATTGCTAAACAGGCGTTTAAAATTATTAATGTCTAATGCTAGGTTTTCAAATTCCGTTAAATTAACTGTGTGAACTAAATATATATAAGTGTCGAAAATCGCCACTTCACCTTTGCGGAATGGTATATACTGGGCAGAAGAATAGTCCATAATCTTGGCAGTAGCCGCTGCTAAAAAAAATAATCTGCAAATAAAATTTATCGAATGTTATCTTTATGAATTTGTTTTCCGTCTACAAGGACGGTGGTGCCTAAGTCTTCTTGAACAATTTTTTTCTTATATCTACTTGACATTTTGTTACCTCTACGTTTATCTATTTTTACAAATATTTCTTGTCCAGGTATAAAATTACGAGAGTTTCGCCTTCTGTTATGAGTCTCGTTTTGCCTTTCTTGTGCTTCTTGGAGCAAATCTTGTACTTTCTTTTTTTCTACATCACACAATGAAAAGAGAAGGTCAAAGGGCCTGCGTTTCGTAACTGAATGTATAGTGTTATTATATTGGTACACTGCACACTGCAGAATTTCTTTCACATTACTTAGGTTATACTGTAATTTAACAGTTCTAGCAATTTCACTAATGGTTGAATGAAATCGTTCGATCTGACCATTGCTTTGGCTATGCATAGCCGGTACAGTGAAATGTGTTAATTTGAAATTATCTATAATCAGAGAACGTATTGTTTGGGAGCAAAAGGTTGGCTCATTATCGGTGACTAATAATCTAGAGTTTCTGTAATACCCAAGTACTTTAAGTATTGGTAATTTCATGTCCACCAAAGAACGTGAGGCTATTGACTCGATAATAGCAAACTTTGTAAATTTGTCTATACATGTTAGAAAATAATTATTGTCCGTATTATAGATATCCATATGAAGTATTTCACCTGGCCGGGTTGGAATTGGTGTTGGCTCCATTATTTGCTTTTGTGGGTGTCTTACATATTTTGATTCTGAGCAAATTTTGCAATTTTTTGCAAAGGTGTTACTCTTATTTTGCATTTTCGGGAAAAAGTAACTATCTAGTATCTGGAGAATATTTTCTCTTGCACAACGGTGAGCTCTGTTATGTTCTATGGCGATCACTTCAATTTGGTCGTTTTCATTAACAAGGTCTATGACTATCTTATTAGTGTGCTTAAAACGAACTGCTGGGAACAACTCGACAAGTTCGTTTTGGATTTTGCCCAATACATCGAGTTGACAATAGACTCCGTTAACGATATCAGGATTTATTACTTCCTGTAGAATGGGGAATAAGGATTGAAAATCTTTGAAGCGAATATCGTGACGGGTATATCCAAGAAATGGGGTTGTAGTAATTTTGTCAGTAGTTTGTGCTTGTGACAATAAAATCTGATTTTTGAAACTATTAATAGGTTGAGGAACCGAGCGAATATACTGAGTATAAGAAACTTCACTATTAACACAATATTGACTTGAATTTAAATTGGAGTTAGAGTCATCTGTCAAATGTTGAATATACTGCCGTGACAGTGCGTCTGCCACCTTGTTTTCGCTCCCAGGTTTCTATGAAACTCCTCCAACGTTTAAGCTTTGTGTTCGGATTTCGGTCGGAAATAGAGAAAGTCAAGGGCTGATGGTCCGTAAATATATGAAGGTTGTTTACACCATAAAGATAATTTCTTAGTGTTTGGAGTGCCCAAACAATTGAGAGCATTTCTCGCTCGTTCGTAGCATAGTTTTGCTCAGTTTTTGACAAAGTGCGAGAAATGAACGTTATTGGTTTTCCTTTTTGCGACAAGACTGCCCCTATTGCCACAGACGAAGCGTCGGTGGTTAGTTCGAATGGTATCTTAAAGTCAGGGAAGAGAAGAGTAACATCTTCAGAGACCAATATTTCCTTTAATTTTTTGAAGGCCTCCTTGGCTTCTAAAGAAAGCGTAATTTTTGTATTTTTCGATTGATTGGTATTTACGTGGCCATTATCTCCTCGTAAAATTTGAGTAAGTGGTTTTGCAATGCGAGCGTAGTCCCGGATAAATCGTCTGTAATAACCTGATAGACCTAAGAATGATCGCAGAGATCGTAGAGTGGTAGGAAGTTTATACTGAAGTATAGCGCGAACTTTGTCATTAGCTGTCTTAAGACCTCCTTGACAAACAATAAAACCAAGGAACTCTACACTTGTTTTAAAAAATTGTGTCTTTTCGAAGTTAATTTTCATATTAGCATGAAGAAGTTTCCTTATAACGGACCCTATATCCTTTACATGTGTTTCGGCGTCGGGGGAAAAGATAATAACGTCGTCAATATAAACATGGCACCGTAAGCCTATATCTTCTCGCAAAATATCGTCTATGGCTCTCTGAAAAATGCTAGGAGCGTTTTTGAGACCAAATGGTAGACGACAAAATTCGTATTTGCCATTGTTAATTGAAAAAGCTGTCTTTTCGCGGTCTTTTTCGGAAAGTAATATTTGATGAAATCCAGATTTAAGATCGATAGTACTAAAATATTTTGACTTTCCTAAATTTGAAAGAATAACGGAGGTGTCCGGAATTGGATAACGATCCGAGATAGTTTTTTGGTTAAGCTTGCGGAAATCAATTACCAATCGTAATTTCTGATTTCCAAATTCGTCAGTGCCCTTCTTATTAACCACCCAAATTGGGTTGTTGTACGGTGAACGACTCTTACGGATTATTCCATCCTTAAGCAGCGACTGAACTTCGTTGTTCACGAACTCCGTAGCGGACATATGATAAGGATAGCTCCTTGAAAAAATTGGTTCCGCAGTTGTTGTCCTAATTGTAGCTGCAACATTTGTGTTATATGTCAGAGCTTTGTTTGGGTCTGCAAAGACTTCCACATTTTGACTTATCAATGCCTTAAATTCAGAATGCACTGATTCGGGAATACCTTTGATATTTGCTAGTAAATTGTTGACTTGAGAACAAGCCATAAATAGAAGTGGCTCTGTGCCATTATTGTATATTATTTTATTGGACCCGGTGTCCAAAGTTGCGCTAACTTGCTTAAGCAAATCGTATCCTAATATCGCATCAAAACTTTCGAGATTTGGTAAGATAAAGAATTCAGATATGGCACCAAAAACTTCCATAAAACATTTTTTCGTTATACGGGTCGAACCGTTAATCGATAAGATGTTAAATGGCTTATTAACGTGTTGAACTCCTTTAAGAAAAGGAAGGTCTTTTATGTAATTCTTTGCAGCTCCGGTGTCGATCAACATTTTGATTGTTTGTCCGCATTTTACTTTCTTTGTTATGTATGGTAGCCGAGAATTTATATTTATATAATAGACTTGATCATTATAGATCTCTTCTGCAGTTTCACTACAATTGTCAGTTTCGATATTTGTAGTATATTTGTGATTATTGGTTTTAATACTATTTTCGAGAACATAGTTGATACGCTGGTTTTTATGAATACCTGCACTTCGATCAGATTCTCTGTCCCTTTTCTGAACATTTGGGCGAGAATTGAAATAATTTTGGCTTTGACTATCATTCCGACCGAATCTACCAGAACTTTGCTGTGGAGAGTTCGGATGAAATGAGTCTTGCCTTGGGTTTTGCCTAAAGCGTGAAGAAGTTGGATCTATATCCATTGGTTCGGGCTTTTGTTGAGGCTGAGGACGATTGTTGCTTTGTATAGCTCTGTATTGGGGGTGATTAAGGCGTTGTGGAGGATATTTATTATTATTTCTCTCAGCAAATGCATTTGCAAATGCATAACGTTGCTGATTCATATCCAGTTCTTGTGCTAATGCCAAGGCAGTTGGAAGATCAGCTGGGCGACTTGAAAATAAAATATTTCCTATGGGGCGATTGAGGCCGGATATAAATATACGAAGTGCATCACTTCTGTATTTTTCATTTAAAGAGCTTAAAACTTCCCTATCGTCGCAAAATTGCATGATTGCTTTATTTGTTATAAGAGTTAATTGCTTCGAGACTGAGTCATAATATTCGGTAATCGAAGATCGTCCTTGACGTAATGTTGAGAGTTATTGTTCCAATAAGTAGAGCAGTCTCTTATCGGCATAGGTATGATCGAGCCGTGCTATTATAGCGTCGAAATTCATGGGTGTGTTAAAAGAAGAAAGCACAGTATCGGCATTTCCTATAATTTTATTTCTTATTATTGCTACAGCTTGGTAGTAGCGATTCGAGCCGGTATATTTTTCGTATGGCTTCATTGCTGCCTTGGAGGATTGCCTCCAAGAAGGATATTTTTCTGTGGAACCGCCGAACTCGGGAACGGTTTTCACCACATCTAAACTTATGTCGCATTTGACATTTTCATCGATTTCAATATCTTTATATTCTTCTATCATGGTAGTTGGTTGTATAGAACCTATACGATTTGCTAATTCACCTATTGTGGAATCTAGTTCCTGTCTCATTTGGGAGGCTATTGCCGTAGCGACTCTAGTCACGAGATCAGTAATTGCTTCTGCACTTAGGGACATTTTGAGGAAAGAAATAAGAAACGAACCGAGAGAAAAAAAAAACTGGGAATATTTCAACGCGCACAAATTAACACTTTGTTTATTTACACAAATATTTAGTTGATATTTAGTTGAGATGAAATATAAATAATCGTTTACCTAGTTAAATTTTACTCACAGTGAAATTATTAATTGCATCTTATTTAATAATACGTATGATAATATTTCCTCTGCGCCGTCGGTTTGGTTAAGTATCCGTATGATGATTCCTCTGCTATGATGTCCGAGTTTGAATTATCCAGGTGTTTTCTTGTTTTCTTTTGTTTCCTTCACTTCAACGGGAGAAAGAAAAAGGTTTTTTTTTTTTGTGTGGGAAATGTTCTATTATCTTCTATGAAGATGTTGGGAACAACTATAATTGAATCAACTAATTATATACCACGTTGGGCGCCAATGAGAAAAACTGAACACATGTTATTTGGATGTTTATTTCAAACTAAAGACTTAAAAAATATTCTTAACTCTAGCACGTCGCGATTCCATTATCTGATCTATACCCTCCATGAAGATATTGATAGAGAAAGGGATTTGCGTGGGCGCTATGACACTGTGCACCAGAAGCTTGTTTACTATCTACCAAGTACTCAAGTGTACAGTGGAATATGCCAATGTGCAAATCTAGTAATAAAATACTTCTGAAGGAAGTGTTGAAATGCATATTGAAGTATGCTGATTCTAAGAAGAATAAAAATAAAATAGAATAATGAAACTTAATATATGATATGTACTTCTGAAGGAAGTATTTAAGAGCATAATAAAGTATGCTGATTATTAAAAGAACAAAAAAAAGGTGAACTTAAATATATAAACTAATCCGCTAACTCACATCTTTGTTTTTTGCTGCCAATATTGCTCGTTCGCTTAACCAAATATGATTTTTGGTAGTGGTTATGAAGCCAGATAAATCTTTTTCTTTTATACAAAACGCAAAATATTTACCACAACGGTATCGCACACAAAAATGTCAGTTTTTTTTCAATGTTTTTGAATGTTTTTGCCACCTTTGTACCCTAATTATCTACATTTAAAAAAAAAATCCCAACTAAATTGGTTGAAAATTACGGGCGGTAGCCCGAAGCATTTTGCCACTTAGTTTTATATTATTTTATGTTATGTATAGCTGTTGACCGCCCGGCATTGTCCGTTCACTTTTTTAAAATTTGAATTTGCTTTTACAATCATGTTTTTTATTGTAGTAGGCCGGGCACAAAAAATCCATAGAATGCTGCATATTTCAGTTAATACGCAGAAATTCAAATGTGCCACATAATACACACACTATGATGTTACCCACTGCTGCATGGCTGTTGGCTTCGGTCTCCACTGATGGAAAATTGTTGCCAATGATTTCATGATTTTTTTTGAGAATAGCTCAGCTCCAGGATAACGCAGAAGGATGATTTATACCTCAAATGAATTTTAAAGGAATTTACTACAACCAATTTTTTTTTGTTTTAAATCCAATAAGCCATTGTTGAGTTAGGGCTTTGTAGTGCCAGAAAATTTGATTTTATGCCACTTCGATCTCAAATTCTCAGCTCCCATAAGTAATGGAGTAGTCTGCGTACACTCATTAATTCTGTCAGGAAACGAAGATCATAACAGTGAAAACCGCATCCAAATCCGTTTAGTGGTTCTCGAGATAATCTTGTACATACAGAAAGACATATTTTGGGGACTTCCAGGTATAGATTATATTTTATTTCCTTTTTTGATAGTACATTTAGCTCGCTAACTGGATACCCAAATGAAGAGTTACCAGATGCTCTCAATGAGGAAAGTGTTAATTCAGCATCTAGATCAAGCTACGCATGCGTATGTATTTGTCATTCTATATTTTTTCTAGTTTTCTTTCGATTTCAGCAACATTCTAAACGGAACCGTGTCGACAAGATGCAAGCAAGCGCATCAACGATTGCGGAAAGCTTCGCGGAGTAAGTGAATCTACGCAAGCAGACACAAGAAGCTCAGCAGGCACAAGTTGCGCAGCCAGAACTGAAGAATTTTGTAATGCTTTGCAAATTTAGATAGCATGCTGCAGAAACTTCCTGAAATCGAAATTGAAGAGTTGGGGTTTTTGTTCACTAAAATGACCTTCGAAGCAATCAATAGTATTCGAGTTTACAAATTTGTTTAATTTATTCCTTACAGTTTTTGCCGTGGTCGGTTGTCTTCCTGGAAGTAGTTGAAATTCTGTTTGCAGAGGATCTTTGGGTAATTGTTTCCGCCATTCACCTTCAATAAAGTGTCCCATGTCATCATAATAGTCAGCGTATTTCGGTGGACAATATGACGATTTGTTCATCTGAAGACAGTAGTTGTGCAAGTTACAACAATATGCTACTTAAATTTTTCGAGCACGGTCTGATTTACAAAACATAGTTCGAGCAAGACACAACCATTTAGAAGTCATGATCCCAAACGCATTTTCTACACAACTTCTTGCCCTACTTATCCTGTAATTTGTTATTCTCTCCTCTTCGGATAGTTTTTTGGGTGCTCGCGGCCCGTAAGGCTTCATAATTGTTTTATCAATGAATCATCCGCTACAAAGAAAATGGCAACGTGTCTTCTCCCACAAATGCATCTTTAGGAAAATCAATATTGTCTTGAAGAACGTCTTTGCTGAATTTTGTTGTGACAAAACCATTTGCGTCACCTTCATTGTCATATGCAACGACATCGAAATACAAAAAGGAATAATTTGCATCAGCAACTGCCATCAAGACAAGTTGTGAAAACCCTGATGAAATATTGATTTAATGAAATATTTAACAGCATAAAATTACTGCACACCTTGTAGTTGTAAAAAAGACTTCCAGCATTCTGAGGGGATTTAATAGGTACATGCTCCCAAACAATTGGGCAAAGTCCATCTCTCACACACGGTGAGACTTCAGCCCTTAAAACCTTAGCTACAGCCGTGCATACTTCATCCAATATGCTTCCGAAATGCTACTTACTTATTTGGTATACAGATGCCACATGCCTTTGGATAGTTCCGCTCGCCAAATACCTATCAATATGTTATAGATAGGTAATAAATTTTCTTATCAATGTGTATCTTTAACCCTTAATTGATCTCCTGAGTCCATGGGTATCAGATCACAATTCCATTAAAAATAAATGCTGTTTTCACTGAACTTTTTTAAAAATATATATGAGTCCATGGGACGTAGTTATACGCAATTTGTTTCATGGGTTAAATTAAGGGTTAAATATTTTCAGTCTGTATGTACATAGATACATACATACTCGTACTCCATAACAACAGCGAATTGTTCTAATGCATTTATTCCATTAGCATGAGTGTTTCTCTTTGGTATCAATTCAGGTTCTACCAACCGAAAAATCCGTTCGAATAGTATAATAGTATAATAGTATATATGAACACGCACTTTTTCTTTGCTTCACCATAATTTTAATAAATGCTGCTGCTGCACAAATAGCCAAATCTTCTGTGTTTTTTTGAAACATATTTTATTTATTTTTTTATTAAAACTTCTGTTTGTTTATTCAAGTACGAATATACGAAATGTTGGGAAAGTCAAAGAAAAAATAAAATTATCAGTAGTGGAATTCCCAAAATTTTAACGATCATTATTCGTTATCGTTAATTAAATACGTTTCTCGCTTGCGATAGCGAAAGTCATATTCCCAAAATCAAACATAACGATTATATTCGCTAAGTTGTCGCTACAAAATATTAACGATTAACAACATAAATATCTCGGCAAACCCTTGAAAATTATAAATTCGAATGTGTCAGATCCTGTGTGTGAGAGCGAAAAAAATATTTTGGGCCATATATAAGGTGACCATACGTCCCGCTTTGGGCGGGACAGTCCTGCTTTCGAGCTATGTGTCCCACTGTCCCCAAAGAAATGCAAACGTCCCGCTTTGAAAAAAATACAATCTGTTGCATTGCATTCAGTCACTAAGCCAGGAACATCTTTTTTCGATTCTTTACAAATCAAACCAGAAACTCCAGACGTCCTCCTATCACACATTGCTAGATAAAAGTGTACCTTCCGCTGAAAAGTTCGCTCAGCCACACCCACAGCTACCCATACACCATTTAAATCCTTCGAAACTCGAAATAGACGCCGATGCAATTTATCAACTCAAAAACAGTTTTAGCCCAAAATAAAATGCATGCTTTCTTCACCACGCCGTAATATAATGGCGAAACTACAATAAACTGGTGCTGTCAATGGGGAAAACGTTAAAACTATAGCGGCTGATTTTTATAAGGATTAAAGATTACTTGATCCAAGTGTTGTCAGTTCAACACAGAAGTAGACCTTTTTGAATATGAAGCCTTATAAAGATCACCTCTACGGAGGAGGTTCAAAAAGTGAAGAACTTACTTATTGAGGAGGGTTTTTCAGTCAATTAGGTACTAATTATAACTGGTGATGGTGATTCATTTAGAGTTCCTTTTTCAGTAGGGATCTTATGACAGATCACGCATGAGTCGTGTCAACTGTCATGGTATTTTTGTTCAGTATTCTTTTTCCCCCACTTACACTCGAACAAATCTACCTCTTTTGCTTAAATAAATTTAAAATAACTACAATTATTACAATGCTCTTTAGTAATTTACCTAAATGGTTCTCATTACTTTTTTTATGGATCTTAAACTAACTTACGTCTCTAGTATATTTCTTTTATGTATTTAATTTGTATATTTTTTTTTATATTTTTAACAGTTTTCTTAGTTTTATTTCGTGTTAAGGGTTTTTTTCTTTCTTAAATTTACTCCAATAAAAATAATAAATAATTACGAAGTGCCTGAGAGCGTTCAATCGATCAACCAATTATTGGCACCCCATGTGGGGGCCTACTCGGATCCAAGCAAAAAGTTTGCAGCAGCCCAGTAGAGCCACAAATATTTCTTTCGATTATTCCTTTTATTTTCTATATCTTTTTCTGGTATGCTTATGCAGTACATATCTCAGATTACCATTTTTATCCGCCGAATGTACGGGCACAATTCGGTTAATTTTACGCTTCGGACCGGTGAATTGGCCGGCTAGATTATGTGATATCAGACCTCGAGTATCATTTTACTTATCATTTACTCGATCATTCGATCACGAGTCCCAATCACTCACTTGTTAACGGATGCGGTAATTCGGTCCCTGATATTTTAAAGCAGATTTGCTCATCTGAAAAATATGGAAAACCAGCCCAACAACTGCTTAAGATTATTTCTATATTCATTAGATAAAAAACTAAATAGAGAAAAATTACAAAAAAAGTATGTCTTTTCGTTATTTAAATGTACAGGCGTCCCGCTCTGAGGGGAAAAAATTATGGTCACGTTAGCCATATATCGTTTGATTTTGTACTTAAATGGCAGAAAAAAAAGTAAGGACTGACCGCGCCACAATCGAGCTATACCTACAAATGCTCGATTTTTCTTGTAACAACAGGGGCGTTGCCGAAGGAAAGTTCGCGGGCCTTCATGGAAAAAAATTTTTCAATAAAAAGTGGGAGGAGTTGGCGGAGCTCCTTAATAATATCCGAGGTGCAGAAAAAACTGCTGTCCAATGTTAAGTGGCACTGAATACGTAGAAGGAAGTAATAGCTGTGCAAACAGCCTACCAGAGGAAGATGTAAGTTGACAAGTGTTTTCTTAAAATTCAAATTTGTTTTATTTGATCTTAATTATGTTTGTAGAATCTGCAAATCGCTCTAGAATCTGGAGATATATCGGTGTTGTTAACGAGTCCGATAGTTCCAAAAACTTTCGATACTAAAATTGAAAGGGTGGAGCCAGAAACACCACAGAGTCTGCCCGGGAGCATTTTTCGCTTATTGCGAAGCAGCAAGCGCTGACCCCTTACTAAATGTGTACTACTAATTTCTGTTCCGCCAGATGCAAGCCGAAGCAGCGAAACAGCAAGCTGAAGCGTCGATCATAATAGCGCAGGCTATTGACCGCACAGCAACTGCGATGGAGAAAATTTCAGCCGTTGTGTCGTTACGACAATGAAATTTGATGAAATGGAGCAATATTAATATGTGTTATATTAATGTTAATATTAATCATGTCGATTATGGAATCCGCCGGATTGATTGCGGACGGATCTCATCCCATCCGCACCTATTCACTTTCTCTGTAAAATCCCATTATAGAATCCGCCGGATGAACTACTTTATTGGTCCGCAAAAACACTTTATTATCGACCTAGAATTTACCGTAATGTCAAATGAATTTTTTTTCTCAAGAAATAGTAATTCAAAACATGCGAAATATTTTGAAAATAATGGATACTATACTATTTTATATTAATCTGGAAGAGGAAATCGATAGCATGCGTACAAGAAGGGACATAAGGATACTATCACTAAGCAAGCACTATCATACTAAGCACAAAAAAAAATAAAAATCGCTAGCGAAGTATTCATAAATTATGTTCAGGTTAGCTAAAAATTTCAAGATAAATAAATCTGCTTTCGTATACGTTCTGAACGAATTGAAAAGTAAGATGCCTTCACTAGCAATAAGTTCGTCGCTTACGCCGGAATTTAAATTAGCTGCATGCTTAGAAGCTAAGAAGCTGAAGGTTGTTTCCAGAATGGCATTGGGCAGGATTATAATGTTGGAATGGCGCAATCAACCGTGTCCGTAGCACTGTCTGAAGTCCTGGATATTTTAGAAGAATGTTTATGTTCTAAATGGATAAGTCTGGTGATGTTTGGAGAAGAGAAAAGTGAAGCGAAGATGCATTTTTATGAGAAATGCAGAATTCCAGGTATCGTAATGTGCATTGGTGGTACGCATATGTATACACATTTGTTTTATAAAAGAAAAGGATATTTTAGTCTGAACACTATGATAGTAAGTATTCAATTTTAAATGCTATTTTTTTTGTTCATTTCATTATTTCCCCCATTATTATATACAGTGTATCAATCTCATATTCGTACACCAGCTATTAAGAAAAACATTGAATTCCTGATCAAAAACGACTTGAGATATTAAGTTAAATATAGTATAGCATTTTTACTGGATATTGAACAATTGCATTCCATTTAGTTTTGACATTAGTTAACATTCCCTTTGGTTTTGAAATAGATAAAAGTAAAAAAATAGACAAAAAGGAGCTCAATTTCGTATTCGTACACCGCTCGTTTATTCACAAAAAAATAAAAATTACTAATCTGTTACTTGTCAAAGTTGTTTTTGCATTGAATTATTATTTTTCAAACTGAGATAATGAAAAAAAAGTTACTTTGTGAGGTTATTCGAAATTTCTTGGAAAAATGGGTAGAATGTAAGGTGAGATAACAAATGAACTGCGGGAACAGATAATCAGATAAAACGGAGCAGGAAAATCTTATAGTGTGATATCAAGTTTGGTAGGTCGGCCAAGATCAACCATCCAAACAATCATTATTCGGTTGAAACATGAAAACCACATCGAAAATAAACCAAAAAATACATCTAAAAATGTATTAAGTGCATATTACATGAGAATATTTATACGGTAAATTCGAAAAAAACCTACATATAGTGCATCAAAACTGGCAGAAAACTTTGTCGAACTTTTAATAAAGGTTTCTGAACAGAAATGCCAAGAAATTGCATCCGAAAACAAGGGTACAATTGAAGAGTTATGCGTAAGAAACCTGTCAATAGTTTAATGAACAGAAGCAAGAGATTAGAATTCACTTAACAGCACCAATTTAAAGATTTTGACTTTTGAAACACAGTAGTATTTACAGACGAGTCTAAATTTAATGATTATGGGTCGGATGGCGAACAAATGGTTTGCCGAAAAACAACTACCGGATATCTTCCACATACCAAGGCGGACAGTCAAACATGATGATGGTTCGGTAATGGTGTGGGAGTGTTTTTCCGCGGCTAGAGTGGGATGACCGCATATAATTTAACGAATAAATGGACTATAAGCAATATATTGAGATATCTAAGCCAAATCTGAAGAAAAGTGCTGTTCAAAAGGGGCTCTGGAACAATTTTACCCTTTACCAGCATAATGACCCCAAACATAAAGCTTATCTATTTTGAATGTGGCTTCTTTATCACTCTCGAAAAGTGTTGGAAACACTTCCACAGTCATCGGATATTAATGCCGTAAAGAATTTGTGGGACGAGTTGGGCCACAGAGTAAGAAAATTTGGTATAAGGTACAAAAATGATCTCAAAGAAAGGCTTATTGAAGAGTGGGTAAAAATTACCCCTGAAATTACAGAAATATTAGCCAAATCCATGCCCAGCCATCTTTAATAGGTCTAAGCTAACAAAGACTTTGATTTAAAGTATTAGTATTTAGATAAAATGTGAAAAAATTGACTTAATAGGCGTGTTTTTTTTTAAGCCTATATAGGCTAAACATGTTGCAGCAACATGTTTTCCATGTAAAATACAATAACACCTTAGCCTGGATAATTATCCAGGCTTATGCCCTTAGCCTCGATAAAAACCGGCCACCAAAGCCCTTTTTCACAAATTTATTGAAAAATGTTATCGAAAATGTCAAAAATGACATGCTGTTTAAAACAAAACAAAACAATTTTAAAACAAAACAAAAAAATTTCTAGAAATAATGGCAGCTGAACAAAAAGGGTAAGTAAATGCAAATTTAAATGCAAAAAAAAAAAAAAAATAGTTTATTTGCTGAAGTGCTACTTTGCCCAAAAAGAAGAGTTTGCCCACAGCAGGAAAAAAAATACGCGTTTGAAAACGTTCTGGAAGATATGGTTTTTCAGGGATTTGCGGTAATAAGCTAATAACACAGTGCAACCACTAATCTCGGGCCTAAAGCTAGAACCACACTTGACACGAGACAAGTATGTTTCTAGCCATACGAAATACATGAAAGCCATAGCATCACAACCACATCTAATTGGTTTTTATTTTAGGACTCAACACTCACTGCCAGTGCCATCGAGGGCAAAATTAAGACACTCCTGAACGCGTAAAAATCGGCCAAGGATAACAGAAACCAAACGGAAGCGTCAGCATGTGTAGTACCATATTTGGCTGAGTTGGAAGAGATATTTGGAGATAAACCAATCATCGAAAATGCACATACCCTGCATGTTGGCTATCGGCCGATATCTCCGCTACCACTCATACAAATCAGTACCAACAGTCTCCCTAGCACGTCCTTTTCGACACCATCCTCATCCCAGCCATCCCCATCCGAGCCATCCTCATCCGAGCCATCCACTTCATCCGGTTGCAGACCCTGTCGGAAATATTTAAGCGGAGGCAAGAAACGCAACACATATTACGCAGCAAAATTGGAATTGAAAAAGGAAGCATACCACAAAATAGCAGACGCAAAAACTAATTTTTTGAAAGAATTGTCAGAAAGATTGAAGGAGAAATGGGTGAAAGAACTGGAATCTTTAAAAAGAGTTGAAGATAAAACAAACATCTTAATCGACCAACTTAAAAAAAATGAGAAAGAAAAATAAATATTAAAATGGACTATAAATTGCATTTGTTTTTTATTTATTTAAATCAAATTTTGTGATAGCAAATAATCATACAAAATCTGTTGTCGATTAACGGCCGGAACCGCAGCCTGCGCTTCAAAATGTTCATCAGAAGCAACATAATCTGAAGATTCAGATAAAGTAATGGAAAACAAATGGTCGCTCATAATACAAATACTATGCAAAACACACGCACTTACGATAAGATTTGTAATCGCAGAAAGATTTGTCTGCTCCGTAAATTTAAATAATCTTCGGAATCGTCCCTTAAACAGCGCAAAAGCATTTTCCACTACGATTCGAGTTGCTGAATGGATTTTGTTGAAGTTGTGATGGTGATCCGTCAAATTTCCATAATCTTTATATGGTGGGACCAACCATCTTGATGACGCATAGGCTTCGGAAATAGATTTTCATCATTTCTTCCTGCTCTTGCGTACAGATTTGACCTTCGAAGCACTCTGCTGTCATGAAGTGACCCTGGCTCTCCACAAGTTATGTCTATAAACAGCTTATTAACATCAACTACAGCTTGTAAAACCAAGCTGTAGCTCTGTTTTCTGTCGAAGTAATATTCTTTTTCACTTTTTGGGGCTTTTATTTTGATGTGGGTGCAATCAATTGCCCCAATAACACCAGGAATTCCTTTTTTTTGTTGAAACTTTGTTTGGATTTCCTCTGCAGCAGCTCCCCCGGCCATTTGATATACTCATGGCTTATTCTTATAAGCCAGGAAGTAACTCGACGGACAGCAGTCCAAGCTGCCTAAAGGTGATGGTATTGCTTCCTTGGATCCATTCTCCTCTTGCCTCGAGAATATGACATCTCTGAATCCAGTACATATTGGGAATACCTTACTGAAAATGAAAATAAAAATGAAGTGCCTACACAAATCGAAGACAAAAAACAATTTGAACTTACATATCAAAAATTCCATTGTTTGACGCTGCAATCTCATATGCGACTTGAAATCCTGGTCACCAAATGAGTCGATGGTCAAGACGAAGTCAGCACATTTAGGGTGATTCGCCAATAAAATATCTGATTCATCGCTACTGGAACTGCTGTCGTGGGATACTAATGCAAGAACATTGTGAATATCCTGCATTGAATCGCTGTGTTGTAGAAGTTCTTGTATGTTGGCCAATGAACGCTTTTTAAAATTAATTGTAAACTTGAATAAAGATAAATTCTTATTTTATATATGTGCGCATTTTAACTTACTTGTATTTCCTCCGCATTATCCATTTTAATTTATTATTTCTTTCTTTACTATCTGTTTCAAAAAATGTTCACACAAAATAAAAAAAATTGCAGTGACAGATACAAATGTCATTCTACATAGTGCTACCAAATTTTTATAACAAAAATCCTTAGCCGCGATAGGCGTTTTTTTTGCTAAACCTATATAGGCTTAAAAAAAAACACGCCTAATATCAAAGTGTACGAATACGAAATAGACTATATTTTTCTTAATATTATGTTTTTTATGAAAAAATTTCAATACTTTATTTGAAATATTTGAATTAATTGAAGTTATTTTTTTCATTTTAATGTGTTCTTACTGAAATCAATAAAATTTTGCAGTATCTGTTCAATTTGTTTGGATTTTTCCTTAAATAAATATTACCACATCAGGTGTACGAATATGAGATTGATACACTGTATGTGATCATAAACAGCGTATCAGATATGTAAACGCAAGTTATCCTGGAGCTAGTCACGACCCCTATTATACATATATGGGGAAATAGCGATGCTTACTTCCACTTCAAATCGTTATACGACAATAGAGACAGAAATACACGGCTACTAGGTAAAATGTACATTCAATATTAAGTCAATTGTTAATTGGTCTTTTTTAATAGCAGACGCTGGATACCCTTTGTCGCCGTGGCTAATAAAGCCTTTCAGAAATGCTGGCGTTGACACTTCTAAAAGCAGATTCAATAGGAGCCACAGCAAAGACCGTAATGTGCTAGAACGAACAATTGGCGTATGGAAAAATTGGTGTCGATATTTACTCGGTGCCCGACAACTACACTATTCACCAAAAAAAGCGGTGCAAATAAACAACGTCAGCGTTGCACCTCACAATATACGTATACATTACAAAGTATACGATGGCGAAATCGAAAAGCATGAAGAAAGCGATGAAGTAGAAAGTACAGATGACGAATTCGTACAATCTGAAACGTATCCGGTAGAGGCAAATCGAGTTCGTAATGAAATGTTGCATGATTTCTTATATAAAAAAAAAAAAAAACACTTGTTTAAACCAGTACATGTGTTATTTATTTAGGTACCTATGCACCAGAGTTGTAAAAGAATGCAATCATTTTGAAATGTATTCTTCAATGAATTCAATTTGTTGATTGCAAAAATGAATTATTTATAATTAAAAAAATGAATGCATTCATTAAGCATTCAAAATATTGCATTCTCTTTTTCTACCATTTAATTGAATGCAATCACTTGTAACTTCAATTGAATGCTTTGCATTCTTTTGCACTCATTGCATTCGTTTGCATTATTTTGAATTAATTTTAATTAATTTGGTTCTCAACGATGGTAAATTAGGAACCATACGAAGGGTCGAAGGATCAATTCAAATTAATTATCAATTAGAATGCAAATGAATGCAATGAGTGCAAAATAATGCAAAGCATTTAATTGAAGTCACAAGTGATTGCATTCAATGATTGTATTCAATTAAATCTTAGAAAAAAAGAATGCAATTTTTTGAATGCTTAATGAATGGTGGTTGCTTTCTTTTTTTTGAGGTCTCAAAATGAAGTCAATGAATGCAATCAACAAATTGAATTCGTGAAACGATTTTGAAAGATGCATGTATCTAACAACCAATAAGTAAATAAGCCTTCATGGCAAGAGTAAAAAAAACAATAAATTAGTCTTCAAGAGTCATTTGAAGTTCAAATATATCTCTTTTCAATTTATTTTTTTCTTTTCGATCGTATTCTCCTTATTTTGGTAGTCATTCAGTCGATCTATTGACCGGTAGAGACTTCTTTCAAACAAGAATTTGTTTCCTCGGATTGCTCTGTATCAGTTAAAAGCAGTTCAGATATTTTTTCATACATTCTTTCTTGCACTGCTATCTGCTTTTCAAGTAGCTGTAATGGGTTTGGTTTCTTTCTCGGGGGTTCCTCTGGTTTATTATGCACTCATGCGATGTATCAGTAAGAAATTGTGCCATAGCTCTTTGTCCCAGGTAAACCCTCCACGCAGTCTTTCAAGCACATGAGTTTTATAACGTCGTCATCCAAAGGAGTAAAATAAGCTTCTGTGCTTTCTCCACCATCTGTAGCTTTCAACTCACGTTCATTATGGGCCAGTTTCTTTCGAAAGGATGACTTGTAGTCCTATCAAACCTAAATTCAGATACGTATCTCTTTAAAGCAACAACTCAAAATTATCAAATTTAAATACTTTTTCCACTCCGAAATTTCTTTAGAAGGAGGCCCCAAACTATTCAATTCTGTTGCTAAGTTTTGCCAAAACGTTTGAACAATTTCTGTATCTTTTTTTGTTAAATTGCTGGCGATGCCTGGATTTGTTTTCATGCATTCCACCATCGCATTGAATTGTGGCCTTGTTGTTTGTTTTCTGTAAATATTTGTATCATTTCAATTAATTTCTATCATCATATGCGTATTAAAACTTACTTTTGATTGTTTTGCATTATTTCGAGAGAAAAAGCCAACTGTCGTGACCGTAATCCGTATCAGTTTTGATGCGTATTGAAAACGTCAGACTTTGTATGGATTGCGGATCGTTTGTGGTTTCAATAATACTTACTTTCTGTCACTTCCTTACCAACATCCGCTCACTTGATAGCCGAAGTTTTCAATGATGGGGAATAGGTGCGAATCAAATGAAATCACTCGCCGGATTCCATAATCGGGGTGAATATGTGTATATGTACATATATTAGATATGTATATAATAATAATAAATAAATGAGTTTTCGAATAACTTTATTTATTCAAGTAAAATGCTCATCAATCACTCGATTTTAAATTTGCTTTCCTATCGAAGATAAACGGATCCCATCATTTGTTTCTAGGAAAATTCATGCAGCCTGTTCCTTTATATTGTCAAAGCTATTCGCCGCCAGTTCGTTGGCGTTAAGACTGTTCACATGCATGTTATGCAGATCTGCACAAGCATTTACGACTTTTCCAGCGAAACCGGGCTCATACATTAAAACCCTTTGCTAATTAAGACATCTCCAACAATTCTTCAAAACCCCAAACGGTCTCTCAATACAGTTCCGAGCTGTGCATAGCGCTTCATTATGTCGAAACTTTGGCGTTCCTTCAGGTTGGTTTGGCAGCGGTGTCATTAGCCATGGCTCCAAAGGATAACCAGCATCTTCTATAAAAGGATACGTTTTCATTGAAACCCAAATGAGATTTTAAAATAAGCTTGCCAATAAAGAACGTGTGTCTCGGTCACCGTGCTCATATGCGCGTTTCATCACTTGCCGAGCCGCACTAGCGTTCCAAATGTAGGCATCATGGCGGGCCCCGGATACCTTGCAGTAGTGATTATATATAGGTTCTAGCACACGTCGCGCCCCAAAAAAGTGAACCGAATTATTTTGTAGTGTGTGTCATTGGGGGGTTATATATGACGATTTTTTTATAGTATACTTTTAGGAGTTACATATATAATGTTTTAGTATTACCTATAATTATGGATTATTATTATATTGCATACCACACAGTGTGGTATACAAGGGGTATTTATGTTGTATACAATCTTCCATATATCAAAGCAGCGGTTTGCCTACCATTGATGGACAGTCGCGGTGCAAAAAAATAACCCGACTCAGTTTGTATAGCTTACCATTGAACTTGATATGTAGAGATTTTTGTATTGTCTACAATTAGGCGTGATATACATATTGTGGTTTATGTATTGACTATCATCAGATGAAGATTGTTTATTGTGGGTGATGTATTAGATGCGGTTGAGTGTTTCTATTGCTTACCATCAGTCGAAGCTGTTGTTGTTGGACTGGATTCTTATCATCAGATGAAGTGTATGTTGTGTAATAGTTTTTTGTTTGTAAACGGAAATGGTTTGGAAGTTAAGGTTAATTTGATTTGCTGTGAGTATGTTAATGATAGGAAAAAGTTGATGTAAAAAACAACTACATTTTTTTTATCACACTCTTTATTTATTGTTCAGGAGAATTTATTGGTATTCTATAATGACCCCAAGCATAAGTTCTTATTCCATCACTACGTATATATCTCTTAGTATCATTAAAACTTAAAGCTAACTTATTTACATTTTGTGTATAAATATTATGCATCTTACTTCTAAATACAAACATTGATCTATAAATATGTTGTTTTTTTATTAAACATTTATGATAATCTCTTATATCTAAGCTCTTAGTTACAGATTTTTTTATACCCTTTGCTTTTTTTATCACTTCACCGGTATCGATGCTAAAGGAATACAGTTTTGCTCTTAATCCCACAAATTCTAACATTTTTCGAGAATTATTTTCATCTTTGAACTTGCCAAGCACTTTACCATTTGTTAGAGGAAAACTATGACAATTATCTGTAGGATACTCTGAGGTATCAAATCTAGATTTCTCTATATCAATGACATCATTATATATATCACTATAAAAGTCGTCTGTTGTGAACGAATAAATAAATGAATCTGTATCTGTATAGTTCAACCGAACTGATTCATTAAACTTTGGTTTCATATAATCATAATGGAAGTCATACATTAACCACTTTGATAGTTCTAATACCGCAAAACCTAAATAAATGGGTTTATCGTACTTTACCTTTCCCTTTTTCATTTCAATGGCGCACATGTTGGGTGAAAATATAGATCGACTATGAAAATTGGGATTTGCAATAAGACTTCTAGCATTTAATTGATTTCTATTAATATCCCAAATTGTTACTATTTTCACATCCCTACGCTTTTCTACATTCTCCATAGTCTTTCCATAAACAGAGTTATTCATTAACTTGAAAAAATCTTTTTCAAACTTGTTTACAGCCCTCATTCTATGTTCAGTATTTAGCATTATATATTGCTGCAACCATTTAGATTGCTTAAATTTCAACACTCTATGTACTTTTGTAAGAATTAATCCATTTTTGAGACATTGTTGTAAATTATTCATATGAATAATATATTTCTTCTTTGAATATAAATTAGCTATCAATTTGGGTATTTTACTTTCCGGAGTTATAATATTTTCTGGACAAAATGGCAGGTCATTATGATGACTATGAATGGCTGTTGGATAAGTTAAATCTACTTCCAATACGCAACCAACATCATAGTCTTTAAATTTTGAAATAAACTCAGGTGTGTAAATCTTGGGATCATCCCAACAAAAATCACCATAGGGAAGGGGTTGTGACATTGCCCAACCATATAAATTATTAGCATCGAAATACATAAGATATTCATTTGTTTTATTTGAATCATAAGTAGCAACATACTTATTGTTGGCCAAAGCATATCGATGACTACACTGACATAAACCACCTCGTATACCTTTTCTAAAGAAGTTATACATATCAATATCTAATAACAGCTCTAAATTAATGTTTGTTATTTTCAACATTGCATCCCAAGACAAACCAGGAGCTGTGTAATAATGACATGGATCTAACTCATAAATTCTGATGCAAACCTTACGGAAATTCTCGAAAATATCTGTTAATAATAGCACATCACTTTGTAGATATAGAAGCAGGTAGTCCTTAAAAGTTTTACAGTTGAAATGCTTCCATACTTTTTGTGCATGATTATAATCCTTTTCAGAACACTCTTGATTGTTCATTTTGTTGAAGAATTTCGAAATCGGTGGAAGAGAACAATTCTCAAACTGTTCCCACGAATCAAGAAAATCATAGGGAAATACACCTTTCCTCAACATTAATTTAAACGATTCATCATTTATGAAAATTTTCTTTGTATGAATCAAATCATCAGCCCTTAAATTTTTCGCCAATGAATCTATACTAGATTGAAGGAATCGGTTCGAATCTAAAAATCGCATTTCAAATGAATTTTTGTCATTCAACTGTATATATTTAGAGAGTGAAATATAGTTCTCTTTGGTTTGTGGTATTATTTGTATGCTTCCGCTAATATTAGCAAGACTCTTTACAAAAAGATGACAATCATAACCCGAAAAATTATGCAAGAAGATTGGAAAGAATTTTTTCTTACGAAATCCTAAATTACATTTTGAATGTGCAGGTCCTCTATAATTACCAGTGAAGTGACAATGATCCCTAACTCTTACTTCGGATTGCTTAAAATTAATCTTACATATACTGCATTGGGGTGTTGTATTCTGCATATAGTTTTCAAGGTCAGTCAATGGATTCATCGGCAATGGTTTCATTATTATTTCCTTATAAAGGAATGTCAGATCTTCTATCAAATTTTCAACAAATCTATCTGGGGCATTTTCTCCTAAAAAAAGAAAAAAACGTAATTGAATAAGTATATTTTTATATTTTATATTTTAAATTTCTTACCGACATATGTTCTATGTTTGTTATGTTTTTCATCAAATGAACACTTGATGTAGTAAGAAAAAGCACATGGTACATGCTGTTGTACATCTAATGTTGATGAAGTTTGTGGATCTGAGACACAATAACTCACAGGAGCTAGGATGGATTCAAAGTCGGCGTATACAGTAAATGGAACTTCCAACTTTCTATCATAATGCTCAAATTTAATGTTATTCTCGCCTTTCTCCGGCATTATCGTAACTAGTTTGCAACATTCAGTTTTGTGTTTCTCCAAGTTTGATTCGCTAGAAAACCGTAGTAAACATCCATTACAGAGATGCATTTGTTTACCGAACTTAGTTATTTGAGATCTCATCAACCGCGATATGTTTTTGATGTATACATAGTGCGATCTACCATCATCATTTTCACAGAAAAGCAAGTTTATATGATTATTCTTTTGCTCAATCGTGTGATAGTAGGGGCCAATTATGTTTAAATTAGTCATCGTTGTATTCACTTCATAACCAAAAACATTCACACTAATCTCAGGATTATTGTCTTCAAAGATTTTCACATCTTTAACTAGCAATGGAAATTTCATATTAGCAAAGTTTATTATTCTTCCATCAACTTCTATTGCGTCCTGTCTTATATCACGTATCTTATAGACAGATGGTCTCTGATGATCACGTACAACTTTTTTATCTATAGCAGATATAATAGCCCATTTAAAACAATATTCATCATGATTTTGCACATTTATACATGCTTTCTTATTTTCAATTATTGAGGGTAATGGAAAGTATGAAGAACCTCGAATAGGTTGATATTTATTGATATTCACTTCAATTCTTACAAATGATATCAGTGCCCAACCGCTATCTTTTTCTTGAAATTCTTCTAATTTTACTTTAATATCTGCACTCATCGTCTTTAATATTTCCGGTAAATCATCTACAGCTAAGACAACACTCATCTTGGTTTGAAGACTTTTTAAATTCATCATAATTTCTTCATCACCATTGATTTTCGCAAATTCACAAAAACAATTCAATGTTAAATTTTATTGCTTTCAACACTTCAAATTCACTTTTTAATAATTCCAATATTACACCCATATTTTTCTCGAAAATCACATCAACATTTAAAATGGTTTCGTCTTTGTTTTTTATGGAAAAACTTTTCACTCTATTCTTGTATGCTCCACTTATAAAACTCACATTTTCTGTTAAGACTTGCTTTACCTTATCTTTATGAATATTTTTTCTTTGATGTTGACTCCATTTCGTTTCATCAACATCCTCTTCACAAATTAAACATCGTTTATAGACTGTAAACTTGACTTTTTTATTTTTAAACCCTAACGAGGTTGAAGGTTTCGGAGAGTGTTCCATTCTTCGAGACATGATACTTATTAATGTTTTGCTTGTTACATATCTGCAGAGTTTATAAAATCGTGTTATGTATCAAATTAAAGAGATTTCAAACTCTGCCCCACCCCCACCAAAAACAAAAAAATAATAATAATATATATAACCATAGTCATATATATATATATATATATATATATATATATATATATATATATATATATATATATATATATATATATATATATATATATATACCATAGAGAAATCCATGTGTATATAAATTTCTGAAGAAAGCGAGAGAAAAAAACAAATATATAATCAACCCCAACGTTAGTAACATTTTTTTCTAGCATCAAACCTGAGAAATATAAAGACTTAAATAAATACTTTTTTTATTATATTTATTGATTTAATGCATGTCTTTTTTGTGAACAAGAGTCTGTAATTACAAAACGATAAATTATGTCTGTTTCTTCATTTTCTGATAGAACAAAAAATAATAATGAATTGTTTTTATTTAAAAATGTAACTTCTTCTTCTGTATATATATCTGCCATATGATGAGGAAGGAAAAATTGTGTAGTTGGAAATTCAACAACAAGTCGAGTTCCAATTCTAGTTTGTAATATTTTAATTTTTTCAACTTTATAATAATAATTAAACATCATGTTATCTATATCAAGTATATCCTTAAATTTAAGCGCTTCGTTCCATGGATTGTAATTATTAAAACGATTTAAAATATTATTCAACTCATCTTCCTCGTTGGTCATCTCATGCTCTTCTTCACAGTGCTGTTGTTGTTGTTGTTGTTTTTTTTGTTGGTGTTGGTGTTGCTCTTGAAGATCCTCTAGATTTATAAACTGAGGTGATGATTCACAAAACGTTAAACCTTGTAGAATTTGAAAGTTATCCATATTTTAACTTTATTCACTTTAAACCTGATGATTACTAATGTATTGTATCTAAAGCGCTTCCCTTTTATTTGATTCTGTTACACTAATAATAATAATACAATACTATGTAACTCATGCTGTTGTATATGTATTCTTATCTACCTATATAATATATATCATATATATAGAAAGAGAGCATAACTTTTGTATATCCCAACACATGAAAACAGTGACTGTTCTATCATTTACCGTGTATATAGATGAAACTATATATCATCTACTGTGTTATTATATAAACAACAACAGCTTTGTTTGTGGGCGTCAACATGTTTTTTGATTGGTAGAATTAAAAAAACGATAATTATTACATACACACATTTGTTTTTTATATCCGTATACATACATAGAACTTTGTATGCTATAGTAAGAAATAGTTTTGTATAAATACTCGAAATCAGCGCTAGATTTTCATTAATCAACTCTAAAAAGCTACGTACAGTTTCTTTTTAAAAACCTTTTTTTGTGTTTAAAAAATAAAAAATAAAAAAATAAAAAATGTCTGATTCTCTGTTTATTGACGAATTAACAAAACTAACTACTGGGTATACTCCAGCAACTAGTATAAAAAGCTTGACTGAAGATCACCCAAACGAAATTAAATCTTTAAGGCTGATTGAAACAAAATATGGATCGAAGATGATTGCCGATCTAGGCGAATTCGAGGTGAATATATATATATATATTTATATATATCTCACGTTTTTCTTTTTTATATTATTTTTTATTTATTTTTTTTTTAAGGTCTTTCTACCAGCAAGATTCGCAGGAATGACGGCTGCAGCCCAATTAAAAATCAACGAAGGAAACTTCATGCTAATCTACAAGGGACCCCATCATAAGACTGTAGCACTCGATATTGTAGAAAAAGTAGAAAAAAAAAATAAAAATAAAAGCAAATAATTTTTTTAAAAATAAAATATTTTTATTTATTTTTTTTTTTTTACTATGAATCTTGGAAAAATAATAAAAATTACAAATAGTTTTCATATAAAATTTTTTTTTTTTTATTTTTGTATTTATTTAATATACAGCAACGCTTTTAGATTTTGATTAATTGGTGGGATATCAAATCCATCAGCTTGTAAAAAGCTGGTGAGATCCCTCAACATTCTGATTACTGCCTGCAGCTTCTTCAGCTCCTTTGGGCGTTTCTTAACAATCATCCGCAGGCCTTCAATGAAAGTTGGGTGATCCCAACACAGCTTATCCATTGTGATGAGTTGATCTTCGATCATATTAAAGAAATATGAAGGATCCATAGCTATTTTTTTTTATTATTGGAAAAAAAAACAAGAGCACGAGTAATGTGTCCTGATAAAATTGAAATATTACTGATTACAATTGATACATGATTACAATTTTAGAAAAATGTGGGAATAAACAAATTAATTGTTTTGTTTTCTCCATAGTGGGGGTGACATATATAATTAGTATTTTCTTATCACCCCCCACGCGTGTGATATATTTTTTGGATTACATCCTGTATATGCCTAAGATGATTACAATTTTAGAAAAATGTGGGAATAAACAAATTAATTATTTTGTTTCTTCATAGTAAAGGTAACATATATAATTAGTATTTTCTTATCACCCCCCCCACGCGTGTGATATATTTTTTGGGTTACTTCCTGTATGCCTAAGATGATAACAATAGAAAAAATGTTTTATTGTACAGTTTCAATCGCCCGAATGTGTGTGTGTGTGTGTGTGTGATTTAAAAAATAAAAAACAAAAATCTCATTAAAAAAGACATTTTCAAATCATAATTTTCTCAATAGAAATTTTTTTTTTTTGTTTTTGAGTGCATGCGTGTGCGTGTAAAGTATTTACAAAAAAAAAAAAAAAAAAAAAATAAAAAAGAAAGAAAAAACAAAAGAAGCAAAAACATGGATCTTTTCTGCAACGAAGTTTTTTTCGATATTAATATCACTTTTCATTTTGATGAGCTGTTAGAAAAGATTGCAGCCAAATTACAATTTTCCATTCCTGAGGATAAGGATTTCGCTAAAGACGAGTGGATTAACTTCTTTGATAGAAATACATCACTGAAGAAATTTATCGCGAATCAATTCGAGTGGGATTCATCATATCAGAAAATCGTAGATTGCAGTACCTTTAATGAGTTAACATTTAAACCAGCAACTTTAATAAATAATACAATTTTAACTTTAATTTTAAATAATAATATACAATTGTTTATAGATAATGAAGATAATTTAAAAAAATGTATGGGCATTGATCTCAGTAAAATTTATATTATATATGTAAAACTAGTAATGGAATATAAAACTTATTACAAAGAAATTAACGTATGTACAATAAAAGATTTTTTAAATCTAAAAAATATACGACATAATGAGGAAATTTATAATGTTCATTTGCCTCAAACAAAATTCGAATTTTTCTTAACCAATGTAATGAGCAAAAAAGAAAGATAATAACATATTGATAATAAATGAATACAAAAATCATTTTGTTTTATTTGTTTGATATTCGTTTTCACTTGAAAAAATATTTTCTTTTCTTTTTTTTTTTTTTAGTTATGTATAGTATGTCAGCTTTCACTTAAACATTTTTTCATCAGATAAACATTTTGCAATGCACAGCGTTTATTGTGTGATAAACACTTTATTCCATTTGGATGGATACGCTTCAATTCGGATAGATTAGGACATGCGATTTCTTCAATATGAATAACACAAACATTCTCATCATTATCAGCATTGAGTACTTTTTGCAACCATTTTTGTTTTTCGAGATCCTTAACATAAACAGTAGTATTTTTGATGTTTTCTCGAAGATATCGTTTAACTTCTCGAAATTCTATGAATCCTCCATCCCAGGTCAAACCATGATAATTATGATAGAGCCATTTAGCTTGTCTCGTCAGTGTTGGTGACAGTTGATTAGAGTTGAATGGTGGTTTTATGATGTAATGATGATGGTGACCATTATGCAATACAGCTATTTCCTTTGAGATAAATTTATTATTGGGTCCTCTGAATCCTTGAACATCTATAATAAAATACATTTTATCTATTGCTTGGATGCGTGCGTCTGTGCGTGTGCGTGTGCGTTAGCGTGTGCGTTAGCGTGTGCGTGTGCGTGTGCATGTGTCTGTTTATGTGATTACATCATTATCACCCTATTTGCAACAGATCGGTTGCGCACTGCACGGTTGTGAACAGGTCGGTTGTGAACAGGGCGGTTGCTAACAGCTCGGTTGCAAATAGGGTGATAATGATGTAATCACATAAACAGACACATGCACACGCACACGCACACGCTAACGCACACGCTAACGCACACGCACACGCACAGACGCACGCATCCAAGCAATAGATAAAATGTATTTTATTATAGATGTTCAAGGATTCAGAGGACCCAATAATAAATTTATCTCAAAGGAAATAGCTGTATTGCATAATGGTCACCATCATCATTACATCATAAAACCACCATTCAACTCTAATCAACTGTCACCAACACTGACGAGACAAGCTAAATGGCTCTATCATAATTATCATGGTTTGACCTGGGATGGAGGATTCATAGAATTTCGAGAAGTTAAACGATATCTTCGAGAAAACATCAAAAATACTACTGTTTATGTTAAGGATCTCGAAAAACAAAAATGGTTGCAAAAAGTACTCAATGCTGATAATGATGAGAATGTTTGTGTTATTCATATTGAAGAAATCGCATGTCCTAATCTATCCGAATTGAAGCGTATCCATCCAAATGGAATAAAGTGTTTATCACACAATAAACGCTGTGCATTGCAAAATGTTTATCTGATGAAAAAATGTTTAAGTGAAAGCTGACATACTATACATAACTAAAAAAAAAAAAAAGAAAAGAAAATATTTTTTCAAGTGAAAACGAATATCAAACAAATAAAACAAAATGATTTTTGTATTCATTTATTATCAATATGTTATTATCTTTCTTTTTTGCTCATTACATTGGTTAAGAAAAATTCGAATTTTGTTTGAGGCAAATGAACATTATAAATTTCCTCATTATGTCGTATATTTTTTAGATTTAAAAAATCTTTTATTGTACATACGTTAATTTCTTTGTAATAAGTTTTATATTCCATTACTAGTTTTACATATATAATATAAATTTTACTGAGATCAATGCCCATACATTTTTTTAAATTATCTTCATTATCTATAAACAATTGTATATTATTATTTAAAATTAAAGTTAAAATTGTATTATTTATTAAAGTTGCTGGTTTAAATGTTAACTCATTAAAGGTACTGCAATCTACGATTTTCTGATATGATGAATCCCACTCGAATTGATTCGCGATAAATTTCTTCAGTGATGTATTTCTATCAAAGAAGTTAATCCACTCGTCTTTAGCGAAATCCTTATCCTCAGGAATGGAAAATTGTAATTTGGCTGCAATCTTTTCTAACAGCTCATCAAAATGAAAAGTGATATTAATATCGAAAAAAACTTCGTTGCAGAAAAGATCCATGTTTTTGCTTCTTTTGTTTTTTCTTTCTTTTTTATTTTTTTTTTTTTTTTTTTTTTGTAAATACTTTACACGCACACGCATGCACTCAAAAACAAAAAAAAAAAATTTCTATTGAGAAAATTATGATTTGAAAATGTCTTTTTTAATGAGATTTTTGTTTTTTATTTTTTAAATCACACACACACACACACACACATTCGGGCGATTGAAACTGTACAATAAAACATTTTTTCTATTGTTATCATCTTAGGCATACAGGAAGTAACCCAAAAAATATATCACACGCGTGGGGGGGGTGATAAGAAAATACTAATTATATATGTTACCTTTACTATGAAGAAACAAAATAATTAATTTGTTTATTCCCACATTTTTCTAAAATTGTAATCATCTTAGGCATATACAGGATGTAATCCAAAAAATATATCACACGCGTGGGGGGTGATAAGAAAATACTAATTATATATGTCACCCCCACTATGGAGAAAACAAAACAATTAATTTGTTTATTCCCACATTTTTCTAAAATTGTAATCATGTATCAATTGTAATCAGTAATATTTCAATTTTATCAGGACACATTACTCGTGCTCTTGTTTTTTTTTCCAATAATAAAAAAAAATAGCTATGGATCCTTCATATTTCTTTAATATGATCGAAGATCAACTCATCACAATGGATAAGCTGTGTTGGGATCACCCAACTTTCATTGAAGGCCTGCGGATGATTGTTAAGAAACGCCCAAAGGAGCTGAAGAAGCTGCAGGCAGTAATCAGAATGTTGAGGGATCTCACCAGCTTTTTACAAGCTGATGGATTTGATATCCCACCAATTAATCAAAATCTAAAAGCGTTGCTGTATATTAAATAAATACAAAAATAAAAAAAAAAAAAATTTATATGAAAACTATTTGTAATTTTTATTATTTTTCCAAGATTCATAGTAAAAAAAAAAAAATAAATAAAAATATTTTATTTTTAAAAAAATTATTTGCTTTTATTTTTATTTTTTTTTTCTACTTTTTCTACAATATCGAGTGCTACAGTCTTATGATGGGGTCCCTTGTAGATTAGCATGAAGTTTCCTTCGTTGATTTTTAATTGGGCTGCAGCCGTCATTCCTGCGAATCTTGCTGGTAGAAAGACCTTAAAAAAAAAATAAATAAAAAATAATATAAAAAAGAAAAACGTGAGATATATATAAATATATATATATGAATGGGCTATTATATCTGCTATAGATAAAAAAGTTGTACGTGATCATCAGAGACCATCTGTCTATAAGATACGTGATATAAGACAGGACGCAATAGAAGTTGATGGAAGAATAATAAACTTTGCTAATATGAAATTTCCATTGCTAGTTAAAGATGTGAAAATCTTTGAAGACAATAATCCTGAGATTAGTGTGAATGTTTTTGGTTATGAAGTGAATACAACGATGACTAATTTAAACATAATTGGCCCCTACTATCACACGATTGAGCAAAAGAATAATCATATAAACTTGCTTTTCTGTGAAAATGATGATGGTAGATCGCACTATGTATACATCAAAAACATATCGCGGTTGATGAGATCTCAAATAACTAAGTTCGGTAAACAAATGCATCTCTGTAATGGATGTTTACTACGGTTTTCTAGCGAATCAAACTTGGAGAAACACAAAACTGAATGTTGCAAACTAGTTACGATAATGCCGGAGAAAGGCGAGAATAACATTAAATTTGAGCATTATGATAGAAAGTTGGAAGTTCCATTTACTGTATACGCCGACTTTGAATCCATCCTAGCTCCTGTGAGTTATTGTGTCTCAGATCCACAAACTTCATCAACATTAGATGTACAACAGCATGTACCATGTGCTTTTTCTTACTACATCAAGTGTTCATTTGATGAAAAACATAACAAACATAGAACATATGTCGGTAAGAAATTTAAAATATAAAATATAAAAATATACTTATTCAATTACGTTTTTTTCTTTTTTTAGGAGAAAATGCCCCAGATAGATTTGTTGAAAATTTGATAGAAGATCTGACATTCCTTTATAAGGAAATAATAATGAAACCATTGCCGATGAATCCATTGACTGACCTTGAAAACTATATGCAGAATACAACACCCCAATGCAGTATATGTAAGATTAATTTTAAGCAATCCGAAGTAAGAGTTAGGGATCATTGTCACTTCACTGGTAATTATAGAGGACCTGCACATTCAAAATGTAATTTAGGATTTCGTAAGAAAAAATTCTTTCCAATCTTCTTGCATAATTTTTCGGGTTATGATTGTCATCTTTTTGTAAAGAGTCTTGCTAATATTAGCGGAAGCATACAAATAATACCACGAACCAAAGAGAACTATATTTCACTCTCTAAATATATACAGTTGAATGACAAAAATTCATTTGAAATGCGATTTTTAGATTCGAACCGATTCCTTCAATCTAGTATAGATTCATTGGCGAAAAATTTAAGGGCTGATGATTTGATTCATACAAAGAAAATTTTCATAAATGATGAATCGTTTAAATTAATGTTGAGGAAAGGTGTATTTCCCTATGATTTTCTTGATTCGTGGGAACAGTTTGAGAATTGTTCTCTTCCACCGATTTCGAAATTCTTCAACAAAATGAACAATCAAGAGTGTTCTGAAAAGGATTATAATCATGCACAAAAAGTATGGAAGCATTTCAACTGTAAAACTTTTAAGGACTACCTGCTTCTATATCTACAAAGTGATGTGCTATTATTAACAGATATTTTCGAGAATTTCCGTAAGGTTTGCATCAGAATTTATGAGTTAGATCCATGTCATTATTACACAGCTCCTGGTTTGTCTTGGGATGCAATGTTGAAAATAACAAACATTAATTTAGAGCTGTTATTAGATATTGATATGTATAACTTCTTTAGAAAAGGTATACGAGGTGGTTTATGTCAGTGTAGTCATCGATATGCTTTGGCCAACAATAAGTATGTTGCTACTTATGATTCAAATAAAACAAATGAATATCTTATGTATTTCGATGCTAATAATTTATATGGTTGGGCAATGTCACAACCCCTTCCCTATGGTGATTTTTGTTGGGATGATCCCAAGATTTACACACCTGAGTTTATTTCAAAATTTAAAGACTATGATGTTGGTTGCGTATTGGAAGTAGATTTAACTTATCCAACAGCCATTCATAGTCATCATAATGACCTGCCATTTTGTCCAGAAAATATTATAACTCCGGAAAGTAAAATACCCAAATTGATAGCTAATTTATATTCAAAGAAGAAATATATTATTCATATGAATAATTTACAACAATGTCTCAAAAATGGATTAATTCTTACAAAAGTACATAGAGTGTTGAAATTTAAGCAATCTAAATGGTTGCAGCAATATATAATGCTAAATACTGAACATAGAATGAGGGCTGTAAACAAGTTTGAAAAAGATTTTTTCAAGTTAATGAATAACTCTGTTTATGGAAAGACTATGGAGAATGTAGAAAAGCGTAGGGATGTGAAAATAGTAACAATTTGGGATATTAATAGAAATCAATTAAATGCTAGAAGTCTTATTGCAAATCCCAATTTTCATAGTCGATCTATATTTTCACCCAACATGTGCGCCATTGAAATGAAAAAGGGAAAGGTAAAGTACGATAAACCCATTTATTTAGGTTTTGCGGTATTAGAACTATCAAAGTGGTTAATGTATGACTTCCATTATGATTATATGAAACCAAAGTTTAATGAATCAGTTCGGTTGAACTATACAGATACAGATTCATTTATTTATTCGTTCACAACAGACGACTTTTATAGTGATATATATAATGATGTCATTGATATAGAGAAATCTAGATTTGATACCTCAGAGTATCCTACAGATAATTGTCATAGTTTTCCTCTAACAAATGGTAAAGTGCTTGGCAAGTTCAAAGATGAAAATAATTCTCGAAAAATGTTAGAATTTGTGGGATTAAGAGCAAAACTGTATTCCTTTAGCATCGATACCGGTGAAGTGATAAAAAAAGCAAAGGGTATAAAAAAATCTGTAACTAAGAGCTTAGATATAAGAGATTATCATAAATGTTTAATAAAAAAACAACATATTTATAGATCAATGTTTGTATTTAGAAGTAAGATGCATAATATTTATACACAAAATGTAAATAAGTTAGCTTTAAGTTTTAATGATACTAAGAGATATATACGTAGTGATGGAATAAGAACTTATGCTTGGGGTCATTATAAAATACCAATAAATTCTCCTGAACAATAAATAAAGAGTGTGATAAAAAAAATGTAGTTGTTTTTTACATCAACTTTTTCCTATCATTAACATACTCACAGCAAATCAAATTAACCTTAACTTCCAAACCATTTCCGTTTACAAACAAAAAACTATTACACAACATACACTTCATCTGATGATAAGAATCCAGTCCAACAACAACAGCTTCGACTGATGGTAAGCAATAGAAACACTCAACCGCATCTAATACATCACCCACAATAAACAATCTTCATCTGATGATAGTCAATACATAAACCACAATATGTATATCACGCCTAATTGTAGACAATACAAAAATCTCTACATATCAAGTTCAATGGTAAGCTATACAAACTGAGTCGGGTTATTTTTTTGCACCGCGACTGTCCATCAATGGTAGGCAAACCGCTGCTTTGATATATGGAAGATTGTATACAACATAAATACCCCTTGTATACCACACTGTGTGGTATGCAATATAATAATAATCCATAATTATAGGTAATACTAAAACATTATATATGTAACTCCTAAAAGTATACTATAAAAAAATCGTCATATATAACCCCCCAATGACACACACTACAAAATAATTCGGTTCACTTTTTTGGGGCGCGACGTGTGCTAGAACCTATATATAATCACTACTCCTTGCGTTGACATTTAAAATTTTTAAATTCGGATCTATCAAATGCAGGAAAATATAAAATACATTATCTATAAATAAATTATTTTCTTTGAAATGACATTTTAGTTTTATCGATATTGTTTTTAGATTTTATGTTATAGCAACTTAAAATATAAAATTGGCACTGGATCAAATAAGCTGTTACCCACTGTATCTATAACTTCATTCATTTCAAAAACCTACCATTTGAATGTTTATGGAATGATATCCATTATGATTAACGTCGCTACGCCAACGAAAAATATCGTTAACTACTTTCAGTTTTAACGATGGAAATATGTACTACTTAACGATAATTGTCGGTATCGGTAGTTAACGATATCGAATATCGATCGTTAAAATTTTGGGAATTCCACTACACGAGCACACAGAAAAAAGGTTTGTGACAAGGCTGGATTTATCAATTTCTACAACCAACTCTACAAGCAAAATTTATCTGGCATTTATCTCCGGTTTTCAAGTGAATTTTTGGAGACCGACCGAAATTTAGTTTAGCGCGAGCACCGTAGGTACTAGCCTTTACTAATAAAATAGAAATAAAACAAAAATCCATGCATTTACCGTGAACTATTTATTTATTTTGCTTTAATTTGTTATCATGTAACTAATAATACACGTAATGTATGTATAAGTCATATTTTATTTTTGTACGCTTCAATTTCTTTACTACAAAAAAAAAAATAGGCAACAACAATAGATGCAGATGGAATCGTCAGCCCATTAAAATCCCTATTTCTCGAAAAAAAAAGTTTTTTTGTGTCCATTATGTATTCTCAGTAAAAAAAATTATGTCCAAATGTTAGAATATCAAAACAACGTATTTTGCCCAAATGGTATTTTGAAATTAGGTATTTGGTAGGGTTCCCGTGATGGACATTTAAGAGCGATCCTATTTCCATCGAAGTACGGGACAATTAATAATGAAATGGGAATGCAAGTAAATTTGCTCGTTTATATTATTTAGGTGCTTTTGCTAATTTTGTAAAAAAAAAATATATTTTCTCCCCCCATTTATTGGATACATAATTAAATCTCGATATTCATCGCATCTCCTGTATTTCCTTTCTTTCAGCCTTCTTTCGTCCGACGAAAACTTTTTGTTATTTCATTTAAACTTTTGACAATTTAAGACTCGATGAATTAAATCCTGACGAAAGCCCGAGTTTTTTTTTTGTTTTTGGCTCATTCTTTTTGAAAGAAAGTGAAAATTCCAATTACATACTATATCCGTTCGTCTCTGCAATGGAGAACCGTTTTTTTTTTTGCCAACTTTTCTGTTATTATCTTTGTCATCAGCATCCAAGAAGGACAGCTCTCATAATGATTGGAATGATATTGATCACTGTTACAACTTCTGAAAGTTAATTTTCTAAAGAGCCACCACCCCGCCCCGCTCTGTGTATCACATAAAATTAGTTGAACTGTGTTGAGGCAAAAGAAATTAGAACCGTTGAAAAGTATTTCATTAAATTAAACTGACATAATTGAATTCAGCAATGAAGGGTTTTCAAAGGCAGTTAACAAATTTTAGGTGCAAAATGGCGGAAAAAATAAACAAAAGGGTGTTCAATGGGGGCTGTCTTGTCTTCTGTTGAAGTTGTCAATATTTTGATCGTAATTTAGACAACTGCACAAAAAAACTTGTGTTTGCCCAAGCAAATGGGGTAGATAAGTACTAGGTAAAAGTGGTGGTTTAGGTAAAGAAAATACAATTAGTGAGGCGCCGTTTTAACACCAGAACCTAGAGGGACCCGTTTATTCGGATGTACATACATATTATGTCGTTTGTGATATTTGTATCCACCCCGTTGAGTTCCAGAAGAAGATCGGTTCTCCAAGTATGTATACGTTGCTTGGCTGTAGCTAGAGCATGATCCCCTATTCGCCATCGCCAGTGCGCTGTACTGATTGCCATTACTCTTGCGATGTCCGCACGAGCTCTTTGTAGCACCTATTGTAATTTGACCATATTTTTTGGAAATGACACAGTTTGAAAGACTGTGTCACCTGAGACCAGCTAGTCTTAAGAAGTGTGAGAGTATATTGGTAGCTAAGAGCGTTTTCCGCTAGTGAGCTGTTAAGAACTGGCCCTCGCCTGGCTGGTTCGTCGGCTCTCTTGTTTCCCTCTATGGCACTATGTAAATACATATATCCTGGAACCGACAGTAAAGTACCTCTAGCCTAATTGATCAAGCGATTGAGTTCTTTTGGCGTTGATCTACCCGTTTCCATCGATGATTGCTGTTTTTATGCTTTTAAGCCCGCCGTTACTCACGAACATGTTTATGGACGCCGTTACTCGCGAGGTGTCACTGACACCCCAAGCTGAAACGTAGATTTTCTTTATGACTGATATAGATCCATAGTCACGGTATTGGATACATAAAATCTTCAATACACTTAACTATTAGAACGGGTGCGGTTCAAAAACAATTTAAATTAAATATACAGAAATACTTAGATGAAGTGGGTGCAAATAGCACTATCTAAAACAATAGTGGTGCCATTCTTGGGTGTTGGGTTGTTTGTTAAATTGTGACAAGCCTAGTAGCTCCGCCCGGAAAATGATTTAAAAGAAAATATTTGAATTAAGTTCAGGTTATTAATTATATCCTTGAATACATTTCGTTTATTTTTACAAATAATATAAGCATAATGATGATGATGCATAATGATGGAAATTTCCATCAAACCACTTTAAGTTCAATTATTACTTATTTTCTTTACTATATGGCATTCGAAATGAACAAAATACAAAATAATTACTTCGTATGTATTATTATCAACATAAAACGGTACTTTTCATGTTTGTGAGAAAGCGTCAGTCGGCGATTTTCGCGTTTGCACTCCAGCCCATCGCGCATTCCAAAAAAAAAGTGACAAAAAAATTTAATTCCGTGTGCAAATAATTGTGTTTAATCGGCAAGTAAAATCAGTTTAAAAATAAATTTGAATGGGAATACTTAACGTACTATTTTATTAATGTATTTTCATTGTTAAAAAACCACTTGTTTTATTAGTTTAATTACTGAAGCCACTTTTAAAAAAAAATCCTATTTTTTAAACTAAATATTTTTTTTATGAATTTTATTAAAAAATAACCAAAAGAAGCCATTCCTTTAAGGCAGTGGTTCCCAACCTTTTCATAGTGCGACCCGAAATTTTCTTGAAAAATTATTGGCGACCCAAAGGCAAATAATTAATTTTCAAAATTTATATTTTATTATTTTTTATAAGTTATGACATTTGTAAGTGAAAAGAAACGTTTTTAAGTTGAGAAGTCAAATTGTCATTGAAATCAGAAAGCTGAAAAATGTGTGATGGCATTTTCGTTATAACCACAAATAAAGCTAACGTTTTCCCTGATGCAGGATAGAACAGAAAAAAAAGGTTCAAATAAGTAGGCGGTTGTAAATGGTTGCTTCTGTCGAGAGAACTAGTTTGTTCATTCGCTGCGCCCCAAACTCCGTTAATGGAAATTGGCCGAAAATTGACCGCAACATCTTTCAAATCGAGAAGTTCCTCTTGGAATCCAGCAATTTCGAAGTTCAACGTTTTCAGGTACATAAGCATACATTTGTCCAATTCAATGTCGTTCCAAATATTCTTTGTAAATCGAAGTCAAGTTGCGAAGGGAAATGTTGTAAGAATCTTCAGGAAATTGAATGAGGAGGATGCAATTGAGAAAATGATGCAATTTTCTCTTTGAGGAGCCTTAGCCGCCAAACTGTCAATTTGTTTTCTAACGATCTTGTTTTCTCGCATATGTCAACTTTTGTCCGATTTCTTCCCTGCATATTTGTATTTAACATGTTTAAATATTCAAAAATGTCGGCCAAAAATAAAAGTTTAGAGAGACAAGCGTGGTCATCAAATTTTTCAGCCAACGAATGTTTCCTTTCAGTGAGAAATATCTCAATTTCAATGCGAAGTGTCAGGAAGCGAGCAAGTACCTTTCAACTAGAAAGCCAACGAACTTCCGAATGATAAAGCAAGTGGATGTACCTATTCTGATTGAAAATTTTCACACATAGCCTGAAATATTCATGTATTCAGCGCATTGGTAGCCATGTTTTCTCTATGCAAAAAATAGTGGATATTTACAACATCAGGACTTACTTCTTTTACTCGTGTACAGAATACAACTCGTACCATCAGTAAATACTCACATGCAGCCAGTCCATCAAATATTATGTTTTTTGGGAAACTTGTCAACCATTTCAAATATGTCCAATCCAGTAGCGGTGGCAAGCAACGGTTCACAAAATAAGAATTCTTCGGTCATGTTTTTTTTTTTTGTTTTTCTTATCAATTGAGCGTTCTTTTCCACATCTACAGATTCGTCAGTTTGAAGTGAAAATTTTGTTGCACGCATAATTCTATTTCAAATTGAAGTTGTACGCCGCGTAGTGGCACTCTGATCAACTGCATGTGGAGCCAAAGAGCGTCGGCCATAGGATTCGTACATACACATACATATCTGTCCATTTATTTTAGCTCCGCGCCCATTGGGGCACTTTTCTACAGTTGGCTTTATAGTCGACTTGATATCCACGCGCGTGCCTGGCAATTGTTGATATACCCGGAGTGGCAAAACCCACCCGAAAAGTGATATTTTAACATATTGACCCGAGGCAGCGCCGCATCTATCCAATGTCAGCTATATAATAGTCGATTTTATCTACCCAACTGTTTAGCAGTAACATCTTACTATTATTATTATATTTTATTATTTTATTATTCTACTTCCATATGTATATTAAAAAAATAATTTAATATTAAACAGTTTTATAACAAGGCACCGTCATAGATTTACTATCGGAACTGAATGCAATGCATCCATTCACGAAATTCGCAAGCGTAGGTATGAACACTTTTTATTTGAAACTCGAAATTATATCATTTCGGCGCTAGTGTGAATCCCATATTAAGCATGAAATTCTGCCCAAAAAATGCATTATTTTGTTGAAATCAAGTTTTTTAATCAAAAATTAGTATTAATACCGCGACCCGATCGTAAACCATCAGCGACCCATTTTTGGGAATAATAAATAATAAATAATATATAATAAATAATAAATAATAAATAATAAATAATAAATAATAAATAATAAATAATAAATAATAAATAATAAATAATAAATAATAAATAATAAATAATAAATAATAAATAATAAATAATAAATAATAAATAATAAATAATAAATAATAAATAATAAATAATAAATAATAAATAATAAATAATAAATAATAAATAATAAATAATAAATAATAAATAATAAATAATAAATAATATAAGTAGTGAGGAACTAATAAATACTCAGAGAAGAGGGAGAGAGAGAACTTATTCAGAGATCATAGGAAAGTATAAATAATAGTATGCAAGTTCAAATGGTTTTTAAAAATAACTAACATTTTTAAGTTTTTAATGCAGAATAAAGAGCGCAACGCTTATTTAATCAGCTAAGAATTGATGAGAGCAATACTGAGACTTGAGGCTTATGTGAAAGTGAATCAGAAGAAACTACATCCCTTAAATATCAGCAATCGTCTACTTGGCAGGCGCAACATTTTGACATATCGAAAATGTATAAGAACTCCCTAGACGACAACATCAAACAAAAAACTCTATTCTCTGTCTTGCTTCCCGAAATGCTTTTTGAGTTCCCAATGACAAGTGCATGAATCTCAAAAAAGGAGCTTTCAGTACAAGTTTGTTTCAGAAGGCTTTCGGTTCTTAGCTTATTCAAGGAGAACTGATGCTGATTTTTGCAAGCCATGCTGAGTATTTTTTCATGAAAGTGTCGGAAAAGGGGAACATCAATATCCCGGAAAACCTGTGTTAACTGGATTTCGTGACTGGAAAAAAGCTAAGGCGGTTTTACTAATACCATAAAACAAGTCTTAAAATCACTTAAAAACATATGTACATAAGAGAAAATGCCAGAGATTTTTTCAGAGACGCTTTTCAATCCACATCACAACTTGCCGAGGATTTATTTGAATTTAACATAGCAGCTCCGAGGATTTCTTTGAGCTACACGCTCCAATCCAGAAACATCATGTCCTTATTATTTTATTTTAGAATTTCAATACTTATTCCCTGTCTAGATTCTCTAATACAAAATCTTACTGACAGATTTATGGTAAACGAGGATGTTCTACCATCGTTTCAAGCTTTTGCTGCCGTTAATCGAGAAAATGAAATGGAAAAGTTAACTTCGATAACGCAATATCCTTGTCAGCTGTTAAAGCAGAGTATGTACATGCTCTGGTGCGAAAAAATGTCATCGATTGATCTTCTGAAACTGCTAGATATACATATGTGTGTGACAAGACCTACTTCAGGAGTATAAGCTACTTGCTTACAATTTTGGCCACACGACCTATTACAACAGCTAGCGTTGAAAGAACTTTGTTTTACGATGAAAATGAGCAAAAAAGTATCCATAAGCATCATGGGCCATCCAAGACTTAGCGCACTTGCAATGCTGTCTGTTCACTCAGGTATTCATGTGGATCCAGATGAAGTGATCGATATCGATCGAGTCTAAAAAAAGACAAGGCGTTTATTGCTCTAAAAAACAATATTTATAGTTCTATAAATTATTATTATATTATTTATTAAATATATTATATTATTTATTAAATTTAATTTATTAAAAAAAAAAATACAAACAAAAATAAAATATTCATATTGTTCGAAAATCTATTTATTGGATTGAATTGCTTAAATTGTTTTTTTTTTTGGTTTTTTGTTATTAAATTGCTTAAGACTTAATCTTTAAAACTAAAATTGTTTAAAATTTAAATTATTGCTTAACTTACATAATTTTCAATTACGAAACATATTATTGTATACTCTATGGTTCGACTAGATCTCTCTATTCTTCGTTAAATTCTATAGTTTATTTTTTTTTGTATGGTTGCTCGCATGTGCAAGTGCCGCTGATCATCATGGTATATTAATTGTGCTTGCTAGTGAGAGCATTACCGTTTGCTTTGCTGATTTGCAATTGCATATGCAGACTATTGTGGTGTAATCGGTCTCTTTCTCGTTCTAGAAGCCACCGCGTCCACATATTTGGAATTAATTCGGTCAACCATTGAGCAAATTTTAATTTGTTACAATTAAATAAGTTAAAATAAATATTATAACGTTCGATTAAAAAATTTGGCTCGTTTCGTTTAATTGCTTAACAAAATTGGTCCTTCTGAGCCCGATTTTAATTTTCTTGGTTGGTGGTTGCTAGTAACATTCCTAAGGTAACACAGGTAATACAATTGGGATTATTTTTTTTCTTCGCTTGTTCCTGTTTCCTGTTGATTGCTTGGCCTTTGGGATTGCTGATACGATTGTTGCTTTGTGTGATTTTGCAATGGAAGTGCTGAAACAAGCATATAAAAGGTGCTATTACACGTGTTCATAATTTTGCGCAAAAAATTCCGGCGGGTACAGATAATACAGTTTTGGAAGTTCGGTTGGAACGGTTAGAAAATTCGTGGCAAGAACTTTGTAGTAACCAAACGAAACTTTTCGCATTTCATGCCGAAGATGAATACGGTGACCCAGAATCAGATTTCGAGGCATTCGAATTAAAATATATTTTCGCAAAAAGTGAAATTATTAAAGCTATTAGAAAGGGGCGGGATTCTTCGTGGGTTGTCGACGGTACGGCTACCAAACCAATATGCAATGCCGATATCGAGCTACCTTCAATAAAATTGGAGCCGTTTACGGGCGATTATCGTGAGTGGCCTGGGTTTCGGGATATATTTTTAAAAACCATTGACTGTCGCAAAAATTTGTCCGGCTCGCAGAAGTTTCGGTATTTAAAATCATTCCTGCGTGATGAGGCAGTTAAACTGCTAAATCACTTGACTACATCGGACAAGAACTATGAACAAGCGTGGGAAAAATTAAAAAATCGGTACGATAGGCCCCTGTATATAATTAATGGCTACATCGAAAGTTTTTTAAAACTGCCAAATGTAGCTTCGGCCGACGGTTTACATTTGAGAAAGTTAGTCGACAATGCAGATGAAGTTATTCGCGGTTTAGCAGCGCTTAAGTCAGAGGGCAGAGATCCGTGGTTAATTTATCTGTTAATCGGTAAAACAGATATCGAAATGCGTCGCGCATGGGCTCTAGAATCCAAAAACTCGGAAGATTTTATAATTCAAGACCTAATAGACTTTTTAGAGGTTCGGTGTAATGCTCTAGAAGCATGTGATTCAAAAATAAAAACTCTCGTGTGAACTCGAATATTAAAAGCCTAGCTGTCGTGAAACCATCGTGTCCGAAATGCAAAGGTGAACACTTTCTTCCGCAGTGTGCTGTATTTCAATCCATGCCCATTAATTCTCGTCGTGATTTTGTTAGAGATCAGAGGTTATGCTATAATTGTCTCGGTACCAAACATTCGTCGGCTCGGTGTAGAGTTAAAACTAATTGCTCACATTGCAATACTCGACACCACAGTCTAGTACACATTGATAGTTCTACTCGCTCTACAAACCCCACTACAAGTATTGATTCTGTTTCTATTTCTGAACCCACTGCATCGGCGCCGATCCTGGAAGAAATTGTAAGCAATCACATTCGAAATGAATCGCGTCCATCTGGTATTTTGCCGACTGCTATCGTGAAAGTTATTGATACTTTGGGAAATCCCCAGCTCACTCGTATTCTACTTGACACCGGGTCACAGGTCTCGTTTGTGACAGAATCTTTGGTGAAACGGTTAGGTCTTCGTCGTTGCCATGCTCGTTTGCCAATATCAGGAATCTCGTCCGTAGAAGCAGGTGTTACACATGGTGCTGTAACTTTATCGTTGAGTTCTCGATTCGATTCATCCCATCATCTTGAAGTTGAGGCTTATAATTTAAATAAAATAACATCACAGACTCCATCGTTCCCATTCGATTGCGGCAATATCTCTTTCCTTCAAAACATCCAATTAGCGGATTCAGGTTTCCATACGCCAGGACCCATTGATATGTTATTGGGAGCTGACAAGGCTTGGAGTATTCTTCAAAATGGACATCGAACTGATGAGAAAGGCAATATAATAGCCCATGAAACTATATTTGGATGGGTTGTTACTGGTTGTATGCCAGACAAATCACTTGTTTCGTTGCACGCAGGTCTGGACCTTGACGTGATTTTGAAGTCCTTTTGGGAGATTGAGGAAGTTCACAGACCCTCATATTTCAGTGAGGGGGATCCAGTCGATGCTCATTTCTCTAAAACGCTAACTCGTACACCTGATAACAAATACATGGTTGAATTGCCATTTCGCCAGGATAAAGTAGAATTTGGCAATACTATTTCTGGTGCGTTATCGAGATTATTCGCTATGGAACGTCGTTTTTCTCATAACCCAGATCTTCAGTTAGAATATAGGAAGTTTATGAAAATATATCATGACTTGCGACATATGGAGCGTATTCCAGAAGATAAAATAGAACCTACGTCGGGGGGTGTTTTTTATTTACCACACCATGCTGTGGTCACTAATAAAATTCGCGTTGTATTCGATGGCTCGCATAAGGATTCGAAAGGTAGCAGTCTAAACGAAATGCTGCACATAGGAACTCCACTTCAACGTAACCTTGTTAATGTTTGCATACGATTTCGCTTGCATAAATATGTATTTTGCGCGGACATTGTAAAAATGTTTCGACAAATTTGGGTTCATCCGAAACATAGGGATTACCAGCGAATTGTTTGGAGGGAATCTCCTGATGAACCAATAGCGCATTTTCGCTTATGTACCGTTACGTACGGTACATCCCCTGCTCCATTTTTGTCAATGAGAGTGCTTCGCCAATTAGCATTATAAACACAAATTATAAACACAAATTTCCAATTGCTTCGCATGCGGTTCTACATGATATGTATGTAGATGATATTATGACTGGTTCGGATTCGGTGTCCAAGACTTTGGAGCTTAAGCAGCAATTAGTAGATATGCTGTCATGTGGAGGTCTGGAGTTGAGTAAGTGGAGCTCGAACTGCTGGTCTATTTTAAGCGAGACGGACGGCGAGGAGACTGTATCTCTGGATTTGGACAATACTTCACAGTGGACCAAAGTTCTCGGTCTTGTTTGGAATCGTCACCTGGACATCTTCACCTATAAAATAACATTATCTAATGAAACACTGCCTACCAAGCGGAAACTACTGTCAGAAGTGGCAAAGATTTTTGATCCCTTAGGTTTCTTGGCTCCTTCCACTATTTTATTCAAAATATTGTTTCAGGAGCTGTGGGTTGCTAAACTAGGTTGGGATGATCCCTTACCAGCTGAAGTAGCCGACAAATGGAAGTCTTATCGGGGAGAACTGTCCTGTTTTGAAAACTTTAGGATTTCGAGAAGGTTTACCTTAAATTCTAGCTGCTTTGAGCTAATAGGATTCTCCGATGCATCAGAAAAGGAATATTCTGCTGTAGTGTATTCTCGAAGTTTTTTGGATGGTGAGATTGAGGTTCGATTAGTGGCTGCTAAAACTCGCGTAGCTCCTCTCAAACAAATTTCTATTCCCCGTCTTGAACTTTGTGGTGCTGTTCTCTTGTGTCGTTTAATGGAGCTTATTCGATTATCGTTAGATATTACTCCCATTCGAATGTTGGCATTCTCCGATTCGCAAATTGTTTTGTCTTGGCTCGCTTCTTCCCCACGACGTTGGAACACCTTTGTGGCGAATCGCACCTCGGAGGTATTGGGTACGTTGCCTCGGTCTGCTTGGAATTATGTTTGTTCGGCAGGAAATCCAGCTGATTGTGCCTCTAGAGGAATTGAGCCCAAAAAACTTATGGAGCTGGAACTTTGGTGGAAGGGACCGACTTGGTTATCCCAAGATTTCAATCAGCGGCCAATGACACCAGAACTATTGTTGGAAGACCTACCCGAAGAAAGAAAAAAACCTGTAGTTGCGAATATTTCGTCGTCGATCCAACATTGTTTTGAATCTCTGTCCAATAAGGTATCGTCGTGGAGAAAATTGATACGGATTGTTTGTTTCGTTCTCCGTTTTATTCACAATTGCAGAATTACACCCAGAGGTAATTTCCGAGGTCGAATTTCTTTCGCAGAGTTTCGTCGTGCTAAGGAGTTATGTTTATTGTGGTCGCAAACGGAGTTCACCCATCATGAAAGGGTGGCTGAGACGTTGGCTGCAGAAGGGATCAAATGGGATTTTATTCCTCCTCATAGTCCTCATTTTGGTGGGCTCTGGGAAGCGGGGGTCAAGTTAGTAAAGCAACATCTTCGTCGGGTCATCGGAAACAATATTCTCACCTTTGAAGAAATGTGCACATTGTTAGCTCAAATCGAAGCACTGTTGAACTCTAGGCCCCTTTGCGCTATTTCAGACTCTGACCTGAACCCACTAACGCCTTCTCATTTTCTTATAGGTAGGCCGTACACTGCTGTCTCGGAGCCTAGCTTCTTGGACGTCCCTGCTAATCGATTGGGGCGTTGGGAAGCTGTACAAAATATGGTACAAGGATTCTGGCGTCGATGGCAAACAGATTACTTGACGTCTCTGCAACAACGTCCTAAATGGAGAGACATTAGAAGAGATTTCCGAGTTGGAGATTTGGTCGTCATCAAGGAGCCTAACCTACCACCCTCATATTGGTCATTGGGAAGAGTAGAGGAGATCCATCCAGGCAAGGATGGTCACGTTAGAGTAGTTACGCTGCGTACGAAGAGTGGAAAGTTGAAACGCCCCATCGCAAAGCTAGCTATTTTGCCGATTTCCTGAATACTTCAGCGGGGCCGGCATGTTGGAATATCTATTTATTGGATTGAATTGCTTAAATTGTTTTTTTTTTTGGTTTTTTGTTATTAAATTGCTTAAGACTTAATCTTTAAAACTAAAATTGCTTAAAATTTTAATTATTGCTTAACTTACATAATTTTCAATTACCAAACATATTATTGTATACTCTATGGTTCGACTAGATCTCTCTATTCTTCGTTAAATTCTATAGTTTATTTTTTTTTGTATGGTTGCTCGCATGTGCAAGTGCCGCTGATCATCATGGTATATTAATTGTGCTTGCTAGTGAGAGCATTACCGTTTGCTTTGCTGATTTGCAATTGCATATGCAGACTATTGTGGTGTAATCGGTCTCTTTCTTGTTCTAGCAGCCACCGCGTCCACATCTTTGGAATTAATTCGGTCAACCATTGAGCAAATTTTGATTTGTTACAATTAAATAAGTTAAAATAAGTATTATAACGTTTGATTAAAAAATTTGGCTCGTTTCGTTTAATTGCTTAACACATATAGTTTTTTAATTTTTGTATACAGAATTACTTCTTCGAAATTGAACAAGCCCCCTATGGAACCGATTATCTTGATCTGGAGAGTGTCCTAGGCTATGTGATTTTACAGAAAATTCAATATGGCGGACGCACCAAGCATGATAGCGGATTAACTTTTTGTTTTCTTTTCTTTTACAACCGCCTTGATAGTGGCATCAAACGAAAGGGCTTGGGAGTAGAACTCGATACGCTGTGACGTCACTATAAATTCAATATGGTGGACTCCAAGATGGCGGATTACCGTTATCTTTACTACTTTCTTAATATCAGTATCAAATGAAAGGGTTTGTAAAGTAGAATACGATCAGCTAAGGGACGTCATTTAAAATTCAATATGGCGGAATATTCCCTTAGCTTAGATATTTTAACCTATTTATGCGAAAACAATGTAAGCTAACATCAAAAAGAACTAGTTAATGTAATACATACATAGATACATGTACATGTAAGAGATCTTTTCCAAAATAAAACGCGAATCCAAGTTTTAATACAATTTAATAGAAAAATTAAGGAAATTAAGAAATTATAGAAATTCAACAAACTTAAGAAAAATAGCTTCGTTACACGCCACGTCCACGTTGTTCTACGGTCGGTCAACAAGTACTTCTTTCTGCTATGAACTGTCATGTATCAAACACCACCACACTCGGTCATCCCAATCGCTCATCTGCCTCAGAGGAGTGTCTATCGGTTGAATCATAGTTGCAGTCAATCTCATGGAAATCGTCGCTGGAGTCATAGTCATCTGCCCATGGAACGGACAAACTTTAAACTGCCTTCATACATTTGTGTATGACAGTGACCATTGCGGACTCAGTGCCGAAATTACAATTCCCAACGAGATTGCGGAACTTGAAGCGTTTGTTCATGCGCATCCCTACAATTATAGTAGGGTGCGTTGGACACGCTTTTCTAGAGTTATGACAAGAGCACTCTCCTCAAACTCGCTCAACCCACCGTCCAATAGGAATCTGTCAAATGAGGAGATTGACGGATACCTAAAACAAATGGACGAGACAATAAAACAAACGATGGACAGGACGATACCTCGACATCAACAAACTGACAATGTAGGCATATACCGCAACGCAACAATTAACGCACTACACTTACAGAAAAGTAGACTTCTGTCGAGATTAAAAACCTTGTACAGACGGTTTACTGACAGACAAAACTCAGAGATTAGGACACTGAAGGCGTTGATTAAAAACCTCCAACAGTTAATTAAAGAAAACTACCGATTAGCGGTAAATCTGCACTGGAACAAAAAAATTGGGGCTGTAAAAGCCAACAACCCCAGTATGTTCCCGCAAATAAATAAAATATTTCGGAGGAATAATCTCAACGACCTTCCATGTCTCAAAATTCCTCGAAATACGGACAACGAACGAATACTTGTGACAGCAGGTATAGATACAGTAAACGCAGTCGATGACGACAATTTCTTTTTGATCGAAGATCCGCAGGAGAAGGTTGAGGCTATAGGAGCGACTTTTCAGGAAGTGTATAAGGTGAATAGCAGTATTTGCCCGAACCATGACCTGGAGAATCGAGTCCTTGTGCACAACTTCTACCTTCGAAATGAACTACAGCAATGGCGATCAGAGAACATCGGTTTCACCGAGTTCAATGAAGACAATAGGGCAAATAATGCCATCGCCAACGAAGGGATACATCCCCCGTTCTTATCGAAGGTAGAGCTCCAAGCGATCTTCGAATCATTGAGAAAGAAGAAGTCAGTGGGAATCGATGGAATATCTAACATTGTGCTTAGACATCTCCCTCTAGAAGCGGTAGACATTTACTGCATTTTGTTTAATAATGTGCTGAATAATGCACACTATCCAGCGCATTGGAAAACAGCAGTAGTGCATCCTATCCCTAAAAGGGGTAAGGACAATTCCAATCCGGCAAATCTCCGGTCAATAAGTCTCCTTCCGAACATCAGCAAGGTATTCGAAAAAGTGATCAATAGAGCCCTGACTAAGTGGGTTGACGACAAACATATAATTCCAGATAACCAATTCGGTTTTAAGGCGGGGCATGATACCATACATGCCGCGTCTAAACTCGTATCGGATATCCAATGGAACAAAAGCAAGAAACAATGCACGGGTGCCTGTCTGGTTGACTTGGAAAAAGCCTTCGACACCGTTTGGCTAGAGGGACTTTTCTACAAGTTGAGCAGGCTGAGCATAAGTAAACCACTTTATAATATGCTCACCAGTAGGCGGTTCATTGTGAAAAATGGCAATGTGACCTCTGCTGGTACTTTTGAAATTAAAAATGGTCTACAACAAGGTGCGGTTAATTCGCCGATCCTTTTCAATATTTACACAAGTGATCTCGTAGGGTCTCTTCACCATGCTATTGCGTACGCAGATGACTTGGTCGCGTACAGATCAGGACCAAAGATCGAGGTCATTGCAATTCTCTTGCAACGTGACTTCGATAAGATTCAGCGATATTGTGACGACTGGAAGTTGAAGATCAACCTCCAGAAGTCAGAAACCATCTTGTTTCGGACGCCGTTGTCTGGGGCCTCATGGGACACCAGAAAGAATTGGCGAAAGTTCTCAATCGTTGGACGGCACGGGCGACCACTTGCATGTCGGAATGTAGTCAGATACCTCGGGCTCTGGCTAGACCAGTATCTGTATTTTAACAAACATATAGATGCTGCTCTGGCCAGAGCTAGAGGCGCTTTTGCCCTTACAAAGAGACTGTTTTATAGCAGCCAACTCGATGCGAGGGTAAAGGTTATCTGCTACACGGCCCTTATACGGCCAATGATAGCATATGGTTGTCCCGTGTGGTTCAACGTCGGACCAAGTTCGATGGAAAGGATTCAGGTGTTTGAGAGGGCTTGTCTTCGGGCTTGCCTTCGTTTATACAGAACACCAGAGTCTGAGTACAAAAAATTCTATGCCAATGAGGTCCTATACAACAGGGCTAACTTAATAAGAGTGGATAATTTCCTGATCAAGATGACTCGAAGGCACATTGCAAGAGCAATGAGTTCGATGAATAGCCTGATCTTCGGGGCTTATTACCCCAATTTCACGTACCACGAAAGAGTGCGCCTTAACGGCTTCGTTCCACCAGAAGCGTTCCTCTATTTTGACCAACAGGGTCTGATCCAGGATAGAACAGCGGTACCGCTAATCTTCCATGTTGCTCGCAAGACTGTGGATAGGCGGCTCAACTACGACAGAGACGTCGCACAGAGCCAAACGGAGCGCCTCCGGTTTAGTAGGTCGGTTTCGGGGCGCGATGGGCACGATGTTGAACAGCAACATCAGAAATTCTGGTGGCTGTTAGAAAGAGATAGAATTCCCTCGTCGATTCCGTTTGATCCGGGGTAGACCCCAAGGCATAGTTGGCCGCCTTTTATGTTTATTATGTAGACATGCCGTGGCCGGCTTACATAGGTTTAGGTAGTATAGGTATTATTAAGTTTTATAAAAAAAATAAAAAAAAAAAAAAAAAAAAAATATATAAAAAATAAAAAAAAAATACGCACAGCACTTTGCCAACAAAAAAAAAAAATATAAAAAACAAATAAAAAAAAAACCACAAAAAAATTATAAAATAACACAGCACAAAAAACAAAAAAAAAACTACGTATTTAATTACGTAGCTAGACTTAAGATAGGTTAAGTAGTTGTAAGTTTTATTTAAGGTAGTTTTAAGCAAAAAACATGTCCTGTTGCTAAGTTTTTTTTTCAAACTTTTCTTAGCTCTAAAATTGTAACTTTAATTAAAATTCTATATTATAAGTTAGGTTACGTCGAAAGACATAGTATAAGTATTAAGTTTAGCTTAGAGTGCCCGTGTGGGGCCAGTAAGTTAGAGTAAGGTAGTTAGGTTAGTTAAGCTAGTTTTAATCACTTTTGTCTAGCATTTAAGATCTAATTGAATTGATAAATAAAAATGAATTAAAAATGAAAATGAAAGTGTCTATCGGTTGAATCATAGTTGCAGTCAATCTCATGGAAATCGTCGCTGGAGTCATAGTCATCTGCCCATGGTTTCATTTTGTCGGCACTGGTGTTAGTTAGCTTTGGTCCGTCGTGCTCTCCAACTTTCTGCACATCATAACGTTCGAACCCTTTGTCAGATGTAATGCGATATGGTCCAAAGAATTTCGGACGAATTTTCAAACCAGTTCCAAACTGCACCCTCTCTATAGCAACAAGATCGCCCACATAATATTTCGTCGCTGGTCGTCGCCTTTTGTTGAAGTGCTTAGAGTTTTCTATAATCTTCGTCGGGTCATCGGAAACAATATTCTCACCTTTGAAGAAATGTGCACATTGTTAGCTCAAATCGAAGCACTGTTGAACTCTAGGCCCCTTTGCGCTATTTCAGACTCTGACCTGAACCCACTAACGCCTTCTCATTTTCTTATAGGTAGGCCGTACACTGCTGTCTCGGAGCCTAGCTTCTTGGACGTCCCTGCTAATCGATTGGGGCGTTGGGAAGCTGTACAAAATATGGTACAAGGATTCTGGCGTCGATGGCAAACAGATTACTTGACGTCTCTGCAACAACGTCCTAAATGGAGAGACATTAGAAGAGATTTCCGAGTTGGAGATTTGGTCGTCATCAAGGAGCCTAACCTACCACCCTCATATTGGTCATTGGGAAGAGTAGAGGAGATCCATCCAGGCAAGGATGGTCACGTTAGAGTAGTTACGCTGCGTACGAAGAGTGGAAAGTTGAAACGCCCCATCGCAAAGCTAGCTATTTTGCCGATTTCCTGAATACTTCAGCGGGGCCGGCATGTTGGAATATCTATTTATTGGATTGAATTGCTTAAATTGTTTTTTTTTTTGGTTTTTTGTTATTAAATTGCTTAAGACTTAATCTTTAAAACTAAAATTGCTTAAAATTTTAATTATTGCTTAACTTACATAATTTTCAATTACCAAACATATTATTGTATACTCTATGGTTCGACTAGATCTCTCTATTCTTCGTTAAATTCTATAGTTTATTTTTTTTTGTATGGTTGCTCGCATGTGCAAGTGCCGCTGATCATCATGGTATATTAATTGTGCTTGCTAGTGAGAGCATTACCGTTTGCTTTGCTGATTTGCAATTGCATATGCAGACTATTGTGGTGTAATCGGTCTCTTTCTTGTTCTAGCAGCCACCGCGTCCACATCTTTGGAATTAATTCGGTCAACCATTGAGCAAATTTTGATTTGTTACAATTAAATAAGTTAAAATAAGTATTATAACGTTTGATTAAAAAATTTGGCTCGTTTCGTTTAATTGCTTAACACATATAGTTTTTTAATTTTTGTATACAGAATTACTTCTTCGAAATTGAACAAGCCCCCTATGGAACCGATTATCTTGATCTGGAGAGTGTCCTAGGCTATGTGATTTTACAGAAAATTCAATATGGCGGACGCACCAAGCATGATAGCGGATTAACTTTTTGTTTTCTTTTCTTTTACAACCGCCTTGATAGTGGCATCAAACGAAAGGGCTTGGGAGTAGAACTCGATACGCTGTGACGTCACTATAAATTCAATATGGTGGACTCCAAGATGGCGGATTACCGTTATCTTTACTACTTTCTTAATATCAGTATCAAATGAAAGGGTTTGTAAAGTAGAATACGATCAGCTAAGGGACGTCATTTAAAATTCAATATGGCGGAATATTCCCTTAGCTTAGATATTTTAACCTATTTATGCGAAAACAATGTAAGCTAACATCAAAAAGAACTAGTTAATGTAATACATACATAGATACATGTACATGTAAGAGATCTTTTCCAAAATAAAACGCGAATCCAAGTTTTAATACAATTTAATAGAAAAATTAAGGAAATTAAGAAATTATAGAAATTCAACAAACTTAAGAAAAATAGCTTCGTTACACGCCACGTCCACGTTGTTCTACGGTCGGTCAACAAGTACTTCTTTCTGCTATGAACTGTCATGTATCAAACACCACCACACTCGGTCATCCCAATCGCTCATCTGCCTCAGAGGAGTGTCTATCGGTTGAATCATAGTTGCAGTCAATCTCATGGAAATCGTCGCTGGAGTCATAGTCATCTGCCCATGGAACGGACAAACTTTAAACTGCCTTCATACATTTGTGTATGACAGTGACCATTGCGGACTCAGTGCCGAAATTACAATTCCCAACGAGATTGCGGAACTTGAAGCGTTTGTTCATGCGCATCCCTACAATTATAGTAGGGTGCGTTGGACACGCTTTTCTAGAGTTATGACAAGAGCACTCTCCTCAAACTCGCTCAACCCACCGTCCAATAGGAATCTGTCAAATGAGGAGATTGACGGATACCTAAAACAAATGGACGAGACAATAAAACAAACGATGGACAGGACGATACCTCGACATCAACAAACTGACAATGTAGGCATATACCGCAACGCAACAATTAACGCACTACACTTACAGAAAAGTAGACTTCTGTCGAGATTAAAAACCTTGTACAGACGGTTTACTGACAGACAAAACTCAGAGATTAGGACACTGAAGGCGTTGATTAAAAACCTCCAACAGTTAATTAAAGAAAACTACCGATTAGCGGTAAATCTGCACTGGAACAAAAAAATTGGGGCTGTAAAAGCCAACAACCCCAGTATGTTCCCGCAAATAAATAAAATATTTCGGAGGAATAATCTCAACGACCTTCCATGTCTCAAAATTCCTCGAAATACGGACAACGAACGAATACTTGTGACAGCAGGTATAGATACAGTAAACGCAGTCGATGACGACAATTTCTTTTTGATCGAAGATCCGCAGGAGAAGGTTGAGGCTATAGGAGCGACTTTTCAGGAAGTGTATAAGGTGAATAGCAGTATTTGCCCGAACCATGACCTGGAGAATCGAGTCCTTGTGCACAACTTCTACCTTCGAAATGAACTACAGCAATGGCGATCAGAGAACATCGGTTTCACCGAGTTCAATGAAGACAATAGGGCAAATAATGCCATCGCCAACGAAGGGATACATCCCCCGTTCTTATCGAAGGTAGAGCTCCAAGCGATCTTCGAATCATTGAGAAAGAAGAAGTCAGTGGGAATCGATGGAATATCTAACATTGTGCTTAGACATCTCCCTCTAGAAGCGGTAGACATTTACTGCATTTTGTTTAATAATGTGCTGAATAATGCACACTATCCAGCGCATTGGAAAACAGCAGTAGTGCATCCTATCCCTAAAAGGGGTAAGGACAATTCCAATCCGGCAAATCTCCGGTCAATAAGTCTCCTTCCGAACATCAGCAAGGTATTCGAAAAAGTGATCAATAGAGCCCTGACTAAGTGGGTTGACGACAAACATATAATTCCAGATAACCAATTCGGTTTTAAGGCGGGGCATGATACCATACATGCCGCGTCTAAACTCGTATCGGATATCCAATGGAACAAAAGCAAGAAACAATGCACGGGTGCCTGTCTGGTTGACTTGGAAAAAGCCTTCGACACCGTTTGGCTAGAGGGACTTTTCTACAAGTTGAGCAGGCTGAGCATAAGTAAACCACTTTATAATATGCTCACCAGTAGGCGGTTCATTGTGAAAAATGGCAATGTGACCTCTGCTGGTACTTTTGAAATTAAAAATGGTCTACAACAAGGTGCGGTTAATTCGCCGATCCTTTTCAATATTTACACAAGTGATCTCGTAGGGTCTCTTCACCATGCTATTGCGTACGCAGATGACTTGGTCGCGTACAGATCAGGACCAAAGATCGAGGTCATTGCAATTCTCTTGCAACGTGACTTCGATAAGATTCAGCGATATTGTGACGACTGGAAGTTGAAGATCAACCTCCAGAAGTCAGAAACCATCTTGTTTCGGACGCCGTTGTCTGGGGCCTCATGGGACACCAGAAAGAATTGGCGAAAGTTCTCAATCGTTGGACGGCACGGGCGACCACTTGCATGTCGGAATGTAGTCAGATACCTCGGGCTCTGGCTAGACCAGTATCTGTATTTTAACAAACATATAGATGCTGCTCTGGCCAGAGCTAGAGGCGCTTTTGCCCTTACAAAGAGACTGTTTTATAGCAGCCAACTCGATGCGAGGGTAAAGGTTATCTGCTACACGGCCCTTATACGGCCAATGATAGCATATGGTTGTCCCGTGTGGTTCAACGTCGGACCAAGTTCGATGGAAAGGATTCAGGTGTTTGAGAGGGCTTGTCTTCGGGCTTGCCTTCGTTTATACAGAACACCAGAGTCTGAGTACAAAAAATTCTATGCCAATGAGGTCCTATACAACAGGGCTAACTTAATAAGAGTGGATAATTTCCTGATCAAGATGACTCGAAGGCACATTGCAAGAGCAATGAGTTCGATGAATAGCCTGATCTTCGGGGCTTATTACCCCAATTTCACGTACCACGAAAGAGTGCGCCTTAACGGCTTCGTTCCACCAGAAGCGTTCCTCTATTTTGACCAACAGGGTCTGATCCAGGATAGAACAGCGGTACCGCTAATCTTCCATGTTGTTCGCAAGACTGTGGATAGGCGGCTCAACTACGACAGAGACGTCGCACAGAGCCAAACGGAGCGCCTCCGGTTTAGTAGGTCGGTTTCGGGGCGCGATGGGCACGATGTTGAACAGCAACATCAGAAATTCTGGTGGCTGTTAGAAAGAGATAGAATTCCCTCGTCGATTCCGTTTGATCCGGGGTAGACCCCAAGGCATAGTTGGCCGCCTTTTATGTTTATTATGTAGACATGCCGTGGCCGGCTTACATAGGTTTAGGTAGTATAGGTATTATTAAGTTTTATAAAAAAAATAAAAAAAAAAAAAAAAAAAAAATATATAAAAAATAAAAAAAAAATACGCACAGCACTTTGCCAACAAAAAAAAAAATATAAAAAACAAATAAAAAAAAAACCACAAAAAAATTATAAAATAACACAGCACAAAAAACAAAAAAAAAACTACGTATTTAATTACGTAGCTAGACTTAAGATAGGTTAAGTAGTTGTAAGTTTTATTTAAGGTAGTTTTAAGCAAAAAACATGTCCTGTTGCTAAGTTTTTTTTTCAAACTTTTCTTAGCTCTAAAATTGTAACTTTAATTAAAATTCTATATTATAAGTTAGGTTACGTCGAAAGACATAGTATAAGTATTAAGTTTAGCTTAGAGTGCCCGTGTGGGGCCAGTAAGTTAGAGTAAGGTAGTTAGGTTAGTTAAGCTAGTTTTAATCACTTTTGTCTAGCATTTAAGATCTAATTGAATTGATAAATAAAAATGAATTAAAAATGAAAATGAAAGTGTCTATCGGTTGAATCATAGTTGCAGTCAATCTCATGGAAATCGTCGCTGGAGTCATAGTCATCTGCCCATGGTTTCATTTTGTCGGCACTGGTGTTAGTTAGCTTTGGTCCGTCGTGCTCTCCAACTTTCTGCACATCATAACGTTCGAACCCTTTGTCAGATGTAATGCGATATGGTCCAAAGAATTTCGGACGAATTTTCAAACCAGTTCCAAACTGCACCCTCTCTATAGCAACAAGATCGCCCACATAATATTTCGTCGCTGGTCGTCGCCTTTTGTTGAAGTGCTTAGAGTTTTCTGCTTGCATTTTCGCTATAGCTTCTTTGGCTTGATTACGCTGCTCTATTCTTGACTCGTCAAACTGATTCTGAAATTCTTCATCAATTATTTGCATTAAACGTAGATCCTTACCCGTTTTCATCTCAGTTCCGACCATCAACAGAAAAGGTGTCGTTTGAATAGACCGATGATAAGTCGAATTCAAAACTTTTTGAAGCGGCTTTACGTGCTGGAACCATTTCTCGGGACTATCCATCGAAAGTTTGGTCAAGCAGGAGATGACAGTTGAGTGCAGGCGCTCCACCTGTCCATTTCCGCGTGGTACACCGACAGTAACAAAGTGCAGTCTGATATCGTGGTCTTTACAAAAACCTTGAAAGTTATTGGAGGTAAATGTGCCTCCCCTATCGGTGATGACATTGTGTGGGTACCCAAACATCTCGGCAATTATCTCCATTTTCTGCAGAACTTCTTCTGACCCAAGGGCCTTTGTGGGAAAAAGCCAACAAAACTTTGTAAAACCGTCGATGATCGCCAGTATGTACCGGTAGCCCTTTTTCGTGTCCTGCATCGGCCCAAGGTGGTCCATGTGAAAGGTAGCAAGAGGTGTGTCACCTTTCGGGATCGGTTTTAGTAGCCCATCTGCTTTGCCACTCTTCCGCTCGGCTAGAATGCACCTCACACAACTCGAAACACATCTTTTTATCCGCTGATCAATATTGGGAATAAACAGCTCCTTTCCAAGAATCTCTTTCATCTTCTGAGCATGAAAATGCCCCCTCTCGTGAGCTGCTCGGATTATTGAAGATCGCAAGGACTCTGGAACGATAAAGAGAATAGAATTATTAATATTCTTACATAATAACCCATTATGAACCACAAAGTCTTTATATGGACGCTCTTTTAGAGCATCCAAAATAGCTTTTAAACCCTCATCATTCTGCTGTGCTTCAGAAAGCCTTCTTAAAAAACTGTTATCATTCTGCAACATCATAACCCCAGGATTACGGCTAAGGGCATCAACATGCCTCATACAGCTTCCTGCTCGATGCTCTATCCGATAATCGTACTCTTCCAATAAAAGTGCCCACCTGGCAACTCGTGTTGTTAAATCCTTTTTCTTCATCGTACATTCGAAAGCTTTGCAGTCCGAAACAATCTTAAAACGTTGGCCTATAAGATAAATTCGGAACTTTTTCACGGCTTCGATTACTGCTAAGACTTCAAGTTCATAACTCGAATAATTTTTTTCGGCGTCGGTTGTATTTTTACTCATGTAAAAAATAGGGTGTAATGCATTGTCGTCATCGTCACGTTGTAGGAGCACTGCACCATAACCTTGTCTGCTGGCATCTGCATGCAATTCCGTGGTAACACCATATCGGAAAATCTTAAGCACCGGTTTCGTTGACAAAGCCATTTTTAAATCGTCCAGCGCTGCAAGTTCAGTCTCAGAAAGGACCAGTCGTCCACCTTTTTTAACCATTTCCGTCAATGGTTTTGCTCTGATTGAGAAATTTGCGATGTACTTGCGAAAATAACCGGCTAGACCAAGAAAGCTTTGCATCTGTTTAACAGTTGTCGGTATCGGAAAGTTGACGACAGCTTTCGTCTTTGCTGTTGACGGAGCAACGGTGCCTTTGTAGATCCGATGCCCAAGATACTCGATTTCCTGTTGAAGGATCTGGCAATTTGTCCACTTAATTCTAAGTCCGTTGGCAGCGGCTACATCCAACACCTTCTTCAAATTCGTTATACCATCTTCTATCGTCTTTGAAAGCACAACAAGGTCGTCGATGTAGACAATAACAACACCATCACGCAGCAGCTCTCTGAAAATATAGTTAATGTATTTCTGAAAAGTGCTTGGTGAGTTGCAAAGGCCGAACGGCACTTTCAGAAACTCGTACTGCCCACTTTGGGTAACAAATGACGTAAACCTTCTACTCTTTTCTTCTATCCCAACATGGAAAACCCCATTTTCCAGGTCTAGCGTCGTAAAGTAAAGGGCGTCCTCTAAGCGGTCAATTTGGTCTTCAATTACCGGAAGCGGGTACCTGTCCTTGTGTATTTTCTTATTGACCGCCCGGTAGTCGACACACAGGCGATCGGTCCCGTCTTTCTTCTTGACAAGCACAACCTGGCTGGCATAGTCAGACACTGCTTCTCGCACAACACCATCGCGGATCCACTGCTCCACTTGCTGATCAATAACCTTTCTCTCCGAAGGGGGAAATCTTCTTGGCAGTCTGTAGACTGGCTCGTGATCGATTGGTACAATTTTCATCTGTACAGGCGATTCGATAGGTTGTATTGGAGAGTAATTTGCAACTAAGTTTTGCACAATGCTACGAAATTCAGTCTGCAAAAGAGATAAATCGGGTAAATTAATACTATCTTTAAAAGTACTATCAGATATCGAAGCTAGATAGCAACTGCTTTCATCGTTGTCTTCAAGCATATCTTTTGAATCTTCGGTACTGTTATGGCAAAATGGATCTGATTTATTGCTTGGTGATGTCATCTTGGAAATCGTAAGTACTCCTCGTTCAATTGTCACTACAGCTTTCCTTAGCAGACTCATTCCAATGATGACGTCCGGTTTGATGAAATGATTGTCCACGATGAAGAACTCCACGTCCTCAAAAAGTATGTCATCAATGCAAACATTGGCTTTGCAAAGCCCTTTTGTTATGACATTTGCTCCAATACCTGTGAGGGAGAGACGAAAATCTTTTGAAAGAAAGTTCGGACGAATTCGTTTCACATGATTCTGCTTCAACACGCAAACATCGCTTCCTGTATCAATCAATCCACATAGAACCTCGTTGTTAACTGCTACTGGTCTCCTCATGTCGGTCATCTGGAACAAGTTCGCCGCAGGTTTCCTTTGCAACGGACAATCAGGGCGCTTGTGCCCAAAATTGTTGCATCCAAAACACTTCGGACCTTTGGATTTTTCAGGACATGAGTGAAACTCGTGCTCCATTGATCCGTAATTGAAACAGTTACGTCCTCTGCTTACGGCAGTTCTTTGCCTAACGGGATTATCGCGCGCGTTTTTACTTGAGCTAGGTACCGTTTCGCTTTCACTTTTCATTTGCTCATATATATGAAGTTTTTCTTTAAAATCCGCCACTGTTTGCGCACCGTACAAAATCATTTTATTAACAATGGAATCCTTGATGCCATCAATAACGTAGCGAAACACTGAGACATCGTCGACGTTAGCCTGACTTGCTATATCGAGCATGCGGTATAGAAATTCCCGACACGATTCGCCGTTTATTTTCTTTGTTTCGCGTAGCTTTCTATGAACGTCACAACTGGAAATTTTGGCCGTAAATTCTTCGGTTAACGCGGTCTTTAGCTGAATATACGATACGGGCTTTGCTTCACATTCCACGTACATTTTGGCTGCACTCGAGAGCGATTTTCGACAAAAGACAAAACGTTGAACATTATTCCAACTAAACGAGCTTGCATAGGATTCGAATTCTTCAATCCATTTTGTTACACTCATTGAGTCTTCACCAGAGAATTTCCTTATGATATTTTCCACGTCGGACATATTAAATTTTCCCGTATTATGATCATCCATGTCCATAGAACTTGGCAAAGTATCGTCCACGTTTAGCGATTCACCGCTTCTTTGTAAATTCTTTCTTCGTCCCATATATAATTTTTTTGATCAGTCAAAGTCAAAGAGTGTTGACGCGTGTTAAGCTTAAATAAAACTAACTGTCTAAGCAAAATGCGCGTGGGAATCGCACTATATTTTTTTTTAAACAACGAAGCTAACGTTAAAAGGAGAGATCTTTCTTGCGGGTAATTTTTTTCGTATTGTTTGTTCTCTCTTTTTTTTTGTATTAAAATAATGGAAATAATTAATGTTTCATTGTGGAGGATCCCGGTTGAGCCCCTATGTAAGAGATCTTTTCCAAAATAAAACGCGAATCCAAGTTTTAATACAGTTTAATAGAAAAATTAAGGAAATTAAGAAATTATAGAAATTCAACAAACTTAAGAAAAATAGCTTCGTTACACGCCACGTCCACGTTGTTCTACGGTCGGTCAACAAGTACTTCTTTCTCCTATGAACTGTCATGTATCAAACACCACCACATACATACATACTACCAGTCCAAGCTAAGAATTTCTGGTCAAAGTTTTGCGGATTTATAACATTTCGTTCGCGGTGAACGAGGGCATGATTCTCGCAACCATTTGTATGTGTGTGTTTTTGCAGGAATGATAAGGACCTACAGTTTTTGGCCGACTCCGAGCGGCGAGTTGAGAAGCTCCTTATGACAAATGATACTCTTTGAATGCTTGTCAGACATAAGAAAGAGGTGGCACCGTGAAAAAAACTTTTAGGTGTTTGCTGGGATTGAACACGGGCAGCATGTGTAGTAGTCCAACGCAATAACCACTACGCCGCGCCATGGTGCCATACAGTTAATGCTAAGCTCAATTTTCTAATGGATGAGTTTGGCGATTGAATCATCTCATGATGAGACTTGTGAATAGGTCGCCGCGGTCATATGATAAATCCATCACTGATAATAAAAGCATTTCACTGCTTGGCATTATCAGAGGACCCTGCCTAATTGAATCGCAGACTCGTCGGACATATGAAGACATATGTAGAAACACTGGAGCAACTAATGTTCGCATGCTGGCTAAAAGGAGGCACATACTACCAGGAAAGTGATATTTCAATGCTCTCGAAGAAGTCGCAAACTTTGCACTGCGTGCTCACTAACAAAATGGCTTAAACATACCGAATATGTTGAAATTGAAGATAACGCTGTATTAAAAAAATTGTGCGTAGAAAGCTGCGCAATAGAAATGCAACTTGACTTGAAAAATACGGATGTAGATCACTTAGCTTATACGCTTTCATTTCATAACCATATTAAGGAGGTCATGAAGATATCGGTAATCCGCCATATTGTTGTAACATCATATTGAATTTCGAATGACGTCACTTAGCTAATTGTTTGTCTTGTCAAACCTTTTCATTTGATACCCATACCTATAATGGAGATCGTGGAGATAACGGTATTCTGTCATCTTGCTAGAATGGCATGTTGAATTTCGAATGACGTCACTTAGCTTATTATTTTTGTCCTGTCAAACGCTTTCATATAACTTAAGATGCTCTCCGGGTCAAATCGAATCATCCAACGACACTCTATTTGTTTGAAATCGATTGAGTAGATTAGGGATTAGGCTGTAGCGGTAGCGATATCCACTTTCTTTTTCCCGCTCTATACCATCGCTTATCCCTTAAAATGCATCCCCCACCCTGAGCGCTTATTCTCCTCTGTGAATATTTTCGTTTACTTTTGTCAATAATTGTCATTTGTCATTGTCAATAAACAAGTAGGCTGTTCTTTTTTAAATTATTTTATTTAGTACCGTATGGTATTTCAATGATTTCTGGATGAACATCAACATAAGAAGGCTTTTGGCTCCTCAGATCACTACCCAGCAATCAAGTCGTAGATTAGTAGATAAATAAGGTAAGTTTCAGGCTACCTCGATATTTGGGTGTATTCGTTTAGTGGGCAACTTTAGCACAACAAAGACGGTGATAGGTAGACGAAGTGCATAAATATACAAATGAGTAAATACAAGTATTGCAATGTTTTAAACAATAAATTTAGTGTTATTGCTGTGGTGTTGGAGCCATAAATATATTTCAATATCATGTAGCTGTTTGGCCACAATGCGTGTAGCTTTCGTCCCTCAAACTGCATTTGTTGTCACAAATTTGCATGCATGTGTTGCTAATTGCAGTAATTTGCATCGACCAACCGTATACTTAACATTATTTATGCGATCTCACTGCTATTCTATTCCAGAGCTAATGGGCTTGCCACATCCCATAATGGACAGTATCTTGCTGTTTAATGCTGTCATCTGTTCTGAATCGGCTTAAACTAAAATATTATTGTTTTCGCTCGTCACTGTGTGTTACAAGGTGATTGATGGACTTCATCAACTATATACTACGAGTAGAATGAATATTAGTTTAGATTGATGGGAACTAAATTAAATCTGTTGTCTTGCTTAGCACTGAATATTAGTGTAAATGGGCTTACATATGTACATATAATTGGCATATGGCATAGGTATTAAGATAAATCTGTTCACACATGAAAGGTTTAAGTTTGATTGGCACGAATACCCATTGTCATTGTATGATATTGCTACAGATATTGCTTTCCTTGTCCGTTTAATGTAAGCGGTGAAATTATAATCAATCAGACTAACATTCCGTGTGATGTACGAGTATCTTATCAATGAAAAAAATGTATTTCAACTTTGAACGCAATATGGAACAGCACCTGTTGCAGTGTTGGGGAAAAATGGATAGCCTATCGATACCTATTGAAATACGTACTGAAGGTAAAAAAAAAACAATCGATGGGACAATATTAAAAAAAGCGAGATCTGGAAAACGCTGAGAGACGGAGCCGTTTCTGAAACAAATCTACTTACACTTCTTGATAACTGGTTGAGACACCCCGCTGATTACGGCGTTTTTTCGATAATCTTGATCCGTATGTGCTGCAAATATTGGTGTTAGGTAATCTAAAATTCTAATCACCATTAATCCTTTTGTAAAATAAACAATCTATCTGGCAGGTTATTTTGCCCAGACAAATTTAAATGGGCGATAGGCTTATTTAAACCTTTTAAAGCTCCTGGTGGAGATGATATATTTCCAGGACTGGACCTAATATTTCCTGCACTTGTCGCTTTATTTAGAGCCAGCTACAAAATTTACCACGTTATAAAGTACGTTTATTTAGCGCCTTTAAGAACAAGTGTTTTATTAGATGAGATGATAACGATTAATTCAAATATTCTTTACATCCTTCCAAGAAATCTCGGATTTCACTTTGTTTCTGCCAGCTGATGGCGCCTTCCAGAGTCAATAACCTTCTAAATGGTGTTTCAATTTATTTATGTATACATGTGTTGAGTTACTCGATTACATTGACAATACTTCCAATAATTTACACCTGCATTAACATACATTTCTTCCTTAACCTATTCGGCCATTTTTAATTACCGATTTTCGGAACCCTGAAATGGTTCATTGCCACTGCATTGTGTTAGAGGGAGATAGCATGCATGCATTGCGAAGCACGTTGCACGTCTGACATTTAGCTCCGATCAGATCTATCCGCCGGTGGTCAACTCGTCGCGATCGGTTGTTCATCTTATTTAATTCGTGTCAGGTGTTTTTTTATAATATATGTGAATAATTGGTGTCCTAATTGTGCGGTGTACTTTGGACTAGCTGTGGGTTATGTGCTGGCGGTGATTGTAGCCAACCTAGGATGCATATCCACATCTACTCCAACGTACAACCTCGATGACGGTGGACACCAATGTTAGATGTGCCCTTGTGTTTCGTGTGGTTCGTCTACCTTCGTTTTTGGGAACCAACAAAGGATATTGCCCTCTGTGCCTTTCTTGACATTGAAGGCGCCTTTGACAATACTGGCTATGACTCAATTTCAAGAGCCAATCGCCAAAGAGGGATTGAAGAACCGACCAACAGCTGGATTAGGACCATGCTGGAAAGTCGTATTATAAAATCCACTTCAGGTGATATATCGGTGGCAGTAACGGCTATCAAAGGCTGCTCATAAGAGGGCATCCTTTGCTATGGTCCCTCGTCATCGATGATTTTCTTGCTGAACTACGCAACTCAGGCTATGAAGCCATCGGATATGCTGATGACCTAACAATCATAGTGAGTGGCAAACTCGATTCAACCATCACGAGAGTGATGCAAAGTTCACTACAAATCATTTCTGAATGATGCAACAGGGAAGGACTCTCAGTCAACCCCTGTAAAACTGTTCTAGTACCCTTCGCGAAGAGAAGGATTATTAACCTAGATCCAATAATCCTAAAAGGCACTACACTTGACCATTCCAGTGAGGTATTCCTGGGAGTTATCTTATGTAGATATGCGTCTCAGCTGGAATTCTCACCTAAACTCTGTAATAAACCGTGCAACTAGAGCCTTATGGGCAAGTATGGTAGAGCTTGGGGTCTCAACCCAAAAATTGTACACCACGATGGCCATTACAGATCTTCATTAGGAAGTCAGCTGCTGGAAACGCTTTTAAATTACAACTTATTCGTTAGTACAAACCAGGTAATCTTACGGGTCACCTTAAAATTATCAACAATATTCCCGATCAGGACATGCTCTGCACCGTCGCTTGCGGACGTTATGATAAGTGAATTTTGCTTTGGTAGAAAATTCGAAGTTTATATTGGGGAAAGTACCACGTGGTCAAATGGCGGACCCACCATAGACCCAAAAATCTAGTATGGTACACTGATAGATCGAACACCGCTTCTGGTGAAGGTCTCGGTGAGGTCATTACTGACCTTAATGAAACAGCGAGCTGTCTCCATTGGCATCCTGCACAGACGGACGAGTTTGGCAGGGATGTCAAAACTAGATATGGCTCTATACAGTTCGTCTCTCTAGATGCTGTCATAGGCGGCCTTAAAATCGATGAACAGGTTGTGGGTATCGATTTGGACTTCTTGGGTTTTTTCCAGGATCTGCCTAAGTGTGAAAATTTGGTCTATGGTGGACTTTCCTGGCCTGAAACCGCATTGATAGGGGCCAATCAGGTTGTTGACGAAAAAGTTCAAGCGTTCACACAATATGGCAGATAGGATCTTTGGGCGATGTTGAGGAGACTAATTCCTCTGTAATTGGAGCAGTTGAGGGGGTCCCCGTTCTTGTGGGTCGGGCAAACGATACTGAGGCATACTTTCATCTGACCAAATCCTAGAGATGAGTTGGTGTATGCTCTCTACCAAGTTATCTCCAGCTGCTTTAAATAGCTTTGCGGGTAGACCGTCAGGTCCAGTAGCCTTGTTGGACTTAAGCTTGGATATGTTGGAGTTTTGGCTTTCATCATCTAAATTTAATGGTTCATTCGCGGGGTGTTTGTCTTCGTCGCCGTTATACAGTCTGCAGAAGTTGTTTTTCCATATTCTCAGCACCGATTGTGATCATACTACAAGGTTTCCTTCGTCATCTCTACACAATATACACAATAGTGTATATTTGGCAAAAGCTCGTATGGCAATGGTAGAACATATACATATATAGATACATATCCTATCCTCCCAGTTACTCCTGCTAACTTTAACAGCAGATAGCTACTTAAATTCCCAACCGACCACGGAACATACTCGTATGACAACTTTTCCAATACCACATTTCCAGATAGTGCAACACACGGGAGGACAGATGTACTCAAGTGTTGAATTATTGGTTGTAACATTAAATTGCTTTACCTTACCGGAATTATTTTAGTGCTTCCAATTTCAAGAATGTACCTACCGGTATGCTATGTGTGTATATATGTATCTATATGTAGATGTCGCGCCTTAAAACTCGTATCTATGTTTCATTTGCTGTACAAACTGAAAACGGGCAGGTGTACACCATTAAAGGATTCATTTCCTGCTCCACTCAAGTGTTGGTGATTGTAGATACCCGTGTGGCATACAAATTTCCGGGCTAAGTGCTGAGACAAATTTCACAGACCATAAAATGCATTAATGCTTTTGAATAATTTACGCCAAGAAGATGTGAATAGCGGTTGACGGTTTGCCTAAAAAATAAAACGCGAATGATGATGAAGTTCGGTCATGTTTGGGACACAGATAGGATGTAGTGAGAGTGCAAATGACCGTGAGAAAAATAAAGTAGATAATAATAAAGAATGGAAAATGGGCTTAGCTTTTCCCGGAACTGTAGAAGAAAGGCGTTTATCAATTAGAGGTTTTCTTTTTCCTTTATCATTTGGAGCTATTAAAATGTGTGATGTGCTCTCGTACAGTGAAGTGCAAAATAATTAGGACAGCAATCAGCATTTTTGGAAAAGGTCTAGCCCTCTTGGTTATGTTTTGATTTAATTTGGGCCAAATTTTTTTGCCGTTGTCCAGTCGTCGTTTCCAAGTCCATGCTGAAGCTAGTGGTTCCGACTCACATGACGTGCCTTTATTAGTTAAATGGGAGTTGATGCGGACGTTTGGTGATATTCATCCGAGCAGATGGATTGTGATGAGGCTAGATAATTCTTTTATCGGATATTGGACAGTCACAAGCATAAAAACGAATAAGGATTCAATCACTGTAGACAATTTTGCACAACAACTTATTTAACTTAATTTTTTGTCTGACAAGGCTCATCGTGATTAGAACGGCAATGTAAGCAAGCAACGTTGTTGAATATGGAGTTACTCTAACCCGGAAATACTCCATGAGACGGAGCTGAATCCAGCTCGAGGCACAGTGTGGTGTGCAGTTTCATCAAGCTGCATTGTCAGGTCATTGTATTGTATTGTATTTGAAAGGGGGTTATCCCGTAGACAGGAGTGGCGTTACGGTAGGGCGCGGTGAGGCGACCGCCCAGGGCGCCTGACATGAAGGGGCGCCGATCCAGTTGCATATTGTGACTTTGTTGCATTTTCGGCAGCGGCCAGGTTACCTATAAGAGTCTTAAATTCCCTAAATCTGGCGACAAAATCATTAAGGTTGCAACACTGGAACGCGAGTACTGATATACATACATTTACTGGGAATGCCCGTCAATAGACAAAACTTATTATTTATCCCCTCTTAGCATTGTATTAAAAAAGACCTTTTGTTTTTTTTGACTTATTAAGGAGCGGAACACAGACTTGACTGCAACAGTTTCTTGTGGCGTGGTTACGGTAAACAGGAACTCTACAATACTAAACCTACAAATAGGAACGACTTGAAGAAATCCATTCAAATAACAATTGAAGCAATTTCCGCTGCAACACTACAGTCCAACAGGGAGTAATGAACAACTTTTTAATAAGATATAGCACATACGCCACCGAGCTTGAAGCCCATTTAAAATCAGTAATTTTTCAAAACCAATAAAAAAAACTAATAAAATATGTACATATACAGGGTAATCATAAGCTTGCAATTTGATTTTTAAATAAAGTATGACTTTACGAAGGTTTTAAAGTATGCTCATTTATTTGAATACCCGCCAAAACCCTAATTTCCATACCATTTTCCCCTTAACATCCCAGACTCAAACCTAACTGAGAATGCAGGCCAAGTTGGAAAATTTAACTAGGAAAATTGGTATAAATGATAAGAAAAAAAAATTAAATTCATCAGTTTAATTTTTGAAGCCGAGGTTACACAACGGTTGTTTAGAAACGCTATTTGAAATGGCCTCTTTTACAAACTAAGAATACGCAGATATTATCTACGTTTATGGGCTGTGTGACGAAAGTTCCAATAGAGCACGACAAAGATACCGTGAGCTTTATCCTAACCTTAAGTGATAAATTGAATTTTTTTTCTAATCATTTATACCACTTTTCCTAGTTAAATTTTCCAACTAGGCCTGCATTCTCAGTTAGGTTTGAGTCTGGGATGTTAAGGGGAAAATGGTATGGAAATTAGGGTTTTGACGGGTATTCAAATAAATTAGCATACTTTAAAACCTTCGTAAGGTCATACTTTATTTAAAAATCAAATTGCAAACTTATGATTTAGTTAGAAAATCGCACTAATTGCGAACTGTGGTTAAAAAAATAGGTAAAAAATCATTTTTTTCGCTTTTTACCTGCTGCGGTTTTTTCCAAGTATCATAAAATCTGTGAGTTTCTCAGAATACTTACTACACATTTTTTTGTTTACAATTGTTACGTTCATAAGAAAAAATAATAAAACGGTATGTTTATTACGCATTTTTTGTAGAAAAGCGACCTGAAAGTCAAAAAAATGTATGGGCAAGATTTAGGATATTGACTTAAAAATAAAATATCTGGAAAGAAAAAAAAGGTATCTAATTTATTTAAACGCAGTTAAAAAGGGTGTTATTTTTAAAATAAAAGTCCTAAAAGAAGTTTCTGTTAGTAAGTATTAGCGGAGATATTTGAGTTAGTATGGGTCAAGGTACACCAAAGTAGGTGTTTTCTTAAATTCCCGATATATGATGTCCAAATTGAAGATAGACCCTTACTGTAGAACGATTTTTTTCTAAGAATAAACCCAAGAATCAGTTGCCAAAGTCTTGATATTTAACTTGGAAACACCCTATACACAGATAACATTTGTTTTTTAAAGTTATCGAGTTCGTGGAATCTGCTAAAAATTAACCTTCAACAAAATACTGACTTGGGATAACCATATTAGACTTACGTTAGGCAAAGTCTATGGAGGTCTGCGTATGCTTTGGGCGTCACACCATATAACACCTGTTAGAACCCGTTTGATGTTAGCTAAGTCACTAATTATACCTGTATAGTGTAGTGAAATTTTTTGTAACTGCGACTACGAGCACAAACGAAGACTTAATGTTGCGTTCAATAGCGTTGCGCGCTATGTCTATGGACTTAGAAGATATGACCACATCTCCAATTTTTCCAAATCTCTGTACGGCATTCCATTAGACAATTTATTTAAACTTAAAACACTAACCATGCTTCACAATATTTTAGAGTCCCGTCAACCGGAGTATCTGTTTAGCAAAATTAAATTTCCACGTTCCAATAGGTCTGGTAACTTGGTGCCAATTCGTTACTCATTTTTAATATCTGAACGTCAATTTTTTATAACTCGACTATGGAATTCTCTCCCTCGTCCCATAAGAATGATAACCTGTAAGATCCGGTTTGGGAGGATGCTCAAACAACTTTTTGAGACAATTTAATGATGATGCTGAGCTTACTAGTTTGATGATGATGATAATTTTAATGATTTTAATAATTTTAATAATTTAATAATTAATTTAAACATGTACAAATATATTTGTCAATTGTTAATTTTTATAATCTTACATGAATTGATTTATTGGTTTATTTAATTGTTTTTCTCTTTTTTCTTTTAAATTATATACAATATATAATCTTGAAGATATGTAAATATGAAATATTGTAACTTAGCAAATAACATAATTTATATATTTATAGTATTCTTATACTGAACTTGCTCTAATTTAAAAGATTTTTTATCTTACTGAGTAAAGTCTCCAAAATAAATAAAATACAAATACAAAAGCACGCCCCAAACTTTAATTAATAGTCACATATTGGTGACTCGGGGAAATAAAATATATTTAAAAAAAAATTGTTGCTGATGTACCAGACGTACATGTAAACAGTCGTCCTGGAATCAATTCTGGTTCTCCCTCCACTAGAACTCGATTCATATCACATTTAAAAAAATAAAAATAAAAATAAATAGAATGTACATATGAGGTATTCCATGGTTTGACGCTGCAATCGCATGTGTGACTTAAAGTCAAGATCACCAAATGAATCAATTGTTTGTACAAAATTAGTACATTTGGGGTGTTCATCCAATTCAGATTCATCAGACTCACTGGTGGAAGAAGAATCATTTGTCAGAAATGAAAGCATCTGCTGGAAATTGTTCCTATTGTCCAAACTTTCTTTTGAACTCGTCAGCAATAACGAAAGCAACTGAAAAAAACAATCAGTATTAAAGAATTTCTATTTTGTACCTGTCCATTTTCCGCGTCTTCCATTATTTTGTTTTATTGTTTTAAACCAAACGATTTTTTTAAAAAATAAACTGTCACTACACATAGTGCTGCCAAACTCGGATGACGAAATTCCTTAGCCTCGATAAGCGTTTTTTTTTGCACATACTTTTTTAAGCCTATATAGATTACCAAAAAAACACGCCTATTATTAAAAGAAAACTGGCCACTTTTGTAAAAGAAGATGAACCATTGTTTACGAGAAAGGACATACTTTTTGAGCAGTTACTCGGTAGATAAAATAAGTACTATCTTCAAGTTGTGAGGCGAACTAATAAGTTCCAATTTGCAATCTGAACGAGCGAGAGGATGTGTTGCACTTTATTGCGAAATGCCCGATACTCAAGGAATTCCGAACTAATTTCTTTAATGCCCATACACTTGGGTTGGATGAAGCAGTCCATATCTTAAATGGTGAAAGAGGTTGGGACTTACTCTACAACTACGCAGTAATTGCACTACGCTACAGGAACTGCATAGTGGAAGAGAATTTCTAAGAAACTAGCACTTCATATTGCAAATATCGATTATGTATCGTACATAATGTATTAAACATAAAAAATAGGATTAATAATGTAACTATTTATAAATGTCAATCTAGTAGACGGCCTATGAGCCAAACCATATAGACTAAGCTTTTCATTGAAAATAAAATAGTCTTTTGAACTGAACCTGGCAATTCTGCCCTCTACTTACATAGAATGTGAGTCGCAATGCCAGCAGCATTGCCAGTCCAAATATTTGTTTGCTTATGTATGTAGGTTTTCTCTAATTTATTTTGAGGTAAATATTATTATACTACACTAATGGCAGCTCCATATGGTATGTACTCTCTGGATGAACACTTAAGCCACGAAAGTCAGTGGCCTAATTTAAATCAGTTTTTAAGTCTAGTTTGTCATAAAACTGAGAAAGTAAAATGTTTGTTGTATCCGTCGGATCGACATTTAGGGTCGCGCTGTGAAAACGGGCATTAATGTAGCAATATTTATCGGACACCCGTTATATGATTCCAAAGTACTTTTCTGACAAAATCAGACAAATATTCCTTTACTCTCCACACTTCTTTCCTGCCCTTCTAAATATGCATTATCAAACGTTATAAAAATAAATAAAATAAATATACGGCGTCAGCAGTCCTATACAGAACCAAGCCTAGCTTCTTAGACAATAAGCTGAGCTGGAAGCTCAATATCCAGGAGAGAGTAAAGAAAGCTACCATAGCACTCTACTCCTGCAAGAAAGTTATTGGCAGCAAATGGGGCCTTCAACCCCGCATCGCTCACTGGCTCTATGTATCTGTCATCAGACCGATTCTAATGTATGGCGTAGCGGTCTGGTGGCCTGCTGGAGTAAGCTATACATCGCGACAGCTTGGTAAAAGTACAACGACTAGCATATCTGTCCATTAGTGGAGCACTAAGATCAACAACCTCCGCAGCATTAGACATCCTACTATACCTCCCACCCCTAAATATAATCGGTAAGCAAATGGCAACCAGTTCTGCCATAAGACTCAAAATCATCTCACAGTGGTCAAGTAACTACACTGGCCACTCCACAATACTGGACAATTTAACTCTTCCCGAAAACATAGACTATACTGTACCCAAGCCCAATTTTGACAAGAACTTTAAGGTCACTATTCCCGATAGATCCTTCTGGGATGACCTAGGTGCTACAACAGATAAGTCGTTACACTTCTACACTGATGGATCCAAAACTAATGACGGTGTAGGAGGAGGTGTTTTCTCAGACAGATTAAAAATTAATCTCTCCTTTCGCCTCCCTGATCACTGTAGCGTGTTTCAAGCGGAGATTATGGCGGTTTCGGAAGCACAGTCCTGGATCAAGAGGAATGTATTATCCACTAGCGATATTAGAATTTTCTCGGATAGTCAGGCGGCCTTGAAATCTCTGGAATCAGTCGCATCCACTTCTAAGACTACCTCCAACTGCCGTTCATCTCTTATAGAGATGGCTAAGCAGTTTAACATTCACCTCTGCTGGGTGCCGGGGCACAGAGACATTCCAGGGAATTGCAAAGCTGACAAGCTCGCTAAAATAGGAACAACAATACCTATTCTACCAGATAAGGAAAATATAGGAATGCCACTCGCTACTTATAAGCTAGTACTCAAACTTGACACTGTCAATAAAACCAACGCTAGATGGGCAGGTGGAACTATCTGCCTTGCTACAAAGAAAATCTGGCCTAGATTAGATCTAAACCGCTCTAGATGCCTTTTGTCACTAAAAAGACTACATATTATTACGATTATCGGTGTCATTACAAGACACTGCCTTATAGGCAAACACGCAACTAGATTTGATGTCATCTCGAATGACTTCTGCAGAAGCTGTAGGGACGAAGAGGAGGAGGAAAAGCCTACACATCTCCTCTGCTCATGCCCAGCTCTTTCTCGTACTAGAAAACTACACCTAGGAGAATACTTCTTCGATGATCTAAGGCTAAGCGATCTAACACAGAAAGACGTAGGAAGCCTTTTTCGCTTTGTACAAAGCTCCAAATGGTTCTCTTGAGTAGCGGGGTAATTATACCCAAGATCCTTGGTATCACAATGGGCCTCTATAGGCCTAAGTGTGCTGGTACTTGTTACAGGCAGCCACTGCTACCTAACCTAACCTAACCTAAGTCTAGCTACTTGCAACCATTTGTATGTGCGTGTTATTTTTTCCAATAAATAGAAGGGACCTACAGTTATTTGCCGACTCCGAACGACGAGTTGAGAAGCTTCTCATGACAAATGACAGTCTTTGATTGCTTGTCAGACATTCGAAAGAGGTGGCACCGTGAAAAAACTAGTCCAACGCACTAACCCCCACGGCTACGGCGACCACTATCAAACGTAATAATCTATTGCCAATTTCTCTATAGTATAATTCATCTTATCGCAAAATAAGTATAAGATACTATATTAGTATTTGTAACTAAGTTTGACCCGTTTCGGACATACTCCTGTTGCTGAAAGTCTAATTTATCTGTTAACTCCATTTCTGAAAATCTCATTCAGCCTAAGCTATTCCAGTTAACACTTTAATTTAATAATTAGAAGAAAAAAGAAACAAATAAATTTCGTGCGCAAATAAATTCATCCTTTTCTAATAGCAAAGTTTTGTTTGAAATGTTGTGCTTTTTAATCTATGGATTCTTAAACTTTAAATGGACGCAAAGCCCTCTCACCCCAAAGCTGCAGATTTTAGTAAAATCCTCTTAAAAACACTGTTCTTACTGTTGTCATCGTAACACAGCAGTAAAAACCACAAAAACAAAAAGCAAGCATACACCCACGACCGTCAGATGGAACTTCTAAGTGATTCGTTGCCGCTTGGTAACAGATTGCCATACAAGAGTAATTTTCCAACTCACTGTGCGTTATAATTTTTCATTTTTTTTTGTTAAGCCATAAATGGAGCGGATTATCCCCATTTTTTAATTGCGGTGGATCCTTGCGCACATTTATAATCCATTACAACAATTACAGTAAAATCTAAGTGGGCGATGACAAAACCACTCAAACCCGTTCTGCTCCTATATACCACAATAAAGACAAAATCATTGCGTTAAGTCTTCTCCCACCTTATTCACGTACCCGAAGATGAAAGCTGCTTTTAAGTAATTTTCTCCTCTTTTAAGCAATTTTCAACTGTACCACACAGAATGGTCTTTCCATTTCTAATTTCAACCCTTCTGCGAGTGGCGCCCAACGGAAGTTAGATGGAAGATGGAAAAACAAAAATTCACTGAAAAACTGTGCTACAGAATTTTTAATTAGGATCAGAGATCAAGAAAACTTTGTCGGTAAAGTGAAAGCCATAATTCGACGCTTGTCATCCGGTGGTGGTTCATTTCATATTTAATTTATCCGAAAGCGTAGTTTCCTTTATTGCTTGTATTTTGGTGGTGCCCCCTAGCACCGCGCGTTCGCTGACATTTCAGACACTTTGAGTGTAGCTCTGTCTTCTAAATCCATTGCCTTTTATACCCTTTTGTCTTCTTTTTATGAAGTTTTTCTTTCTCAGAAGTTACAAATGCTCATTTTCCGCTGACACCTTATGTTATTTGCGGAGCGGTTCTGCTTGCCTACCGCATTGGATCCGTTTGTTCTTTTGGTCCATTTAATTGTATTTTTTGTTTTATTTTACTTCTGCGTGTATTTTAAAGGATTAAATTAACAAAGAATGGATAAACAAAGTAAACAACAAAAATAAAAATAAAAAAATAAATTGTGTTTCATCGCATCTTGTTTGCCCTTTTGAGATGTTTACTTTGGTGAAAAATGCAAATCTGTTGGTTATTTGCAACAGATGTATACACAGTAAAGAATGGATGCTTGCGGTTGGAAGGCTAATGGTGTTAGGGTCATTGGGTTGGTTGACTTTGGTATTGGTAAATGAAATGGCAGAAACGTGAGTGAAATTAATGTAACTGACCTTAGCACTGCGGTCAAGTTCAAACATAAGTTAGGGATAATTTTGTGGGTTTTTTTTTTTTAAAGTAGCATTGTGATTGTTTGGACCCATTGTTATTTGTAAAACCGTTGTAGATTGACATTAAGACTTGTCATGAATCAGGGTTGGGCCACAGCGGTAGCTTTGGTGTAGGTGTGGATTGCGCTCGCGGTTGCGACGCTCAGGCACGTCGGACTTGGGTAGTTTTTGCCAACCCCACCATATACCACCTGGATATACACAAAGCCTCGTGCCAAAAGTGAGAGCAACATCAATTATATTGTAGAATAACGCCAAAGGCCACCGATTAGTTTTACGTTTAGTCGTATCTTCTACATGTTATATATAAAAATCTCGTATCACGGTGTTTGTGGTCGCACTCCTCCGAAACGGCTGGACCGATTTTTATACAGTTTTTCGTGTATATTTGGTAAATATGAGAATAGGTCGTCAAGTATATTTCATCCCACTAGGTGCTGGAGTCAAGTTATTAACAACTTCTATATGTATGCACTAAAAATGCTCATATTCGCAATATAGGCGTTAGGTCTTATCGCCCAAAACCATAACGCCCAATTGAAAAATGTCATAACGCCCAAAAACCGAAACATCGCCCAAAATTCCAAGGTTTAAAGCGTCGCAAGGCCCGAATGAAATGACATATCGCCCAAAGTAATTGTCTGACGCGCAAATCTTAAAATGTCACAACGCCCAAGATATTTGTTGTTGCTAAATTTGGGAGTTATGACATATCTTTCGGAGGTTATGACGTTTTTATCATAAGATAATATACTTGTTATATATTAAGACACGAGGCGATTTCGTTGGATATCTGTTTATTTCTGACAGTCCTTAAAATACTAACTTTACATGAGATATCTTATTGTACTAGAAGGGCGATGTGCTGTATGAAGTACAGGGTGTCTGTTATGTAAGACAACGATCTCTTACATCTCCCTTCTAAGTATATAAAAACAATTTATTTAAATTCATTTAAGTAACTTAATTTATATATAGACATATGTATTTAACTTAATTTAAATTTAACTTCTAATTCAATTTTATTCTAATCCACTTTGTAATAATCATTAAATAATTTAAATTAACATTTAGTTCAATTTTGTTTAAATTCATTTTATAATATTATCAATAAATAATTTAAATTAACATTTAATTCAATTATGTTTTAATTCATTTTATAATATTATCAATAAATAATTTAAATTAACATTTAATTCAATTATGTTTTAATTCATTTTATAATATTATCAATAAATAATTTAAATTAACATTTAATTCAATTTTGTTTTTATAATTATCATTAAACAATTTAAATTAAACTTAACTTTAATTTAATTCGTGGATGACTGAAGACATGGTCTAGGTCGAAGCTGATAGGGTGATCGTTCTGAAACTTGTTGTTGCCCATTGATTTTGGCATTACTCGTATCACCGGATACACTAGGCAAAACAGGCATTGTGTCATAACAAAATCTAGGTCGCTTTAAGTGTCTGGTAGTTCTATGAAATATTTCCCCTGTTTCTAGCTTCACTAAGTAAGATCTAGGCGTCCCTAGTTTCTTTACGATTCTTCCATCAACCCAATTTCCTTTCTCCCTAACCAATATATCTTCTCCATCACTAAAGTTATCTTTATGCTTTGCATGTTTATCATAATACTTGCTGTTTTTCGCATTCTGAGTTTCGATTTTGATTGGTACTTTATCAACGACCTTTGGCCTCAGCAGCCTGTCTGATATAGGCATATGTGTTCTTGTTACTCGAGATAACAAAAGCTGTGAGGGTGATGCACCCATTCCCTTCACCGGACTGTTTCGGTACTCTAACAATGCTAAATTTATATCAGTGCTACTATCACTACACTTCTTCATCATATTTTTCGCTATCTGAACACCTTTTTCAGCATATGCTCTACTTTGCGGATAATTAGGAGAGCAAAAGATGTAAAATGTTATGTTAAACTCATACTCGCTGCTAAACTTCTTAAACTCATAGCTGTTGAACGGTATGTTATCAGAGATGAACTCCTTTGGTATGCCATGAGTAGCAAATAAAGGCTTGAGTGCTGAAATAACTTCAGCCGCCGATTTATTTTTGAGTTTCAGAATCTCAATCCATTTTGAGTACGAGTCCACAACTACCAGATATTCTTTTCCCGCAAAAGAAGCTATATCTGCAAAAATCCTTTCAAATGGAAAGCTCGGTGTCTTATGATGAAGAAGTGGCTCTTTTTGAGATGCGCAGGAATACTTTTGACATACTTTGCATTGGGCCACAAAGTTTTCTATGTCATTGTTAATACAAACCCAATAAAAAAGCATTCGAGCCCTATTTTTCATTTTCTCAGTTCCTGAATGCGCAACATGCAGCCACTGTAATATTTCGTTTTGCAGAGACCTCGGAACTACAACCTTTTCACCTAACAAAACTATGTTATCCTCACAACAAATATCATTTTTAAATTTACACAAAAATTTAAGACAAGGCGAAAGATTATTTTTTAATTTGGGCCAACCCTCTTTATAAAATTTTAAAACTCGTTTCAAATCTTCATCCTCAAATGTAGCCTTCCTAAACTTTTCCCGTTTTTCATTTGACATATTAATTTCATGCACGCACCCCTCTAAATTTATTTCCTCACTTTTATCGTAACTATCATTTCCGTACCTTGACATAACATCTGCAAGAAGAAGATATTTGCCCGGAATGTAACAAAGCCTTAGCTTGTATTTCTCCAACTTAAGTCGCATTCTTTGAAGTCTCATCGATGGTATTTTATTTATGCTTTTCTCGAGCAGGGGAACCAAAGGTTTATGATCGGTCTCGACCACAATCTCACGACCGTATAAATAAAAATGAAACTTTTTGCATGCGTACAAAATAGCTAAGAGTTCTTTTTCAACTTGCCCATAGTTTTTTTCTGTGTCACTTAGCCCTCGTGAAGCCCATGAGATTGGCGTTTTATTTTGCAGAAGGCACGCACCCAGACCATATGAGCTTGCATCGGTTTGTATGACAATATCCTTGTTTGGATCGAAATTCTGCAAGGAAGTAGCATTAACTAGCATACTTTTTATTTTGCTTATACATGTAGAATGTTTTTGAAGCCAATTAAAAACTACATTTTTTCGTAGTAACTCTCGAAGAGGCTCGGTTTCTTTTGCTAGATTAGGCAAGAAATCTCTTAAATAGTTGACCATACCTAGTATTTTTTGTAATCCTACCTTAGAATCTGGGTCTTTCATATTTACGATTGATTCTATTCTTGTCTCATCAACCGATAAGCCAAGACTCGACAAAACAAATCCCATATACTTGACCTTTGTTTCTCTATATTGTAACTTTTGTTTGTTAAATTTAACATTATGACAAATAGCAGCTTCAATTACTTTATTCATGATATTATCATGTTCTTCGTTCGTTCTTGCAAAGATGAGAATGTCATCGAAGTATACGAAGACACCGTCAATGTTGCCAAAAACACGAGAAGTGTACCTCTGAAAAATCATTGGGGCTGGTTTCAATCCGAAAGCTAGCCTCAAGTATCTGTACATTCCATGTGGTGTACTAAATGTACAAATAAAACTAGATTCTTTATCCAACTGAACATGGAAAAACCCATCCTTTAAGTCAAGCACTGAAAACACCATCATACCGGCTAATAGTGCTCTAAGTTCCTCCAAAGTCGGAATATTACATTGTTCCACCACTAAAGCACTGTTCAAATCTTTTGGGTCTAGACAAACGCGAATAGTGTTGTTTGGTTTCTCGACTATGACTATATTAGAGGTCCACTCCACAGGCTCCAGCACTTTTTTAATTATTTGCATTTTCTCAAGACGATCTAGCTCATTTTTTAATGGCTGTAATAAATTTTGTGCTACTCTTCGCGCCGGTTTTGCAATTGGATCTACACCATTTTTAATTTTCAGTGAATATATTTCGGAAAATTTCCCTATACCACTGAACACTTCTTTATTTTTATTCACAAAACTATCAACTGTTGTACACACTTCATTGTTGTTTATTTTCCTAACCTCATTAATTCTTTTAACAAAATTGAGTTCTTCACATGCTTCTCTACCTAGCAATGGTACAACCCCCACTCTTCCTTTCACTACTATAAATTTGTATGATTTGACTTTTTGGTTTGCTTCACATGTCAAATATATTTCTCCCGCAACTTTTATTTCCGAACCACCAAAAGCTTTCAACGTCACAAAGGTTTGTTCCACTTTGTCTAACAAGTTAATGTTCTTAATATTATCTACCGAGAGAATGTTTTCATCTGCGCCCGTGTCTAATTTAAATCGAATGATTTTACCCGCTATTCCAACGTCACCGTACCACGCTCTCAACCCACCACCAACAGCAGCCACAACATCCGTATAATAAACACCATCATCTGAGTCATAACTGTCACCAACATTAACCGCATTTACTTTTTTATGCTTGCGATTTCTGCAAGCAGCACCAAAATGATTTGGCTTTTTGCAACAAAAACAAATCTTATTGAATGCTGGACACTTATGCCTCGGATGACGTTGTAAACATTTGTTACAATTTAATAAACTTTGATTAAAATTTGACTTATGTGCACTACTATATTTGTTGGTATTTTCTACGTTTCTATATTTATTTTTAAATTTTGAAAATTTCTTTACAATATTTATGGAACTTTTCATCTCACTGGATGGACCATCTTGTATTACCTTTGTTTGTTCCTTACTTATTTCAAACAGCTTACACACCTCTATCGACTTTGCTAAGGACAGCTCCCGATCAGCTAGCAGCTTTTCTTGCAATTTTTTGTCGTATATACCCATCACTATACGATCTCTTAGAATGGAATCCTCTGCAGCTCCATAATCACACGATTTTACCAGATGACGTATATCCTTGAGATACAGCTCGAATGATTCTCCATGTTTTTGCGTTCTCGAGTTGAAGATATATCTCTCGAAGACCACGTTTTTTTTTGGAATGCAGTAGTCGTCAAATTTTTTCAGTATTTTGTCTAGTGACTTTTCTTCACCTGACGTTAAATTTAGGACATTAAATATCTCCATTCCACTTTCACCCACCAGAAGTTTGAAAATCGCCACTTGTGACTCAGCTGAAGACTCTGATATGCCAGTTGCGATTAGGTATATCTGGAAGTTTTGTTTGAACTTCTTCCAATTATCAGCGAGACTTCCTTCAACATTTAGTGGACTCGGAGTAGGAAGATTTGAGGGCACCATTGTTGTTGAATTTGGTTTTTGTTCCTGTATTTGTTCCTCACCAGCCATTCCCGTTGAGATTTACACGTGGGCGATTTCGTGTATCGCTTGTTTTAACTAGTGTTCCACCTTTTTGACCTTTTTTTCTCACAACTATTTATTTTCTTTGGAATTTGCTTTGTGGTTTTTATTTGTTTTTTTTTTTTTTTTTACTAGCTGCCTCTTATTTTGTTAACTCGTTTTTTCTTCTTTTCTAGCACTTTTTAGTTTGTCCGCAGCGCCATGTTATATATTAAGACACGAGGCGATTCAATACAACGATCTCTTACAATACTTTTGCTCGATATAACCAAAAATACCAAAATATATTTCGGGCGTTATGACATTTTCTTAATTTTGTCGTTTGCTACCAAAACCGTTAATTTACTCTTGCATTTTGCACAAGCGATAATACCAAATGCTATGTTGCAATGTTGAACGATGTCATTTCTTAGTAAATTGCATTGAAGTTGTGCCTCCTACGGTACTTTTCTCAGGAATATTTTTTTTAAAATGTGCTTCGTGTTCTCTATTTTTTATGGTAACCAGAATGCTGTAACAAGTAAGTTTAGAGTATTCCAATATGCGCCGAAATAAAATTTGGGCTTAATGTCATTTGCTTTAAAAATCTAGTTTAAAAGTTTTTTTTTCAAAGAATTCGATGAGCCATTGGGCGATAAGACCCAACGCCGACAGACAGACAGACAGACAGGCAGATAGATAGACAGGCAGACAGATAGATAGATAGAAAAAGGAATGGGAATTGAAGTTGAAAAATAGAACAGCAGTGATTGCTTCCTACTATGTACTTCCTTTCTATCATACCCGAATAACTACATATATGCGTGGGCAAATTTTGAAAAGATAGGTGGAGCGAAGCGCTCCGAGTTACGGATAGTAGCTCCATATGACCAACTCCATCCTTGTCGAGTTATAATCCAATATGATTTGTGGTTTTCTAGATGCAGTGCTCGTAGTAATTGCCCTATCGTTATTCATGCTGGATATCAAAATTCCGGCTTTCTTCTTCTTCCGGACATACGAAATATCGTAAGTATGGCTATATTAATTACTTATCTGTACGGAATCCCTGCGCAGAGTACCTATTTGGCCTTTAAGCATAATATCGCTAGATGTTTTTGTTGCAAAAATCTTTGTTGAGGTTCCATTTTCTGCAGATCGATTGCCCGAGCTGAGGAAATTTGTTGAAATTAATTTTTCGATTGTTGAAGACGTTTGCGCACTAAAGATATAAACTCTTGCGATTCACCATTTTGCCTCGACTTTTTTTTGGAGTTTCATCTTTGTGCTGTTATCAAATATATTCTCCTGATGGCCGTTGTAAACTCAGACTATGAATTTATTATGGTAGATGCCGGTATAAATGGACGAATATCAGACGGAGGGGTTTTTAGCTCACACGGCATTTGGAAAAGCATTACTAAATAAATTACTTCAAATTCCAGGACCTTGTACATTACCAAATAGCGACTACATATGTATTTGTTTTTATTGAAGATGACGCTTTCGTTTTGATAGATAATTTTATGAAACCATATAGCCAAGCAGGCTTAACGAATGGAAAAACGAATTTTCAATTATCGACTAAGCCATGCGTTCGGGATCCTGGCTTAAAGATTCGGTGTATTTCAGCGACCTATTCAGTTATCTCCTCGGAAAGCTCAAACAATCGTCTTGCTACTTGCATAATTATTCAAGAGGAAATTCCCATCTACTTGGAAACAAGCTTGAATAATGCCGGTTCCCAAAAACCAAAGCGAATTCAGACCGATTGCGATTTTATCGTTTCTTTCCAAAGTATTTGAAAGGATAATGAATTCCCAGATAGGGAGATTTCTTTAAAATAATAATTTACTTAGTGCTAATCAGTCTGGATTTCGTCCTAAACATAGTTGCACACTGCATTGATAAACTTCAAGCGCTAGATAATGATAAGGTTTCATTCCTTATCTTGCTTGATTTCTCCAAAGCGTAAACCACAACGTTCTTTGTAAAAAGCTTTGAAGTCAATTTAATTTTTCTGTTTGGTCCGCAAACTTGGTAGCATCTTACTTAACCCAGTTAACCCTATAATCCTTCCAGAAGGATTTTAGAGGAACTAACGGAAATATTTTTTTTCCTACACTTTCGATTATTTTTTCCACATTCTCGGTTAAGTGTGCCATTGAAAAAATTTCAGTTTACTGCAATTATTTTCAATTTAGTGTAAATCGGCTTTTATTTTTCATTTGAGTGTTGACTGAAGTTGTGTGTTTTTTTAAAATAGAAGATTTAACGACATTGATTGTTGATGGGTAAGTAAGCTTTGATATATAATTGGAGTTGCGGTAATCTATTGATGGAAATGGATTACAGATATGATGGCCTTTATTACTCTAAAACATTTGCGTCAGCATTACAATATTATCGCACACTGTTGAGCAGTAAATATTGATATCCTTCCAGAAGGATTGTAGAACAATACAATATAAGCATTTTTTTTTTAGAAAAAAAATGTCCCTCTTTGAGTTGCTTGATATCGTTGAAACCCATGATGATGAAATACCTCCTAACGGCTTGGATGTAATAGTTTTACCACCTGTTAATGCGAATGATGATTTGACGGATGAAGATTCGGGTCCTGAAGATGATGCCATTATAGACAATGTACCGAAAAGCCAACTTCACTCGGAAGTAGCCGTCAGTTTCGCCAATCACGACAACGAAGACATTCAAACTTTCAGTTCCGATACTGCTTCAACAACAGAGCCTTGCTGCAGTAAATCTGTAAAAAGTACCCGTCCAAGCTATTATCCTAAACCAGAACCATCTCCAGAGTGTAAGAAAAGAAGAAAAGTGGTAACAAAAAAGGCTGTAAGGTCTTTCCAATGGACACAAAATGAGCTACCCCCGACAACGGAAGAGTTTCCTACTATTTTGTCCTGCAAATCAGAGCCAGGAAAGTCACCACTTGATTTCTTTCGAATGCTTTTGGATGATGAAGCTCTGAATTTGTTGGTGCAAAGTACGAATCAGTATGCCGCAAAAAAAAACATTCTGGTAAATTGTTCTGAAAACGAAATGCTTATTTTCATCGCAATTCTTCTACTGAGTGGATATGTTCGCGTTCCAAGAAAAAATATGTATTGGCAAAAAGAATCCGATGCACATAATGAGCTTGTTTCAAATGTACTTTCAAGAGATCGTTTCCAGTTCATTATGTCAAATTTGCATGTTTGTAATAACGATAACTTGGACAAATCTGATCGGTTTGCAAAACTAAGACTGTTACTGAATATTTTGAACTCGAAATTCCGTGATTTCGCACCACATGAGGAATTTCATTCCATAGATGAATCCATGGTTCCTTACTTCGGATGACACGAATGTAAGCAATTCATCAAAGGTAAGTAAGGGTTACTAACCCTTCTCGTCGACCAGATCGGAATATTTAAGGATGCTTATGCTATTTTTAGGCAAGCCTATTCGGTTTGGCTTTAAAATCTGGTGCGGTGGGACGAGCACTAGTTATCTGAATTGGCTCGAGCCTTACCAAGGAGCAAACACATTTTGCGGGAAGTATGCTGAGGAGGGACTAGGAATGTAAGGAATTTAGAGTACAAAATATTTTGTGACAACTTTTTTACATCTTTCGACTTGTTGTTGGACCTGAGGAAGCAGGGCATAAAAGCGTCTGGAACGATCCGCAGTAACCGATTCTAAAATTATAAAATCTTACAAAAGAGGACGTTGGGAATGCGCTACCGATGAAAATACAGGTATTTTATAATGCTTTATCACTTAGTATGTGGTTATTATTCATTTCGTTGTTGAAATCTTATACATATATATGTTTATCACTTACAGGTATTTCTATTATTCGTTGGAATGATTCGTTGTATCGCTTGCAACCAACTTTGATGGTGTAACCCCGTTGAAAAACGCCAATCGCTTTTCAAGGGAAGCAAAAAAAAGTGGTTATTGAACAACCTAAAGCAGTACATATATACAATTTAAAAATGGGGGGAATAGATAGAGCCGATCAAAATATATCACTTTATAGAGTAAATATAAGAGGCACAAAATGGTACTTCCCATTGATTGCTCATCTCATCGATGTTTGTGAAAACAATGCTTGGCAGTTGTATCAAAGGTTAGTTAAAAACTCCACATCAGACTTTCTTCCATTTAGTTCAGGTATTCCCCAAGGCTCGATATTGAGTACTCTTCTCTATGTACGTCAATGACCTTCCTAAATGCGTGTTCGATTCCTCGAGTGATATGTATGCTGATGATGTCCAGGTGGGAAATATCTTTTCCTTGGGTCTTGTGGAAAATGCTGCATGCGAGTCTTGGTATATTTCATTAATCCGTTCAATACTGGAATACTGTTACATAGTTTGGAGTCCTTTCTACAAAAATAGCGCTGCTCGCATTGAAAGAATTCAAACGAGATCCACAAAAGTTCGCTCTTCGTAAGATGTCATGGAATTCAAGTATTCCAACCTATAATGCTAGATGCCAGCTTATTGATCTTAAGCAGGTGTTTATTGCACGACACTTGCAAAACAAGCGGACGAATATTGTGCAATATTACCCACAGACAATACAATTTTTCTATATTGCGCAATAAAAATCAAACTCATTTTAATTTTACACTATACATTGCACAACCTGCAATATTGTCTACACACGATCAATAATATTGTGCAATATCAAATATTGCACGATAATAATGATCGTGTAAGAGCCGTTTTAAACACATTGTTGTGGTGTTAGGACTGTCCTTCCAGGAACAGTTATCTATTTTGTTGCTTCACTTTTCCTTTTTTCGACGTCATAGTTTTTCACCAGAAAAACTGTGCAGAATACACCCACAAATGCGCATTATCATCATATCAAATTACGGGAAAATAAATTTCTTTCCCTTTTTTTTAAAGTTATTTTTCCACGATTTTCAGAGCAAAGTTCTTCTATATCTATATAATTACATCCTGTGTAATTGCATCCTGTATAATTACATCCATCGTGTCGGTGCAAATGATAAAATGCTTGCAGCGTATGGAAGAAGTAAGCGAAATGTAATTTTAGAGCACAGAGGGTGAGCTAGAAAATGCAACAAGGATGTAACTCAAATTACATGCATTGACTCGCACAATGTAGCTATGTATGTGACACATCCGTATCCCTGTCATCTTTCATCATTCGCACGAACGTAGACATGGTACGGTTGTGCATCTCGGAATGGTTGCGTAAAGTTGTCTCTAGAAGAATATTCATTCTGTCCCTGCAGCCATTTAGTTTACGGGAAATCATTACGTCAGTGATAAAACTAACACGTGTCACTGTAGCGTTAAAACTTTGTTGTTTTTAAAACATAGTAAGATATGTTAATTTATTATCTTCCTCATTTCCACTTGATGAAGATGCGAGCTGCAGACATGGTATGAATCCAAGCAAAACTGAAATGATACTTTTTACCACCAAAATCAAAGCACAAACCTTTGATCTTCCCAAACTAAACGGACAAACACTTTCACTATGCTTCAGTGCTAAGTATTTGGGCATCGTCCTTTACTGTAAACTAAGCTGGAAGCTAAGGATCAAGAAAGCATGCATAATTTTCTGCGCCTGCAACAAAACCGTTGCCAAAAAATCAGGACCGGAGCCAAAGATGACACCATGGATGTACACAGCTTTAGTGCGTCGACTTCTCTCCTACGGGGCCATAGTGTGTTGGCCCGTCCTAAGCAAAAAATATAACGTCAACAAAATCAGAGGAATCTCAAGAACGGTAACCATCATAGGCATCACGGGTGCAATGATGTCATGCCCAACTGATGCTCTCACTGTGCTCATGCACCTTATGCCACTTTATCTCAATATCAAAAGCACAGCGCTGTGCAGTACAGTCCAACTCAAGGAATCTGGGTGCTGGGATATGTGGTCTATTTATCAGCCCTACTATGGTAAGCGAATGGAACGAAAAAGTTGGCGAATGTGATAATTTGGTATTATGGTTAGCGAATCGATCAAATTACATTCGCTTCAAACGTCAAACGTCATGGTTAGCGAATAATTGCTTAATTTATCATTTCGTATGTTAAATCGAGCGAATGAAAATATTCGGTGATATCGATATTTTATTTTTATGTGAGCGGTAAATTTGTACATGCAAAGTCGTACCGGACCATGGATTGGAATTATCCCGAATTATTATTCGTAGTCTACGCATTGTGATTGTCCCATAATGCTCAACGTCCTTATCAAAAAATAAATCAATCAGCCTATAACATATTTTCGCTATATTTTTTAATAAATTCACTATTAAATCCTTTTAAATGAACATACTTTGGAATACAATAACACAAATAAACCAAAACAAATTTGCTTTTGATGTTCGCAACTGTCATTAATTCGCTAACCATAATACCACGATACGGGTGATTCGCGAAAGAGTTCGCTTCATATCGAACGTTCGATTCGCTAAAAATAAAAGGGGTATATGTCTCTAACGGATTACAATATCCCCAAGCTTAACTTCAAGAAGATTTTCGCTAAAAGTTTTCCAAGCAGAGAAGAAAGGAAGCGAGAGAGAGTGGTAACATATTTCGATACAACAGTCGCCCCAATTATGCAAGTCGTACCTCGTATCTCACTTCTAGTCGTACTCGTATCGTATTGCATTTCGTTTGTTTATATGCAAGTCGTATGCGTTGAATACGACTCCCTATAAGTTGCATGTTAGCAACGCATCGCATCGCAGCTCGAAATCCACAACTGTCAAATTTTCAATCATAGAATAAAAGCAAACAGTTACGGCCATATTATTCAGTCCGGGTTTAAATCAAATTTAAATGAATTTTAAACCCGGTCTTTAACCCGCATTTTTTAAATCCGAAAATTTAAACGTATATTCATAATATTCACTCAAAAACGTTTATTAAACCCGATGGGTTAAAAACTAATAAAATGACAAATGTCAGTTGAAATTAAATTAAAAACCGAGAATTCTCTATGCTTCAACCCATGAAAATGCCTAATCTCAATTTGTGAATGCGTGAACTTCAACATGTGAATGTATCTTGCTAATTTTTGACATTTCAGTGAAATTGGTTGCGTTCGTTGCGCTTGAATAAGAAAGAAATAATTATAGCCGACTGGGAGGTGTCACAATAAGAGATAATTAAATTAATAAACAATTTTCGGCAGTTTCCATGTTTGTGGAATTATAGAAGTGCTGGCAAGTCGACATTGTGAATGATATATCAAGCTATAAATTGCCCACACACAAATTTGACAGTTCTTTTTTTTATAGCTTGCTATGAAATCTTGCTATTTGTAATAGCTCATGGAGACACGGTGTCACGGTTGCGTAGACCATCGGTAAAAGTTAAGTCCACATGAACAGGCTTATATGTGCATCCTTTCTTCAGGAGCTGTTGATTTAATAAAATCGAGCTACTGGCACATTGGTTCTAGTTGCCTAGGTATGCTTCGACTGTAGGGACATTTCTTCGTACTACAACGAAGTCGACCAGGTTGAAGTTCAACAGATAACAGTTAAGAGCGGCTTTCTTGCTCGTATTTAAGGCAGCATTTTAAAATTTGTCTCTAGTATGACAGGATATTTGTTTTTAAAAAGTCTAAATCCACTAAATCCAAACACGTTTGCTTGAGTTTGGAGTGGCATCGTTTTCTTCACTCGATATCGATACTTTCATGGATCAATATGCATATGGACACTTTGTACATACGAGTACCTACTTAATTTACAGCTCGATGCATTTGGTCCCATTTCTCTGCACAGCAGCGGATGGAAAGCATTTCCATCACACATCGGATCACATTTCGTTTTAAGTGAGTTGACACGCTCAATTTCCAACGTAATTCAAATCAAATAGTGAACTCAAACATCAACTGGGGACTCTTTCGATGTTCCCTTTAAATCACACACACACACACACGGGTACAGCAACGGTACATCAGGAGCGAATGCAAATTACAATTACAATGCTAGTACATGTACATTTTTATGTATGCAGGCATACGGAACGCACCCTATTGAAAATTGGCTCAGTTCAGAGACGGCAGGATTAAAAACAAATGGTATATACCGTTACTCGTTCATTCCGGTTTTTTACTCTGAGCGTAATGGAAGAATTACTCCTTTTTTTCAATAAACGAAACGGACGACAGGCGAGGATACGGATTGATGGTTCCCAAAAAATCGACTGAAAGAACACAGGAAACCGTAAGAAAAAAAAAAAAAAAAACAAATCAAAAGCGATGAAAAGTAAACGAATACTCAGGCAAAAGCAAAAGCAACGATCCGTGGCCTGAATTCGAGCATTTTATTTCCCAATTCACTTCCATAGATGGGACGAGAGCATAAATGACAGGATGGAATTGAATTCGGATACAATAGACCATATCCATGGAGCTACGGTAGAGGTACATAGCTAACATCATTTCCTTGTCAATAGTTGATGGGTTAGGGAACAGAACCGGGTGTTGGTGGACTTGTGAGTGCAAAATTCAAACGATTAGTTTTCCGTAGCAGTTACTTTTCAATGTTGAAAGCCGGTTCAAACGGTATCCGAGTAACGTACTCCGCGATGGCATATAAGGTTAAATGGCAAATTGTTATTATCGTCAAACTGGTGGACATGTGGGATACATTCAATTGGAGTAACTGTTGTTCAGTTACGTGAATGGACCTGAAGTTGTTTTAATATAAGATTTTAAGTAGCAAATGACTGCTCTAATTAACCCAAAAACTCCGGGTAGTTAATATTACTTTCCTTCTTTTATAATATATGTACCTACTCCTCGACAACTGGTTGAGACACCCCGCTGATTTCGGCGTTTTTTACCCGACTAGGCGCAAAAGGAAGGGTTATGGTTTTAACAGGCTGTGTTTGTTTGTTTGTATGGATGTCACCTCGTACAGCCTAAGCGCAACCAATTTCAACAAATGAGGTGTCGTTGTATTCGCCATGATCCGGAGAGTATCCTAAGCTATGTGCCGTCAAAGTAAATTCAATATGGCGAATCAACCAAGATGACAGATTACCTTTTTTTTCCTTTACAACCGCTTTGGTAGTGGCATCAAATGAAAGGGATTGGTGAGTAGAATATGATTCGCTATAACATCACTCTAAGTTCAATAATAGGCGTGTTTTTTTTCAAATCTGTATAGGCTTAGCGGAAAATGAGAAATAAAACGCTGAACAGTGATTTTAATTTCTTTTTTTCATTTTTAATGCATTTTTTATTTTTAAATTCAAGTATTTCTTACATGCTAGACAAAAAGTGCTTAAAACTAGCTTAACTAACTTAACTATCTTACTCTCACTTACTGGCCCCACACGGGCACTCTAAGCTAAACCTAATGCTTATACTATGTCTTTCGACGTAACCTAACTTATAATATATAATTTTAATTAAAGTTACAATTTTAGATCTAAGAAAAGTTTGAAAAAAATAAACTTAGAAAAAGGACAGGTTTTTTGCTTAAAACTACCTTAAATAAAACTTACAACTACTTAACCTATCTTAACTCTAGCTACGAAATTAAATACGTAATTTTTTTTTTTGTTTTTTGTGCTGTGTTATTTTATAATTTTTTTTGTGGTTTTTTATTTGTTTTTATATTTTTTTTTGTTGGCAAAGTTTATTTATTTTATAAAACTTATAAATACCTATACTACCTAAAACTATGTAAGCCGGCCACGGCATGTCTACATAATAAACATAAAAGGCGGCCAACTATGCCTTGGGGTCTACCCCGGATCAAACGGAATCGACGAGGGAATTCCATCTCTTTCTAACAGCCACCAGAATTTCTGATGTTGCTGTTCAACATCGTACCCATCGCGCCCCGAAAACGACCTACTAAACCGGAGGCGCTCCGTTTGGCTCTGTGCGACGTCTCTGTCGTAGTTGAGCCGCCTATCCACAGTCTTGCGAGCAACATGGAAGATTAGCGGTATCGCTGATCTATCCTGGATCAGACCCTGTTGGTCAAAATAGAGGAACGCTGAACAGTGACTTGGCAGGACTATGCTAATTGACGTTTGACAGTTTCACAATTCATTGAAAGTAAGGCCGGTAGTTATCAAGCGCTCAATAATAAGTTGGTGGATAGAATTTTATTTCGTCAAATCTATAGTTCCATTAAATAGTAAAATAAGGAACATGTTCACTTAATTCATTAAAATTTTCTTTTCCTTTTCGGATAAATTCGTATTTCTTTCTTTTCTACCGATTTTAAAATGAACAGAAATAATTTAAATTTGAAATGACAGCAGGGTTCGGTTGATAGATACCGGCCTTCATATTTATCCCCCTCTTTCATGTCATATTTGACATTTCGATAACTATCGACGAAAAACAGTTTGGTAGCACATATTTCTATCCAGGCTAAGCACCTTAGACTGGATAATTATCCAGGTTTCGTAAGCCTATATTGTTAGTGTAATTAACATTGAAAAAAATTTCTAAGCCTATAGTTATGAAAAAAAAACACGACTAATGACGGACGCTCCTAGATGGCGGATCACCGTTATCTTTACTTTTTCCTTATCGAATATGGGTATCAATTTAAACGATTTGACAAGTAGAATACGATAAGCCAAGCGACGTCATTTATAATTCAATATGGCGGACGCATTATCCGTGCGACCTCTTAATATGAGTATCAAATGAAAGGGTTTGTAAAGTAGAACACGACACTGCTTACGTACTACACTCTACACATTTTCTGAAACTAAAATGTTGTAAATAAAACTTCAAGTTAAAAAAACTAAAACCCGACTAAGGGAAACACTTACTAAAAAGTACGAAACAAGACGAAACGAAACGATGATGTTCAGAGTATAGTCGTGGTCGCATGCCGCTTTTTCTCTTGGAATGTGAAATTATGTACATATGTACATCAATACGTAGTGGCCTTTTGCGCTACGAAAAAAAAAATGAATTAATAATTACAAAAAATAATTGAAAGCAATCATCTCTTGAACCTTTTCAATTAAAGTTACTGCTATCGTTTACACAAAATAAAATGTCATGAGAGATTTTTGGTTGAATACAACCAATCTATCGCAAACGCAAATCTGCGTATATCTATCCAAACTTTCTAAAACGTAATTGTTCCATTACCAACCTTACACGAACACGACACCGTTTGAGGTTATTTAAACCACCACTGCAAAACCACCATTTCTTTTTTACTTGAAACTTCAGTCGGTGGTGGTACCTACATATATAGTTTTTGCGGACAAATACAACACATATACGTGAAACTAGAAATTAGAAAGTCAAACCCGCAAGCTCAAATCTCCTATCGCTGTATCCACAGGTATTTAATATTCTTTACATTTGCTGAATTTAGAATTCACGAATTAAATTGTATTCATATTTAGTGTAGGATTTAGGTGCGAAACTTAAACCTCACAAATAGGCGGAAATATATATGGATGGCTCACAGCTGTACCGAACCAAATCATAAAAAAAAAAAATCCAAAACTAGTGTCAAAAGCAAGTTCTGTAATGAACTAAGTCAGAAAGAGTTTCGTTCCTTAGTTAACGGTAAAAAAAATCAAGTCAGTGGCTCTTATTTTCGATTTCTTTCGAAGCATAAACGAACCAAGTCAGTATTACTCAGCTTAACTAACTTTAACTTAAAGCTAAACTACTTAAATTAGTAGGATCAACTGATTTCAGTGCCGAAATCATAGATTTAAAATTTATGGGGTCTGGCCACTCGTTTCTGCTCAATGATGCTGACTTCGGTGTTATTGAAAATAGAAGCAAAAAACAGCAATTTATCTATTCCTACGGTGACTGGGTTCAAATAGTCAAAAGTGCTAAAGTCAAACTTCCACTGTACAAAGTCATTGAAATGGAAAAGAATGAATTTCTGTCAACCAACATTTTAGAAAGCAATATTACCAACAGAAAAAAACCGTTTATGGTCATAATTTTTCATGGCTCAAAATCAAGTGGCTCCGATTCGAGCGCAATTTACCTTTTTCTTTTGAATTTAAGGAAACACTCAAAAAAGAAGTCGAGTTTGATGAAATTTATTTAGGAAAGGCAAAGAAAGGGAGGAAGAGAAACATACTATCCCTTCAAAATTTGGAACAAAATAGAATCTATCCTCAGAGGCAGCCAAATGTCTAGGAATATATTTAGACAGCAAGCTAACATGGAAGCACCATATACAACAGAAACGGAACCAAATGAAGAATAAATTCAGAAAACTATACTGGCTGCTTAAACGAGACTCACCATTATCCATAAACAACAAAATTCTATTATATAAAACTATTATCAAACCAATCTGGACTTATGGAGTCCAAATCTGGGGCACAGCAAAGAAATCAAACACAAACATAATCCAACGACAACAATCTAAAGTACTACGAACAATAATTGACGCTGAATGGTATATAACAAACAATGATATTCACGAAGATCTTCAAATTCACACGGTAGCGCAAGAAGTCTGTGGCCGCAAACCATAACAGCCTAAGGCGAGTTAGGACGAAAATGAGTTATTAGTTTCATTGGATTCACAATGCTCAAATCTGTTGACAATTTTTTTTAGAATATTAGCTATTAAATTGGGGATACTATGTCTAGAAAGCTTAACAGCTTAACTCAATTTTTCAAGGTAGTTGTTTTTCCAAAACAACCAAACTCATGAGATTTAAAAAATATTCCATTCCTTAAATAGTGATAAGACCTAAAGTTGACTTTGTCGATTTTTCCTGTTATTTTTTCTACTTAAAATTAATTTTTGAGTTAAGGAGTAAGATAAGTTCATTTTTCAAAACCTCAATTTCGAGTATTTTCCTTTTAAATAATAACCAAAGTCGAGTTTAGTGATCATTCTGAAAAAAATATAATCAATTTCAAAGTCTTGAGTTGGTCGTTATTCCAAAACAAAAAAAATATTTTGCACAAGTTCAGTTACTTAGGTTCTTTTTGCAAATTAATAAAATACTTTTTAAAAAACCTATCTTTAGCTTAGCTGTTATTTCAAAATTGTGTTTGAAGAAAATTTAAGCTAACTCTACTTCAGTTGTTCTTCCAAACAAATAAATCGGAAATAAATTTAAAAATTTGGGCATGACTTGATTTAAGTTGTTGTGTTGTAACGATCATTTGTGGTTTTCTCATGGTTAAGTGCACAGTTTTTAGTAATAAAAGTGCGAAAACGTTGCAACTAGCTATGAACTATACTATGAACCTGTAAAATCTCCATATCTCCATTATCAAAATAAAGGAAATTTTAGAATTTCTCTTCGAAAGTTTTAGCATATAGTCTTTTTACAAATGCCTGATGGAATAGTACCTATTACTGTTTTAGGACTTTTAATCTAAGGACGGCAGTGTAGAAGATGTATTTTTCTTTCAACTTCATAATTTTAGTCATTTTGAATGCTGAAAGCTAATATTTGGAAAATTTAATGTTGGCGTTAACTAATTTTGATGCAAGAGAATACTTGTGCACGCAATACTCGTAAATCCTTTATTTTGAAAATATGTAAATACATATGATCAGTTTTTCTTAATACACAGCATTAAAGCTCCGTTGCGCTTTCCATGAATATTATATATTCATACATATATGTATATATGTATATAGCTTTATGTACGTATATGTACATACATAATATGCAATACTAGCCTAGAGGAAAATATTTAAACCGGTGGGATATTAACTATGCTTATATTAACTGTAAAATCTGTACAAACGCTTATTGCTTATAATAAAGATAAAAACAGTTAACCGAAGCCTAGCGATGCAAACAAGTGGTTCATTTCTAATTTTGTATCCCCAGTACCACATGAAACTAAATCATCAATTCATGGATGTAATATTGATGTACTTGAAAAGTAAAGACCTATAACAAATATTAGTTGAACTACCTTGTTACTGAAAAAATTATATTCTTATACATCATAGGCTGGGATATTTAAATAAAAGCCAACGTACCTAAAGCATCTATATAGATGCTTCAAGATATCACCAACGATGGATTTGCATTGAATGGTAGTCTCAATGAAATACTGGAATCGGAAAATTCAGACGATTCTTTTTAAGATCCAGATTTTCACTATCAAGTAAATCCATGGATTTATCCTCGGAGTCTGATGACGAGTTTCGTCAGGAGTTCAGGTTGAGAAAGAGGTTACCAACAACAAAAGTCGAAAATCAAAGAAATCTACTCGTATGTGATCATGATCAGGATCTAGATTCTAGATTCTAGATTCAATCAGTCAATTTATCATCTGAAAACGACAAGGAAATGATTCGATTGATTCGATCAAAAATCAGAGAGAGAAAAAATTGCTTGTCGTCGTCGAGGCGGCAACGAAATATCTTCATGCATTTACAAGCTTCTAAAATCAAATCAACTAAAATCAATTGTTATATTGGCTCGTGTTTTGAACAGAATAAGAACTCGTATGTTGCTGCCATGTTCTTTTCATTTTTATATTTAAATTCTGATGTATAATAAATATATCGACCACAAATTTTTACAGCCAGGACATCGGAGGTAGGTAGGTAGAAGTGGCGGTTTCGATGGAAGAAAACCCAAATAGCGCGTAAAGGGCACCGTTTTGATACCACAACCTCAGGTGACCCGTTTATTCGAATGAAATTATGAGATATTTATATCCACCCTGTGGAGTTTAGGAAGAGCATCAGCTCTCCAATCCTTTTCTTGGATATCTCTTTAAGGTCGTCGAAGAAAAGTTTGCCCAGTATGAGTTGCCTGGCTTTGGCTAGAGCTGGACATTTGCACAGAAAGTGAATAAGGGTTTTTTTTCATGTTCATCTTTGTAACTACGGCAGAAACAGTTGTGAGAGATCGCTAGTTTGGCTACTACTCTAGCAATGTCTACGCGGGTTCTTTGTAGCAGTTCGTTTGTTTGGACATACTCATATGAAACGCGACAATATCCATCCATTAATTGAGCGGAGGAAGAAGAAAACACCGTAGCGCAAGTGGTTAGTGCGTCGGACTACTGAGCCAGCGGTCTTGGGTTCGAATCCCGTCGCAAACACCTTAAAGTTTTTCACAGTGCCCACCTCTTTCGAATGTCTGACAAGCATCAAAGAGTATCATTTGTCACGATTGAGCTTCTCAACTCGCCGTTCGGAGTCGGCAAAAAACTGTAGGTCCCTTCCATTCGTGCAAAAATATAACACGCACACACAAATGGTTGCGAGAAGCAGGCCCAGGTTTACCTCCAGCTGTAGCGCCAACTAAGTAAGTAAGAAGAAAACTAATGTCGAGATTCATGTGCCTAGAGATTGATATCAGTTTGTAAATGCGGTACGATCACAATTATTGGTCACTGAAATGAATTCAGATGTCTTTTATAGTTTTTCAAGTAATCGAAATCAAAAAAAGGTGCTGTTTCCATTGCAAAGGACCTGCAAAACATTAAATGATATTCCCTGCATTTCACACGAAAAAAGGTTCGTCTTGATCTCCAACAATTTATTCTTTCAGAATTCCATCACTTCTATGAAAATGTTTCTACAAATGCAAATGAGTTAAATATCCATTCTGATCTGACTGATGGATACAAGGTGGAAAAAGAAAACTAGTTTGTGGTATTGGTTAAAGAAAAATTAATATGGTAGTAGTTAAAAAAATCCTTGTTTGACTTATTCTTAGGTTCATGATTTTATTTACCAGTAGCGATTTGCTTTAGATTAAAAGCTCTAACATCAAACTAATGAAACTATATTATTTGAATTATTTTAATGTAAGTTGCATACCTACCTATCTAAAAAAAAACATATATTTTCCTTTTTGTTATTTTGGAATAACGACTTAAGTTAAGTTAGCACTTTTTCATTAGGTGTTAGTCATTACAGAATAACAACCAAAGTCGATTTAATCTTTTTCATGTATTCTTGATTGTTAAGGAAGAACAACCTAACTTAACATATATAGCATATCTGTAATTGTGTAAGGTATAAAGTCATTGGCGATCGTCTATGATTTACACGACCGATTTTAAACTTCAAACTGCTCTCCTGAAAAGTGAGAAAAATCGACTTTGGCTGTTATGGTTTGTGACCACAGAAGTATCCAAAACGAGTAAGCGGCATTTAGCAAGACTAATATCACACCCAAACAGCGATGTAAACACCCTCCCAACACAAGAAATGCTAAACACTAGACGACTGAAAAGAATAAGACCTATTGATTTGACTATGTAAAAAAACAAAAAAAAACAAAAAAAAAAATTGTATATATGTATATGTATATATTAATTGTGTCTTATGTGTATTACATTTATGTGTATTATATTTAAGTAATAATACTTAACTGCTAGTTAATCACAAATGGTCACAAATGAAATATATGTATCCCTTTCAATGTCCTTAAAAAAATATGTACTTAGTGTCGCTTAAGACAGATGTATAAATTAAATACTTGGGAAATAAAAAAAAAAAAAAAAATCCTCAGAGAAAACATTTATTCCACCCATGAACCACAATTTTACAAGAATTTTACAAGAATATTTTTCAACTCTATTTTTTGACATTTAAATCTAAAGAAAATTGAGAAAATATACTTTCCCAATGTCTTTAGCATGAGTTAATATATCCGAATTTACTTTTTATGACTTGGTTCGGTACAGAAGTACCGATGTGATGTGAGCCCTCCATATACAGATACGTACATATATGTAATGCATCATGCACAGGAGTGCTCTGTACGTGTGAACTCAAAAAAAAAAAACAAAAGCAGTTAAACACCAATCAGGTTACCGCCACCGTCAGGAATAAGCCAAGTAAATAAATGAATCAAATAAATTAAATAAATAAGCCAAAAAGCAATCAACCAAAATCTCTGGTAAGATCCAGCTAAGCCGATTAGATCAGAGTTCATCAACGAAAGCTACGTAACCAGGAGCATCCAGTCTACAAAACAAAAAAACAAAAAAGGTTTTCTTTTATTCGCTGAATTCCACCTAACATGACTTAACCTCGATTTTGGTGCCAACTATTTGTCGCATCTGATCGTCATTCACCCAGAATTCGATCAAGTGATGTGCTGCGTTGATTAAGAGAAGTCCATTGTACATTTTTCCCATACGTGCGGATCGAGCTTCACTGCTCTCCCCACCCACCGCCTACAATTGACGACACAAGTTCGTTTGTTGAAGGCGCACCAGCATCGTCATCTTTACCACGATCATCATTATTGGATCCAGCTCTACCTAATCATACAAGTTCTAGAGTTCAGTGCTAGTTTATTTTAGTTAAGTCCCACATACATATACATATATACCACAGTGTAAAGATCGTTCAAGTGCTTTAACTTTTTTTTTCTATTTTTCTTTAACATATTTAGATATGTACTTTACACTAAACACAGAACGCGATCTCCTAAATTTTTCTTAGCTTTTAAATTGTAAGTTTAATTAAAATTCAATACTTTAAGTTACTACGTCGAAAGACATAGTATAAGTATTAAGTTTAGCTTAGAGTGCCCGTGTGGGGCCAGTAAGTTAGAGTACGATAATTAAGTTAGTTAAGCTAGTTTTAAGCACTTTTGTATAGCATGTAAGGAATACTTGAATTAAGAAATAAAAATGCATTAAAAATGAAAAAAAAAAAAAAATGCGATCTCCTAAATGCTGTGTACACCATCTCGTGATATAGGAAATAACACCAACAACAACAAACAAGAGTAAATTTTTATTATGATGAGTCAGTTTTCATTATCTCTTTTATCATACATTTGAACGAGCTGCACTTGCAATTGACAATTTTTATAGACACTTGTGTGTGTATGTACATAAGTGTGATTTTGCGATTACCTTAACATAGAATGTAGGCATAATATGCCTATCATCTTAAACCGAAGCGGACAACAAATGCTAAACAGTAATTTACTGTTCTACTAAATGCAACATCTTAAATCATCCTCATCATCATTCGATTTGCTAACAAAAGGAGAGATCAACTACACAGTTTACCAGCGGACACGATGAGCAACGGAAGGTTTCTTTTAAAACGATACGATAGCTACGCAACGATACGCCTATTACCTAAAACTGTTCTATAATTTCGTTTAATTTTGCTTAATATAATAACTGTGCCTAAAACTAATTTTGCTTGATCGAATTTTGCCTAGTTTATCTTAATTGTAACTATAAAACTTACAAGTTAAAGTGAATTAAACCATTTGAATTACATACATAAATCTTTAAAAGAGTCGTGTTTTTCTTATGATTTTGACTTCCTAGAAACCCCTGCATCCCACTGCCTCTAACCCACATGGTGTCAGAAGTGTCTTAAGCCCCCCCACGGTATCGTGTTGGCGAATGATTTCAAGAAGTGCATGGTGAAAACGGAATTATGCATATGCACTACATGGTGATACAAAATACAAAAAAAATAAATAAAATAAAATAAAATAAAATGAAGTAAAAATAAGAAGTACTCTAGGCGTGTTTTTCTTGTAACCTATATAGACTTCGAAAAAGCTTTCAGTGTAAAAATAAGACTCGATAATTATCCAGGCTAAGGTTTTGTTGTATTTTACATGGGTAAACATGCTGCTGAAACATGTTTAGCCTATACAGGTTACAAAAAAAACACGCCTTCTGTTCCACAAAAATTGTCAGTACAGGCCTTATGGGGGAGCTTTTTTTAAGACACTAGTGCCAGTACATATATTTCTGGCAGTCAATCAAAAAAATTGCCACTGAAATAAAAACAAAACAACTGACACAGGTTTTGTTTTTGTAATTTTCGTCCAATGCGCATACATTCCTTCATGACCAGCCGGCCACAGAGCTAATGGCATACTGTAGTCGTGTGGCTGGCCGCCATCAACCATCGCTGTGTGTATGCAAATATGAACATAAAAACAGTGTTCCCATTATGAAGTTCAAGTAAATCGCTACAGCTTTTTCCTCAGTTTTTGTCAAAGAGCTTTGGGATTATGTGCTTTTGAAAACCAATAAATGAATTTGATTATGGGAGGGTGTTGCCACTTGGCTTTTGTTTTCTCGATTCTCTTGTTTCCCTTAAAATGCAGCTCAACGATTTTTCGGTTTTTCTGATTTATAATGAAGGCTATTTGCGCGAGATGAGTGTTGGATGCGGAAACGAAGAGAGAGTTGTTTTTTTTTGCTTTTAGCTTATATCTCGTAAATATATAACAGTGATACATCAAAATACTCGTAAACATTTTTATTCTTATTTTTATTTGGAAATTGCAATTTCGTTTACATTAAAGAGTGCATTGTGAAAAGAAAAAAGTAGCGGGTTTTGTCTATAAACCGCAACCAACATCGATAGAACAAACGGCAAATGCAATTATTCTTTGCATAGGAAAGCACGAAACGATAAGTATGACTGCATGCATTACTTTATCAATAAAAACGTTTGTCTCTGAATGAATCTTGAAGATTTATCTACTGGACAACTATAGGCATTATTAAAAGAAAAATGCCTTTCGCATAGCTATATGCTTAAACAAGATTTAATCGATCGATTAAAGTCAGCATTAAACACAGATCTTGAACGGTCTTTGGAAGGGTTAGAGCTCGAGGAAAGTGCAGACGGGGAAATTGGTAGCGAAGGCGCTGAGGGAGAAGAGGGTAACGGAGTAAGTGATAGCGGCGGGTTAAGAAAAGAGGGCAGCGAGGAGCGCGAGTGCGATAACGGCGGGTCAAGAGTAGAGAGTAACGGCGAGTGCAAAGACGATAATGGCGGGTCAACCAACGCAGCTTTAACCATCGCTGACGATTTAACCAACGTCGACAGTGAAGTCAAAAAGATCGAAGCAAGCATAAATTAAAATGGCGCAAAATAAATTCGTGCTTAAAGATGTGGAATACTCTCTAGAACCATTCAATGGTGAAAACGGGAAGGACATTAGCGATTTGTTGAAAGAATTCGAGGACGCTTCGACGGTATGTCAGTGCAGTGGAACGATATCCAACGTTATTTATACGCGAGGCGATTACTAAAAGGTGCCGCGAAATTAGCTATCGAATCCGGGAAAAACATTCATACTTGGAAAGATTTGAAATCGACGTTAGCAAAAGAGTTCGCTAGAAATACTTCGGGGTTATTAACTCATCGTCAGCTAGAGTCGCGACGAAAATACAGTAATGAGTCGTATTTAGAATATAATATGAAGTTGATCGCGAATAGGGGTAATGTCGACGAGAAATCCTTACTTTCTTACATCCTGTCCGGTATAAATGATAGTATAACGAATAAAACCATTTTATACGATGCAAATACATTCGAAGATCTTAACCCTCTACTGCACAAGAAAAGAAGCCATATAAGGCTTTTGATTTTCAAATGATGTCTACTAGATTGCGCAACTGCCACTAGAAAATAAATGTTAATAATCTGGTAGACCAATTCTTTGTTTATGTGTATATTTGAATTTGGTTCTCGGTTTCTCTGCGCAATCGCGGAAAACTGCAATCAAATTCAAAAGTTCGCGATGTGCGGTCGCAGTAAAAAAATATACGAAAAAAAACTGCGTAGCGAATATTTCCAAGGTGATTATTTATTTTTTTCCAGAGAGATTCGATACTGGTAAGTAAAATCCTAGTCTTAAATTTTCAATAATGTCTATGCGATTCAAGATGGAGCTCGTTTTTGGCAACGTCCATATATGGCTCCTTAAGCATTCACTAAAATATTGGCCAAATTTCGGGATGCCATATATGGCTGCTTGTGCATAAAAAGATTGATTCTTGCTTTTTTTTTACAGTGACTAAACAATGTTTCCGTCAAGTTCATTTTACAATAACCCGAAATTTTGTGCTATTCCTATTCCCAGAAAATGAACAGGCTGAATATCATGGAGAACATTTGGAGATTCCTGAAACCGATGAAAGCAGTGAGTACGATGACAATCCTTTGTCTAGTTTGAGTGTAAAAGAAAAGATAAAAAAAGCAAACGATAAAATGGAAGAACGAAAAACGTACTTCCTACAAGGAAAGTGATTATCCTTTTTTTACGAACTAAAGAACTTCCAGAGGAAATGTCCGCTTTTGAGACCCCTGCCGACTTTTTTTTCATATCTCTTCACGAGTAAACTGTTCGACATGATTGCTGAGGAATCCAATAGAAAAGCACTGCAAGGAAATATTTATAAGCCATCCAAAATAACTCGAAGTGAAATGGAACATTTGTCGGCATTTCTTTATTTATGTCTCTCATCAAATTACCTTCTACTAGACGTTACTGGAACTCTCAACTAGGGCAATATTTTGTTTTTGAGAGCATGGCATGTAGACGGTGGGAGAAAATAAAACGGTTCCTTCACTTTGGGGATAACCATAAGTTTGTGAGGCTTGGGCTGCCTGGACAAGACAAGCTCTTCAAAGTCAGACCACTCCTCAACAATATAAGAAATCGACTACTTCTTATACCAAAGGAAGAGCACCTTGCAGTGGACGAGCAAACAAAACCCACAAAGTGCCGACAACACTTAAAGCAGTATAACCCAAAAAAAAAAACACATAAATGGGGTTTCAAAAATCTCGTTCTTAGCGGAATTTCAGGATTCAGCTACGACTTCGACATATTTGCAGTGGAGTAAATTAACGCCATTCCAGACGGTTTTCCAGATTTGGGTGTTAGCGGGAATGTTGTGTCACGGCTGGTATCGTAAACGGTTTCAATGTGGAATTTCTAAATAGACCAAACCGCAGGGGAGGGGGTATTGCGATGTTTATTAAAAACAATATCGCATACGAAAGGTTGAATATTTACACGCTGTCATACGAGTGTATGTAGCGGAATCAACAAAAACATTTAAACATTCATTTTTGTCAATCATAAATTCACATAAAATATTCATTTTTTTCAATCATAAATTCACATAAAACATTTTTATTCAAATACCTACAAATGTAAACAATCAAAATTTATGTATTTATCTTTTTCACAATTAAACACATTCATTTTTACGAACACATTTTCCATGCTTGAACGCATTCATTTTTGGTAAATTTCATCATACTTTTTCGATTAGAAACACACTCAGATTTCGACGCCGAATGTTAACGGACGCATTTTTTAAAGTAAAACTAAATATCTTTTCCCTGCTCTTGTAATTCCTAATAACTACAGATTCTCTTGTAATTCGTTTTAAATAAAAATTCCTTTGTATAAATTAAATAAAGAATACGCTAAATGTATATCAATAAATATTAAAAATAGCACACAGCCAAAACATATTTGTGCAGTATACAGACCTCCAAAAAATAGCATAAATGAGTTTTTAAATGAAATCGGGAGCAATATAGATCAAATAACAAAAGGTAATGCCATGATAATAATGGGAGACATGAACATTAACATAAGAGAAACCCATTCAGCACATGTTAATGATTATACTGAAATGCTAGCGTCTAAGGGGTTGTTTAATGCAGTTAATGAAAGCACACGAATTGATCCTAGAATCGGAAGTAGCACCATCATCGATCACATACTAGTTTATATCACCCGAGATGAGATGTACTCGGGAATTATAGAATGCAGTATTTCTGACCATTTCGCCACTATTTATGGAACGAGTAGAGAAACAGAAACCGAAATAATTAAACAACCAAACAGAAATGTACGCACACAGGTAGTCAATAATATCATACGATCAACAGACTGGACCAATGTTCTCCGGCAAGCATTATAAGAATCAAAAAAAAACTTGGATATTGATAAACGAGCTATTGGGGAGAAAAAAAGCATCTATTGATGAGTCAATTATTAGAAACTTCTCACACGAGAAAGAGATAGGTACAATAGCTAATGAATATGTTAATTATAACCTAAACACTTTGTACATTAACTAATAAATATAATTAAATATAAGCTCGCGCATATTTAAAACTGGCGACGAGGATGGGATGCCGCCAGTGAGGCTACCACCACGTCGTATACCCTTCGCTATCAAGAGACTATATGAGGAAGAAATAGATCGGCTATGTAGTCAAGGTATTCTAGAGCCTATAGATTCTATATTCTGAATGGGCTACTCCAACATTGCCAGTCATTAAGAAGGACGGCTCTATACGGATATGTGGCGACTACAAAACCTCATTTAGGCTAGGTGCACACATGCGATTGCAGTCGCACGACTATTCAGTCGCAAAAAATAGAACATATAGCTTTCAATGTAAGTGCGCGCACATGATACGTTGCGATTGATAGGTATATGTTTCATGTGCGCTCACTTACGTGCGACTGTAATCGCATGTCTTAGTCTTACTGCCAGCTCCTTAGTCTTACTGCCAGCTCCTCTTCTGATTTGCCCATAACAACGATGTCATCAAAATATGGCAAGACTCCGGGAATATTTCAAAGCTGCATCGAAAATGTCCTACAAAACATTCCAGGAGTCTTGCCATATTTTGATCACATCGTTGTTATGGGCAAATCAGAGAAGAGCTGGCAGTAAGGCTAAATGAGGTTTTGTCCCGATTTGACAAGGCTGGACTGCGACTGCGTAAAGAAAAGTGTCAATTCGACGTGCCATCCGTGGAGTTTTTGGGGTTTAAAATCGACGCCCTGGGTAAACGGCCGTCAGCCGATAAGGTTAAGGCAATCCACAACGCGCCAGCACCAAGAGACAAGAGCAATTGCAGGCATTTCTGGGCCTAATAAACTTTTATCATTTTTGCCACAGAAAGCAACTGTAGCAGAACCGTTACACCGCCTATTAGATAAAAAACTGACTGCTTACAGTGGACGGCCGGCTGCAGCGCTACATACACAACATTATTGAAGACATTTTAAACTTTGCTAGTGCACTGAATTCTGGTCAACAAACTCTCGATGGACTTGACACAAGCAACCTAAACGACTGGATAGATTGCGATTCGGATGCTCCTGATAATGATTCTTTGACTGACGCAGAAATTGTACAAATGGTTCTTAATCCCCACGAAGATATTCCTGAGGAATAAAGTGAAGAAGGAGTTTGAAGCTGTCTGTGAAAACAGCGCCGTTAAAATATCTGAAGCCATTGCCTCTATTGAAAAAGTTATTAGTTTTGTAGATGATAAGAACTTCATCCTCCAGCAGTAAATACTGACGCTTTACAGGTTGCAAGATAAACTTTTGAAAGAAAAACCAAAACTACAACAAAAAACATTGGATAAATATTTTCAAAAGTAAATATGTAACATATTAAGCTTTTAAAAGAATATAATTCAATATATTTAATATGATTTAAAGTAATAACTTGTTAAAAGAATATCTAAACCTCTATTAACCGAAAAAATCGATTACCCGGAAGACCGTTGGATCAAAGAATTTTAACTGTCTTTAAATAAAAAGTTACGTCTCATTTTAATATTATTCATCAGCTTGGTCATGGTCATCTATTAAAATGACACATGTTGATATGCACTTACACTGCGTGAACGGCCGCCCGATTGAGTTGGCAGCTGGGTTGTGCACAAAGCTGAAACTGAGTGTAGAGTGTAGGAATTTTGTCTCATTCTAACGCGTGCTAATACGTTGGGTTCTGAAAGCGATGCACTGTTTTTTTATGTCGAAATTTCGTTTCACTTCAAAAAGCATCCAATTTTCTATTGTTCTGGATTATTTTGGAGCGGAACTTCATAGTATGATAAGACAAATTTCAAGGAACGGTCATATAAAAGTATGGGCTGATTTCTAGAGTAGGTGAGTTTTTCTATATTTTCATGACATTTTTCGCATTAAAAAATACCTCATAAAAAATTTTCATCGATTTTAGCTCCAAATCTTAGTAACAAAAACTGATTCTACTAGTGGTGCTGATGATTTATTTAGAAAAATCCGTATTTAAGCGGAACTATTTAGTTCAACTTCTGTTCCGAATTTTGTTTCGAACTGCTCTGATGCGACACAAGCCCAACCACACTTGTCTCGTGTGTTGTGATGCGCCATAGCGCCATAGAAATAGAAATAGAAAAACGAGTGATGGCGTCACGACACACCACACGAGACAAGTATGTTTCTAGGTTTACTTTGAAGTGACATTAGCTCTATTTTTTTCCTTGAAATATAAATGCCACTTAATATTCTCTTTTTAAATTGTCAATTAATCAAAGTTCTTCCAATTTAATTTCCTCAGTATCTCGCCAAAAAGAAAAACGGTTATCATGTTGCTCTCCGTTGACCATAAAGTTGTTGCCATCTTGTCGCCAGTAATGTCGCCATTTCACCTTCAGCGTAATTTTCTCACACGAGGATATTTTGTGTTATCAATAAGCATGTCAATCTCACGAGATTTCTTCACGAACTTGCAAATTAAAATTTGTTTATATTTTTTCTCACATTTCCAGCTGTAGCCCTGTTTATATGCAAAATCTTCTCATAGCTTTGCTACTGGTCAGGAGAGCGTATTGCGTCTATTGTATTGTAAACGGAAAGGATGCAGATACTAGCAACTATCCATATGTTGTAAGTACCTACAAATATATAAAAACAAACGGTTTATTTCTTTATTCTTTTTCAAAGGTTTCGCTGCGTTCTTTCGGTCGGCATATCTGTGGTGCTAGTATCATACGTGATAGGTGGATTTTAACCGCAGCACACTGTTTAGAAGGGGAGGAATCAAACTCCATCAGCATCCAATATGGTGTCACCTGAATCAATCTATCTGGTCGTAATATCGCTGCAGTACAAAGAATTATTATACACAAGAACTATGCAGAAGCTAAAAATTTTGCCAACGACATAGCTCTAATTCAATTGATCAACCGGTTACCGTTATCCAATACGGTCGCAATTATAAGACTTCCACCAAAGAACTTTGAAGTTCCTGCAAGAAAATATACCTCTTTGGTTGGATGGGGCCGCGACAGGGTTGGTAGAATAAAACTTTTATTACATTTTGTTTGAAATTAGTGTCAATCCGTAACAAGGCTGATGGATCTACTCAAAAGATTCTGCAACAAGCTAGATTGAAAGTCTATTCAGATGCCCAATACAGACAAAGGCAACACAGAAGCACAACAAAGAATAATATTTGCGCAGGTGGGAAAGGTGGAAAAGGATTCTACGATGGTGACTCTGGTGGTCCACTCAACTACCACGGTCACCAAGTCGGTGTTGTTTCGTGGAGTGACGAACGATGTGCTGTCAAGCGATACCCCGGTGTGTATACTAAGGTGTCCCACTATATTGAAACTGGAACATAAGTTAAAGTTGTATAATGAACAAAATGTGTTTCGTTTCGTACAAAGATTGATTTTTTTTTTGACCGAAATGAAAACTTTTTACCAGCTAATATTATTTTTATTATCTAGATTCTAGAAGCAGGAGTATGAAACAATAAAATATTATATTGTTATCCTTACGAAAGTAATAAAATTAACACAATCTATTGCTGTTAAAATATTGAACAAGAGGTTTTCTTTATTATTTAAATTCTTTTACAAAGGCACACATCGACTTCTGTAGTGGAATTCCCAAAATTTTAACGATCGATATTCGTTATCGTTAACTAATGACGTTTCTCGCTTGCGATAGCAAAAGTCATATCCCCAAAATCAAACATAACGATTATATTCGCTAAGTTGTCGCTACAAAATATTAACGATTTCAGTCGCTGAACAATATAAATATCTCGGCAACCCTTGAAAATTATCCTGTGTGACAGCGAAAAAAATATTGTGGGCCATATATCGTTTAATTTCTTACTTAAATGGCAGACAAAAAAATAAGGACCGGCCGCGCCACATTCGAGCAATACCTACAAATGCTCGATTTTTTTTGAAACAACAACAGCCTTGCCGAAAGAAAGTTCGCGAGTCTTCTTAGTAAAAATACTTTTAATAAAAAGTGGGAAGAGTTGGCGGAGCTCCTTAATAATATCCGAGGTGCAGAAAAAACAGCTGTCCAATGGCAAGTGGTAAGTGTGTTGCACTTTTTCCGTCGCGAATAATTAACTTAAACGAAAACAAACAAAAATAAAACCGAGCTGCGCCCGCATGCAGCAGAGAAAAATCCCGAAATGTCAAATTCGCTGGATGGAGGAGAAGTGCAACCACAGCTGTCTGGAAGCTGTTTCACCGGCCGCTCAGTTGGCGTGGGTTCGACGAACGTATACACTGGGGTTGAACAAAAATGGGCGCCACCAAATTTTTTTTGTAAAGGGATTGGGAAACATTTGAAAGAAAACCGACGGTGAATTCTGAAATTATAGAAACCAACCAAGAAATAAGGCGAAAAACATTTTTTTTGTACCACGTCATACTCGATGGTCGATTTATTAAATATTTAAAAGAAAAGAACTAGAATGAACGTTAATTATAGTTAGGTTTAGGGTGGGGCTGAAAAAAATCCACCGGCCGGGGTGGATAAAAAAAACCAACCCGTGATAAAGAACCAAAGAATAAAAAAAATCGCCGTTGAAAACGGCCCGCTACTGTACGGTCCCGAATAAAAAAAGATTTTAATATAACTGGTCGCGTGTCCCGCAATTCACTGGGATCTTATCGTACCAAAAGCCTACCAGAGTCTTCTTTTCCAACTTTTTCAAAAAAACTAATTCCACTTCAAAATAATCACGCTACTTATGTATCTTTTATATGTGTCGTGATTCCTTTTTTTTGTCACTTCCCCGGTAAATGTCCTCTCTCTCCTGCGATCTTTCTCATCCAACTTCACCTCAATTTATTTCTTTTTTCACTAGCTACCTTTACTGTAACTATTTAATTTTCAATCTATCGATTTCCATCAATTTCCTTTTTTTTCTTTTTTTTTTTTTTTGATCGCTTTTCTTTTCTCTCTGTTCACCCTCTACACAACACCTTGGTCAACCAAGAAGTGAAGTGACCATTCCAGTGGGTTCCTTTGTCCACCTCGGACACAAATAATCCCACCCACATACACTCACACATTCATGCATTCAGCCACAGTGGGATCCATTTGCGGCTTATCAAGCGGTATTCTGCTCTTTGGCTAGAATACGCCACCGTTTTTCGTTCTCCACTGTGCTCTCTCACGCATCGCATCCATGCTGGAATTCGCAGCACATTGGGACATTTCCAGTGCCTGCGAGTCCCATGGTTAAGTTCTGAATTTTCGGACCAAAAAAAAAGCGCTGAATTAAAAAAAAAGGAATTGCATTTTGGGCTTTCTCCCAATTACTTTAATTTAACTAACTTACTTTTAATTTACTTTTTGGACCGATCGCAGAAAAAGTTCATTACCACCCAGGAAAAAGGAATCAGTACTTTTAATCTACTACGCGAACTACTCCGGTGGACTTTCGTGCAGATTTGGGGGTGGAGGGACCTACACCTAGCGTGCCATTTTATGCAAAATAGTTTTAGTTAGGTTGGGCCCTCGGCCATTATTGATCGTTGGGGACCACCCATCCCGTTATCTAGTCTTCTGGTTTCGTTTGCTTGTTGTCTACTCGTCTCGTTCTTGGTGATGTATTTTTGTTGGTGGAGGAGACCCATCCGCCTCATTTAGGTTTACTTATGTTTATTGTTGTTTAGTATGAGTTATTGTGTTGGTGGTAGTGTATGTTTGGGTTTGTTTCTTTTGTTGTTAACGATGGAGACAGTTAACACGCGCCGGCAGCCACCTGTCGTACGGTAATGCGAGAACACCCAGCCATTGCACCGGACGCATCGCTTGCATTTCCTGCACGCGCGGACGGCTATCGTGGGAACCAAGGTCAAAGCGAAATTAGTTTTAAGCATATCAATATTGTAAGTTCAGTTCTAATTGGGAACCGGACGGAATAGCATCGAATTTGTCATCTGAAGTTGTGGATGGAATAAATATAATTTTATAACGTGGAACTACTAGTCTTTTATTACGAACAAGTTGGGCCAACCACAGGTTGGCGTTCGGTTTTTTTTTGATTCATAAAGACAAAGAGCTTTTACTGGCGCCCGAGCAGGGACCTGACGAATCAAGTCAGTCTCTTAGAGAAAAAAAATTAACCTAAAAGTGACTAAAGAAGAACCAAATAAAAAGTGAAAATCATGTATAAAAAAAAAAAAAAAAAAATGCTGTGTGCATGAAACCAAGATAAATGAATTGTGTAACAGAGAAATTAACGTAAAGTGACCAAAAGAACCCAATAAAAGTGAAGATCGTGTAACGAAAGAGAAAAGAAATGCTACGTGCATAAGCAAGATAAATAAGTGAAAATTGTGTAACGAAAAATGCTTGTATGTGCATGATCTAATAGTGAAACAAGTGGAACAAACCACATGCAATAGAAAACCCAGAAAAGTTTTAAGGAGCTGGGAGTGAAATAACTTATGAGTAGAAGTGATTAGAAGCAGAACAAAAATTCCAATTGGATGCCCAAAGAAGGAAGAAGACCGAACGAGAACTAAAATAGGCGATTAAGTTATGAAGATGCAGGCTACGTTCTTGGGATTGTAGTAAGATTAAGTTTAAGAATAAATTTATGTTAATTAAAGAATTGAAAATTATCACTGCCCGTGCAGTAAATTAAAGAATAAATTTATGCTAAGTAAAGAATTTAAAATTGCCACTGCCTATGCAGTAAAATGAAATAATTGATCAAAGAATCATATTTTTATAAGAAAAGAAAACTCTTATGCCTAGTGGCCAACCTGTCACGAACAAAGGGGCCGGTTCACCGAAATTTTAAATAAAATATCCGTGTGAAGACCCTCGTACCATTAGTAGGTCGCTGCAAATATAACTGCACCACGACTAAAAAGGACACATACGAGCCTTCCGTCAGGACGGTGACTACCCCGAAATATTAAGAGAGCGCGCTTAGCAGGCATCTCGGTAAATTAATTAATATTAAACCGAAAACCATAAATTGAATTAAAAATTTAAAGAAAGTTGCTAAAAAAGCGATAACAAAAACAAATAAAATATGAACGACAGCTAGTGGCAAAAGAATTCATAAAGCTCACTTAAAGAACATAAACAAAAACTAAAAAAGAAAAAAAAGGAGAATGATTCCCTTGTCTTATCCAGATTAAGAAATAAACTAATTTTAAGAAAAAAAGAAATAGAAATAATCAAATCCTAAATTAAGCAATAAGTTAATTTTAAATATATAAAAGGAAAAAAAGAAAAAGAGCAATCAATCTATGTAAAGAATCTCACAAAAAATTTCTCCTAACATACCTATATATTCTCTTCAACATACTTAACCCTATTTCATATTTAGCTAATCAATAAAGTAAATTTTTAATAAAGTAATGAAATTAACAAAAATCGTATTGCAGTCTAGCTTTCTTGGTTCCCGCGCAGACCCTGCACATTTTCGAATACAAGTCACCAATTGTAACCATTAAAGAAGGCGACGCCTGGGTGACAAATGGCTATTTCAAACTTATCCATATAATCGACTTAAAACGATACAACACACTTATCGAACAAAACGAACAACAAATAACGAAACACATAACAGACCAAGAGATGCGCCTGGTTCTAAACTACCACCTGAACCGAGTAAAAGACCGAATAAGGGAACTGGGTGATCCAAGGACGAGAAAGACTAGGTCCATCAACTGGATAGGAACAGCCTGGAAATGGTTGGCTGGCTCTCCTGACGCAACTGACTGGGGTAAACTTTTACAAACGCAAACAGACATAATGGAAAACAATAATGACCAATACAAAATCAACGAAAAACTTTTTGAGGCGACGCACGAGGTTATGAGCAAGGTTAACAGGATAATCGACGATTATAATAACGCTGTAGAGGAAGGAGAATCGGACAGACTAAGACGCGACTTACTGAACAAAGTACTTATACTAAAAGAAGGGGTTAACGAAATAATCAGGGCCTGCCAAATGGCCAAGACTGGAATTGTTAATAGCAACATACTAGACTCTGAGGAGATTAATACCATCATAAACGAGCTAGAAACTCTCCCTTACCAAAACTTCATAGAGGCAGTGGAGTATGGACGACCGTCTGTGTATAGCAATGGAACTCTATTGCTGTATGTCCTAGCAATCCCTAAGGTTGGAACTAACATCTTCCATTTGGTAAATGCTCGTGCTGCAGTCAAAGACGGGAGACAAATCGACTTGGACTATACGAAACTACTAATTAACCACGACACGACATACGGACTCAAGGGTGACTGCTTCCACATAGGGAATACCTCGGTATGCGAGAGTAGCGTCTTAAAGAAACTAGCAGAGGACACATGCCTACCCAGGATCCTCAAGGGCGGCACCGCGTCATGTGACTTCAAAGGCACTAACGAAGAGGTCATCGAACTTATTGGGGACAATACGATCTTCGTGACAAATTTTAATGGTTCAATTTTAAATAAAAATTCTTCTATTCCTCTAGAAGGTACATATCTCATCCAACTAGACAATGACAAGGTAACCATTAAGGATCAGACATACTGCAGTGTCTCCACTTCAAGCCTACAAGCGCTTCCTGCTGTCCTGGCCAATGTTACTAGCAAGAGGATCAAGCCTAACCTGGAATTCGTGCATGATATCAGTGTCAAAAATATTGAACTAATTAAAACCCTAAAAGAAAACTTTGATTCCTCTATAATTACAGAAATCCTGGTCGCCGTAGCTATAGTTATAGCCATCTGCCTACTGTGGAAGAAGATCTACGGGAAGGTCAACATCCCTGAACTCCGTTTGTCTTTTCGCCGGAGGCGAATTCCTCGTCCAGCACAACGTACAACAGGAGTTCAACAACCCAGCCAAAGTTGTCCATCATGTTCGGTCATGCGGGACGCAGATATTTGAAAGGGCGGCAGTTAACACGCGCCGGCAGCCACCTGTCGTACGGTAATGCGAGAACACCCAGCAAGGCCATTGCACCGGACGCATCGCTTGCATTTCCTGCACGCGCGGACGGCTATCGTGGGAACCAAGGTCAAAGCGAAATTAGGTTTAAGCATATCAATATTGTATGTTCAGTTCTAATTGGGAACCGGACGGAATAGCATCGAATTTGTCATCTGAAGTTGTGGATGGAATAAATATAATTTTATAACGTGGAACTACTAGTCTTTTATTACGAACAAGTTGGGCCAACCACAGGTTGGCGTTCGGTTTTTTTTTGATTCATAAAGACGAAGAGCTTTTACTGAGACTCATCCGTCTCGTACTGTTTTGACGGCTTATTATTTTTGTTTGTTTCTGCTCATTAAATTAAACTTCCTTGAAAGCGAGAGAGAGGAGAAAACAAATATCAGCCACAGGAAAGAAACCAATTTCCGAAACCAAATTGTCGGAGCTAGAATTGCGGGTGTTGGACATAATAAGCACTGAATACGTAGAAGGAAATAAAAGCTGTGCAGACAGCCTACCAGAGGAAGGCGTAAGTTGACAAGTGTTTTTTAAAGTCCAAATTTGTTTTCTTTGATCTTAATGTAGAATCTGCAATTCGCTCTAGAATCTGGAGATACATCGGTGTTGTTAAGGAGTCCGATAGTTCCAAAAACCTTCGATATGAATATTGAAAAATGCTGTTTCTACAGGCACGTCTAAGGCTTCATTTTCTTTGTTGCTCTCAATTTCATTGCCAAAACTTAAATTGGGAGCGACTTCAATTCCTTTGCTTGTGAGGGGGCCGAAGCCAGATATGGGTCCAGGTGGATTAACTACTGTCTCAAGGTGCAGAATTTTCGATACAATTTCCTCTAAAGGACTTACGTACATCAACTTGTTTGGATCACCGCCAGTTGCTTTCATTTGTCTGTTGTTGTGGCTCAATTTTTGTTTGACCATGTACTTTTGATCATTCCACACCTTAAAACAAAGAAATACAAATATTTAAATGTATGATCATAAAAAAAGAAAATATTTAAATTTAATTGTTTACCCTGAGCCAACCTCGTCCATCGCGAATTGGAGGTCCTAAACTGTTCAACTTTTGTGCCAATTTGACCCAAAAATCTTTAATATTTGCCTTATACAATCCACTTTTACCATGACCCCTTGCTATGTCAGGGTTTTCCTCCATGGCAGTTATTAAACACTCCATTTGGCTACGATTCGTTATTTTTCTGCAAAATATACAGACATATGGAATAGGCACAAAAAACTTTACTAGTTCGAAATAAATTTAAAAAACACATTTTCAAATGTAAAATTATTAATTTGTTAACTTACATTTGTTTTTTTTTTCCATTTTTTTAGTTAAAATTATAACGACCCGTGCTTAAACTTGCTCTCGACTATAATACGCAACAAATATGTACAAGCAAAGTTCTAGATTGGGAATATCGAAAGTCGAATGTGATGCTTTGCGTTTGACAGAAGGCAATTAGACATGCGAGTATGTTCGCAGAGTTCGGCTTTGGGAATAAGAAAATTCGACTGAAGTCGAATACGAGTAGGAAATACGACATTGGGAATTGGGGTGAATATTTTTACCTGTCTTAGATACAAGCACACAACATATTGGGAACAAAATTCCACTCTGCAGTGCCACCCATCACAACCTTTTCAACAAAACAAATCAACCGAATATGTTGTGTTAAAGTCAGTTAAAAAGAGGTTGAACTGTTTTACCTTCGCATATTTATATAATGACTAGAGTGCCCGTGCGGAAGCTCTCGCAAGACAAAATCCAACCCCGAACATCCAAACTTCCCATTTGATTTCTATCTGTCAACTCATGGAAATCCCATGGAAATCATACGGGAAGTGTTAATTTTCTTGGGAGTTAATTTTGGGTAGAATATTTGTTTTTTGATGGTTGCTGGGGAAATAATGAGAATGCAAATTCCAAATATACTTTACTTTTATTTTAATTAATTATTACAATCTGCTGGACTGAATGTCTTACGTGTAAAAAGCCGAATGAATGAAAGAACAGGAAACCAATAATGATTCCACCTGGATATTGTGCTGTCTCCGCTGCCACTTACCCCTTGTCTGCAACGTTGCTAAATACTCTTCACTCAATCGACGCCAAAACTGCTGATGCACCTGTCTCAACCACTGCCAGCGTTTAACATGGCTAACCGGAATATCGTCGACGCTTAGCTCCGGGACGGCGATCAGGGGGGCACCGATGAGGAAATCACCTGGCATCAATGCCGACTTGTCGTCGGGGTCATTATGAAACGGCGTGAGTGGGCGGGAGCTTAGACAAGCCTCAATGCGTGTCGCTAATGTCTGGAGCTGGTTATGTCAGAGCACCTGTGTACCCAACAATCGTACCAAATGATGCTTGGCTGAATTCACCGTTGCCTCCCAGAGGCCACCACCTGATGTGGAGCGCTGGGTGTGATGAATTGCCATTTCGTTCCAGCATTGGAAAGTGCTTGTTGGTTGTGCTCTCTATGCCACGCTACCAGATCCTCTTGAAGTAATCGGTTGGCTCCCACGAATGCCGTGCCGTTAACGCTGTACAAGTCTAGACAGGGTCGCCGCCTGCAAACGAATCTAGTGAATGCGTCTAAGAAAGCTTGCGCTGATAAGTCCTCGACCACCTCCATGTGCACAGCCTTAGTCTACATACAGACCAAAATGGCTAGGTACATATGTCTTGACCGTAGTTCGAGCCTGTTTTGTTCTAATGCCGAGGACGAAGTAGTCGACGCCTGATGCCAAAGAGCTCTTGCTGCATTCACTGTTTGCATCGGCAAAGATGCCATCTGTTGAACCGATGCGATGGCGTCGGCAGATAACGTAACTGTGCAGGAAGCTCCGAACCGCTTGCCGCTTGAACTTTCAGGATCAAATAACAATGCCAAAGAATCTGAAGTATGAGCTGGGTGTCACCGTGCAGCGTGCTGTTGTGTACTTGATCGATGAGTTGACTTGGTAGAATGGCCGGGAAACGTTGATCATGGGGAACTGATGCCTTGCTGATGCGTCCACCGACTCGCAGAATACCATCCCTGTCAGGAAATGGGTTCAGAGAAAGCAATCGGCTGGAACTGGATAGACAGAACCCCTTTCGAATTTCCCCAATATCGGTCGCGAATGCCATGCCTTGCTCCAGTCGGATGAACGCTAATAAAGCGGCGTCGAGCTCTTCCGCTCCCAAAATAGATTTCCGGAGATGGTTCTGGTTTGTGCCCCACCGCAGTATATACGCCACTATATGTAGAAGTCGCCGCAAGGAGCTGAAGCGCTCGGTGAGGAATATGAGTTAAACGTCCACTCGTCGCGTCGTAAGCTTAAGCTGCACTGAAGCAACCATTGTCACCAGCGACATCTTTTCCTCTGTCTGCATGTTAGTCAGCTCATCATAATAAATAAATTATAAGAATCCGGTTATTACTTTGAGCCACTGTAAGTGAGTATTTATTTCTCACAAAATAAAAATAAATTAATCAGTTTCAGAAGCTTAATATCAAAACCTACAGCAAAGGCATAACGCTGGCAGTAAGTAGAATGGTGGTATGACTGAAGAAATTGATCGCACAAACTAATAATAGGAAACATCTGGGAAAAACTTCTGTGAATCATAAGCGTACAAAAACGTATATTTTTATTATTTTTTTTTTTTTTAAATATGATTATCTTACTTTTGCAGTTATCACATTAATAATTTAGATTTTCAATATGATTATCGCATCTTTGCAATTATCATATTGAAAATTGTAGTGTCAATTCCATTTTAAATTTGAAAATCAAAATTTTCAATATGACAACTGCTTTCATCACATTGACAATTGCAATTGTCATTTTGAAAAAACAAGTTATCAAGTCGAAAATTGAATTACATTGATTACAAAAATTGTCAATATGACAACGTTTTTTGGTTCAGTGTAGTAATCCAACGCACTAACCACCACGGCAACGGTGACCACTATACTAACCTACTTTTCTTTAACCTTATTTCTAACTTATGTTGAAGGCTTGAAGGATATGTTGGCGGGGTTCTTTTGGTCGTTTTGTTGGGTTCTTATTTTGTTGATGCCGGCAGCGTTACTTGGATGAATCGGCTGTTGGTTGTATGCAACAAAAGGAAAGATCTCTCATGACATTTTATTTTGTGTGGTAGTGATTTCTGATAGTAATGATAATGAGTAATCACTATATTTCTAAATGGTAGTCATTTCATTACTCAATATTTTTTTTCTTTCGTAACTCAAAAGGCTGTTACACTACATATAACCTCATAAATGATTCATAAAAAAAATCAGCAAAATCCTCCTAATTACATGTGTGTACAGTACATACATATACATATGTATACATACATTTTGGTGTCATCAGAGGTACCAAATATATCTAAGTACCTATACCTACATAAATGATACAGATATGATTTAATTTCCACACTGCCAGATGCCTCCTAAAGTAGCTGAAAACTCAGAGTTTGGTGTCAGAGGCTTAATCACTTATATGTAAATGACTCAGCAAGAATGTACGTACGCCAAAAATGAGTTTTTTACTAATAATTTCTCAAAATTGTACGTATATAAAGTAAAACGAAAATTTCAGTTTCCCATAAACATCTAACCCGTCTTAGACGAAACAGTTACAGTTTACTTTCTCCCAGACATTCTTATCCTAAAAAAGTGTTTTTGACAAAAAAAAAGCATAACAGTTTTTTTTAAAGAACTTTGAACCATTTGTTGGTTACATTAAAGCACCTGATTACGTTGACGTAAGTACTACATCTAAACACATACTTATTTTAAAGCAAACTTTAGTCATTCAATGGCATCAATCAGTAGGTAGCAGAATCGATCACATCACACTATCACCTAATTTATAATAACAATAATATTAACGTGGCACTAGAGTAGTTTAATCTTAAAAGAATATTCGCTTTTCAACAAAAGCACCAGCTCATATACATATGTACATATTTTCGGTTAATCGCACGATTTCGTTACAAGGTTTGTCATGCACTTTTTTTCAATTCCCTGTGGATATCATTGTGTCTAATATACCAGGGGCATATACCACAAAACAACAAGCATTGTACAATAGCCTAATTTTAACAAATAATATAAGTTTCTGTACCACGAACATATTAAGCAGCAAATACATGACATAATCGTTGTACAACCGCGAGTTGTACCGATATCTCTACAACCATTGTATGTAGCTTAGGTAGTGTGTGTGCTACAATTTGCGTGAGATAACCATACAACCAGAATTTTGTTTCATTCATTCTTCAGCTGTCGTTAAGTGATTATGTCAAAAAAAAAAATTATATTTTAATTTATCAACAGACGGAATCAGCTCCGAACACTTTTCATTTAATTTTTCCAAGGCATATTCTCGTAAACATTTGCTACTGTACTCCTTGCTGTGGGCATCCCATACACATTTACCGACAAAATCACAAACGTAAATGAAATTTATACCACGGTTGTACGCAGCACACACACCATACGATTTCCATACAATTAGTCGAATGCAACCGCAGGTTTTCGATTTTAAGCGTACGACCGTGCGATATCGGTACAATCGTCGCGTCGTAAGCTAGCTAACACGATACAATCGTCGCATACAATCGCAAATTGCATACAACCGCTGTACAATGATTGTATCGTATATTTGCTGCTTAAGTTAACAGACTAGACACAAATTATTCTACTTAACTTGTGGACAAAATCTGAAAAAGAATTGTTAAATTGATGTGAAAAAATAACGTGCAAACTTAATTATAATAATTTTATTATTTTTATCTATAAATTACATTTCTTGTTTTATGATGGATCGATGAGTGCAAAATTCACTAAGATCCGACATTTAATGAGCAGCTAACGCTGGTTTAAAAAAAAGTGTGTGTGTCAGTCACACGCGGTAAGAGTGAATTCATTCATGACCCAGATGCACTTTTTCGGATTTTATTTTGCTAGAACCATTTTAGAACACAAACTTCTAAATTGCAACATTATTGTTTGTTGCCATTCGCCGTGGAGTGTATGTTATGTTGCTGTTACTCTAAACTCTAAAGGATACGAAATTAGGTCAGCAATGGTTGTGTCATAAATTCTAATTATAACCCTTGGTCTCCACTGGCAATAATTCATTGCAAGAAATATGTCAAGCAATTGAAATTTCCACTGGAGACCGCAGATTTCTAGAAATTATTTATTTTATGGAATCACTTTCTACTTTTATTTTTTGCAATCTCTGTGGAAATAAATCCTAAAATAAATTTGACGACTGTCAATTTGAGTTTTGTTTAATTCGAGTGTTTGTGGAATTACAAAAGCCATTTATATAAACGGAACAATTTAAAAAGAAAGTCCTGGGAAGAAATTGCAAACCAATTTGAAAAAAGATTAAATGCTTGCAAGTGGGCGCGTTTATATGTGGCAGAGAAAAAAAAGTGGATTTTTCTAAAAAAAATCAGGTAGTGGAACAGATTATGTTTACCTCCCGCATTTGTGCTACTTCACCTACCAGCAATTTCGGGCTCGTAAGTAACGATTTGAAAAGAAAGTCCTGTGAAGAAATGGCTTTTGTAATTCCACAAACACTCATTTTGTTTAAAACATAATGAATAAATAAAGATTTATAATTTAATGCAATAAGGGATTTTTTATTTTTATCCACTGATATGGATGATTTTTTTTGGAAATCATGAGATATGCTTAACCATTCGGTGACGGTAGATGGCATCTAAAAGCAAATGTTTAAATATTTCATCTTTCCACAATACATCTTGGAGCAAAGTGGTTTCCAAATCATGCAACTGTCTTTTATGGATAAGTTGGATTAACACAAAAACCATGCCTTCTTTTTTTCCCGGATTTTTTCGATTTTCTCTAGTTTTTGCAAAGCCATCACGACAAGTATAGTAATAGTCGTTGCTTCCTCGTATACGACATGTTTGCAAATGAAATGTCCTGACAAAATTTGCCCACCCAATGAAAAAATAAAAATTTCTGAAATGATGTCTGACATCATGCCTAACGTGACCACACGTCCCGCTTTAAGAGTGTGTCCCGCTGTCCCCCAGACTTGAGTGGGGACAGCAAAATGTCACGCTTTGGGTCACCCCACAGATGATTAAAAATAATTATCCAATAACATGCATTGGAACGAGTACCTATAGCAATAACGCCTCTCGTCATAGTGTCATGCAATGTTCTCAGTTATGACTTGTAACTTTCTGTTGTATCAGTTTTCACTCACGTAACTCACCATCAAATACTACCCGAACGTACTTAAATATATGTACCAGATTCATCCCCAGTTGCGTTAATGCGTTGCGTTCACATAGGCCGTTTATGTGCTCTGTGTTTTCGCAATCACTACTGCTGTTTTCGCTACCAGCATCGTTTACTTTACCGCCACCTTTCATTTTCAATATAAAATGCAGTAAACACAAAACATAGAAATAAACGGTATGTTTTTTCTTCTTTTTTTAAGAAATTCTGGTTTTTCAATTAATTTCAACTGACATTTGTCATTTTATCTCAAATTTGAAAATACGTAGGTTTAGGGTAGGTTTACAAATGGAATTAACTGTTTTTAACCTTTTTTTTAACGCATCGGGTTTAATAAACACTTTTGAGTGAATATTATGAACATATTATATGTTTAAATTTTCGGGCTTAAAAAATGCGGGTTAAGAATCGGGTTTTGAAATTCATTTAAATTTAATTTACACCCGGAGTGAATAATATCGCGCCAGTAGAGAGAATATTTTAAGAAATGAACAAAGTATGGATATCGGAAAAAACTAATTTAACAATTGAAACACTGAAAAATATATTAATTTGCAAATGTAATGTGGATTTAACGGGATCACCATGTAATCCCGAACGACTTAAGTCTCGAACGAAAAAAATCTCGAAAATCCATTTGATAAATCTCGAATGGGCCAAAATCTAGAAAGTACAAATATCTCGAAAGACTTTATCTCGAAAAAAATTTCCTTTCGACATTTTTTAAATCTCTTCATTTTACTGCAAAAGTAATTAAATCAGATATGATTCAAGCCGGAAAGAAATATGTCTCGTGGAGACTCGGCGTCACATTTTTGTAACATAAATTTAATTTAGAAGTTTTGTTTTCGAACACTAAAAATCTATTTAATAGATATTTGAACTATCTGAAGCATTAATTTACGTACGAGGACGAGAATCTGATTCATCTTACCTACCAGTGGCATGCACATAATTAGAAGTACTGTTTATATTGATTCCATATACCGACTTGATCTTAAAGACTGTGAAGATTGTCGATTTTATTTACCATATTCTCCTTTCGTAGTATTACCAAAGGTTTTCAAAAGGGTTTACATCCAGACATGACAGTCAGTTTAAAAAAGTAACTACGAGTACCTATTTATTCACCAACAAGGTCGACAAAGACTGAAAACGGTTTAATTTAATTTCGAAAAGAAAAAAAAATTACCTAAAATTCAGTCTGGTCGGCTGGTTTCTAGCCCCCCCCTATAAGTCTGTTCTCAAATTTAATAAAACGACTTAATTATTGTCAACGAATAAATTTGCATTTGGAATAAAGAATAAAGCTCTATTATTTCTGTGCAATTTTTTTCGGTCTTAAGTCTATCTAAACCATTCTTTATATTTTGAAAAATTTAATTTAATAGACGCTGATCACACGACTCTTTTTTTTGTTCGTTTCGTCTTTCATCTTTTTGACATACATATAGGGGGAGGGACATAGAAACGAGAGGGGAATGAAGTAACGAAAGCAGGAATGAAAATTCTGAGATTTTTTCCGGTTGATCTGTGACATTTCTCTTTTGACACCCAAAACAAAGCAGAGAACTTTAATGATGAATAAAAGTTGAAGTTAAAGATAAAGTCGATTTTGGAGCTAAATTTAGGGACATTTTAGATTTGCTAGTTAACACGCAATTATTCAGCCAGGTTCTGAATTTCACTTTCACTCGATATCGAAATTGAAATCGACCAAAACCGATTTTTGGTGTTCCAGGTTTCACGGCTATCGAATTCAATTTCACTTTTCTCGAAGTGAATTCAAATCAAGTTACTGGGTTCTAGATATCGATTTTACTGTTTTGTGGCCCTACTCTGTATTTCGTTTCGAAAGTCAATCCTATTCGCTTTTGAATTGGTACTCTGTAACACATTCGGAATGTAAAAAATACTACTAGATGGTTTTTCCACTTAAGAATTTTTTTTTGTCGAGTCTCGATATATTTCTTATGAGATGTGTCAAATAAATAAACCGAGAATAGGGGGAAAATATTGTTATGATTTTTAAATGAAGAATTTAATATAATAAGAAAGAAAAATGTATTCTGTTGCACTTCGGATGGACGAAGAAATAAATTAAGAACGGATTGAGCGGGAAATTATACGGGACAAATCAAATATTATTGAAAAAGGTGATAAAAGGTAAAACTCGGTTGGTACCAATGATTCATATCACCATTACTTATCATTTATTATTTTAGTTTTGTTCAGAACTTTCGCATTTCGAAGGATGCTTTCTTGTATGTTTTGAATTGCATACGAGATGAATTTCCTACTCCTTTGGGATCCACTGGAGTTCCTGTAAATTTAAAATACCCGATGATGCATCATCAAACAGCATTGAACAGTAACATGGAGAACATAATGATGCCTACTCCAACATTGTTAAATAATTTAATAAATCAATAAACACAAAAAATAAAGACACAAATTCATTTAGATTAAATAATTCCTCAAAATTAATTGTCCTTTGGCTAAATCATGAATTGCTTGCTTATAATTGTTATCATCACAAAGATTTTCATAAAAACTTGCATTTTCAGGTACTTTAAAATCCTTCCGTTAGCGAATTAGTTGTAGAAACAAATTTTCCGTTTTTCAATGCTTTTGACATTAGGAAACGAGTTACAGAGTACCAAATTTCCACTTTCGGAAATGTAAATCCGAAAGTAGTAGATTTCATTCCGCTATCGAAATAGAGAGTACAAAATATTCGTTTTCGGAAAATTTCACTTTCGAAACGAAATACAGAGTAGGGCCCTTGGTGTCGAATTGAAATCGTCGGAGAGAAAAAGTGTGAAATCGACAAACTGAAATAAACATTTGTTTTTGCCCTCGAATTTTGAAAAAAAATGTAAGCAAATTGCTAAAAATTTGTTTAAAATTATTTATTTGTTGTGAATTGTGACTAATTTGTGACAATTTTGCCAATACCATTGTCTATCAAAGAAGTTTCTTCACCGAACTCGGTTTGCACTGCAGAGCTTGAGGCTTCAATATCGTGAATTTTATAATGAATTACTTACTTACTTACTTAGTTGGCGCTACAGCTCGAGGTGAACCTGGGCCTGCTTCTCGCAACCATTTGTGTGTGCGTGTTATATTTTTGCACGAATGGAAGGGACCTACAGTTTTTTGCCGACTCCGAACGGCGAGTTGAGAAGCTCAATCGTGACAAATGATACTCTTTGATGCTTGTCAGGCATTCGAAAGAGGTGGTACCGTGAAAAAACTCTTTAAGGTGTTAGACCCGGCCAGGAGTTGAACCCGGGCAGCATTGCGTGGTAGTCCAACGCACTAACCACCACGGCCACGGCGACCACGAATTACGTTGCACAATAAATCACGAAAATAATTCCACTCATTTTCGCTTAAAAAACCAAATTGTTCTTAGTTCTTAAATAACTTATTAAAATAAAATTTACATATTTGTTTAGATTATTTCACAACAAAGATTTTGATATATATATCTTCTTTGTACATTTTCTGTGAGAAAAGTAATAACATAAAGAAATATTGTTTGTTTGCTTTCGCGACAACGATCAGTGGAGACCATTGCCACCGTCAATGCACCAGTGGCAGCGGGTATGCGTGCATGCGGTACATTCGTGTAGTATAGGTGATTGGAATTGCTTCGTGCTAACGTATGTATATGTATTGTAATTGTTCGATCAACTCTCATCCAATAACTGGATAAATTTGGTTCCAATTTGTTTTATGATAAATCGATGCAGGGCTTGAAACAGATACAGCTTTGTATGTATTATGTTTTGACGTTTTGGCGGTAAGAACGTAATATTTAAGAAAGCGGGAAAGTTAGAGTGAAAGAAATTGCTAACCCACCTGCGTCACTTTTTTCCTTAATAGTCTATGGAGAATCCTTTATCCAAGCAACTCATTCAGTCATTTGGTGCTAAGCAAATTGTGAAGCAAGTATTTATGCCAACTTCTAAGGTGCAAGGACAAGTGTAGCATTTAACTGGAAGTCTCCTTCCAGTAGACGATTTATTACAAATACACATATATCCACATGCAAAGAGAATATATTTGTATACGCAGCGAAGCGGGTACATCAGCTAGTTACAAAATAAAAAAAATTAAATACACATATTCATTCTTTCGGTTTCTCAAATCAGCCATTCTACCAAGTTTAAAATATGTATTATACATAGATAAAGAATTCAATAGAGAATAACAACTAAAGTCCATTTAGACCTTACGCTTTTATCTAAAATGCATTTTAATTCAATAGTTTTCCGAGACGGTCGCAAAGGGATATCGCCGAAGAGTTCGATTTTGATCCTAACGCATTTTTTCGAAAAAGTCTAAACTCTAAACCATTTTCTTTACTTTGAACTAAACACAGCCACGGCCCTGAGCCGTTTTGCAACATTCCAAATTCAGCTATTAACTTTAACATCAAAAGTTGGGAAAACAACATCTGTATCTCCTATTGGGAAAATTCCCAGGGTATTCGACAGGCTAAAAGAGCCATAAAACCCTTCCAAAGCAAATCCACAAAAAATCTGCTCTTGAGTAGAAATGATATCATAAGTTTAGTGGGATTTCTAACAGGACATTGCCATCTTCGATATCACCTAAACAAAATAGGTCTTATTCAGGAAACTGAATGTCGTCTTTGTATGGAAGACGACGAAACTGCAGAACATATCCTATGTGACTGCATGGCACTTTGTGCCCTCCGGAGACAACAGTTCCACAGAGAAATTCTAACTCCCACGGAACTTCGTACAATCTCCACCAGTGAGATCCTCAAATTCATCAAAAGAATTGAGCCTCTTCTGGTTCCCTAAACTGACTTCGTGGTACAATAGATCTTTTAGGTCGCGGTGCCCTCCGCAACTGGCGGGTCAGTACCCCTTTAAAAAAAAAAAAAAAAAAAAAAAAAACACAGCCATCTCAATGTTTTCACTTTGGAATTAACGCATCAAGTACAGGGCTGGTGATGTTTCAAGTTCCAACCAACGGTATTAGCAGTTCATTATGCAGTTAATAATCTAAATGTGCAGTCTATTTGCGATGGTTTGGGACTCTATTTCATAAATAACTCGATCGACATTATCATTAAGTATCCTAATCGTTTCTGGATTATCAATATAACAAACTCCACAAAATAAAGTCCAAGAGCGTCAAATTGCAACTCAAGATTATTGAATTTACTCGTAGATCGATTGTTTTATGGCATGTATGGTACTATCTGGCTACAAAGAAAAATGGTTATCATGTTGCTCTTCGTTGACCATAAAGCTGTTGCCATCTTCATTTTATGCTAGTAATGTCGCTATTTCACTTTCAGCGTAATTTTCTCACACGAGGATATTCTGTGTTATCAATAAGCATGCCAATCTCACGAGATTTCTTCACGAACTTGCAAATTAAAATATTTTTTATATTTTTTCTCACATTTCCAGCTATAGCTTTGTTTATATACAATATGTGTAAGACTCTTCTCATCGCTTTGCTACTGGTCAGGACAGCCTATTGCATGTATACTGAATTGGATATTGTAAACGGAATGGATGCAGATATTAGCAACTATCCATATGTTGTAAGTACCTACAAATATATAAAAACAAACGGTTTATTTCTTTATTCTTTTTCAAAGGTTTTGCTGCGTTCTTTCGGTCGGCATATCTGTGGTGGTAGTATCATAAGCGATAAGTGGATTTTAACCGCAGCACACTGTTTAGAAGGGGAGAAACCAAACTCCATCAGCATCCAATATGGTGTCACCCGAATCAATCCATCTGGTCCTAATATCGCTGCAGTACGAAGAATTATTATACACGAGAACTATGTACGCACTTGGTTTCCTCCCAACGATATAGCTCTAATTCAATTGACAAAGCGGCTACCGTTATCCAATACGGTTGAAATTATAAGACTTCCACCAAAGAACTTTGAAGTTCCTGCAGGCAATTATGCCACTTTGGTTGGATGGGGCTTCGATAGGGTTGGTAGAACAAAACTTTTATTAAATTTTATTTGAAATTTTTGTCAATCCCTAACTAGACTAATGGATCTAATCAGAAGATTCTGCAAGAAGCTGCATTGAAAGTCTATTCAGATGCCCAATGCACAAGAAAGCTACACAGAAGAACAACAAAGAATAATATTTGCGCAGGTGTGGATCAAGGTGGAAAGGGGCAATGCAATGGTGACTCTGGTGGTCCACTCAATTACCACCGTCTACAAGTCGGTGTTGTTTCGTGGAGTGACAAACCATGTGCTTTCAAGCCAATCCCCGGTGTGTATACTAAGGTGTCCCACTATATTGACTGGATAAACAAGAACATAAGTTAAAGTTGTGTAATAATATAAAAATATGTTTCGTTTCGTAGAAAGATTGATTCTTTGTTATGTTTTGACCGAAATGAAAACTTTCTTCCAGGTAATATTATTTTTATTATCTAGTAGCAGGAATATTAAAAAATAAAATATTATATTGTAATCCACACGAAAGTTATAAAATTAACACAATCTATTACTGTTAAAATATTGAACAAAAGGTTTTCTTTATTATTTAAATTCTTTTACAAAGGCACACATCGACTTCTCGACTTCAGATATATTTTATTGTGAGCATGTCCCGACATGTCGGAGTTGTTTTTCAATTAAATTTTTAAAAACGGGGCTAAACTCACCACACGGCACAATTTCCACCTCGTGGGCCAGAGTGGTGCCACTGGTAACTAATTTCATTACAGAAATGAATTTACTACAATATAAATATTAACTGAAAATACAAAGAGTATCTTAAAAAAATAAATAATTTATTTAAATAGAAATCAATTTTTAATATAATACCTTTTTAAACTTTGTGATTGTGAATTTTGAATAACCATGAAAATATGTAGGTACTTGTAAGATTTAAATCAAAAAACATTCCAGTCTTCTTCCTTGTGGTTTCTTGCCTTGGTAAAAGTAAAATTAATTCTTAATCCCTAATTTTTCAGCAGAACTCTGAGCAGCTTAATTAATAATGTTCAGATAAATCGTTTTGCCCACGTTACATTGAATCAAACTGAAATTTCCAACACCACCATTACGTTCTCACTCACTACCATGCGTTCGACAAGTTTTTAACAAGACTATACTCTGTTCCAGAAAAATTGTCAGTACAGGGAAGATAGGACGTTTGCCTCTCACTGGGTTACCATAGGATGCAAGAAAAATCACCGCAAATAAGAGAGCAATACCCATAGGGCTACCATCTGCTGATTTGAAAACAACACAATTTGTTGAACGAAAAAAGGATAATTGTGTACAAAGTGGACACCACCTCGATTTTGATGAAATATTGGTATTTTGTAAAGGGCATGTTTTCAAGTATTTTGATGTATCAATATTATATATCGGAAACGATTAACTTACGAAATAAAGGCTTAAAACAAAAAAAAGTCACTGTTCGTTTCCACACCCAAAACTCATCTCGCGCAAATAACCTTCATTATAAATCACAAAAATCAAAAAAGCGTTCAAATTCATTTGAAAAACAAGAAAGTTGAAAAAACAAAAGCCATGTGGCAATACCCTCCCATACTCAAATTAATTTTATTGGTTCTCAAAGCACAAAATCCCAAAGCTCTTTGACAAAAACCACAGAAAAAGCATTAACTTAATAATGGTAACACTGGTTGACGTTGATATTTTCTATATACACAGCGATTCGCAGCAGTGATGTCGTTTGTACTACAATAGTAGTTTTGTACTACCCATCAGTCGTTCGTACTACTGTACTACCCTTGTCTTCATTTGTACTAGCCAAATATGTTAAAACAAATTACACAATGCAACCGTTTGAAATAATGCAACAAATAAGCATTCAAGAGTATCATTTGTCATGTAAAGCTTCCCAACTCGCCGTTCGGAGACGGCAGAAAACTGTAGGTCCCTACCATTCGTGCAAAAAATATAACGCGCACACACAAATGGTTGCGGGAAGCTAGGCTTGGTTCTACCTAGGATTGCTGAAGCCAAATATTATATTACGATATCCGGGCAGCCGTTAAGAAATCGGTCTCACTAATTAAGTTGAGCCGCAAGGACATATGTATTGTCTCTTTTATCATTACTGAGCATTACTGTATCATGCGAAACGCCTCGGGAACATTTACAGCGACTTCTGCTTAAGTTGCAGGGACGAAGAAGAAATAAAATCTATTCGTCACCTGGTATGTCATTTTGGAGTTACTTCTTTGATGAGTTAGAAGACTCAAGTAAAATTGAGCTGAGAAACCTTTTGAGATTCATATACATAGGTGGTTCCAAATCAGCGGTATTTTCCAGGTTTCAGGCAGCGTTGTGCTGAAGTACTCAATTGGGTAATTTGGCTCAAGTATTTCTACTTTGGCTCAATGCTCCAAGCCACAAAGAAATGGCTCACATTTGGCTCAAAACTTTATTCTCTAAAAAAAAAACAATTACAAAATAAAAAAAAATCGATTGAACGCAGTCATAAAAAACATTAGCTGGTAGAAACGACTCACCAAGGGAACGCATCCATTCTGTATTTCATATTAGGCGTGTTTTTTTTTCAAATCTATATAGGGTAAACATGTTTCCGCAACATGTTTTCAATGTAAACTACAACAAAACTTTAGCCTGAATACTTATCCAGTCTTATTTTTTACTTGGGGAGCTTTTTCGAAATCTATATAGATTTGAAAAAAAAACGCGCCTATTATTTGATAATTCATCAATTCAAATCATTTTCGCGCGCATTTGTTTTGTTGTCATAAACTTCGGTGCAGTAAGGTGATGCAGTGCTTATGAAAATTAGCTATGAGTATAGAAAAGTAAGCAAATTTGACGTTATATTTTTATTTAAATTTGATAATTTTGAAAATAATTTAATGAATTCAACAGATGTTTCAAGAAAAGTACAGAGAGAACCTTACTGCTCCAAAATGATTGCAGAGAAATTAAGAACAACTAAATTTTCCTTGATTGTCGATAAATCGACCGATGTTTCAACGACTAAGTGCCTTACTATCATTGCAAGGTTATATGACGAATAAATCGGGAATATAGGGAATATAGTTGACAAATTTTTTTTTTTTTTTTTTTTTTTTTTTTTATAATCTACACACGCTAAAGGGTATATGAATACCCTTTTAATGTTTACACACAGCGCGAGCACATGAAGGACGAGAACGAGAGACAGACAGATCGACGTAGTGGTAGGAAACTCAGATGATAGCTTTTAATTTCATTGTCGCATCTGATCGTCATCCATCCAGAATTCGATCAAGTGATGTGCTGCGTTGATTGAGAGAAGTCCATTGTACATTTTTCCCATACCTGCGGATCGAGCTTCATTGCTCTCCCCACCCACCGCCTACAATTGACGACACAAGTTCGTTTGTTGAAGGCGCACTATCGTCATCTTTACCACGATCATCACCATTGGATCCAGCTCTCCCAAATCATACAAGTTCTGGAGTTCAGTGCTGGTTTGTTTTAGTTAAGTAGCACCTATCTCTATATATAAAACAGTTCACTGACTGACTGAAAGTCAACGCATAGACCAAACCGCTGGATCTAAAGAGCTGAAATTTGGACAGGATATTCCTATGGTGATACAAACATCCGCTAAGAGAGGATTTTTTGAAATTCCATCTCTAAGTGGGAGAATTTGGAAAAATCCTTTTTCCATACATATAGAACTGTGTGACTAACGGACAACGCACAGACCAAACCACTAGACCTAAAGGGTTGAAATTTGGGCAGTCCACTATGGGAGGATTTTTTGAAATTCCGTCTCTAAGTCGGTGAATTCGGAAAAATCCTTAATCCTTACATTCTTACATATAAAACAGTTTGACTTATGGACAACGCACAGACCAAACTGCTAGACCTAAAAGGCTGAAAATTGGACAGGACATTTCCATAGTGACGTAGACATTCGCTAAGAGAGGATTTTTTGAAATTCCATCTCTAAGTGGGTGAATTCGGAAAAATCCTTAATTATATAAATCTCTATATATAAAACAGCTCAGTGGCTGACTGACAGACAACGCCCAGACCAAACCGCTTATACATAATACTCAAAAAATAATGGCATTCAGTGATTTTATTGGCCGGTACAAATTTACAAGGCAATGATTCAACATTTGTTTGAATGTTCAAAATCAAAATTATTCATATAAATAATTAAACTGACAACTCTTTCAAGGGCAACTATTCTCTACTCTAGAAGAATGGCGCTGGGTTCGCTTGAGAGATGGCTATACTACGCAAAGAACCCTAGTATAGATACCATGCTGTATACCATGTTGACAGACATGTAGTACATTTGCATACCATGGTGTCTATACTAGGTGTGTGTCACAGGCATAACTCGTCAATGGCTCATTGGATTTAAAACCAAAGTAAATAGTTTTTAGCAAATTCTTTTAGGATTCATTTAAGGTATAAATCATCATTCTGCGTTATCCTGGAGCTGAGCTATGCTCAAAACAATTCATGAAATCATCGCCAACAATTTCCCATCAGTGAAACCGATGCGATGCCAAATTGCCAATGCCAACAGCCATGCTTTCAGATTCACTTCACAGTTCTGTTCACAGTTGTTCAGGAAAGCTATTGAGAAAAAGATGTGTATCCTGGCGAGAATTTGAATTGGAACGTGTATCTTGTAGTTTAACTGCCCGAACACAATGCATGCCGCGGCCGCGTAGCATGCCGCGCTGTCAAAGTAGAAATATATAGAAACTCAATAGTGTGCCCACAATGAGGTAGTTGCCGCGTAGTATGCCGCGGCCGCGTAGTACAAGTTGGCCAACTTTTAACTTTTGCCGCGCGGCGATTGACAGCTCTCTTAAAAATTAAAGAAATGGAAGGGGACGACGAAGAAAAAGATTTTGAAAGTGAAGTATTATTTTATTTTAGTTATAGTTTTTACAAGAAAAATAGTTTTCGCAATATGTTTTGTCAATCTAAACAACAAAATTCCAACCAGCTGAGTTTAAAGTGGAATTTATTTAACATGCCGCGCAGCACCATTGTGGGCGAATTTTTATGCGTACATGGCGAAAAATGTACTCAAAAACTAAAAAATACTACAATTGTAGCATGGGAGGGAACACTTACACAATGTTATCATGTATGAGCCCCCTAGCGCTGATACCACCCGAAATCCCACCAAGTAGCACACATATGACACATGCACTTACACTGCGTGAGCGGGCCGCCCGACTAAGCTGGCAGCTGGGCTGTGCACCAGTGCTGTCGTTTTCCAATTTTCAAGAGTATCAGATTTTACAATATTTGGGTATCATTTTCAACCGAAAGGTATCATAAAAATAAAACACACATTTTCGTCTTTTTAAAAATATAGGTACAGGGTGTTCTCAAGTAAAATGTTAAGGCTTTGAAAAATGATTTTTGGCTATAATCTAAGAAAAACATGGTTCCACAGCAAGGGTCTATCTCCAATGTGGACATCATTTATCGAGAATTTAATAAAATACCTACTTTGGTGTACCTTGATCCATACTAACACATATGTACATATATCTCTGCTAATAATTACTACAGAAACTTTATTTAGGGCTTTCATTTTAGAAGAGATAACATTCTTTTTAACTGCGTTTAAATGATTAAATGATACCTTTTTTAGCTTTCCAAATATTTTATTTTTAAGTCGATTTTATTTATCTTGCCCATATAAATTTTTTTGACTTTCAGGTCGCTTTTCTATCAAAAATTTTCTTATGGCCGAAATAATGGTAAAACAAAATCTGTGATAAGTATGCTGAAAAATCCACAGATTTAATGATACTTGGAAAAAACTGCAGCAAGTTAAATATGTAGGAAAATATGATTTTTTGTACACAATCAGTGCAATTTTCCAACTAATTCATAATTTTTTCGTTTCAAATCTCAGAAAAAGTTATGTAGGTTCGAATATGTAGGACGAGTTGTAAAATTAACCTTAGGCCGAGGTTACGCAACAGTTGTTTAGAAACGGTTTGAAGTGGCATATTTTAAAAACTAAGAGTACGCAGATGTTATCTACGTTTATGGGCTGTGTAACGGAAGTTCCAATGTCGTGCTGACAAGGATACCGTAAGCTTTAACCTTCCTAACCCCGTTTTTGTTCTCTTTTCCGATGCTTGAAATAACTGTATCTTTCTTTCTTTCGCGTAAACACAGCGATGCAAGCAAAGCCGTGTGCTTTGTCGTTTTGAGTTGATTCATGGTTTCGCCCAATTTTGGAAAAGAACTAAAGCGCTTTGAACGTAGAGTTTAAGAAGCCAATACACCAAGGCAATATAGTCCTCTTCGACTACTTACCTTGACGCTGGTGGGGAGGCTCAGTAGGTCCCAGTGACCCCAGAGGGCGATTGCAGCAGGGCTACCCAAGCTGTAAGGTCTCTGGATGAGGGCCCGAAACTAAAGAGTAGTCACCCTGATTCCAGTGGTGGTGTGAGCATATAGCAAACCGTGCCCAAGGATGCAAGGCTGAAGGTTAAATCAGTCACTAACGAGCTCCTTCAGGCGCCCTGGCGAGGGCCTGTCGTATTAGCGCCCCACCACAGTAGAACCGGCTATGCTGTGGTGGCACTTTTTCCCACCGGCTTACTCGTGGGATCTAACCAAATGAACAAAGATAAAAAAGATAAAGAACAAAACACACAAACTTCGGGGGAAACCCCAACAAACATGGATGACGAAAAATGTCAGGAAACCCACATCACTATTTCGGATGCAGAAAGCGGCGGAGCGATTGATATCGACTTGGAGAATCTTCTTCTCGACGATGACAGTCGCTCGGTTGCTAGCTCATCCAACATCTCCTTGCAATCCACTGCATCAAACCGCAGCAGGATTGCCAATAGTAAATTGACAATTAAAAGACTAGGGAGGAAGAAGTGGGAGGAGCTGACAGAGGGAGATAGGAGAAGGCTTCACAGTGCTCGGGCCTACTTGCAAGAGCTGTCCTCGCGAGATAGTGAGCCGCTAGCTAGCTGCTCGAGGGACACAGTGTCTGCAACAGGTTCGGACACAAAGGGGCTGATGGGACCACCCATGTCTGTGACTTGCTGTAGCCAGTCGGGACAAGGGGTGATCCCATTAGCACCTGTGAAGGAAAGAGGTGACAAGGGTGAGAGAAAGGTGCAGGACCCGACTGTAGGATCACCAGACCCATCAACCAAGAACAGCAGCAAGTCTCCTACTCGCACAATCTTGGCTGGTGGTGAGGAGATCTCTCAGGTGGTGAAGACGGGAGAGGAGCATGTTAACGTCGCGACAAGCCTACGCTCGTCAGGCGGGATATGTGCACCAACCCCATCAAAACCAGGGAATTGCGAAGGGAACGACGAGCAAGGGAACGCTAACTCCACATTGGGTAGCTACTGCACTGTCGTTTCCGCACAGTGCGATTCGAAGCACTGCCATGGCTCGGGATTACCCGAAGTTCCAACGGCCGCTGAGAAGAGCATGGTAAAGAACGCAGGGCAGCAAGCCCCCCTTGAGTAAGCAGCAGCTTAGCAAGGAAACCAAACAGCGAGCTAATGCCAAGAGGCTTATTAGGCGGCTCAGCAAGCGCGACCCCACATCCTACACGGAAAGTGATGTCAAGGCGCTAGATAGGGCAAAGCAAGTTGTAGCTAGGTCGACACCAGGACAACAGGGAACACCCAGGGCGCATGCCTCTAGACGGGCTAGCGGGAGGCTGACTGCGGCAAGGAAGGGAGGTCGCTTACCCCCCACCTCAGTTGCGGACAGGCTTGTGCGACCCCCTACTGATGCGGGTAAGACACTGACGTCCGAACCTGCATCGGAGGCGGGATGCTCGAAGAGAGGTAGGCATGACGATACCACTTCTCCACCCTTACCCAGTAACAAAAGAACAAAAACCCACTCTGATATTTTCAGAAGCAAGCAAGGTTGCGGTAGTTGACTACGGCAATCCTGAACGGAAACTGACAGAAGATCAGTGGAAATTATTAGAGATCAGGATCCTTGATAGTGTGAATGACGCTCTCCTGAAAGGAACAGCTGACCACTTTCAAGGGATTCAAAATCATGGAATGCGATGATGACAATACCCTTAAGTGGTTAAAAAAGTTCGTATCCGACACCGAAGCTCCGTGGGCTAATGCCGACCTCAAGGTGATCGAGAAGAAAGAACTAATCAACCTAACTAGACCCAGAGGTCGCATGCTTCTCACAGGTCCTTACCTCCCGAAGGATAGGATAGAGCGTAACCTGCGACTTCTGAACCCAGAGCTTCTCAGCAAAGATTGGGAAGTAATTGAAGTAGGAGAGCACACTGAGGCTGGTATGGAAGTGACCATACTCCTCAGTCACCGTTCGATGCCGCTACTCCGCGAAGGAAATTTTAAAGTCCGCGTTGGGATTACCCGATGTAAGATAAGACCAATTGCTGGACCAATCCAGCAAGTAAGAAAAGAAAAACCTAGCCATGTTGAAGGTAATACAGATTAACCTTCACCATAGCAAGGCGGCCAGCGCTAACCTTGTCTTCCTTATGGGAGACAAGGACATTGACATTGCCCTCATACAAGAACCCTGAACTGTCCGAGGCAAAATTATGGGGCTAAACTCAAAAGGCCTGAAAACATACAAGACCGATGCACCAAATGGTGAAAGTAAGATAAGAACTTGCATTGTTTCCAAAGAACATATTAAGCTTTTTCTTTTATCTAGATACAGCAACAGTGACCAGATAGTTGTTAAATATGAGAGACAGGGAAAACCCTCGCTTGTAATAGCATCTATCTACATGCCATACGACTCCGCGGATGGACCACCATCTGAAGACACTGCCAGACTTGTGAGAAAGGCAGAGCACGAAAAATGGGACTTGCTAATGGGATGCGACGTCAACTCCCATCATACACAATGGGGCAGCACGGATATCAATCCTAGAGGTGAGTCTCTTTTTGAATTTGTAATAGAACATAATCTGTTGATAGCAAACATTGGGGATGAACCCACCTTCATTACAAAGAACAGGCGGGAAGTCCTAGACGTTACATTTACAAATAACTCAGACTCTCTCTCTGTGAACCGGTGGAGAGTTTCCACCGATATATCCTTTTCGGATCACAGAATCATTGAGTTCGAGATAAATGAACCTAAAACCATACGCACAAAATATAGAAATCCCAGAAAAACCAACTGGGATCTTTTTGTCAATGAAGTAGAGAAAAATAGTAGTAAACTACAAGAACAAGAAACACAGACACCACAAGAAATCGACGCTGTAGTCGAGGAAGTATGCACTATCCTCAACAACGCGTATAAAAAGGCATGTCCTTCCAAGAATATACCCAATAAAAAGTCACCGCCGTGGTGGAACAAAGAGCTTTCATCCATGAGGAAAGAAACAAGAAAACTCTTCAACGCGGCAAAAAGACTGAATACTGAAGAAGACTGGGAAAAATACAAATCCAGTCAAAGGAAATTTAAGAGCGCAATAAGCAGCTCCAAACGCACCTCATGGCGTTTGTTCTGCAGCAAAATTGAGAGCACCACAGAAGCGGCGAGACTAAGGAAGATCCTTGAAAAAGAACCATCAGTACCCGGGTATCTTAAAGATACAAACGGCAACTGGACACAACTGTTCTGAGTCCTTGGAAATTCTGCTCAGCACACCGCCGCAAGGAGGAGTTATATCGCCCCTTCTCTGGATCATGGTCGTTAATGACCTACTTCTAAGACTTAGATTCAGTGGGATTAAAGCAACTGCATATGCAGATGATGTAGTGCTACTTGCTACGGGCAAGTTCCTAAATACTGTCAGCGAACTAGTACAGAGCGCTTTAAATACGTTAAACAATTGGGCGAAACAATGCGGTCAACCCTCAGAAAACCGAACTAGTGCTATTCACCAACAAGAGAACAATACCAGCCTTCAGGCTGCCGACCATTGAGGGAACTACCCTCAAACTGTCCGAAAGTGCAAAATACTTAGGACTCATACTTGACAGGAAGCTTAACTGGAAGCTGAACATAAAAGAAAGAGTAAAAAAGGCATCAGTTGCCTTTTATACCTGCAGTAGGTTCTTCGGGAAAAACTGGGGATCCAGACCACGAATAACACTGTGGATGTACTCTGCGATAGTTAGACCAATACTAACATACGGAGGACTGGTCTGGTGGCATGCTGCCGTCAAAACTAGCAACCTAAAGATTATGACCAAAATACAGAGAATAGCATGCACTGGTATAACCAGCGCGATGAGAACAACGCCAACAGTGGGATTGGAAACAATTCTCAACCTCCTGCCTCTAGATCTCTACATGCAGGAAGAGGCAGCAAAGAGCGCTCTCAGAATAAGCCAGTCAAAACACTGGAGACCGAATGCATATGGGCACACCAAGATACTTAGCAACTATCTCAATGGTAATGTCAACTCAGACTACACTGTCCCATACTTAGATTTCGATAAACCCTTCTCGTGGGCCTTCCCAAGTAGAGAACAATGGGAGAACAACGAAGTATCAAATGAGTCTAAATCCATCTACACTGATGGGTCAAAAATGGAAATAGGTATAGGAGCGGGTTGCTTCTCGGAAGATTTAAGAATCAACAGCTCCACACGACTCCCAGACCACAGCAGCGTTTTCCAAGCTGAGGTTCTAGCAGTGACAAAGGCTGCCCAATTGGTGTCAATGATGACAATATCCCGAGAGGATATCACAATTTACATTGACAGCCAGGCGGCAATAAAAGCATTAGCTGCTACGCAAATAACATCTAAGCTTGTGAAATGTTGCCGCGAAGAGCTTAAGGTTCTTGGCACGCAGCACAACGTAAAACTCTGCTGGGTCCCTGGCCACAGCGGGATATCAGGCAACGAAGCCGCGGATGAATTGGCCAGAAAGGGCTCAGCCCTGGATATAGAGCAGGCAGATTACACGGTTAAGCCTCCACTCTGCAACCTCAAGGCCAAAATCGAACAAAAAACACTATCTGAAGCTAATAGCAGGTGGAAATCACTAACTATCTGTGAAATATCAAGAAGGATGTGGCCAGAGTACGATAAAAGCAAAACCAAAAAACTTCTACAGAAAGATAGGAAATCCCTGTCAATACTGATAGGAGTGTTAACTGGCCACAATATGCTAAGATATCACACGAAAAAATTACGACTCAACGATGATGACTTATGCAGAGGATGCGGTGACGAAGAGGTTCACGAGGACACAACCCATTTCCTCTGTCACTGCCATAGCCTCTGCCAACTAAGAAATAGAACCCTAGGAAATTTTTTCTTCGAACACATCGACGAGCTATCTGACCGTTCACCGTCAGGTCTGCTCAAGTTTGCCAGGAGATCCGGATGGTTGGAATCAAGCCAGTGATATCACGGGTGGGAGAACACTATGGGTATCACAATGGGTTCACATGAACCTAAGTGTGATGAGGATCTAACTATCCTCATCAGCCCGCTTACCTAACCTAACCTAAGGCAATATAGTACAGCGAACAAAATACTTGCGCGGTGCTGGATTAAGGATATGCAATTTATTTATTGAAATAGGATTGTGCAAAATAAACACATTTTATTTTTGTTTTTGATTTAGAGTATCATTACTAAGCTTTGGGTATCACAGTATCACCAGCTCTGAAATAAATAGTATCAAAAGGATACTATAGTATCACCTTCGGTAGCGCTGCTGTGCACAAAGCTGAGACTGAGTGTAGAGTGTAGGAATTTGGGTTAAGAAAGAGATGCAATGTTTTTTATGTCGAAATTTCGTTGCAAGAGTTCACAAAAAGCATCCAATTTTCTATTGTTTTGGATTATCTTGGAGGGAAACTTCATAGTACGATAAGACAAATTTCAAGGAAAAGTTCTCTAATATTTGCAAAATGAACTTAGGCTTTCGCATATAATGTCGTCACATATTAAACAGACACTGTTAAAAGTTATTGTTTCAGTTATAAAGCGTAATTACAGTCGTGCGAATTTATAAACCTCGAATTAATTTCAAAGTCGAATAAAATTTATTTATAAAAAAGTTACTGCTACAATAGCAATTCCACCAACAAAAACCGAACGAACTGAAAACGTCAAATTGTTCGCGTTTTTCACATCTGACCGTTTCTGAGCACACCCCCCGATTCGGTCGAATTTGGAAAAATGCGATGTCCATATGATGACAAATTGCGCTTTCGAACGAACTTGACCGGAGGACATAATATTCCATTGCAATCTTTCGCGGGAACTTTTTTAATCATTGCACTTGGAAAGTAACATAAACTTAGTCAACCCCCTACTTCAACGTTTAATTTCTGCAAAGTTATGTCCCATAAAAGAGAACTCTACCCTTCCACCGCCATCCATTCATGACCCAGATGCACTTTTTCGCTTTTTATTTTGCTGGAACCACTTTAGAACACAAACTTCTAAATTGCAACATTATTGTTTGTTGCAATTCGCCGTGGAGTGTACGCTATGTTGTTATTAAACTAATGGATACGAAAATAGGTCAGCAATGGTTATACATATCATAAATTCTAATCATCACATTTTCATAGCATAAATTTAATTTAGAAGTTTCGTTTTCGAACACTAAAAATCTATTTAATAGATATTTGAACTATCTGAGTACGAGTATCTGATTCATCTTACCTACAGTGGCATGCACATAATTAGAAGCACAGCATTACCATTGGATTCCATATACTGACTTGATTATTTCATAAGGACTGTGAAGATTGCCGATTTTGTTTACCATATTTTCCTTTCATAGTTTTACCAAAGATTCTCAAAAGGATTTACATCCAGGCTTCAAGACAGTCAGTTTAAAAAAGTAACCACGAGTACCTATTTCTTCGCCAACAAGGTGGAGATTCTTAAGTCGACATAAGTTAAAAACGGTTTTATATAATTTTTGAAAAGAACAAAAATATATTAGCTAAAATTCGGTTTGGTCGCCTGGTTTCTAGCCCCCCCCCCCCCCCCCACTGTTAGTCTGTTTTCGAATTTAATCAAACGACTTAATTATTGTCAACGAATAAGTTTGCACTTGGAATAAAGTCCTCAGTCAGGACTATTATTTCTCTCTCAAGTCTATCTATTAAACCGTTCATTTCATTTTGAAAAATTTAATTTCATAAAAAGAAAGAAAAAGAAAAAGAAATAATTCAGAATTTTCTGACAAACAGGTGTTTCAGGGTGCATATAAATAGCAGCGCTTCTACATCGCACCATTCGTATGCAGGTGTACCTCAAGGCTCCATACTCGGTCCTGTGCTGTATAATTTATATACATCGGATCTTCCACGATTACCGTCATGTGATTTAGCCATTTATGCTGATGACACAGCTATTTTTTCATCGCATGAATTTAGTCTCAACATTGAGACAAATCTACAAAATGCGGTTGAAATATTAGCTGAATACTACAACAAGTGGAAGATAAAGATAAATGCTGATAAGGTGCAATCAATCTTTTTTACCAGAAAAAGAAAAAGTTGCTACCTTCCCAGCAATGCAATAAGTATTAACGGTGTAAGTGTTAACTGGAGAAGAACTGTTAAATACCTGGGCATGCATTTGGATCAAAAACTTACATTTAAAGAACATATTATAAATACAAAACATAAAACGAGCATAGCCATAAAAATACTTTACCCATTCATAAACAGAAAGTCCCTGTTAAGTATTGAAAATAAAATCATTATTTTTAAAGTCATATTCCAATCTATCTTGTTATATGGATGTCAAGTATGGGGTGATTGTGCAATATGTCACATTAAAAAACTACAAGTATCACAAAACAAAATACTAAAAATGATGCTTAACCTACCTCCCTACCATTCCACTCTCGATCTGCATTGGCAGGCTAATGTTGAATTGATCTCCGACAGAATTACGAGATTGACTGGTCGATTTTTAAGAAACTGTGAAACATCAGATAATCATCTTATAAACCAACTTAATGTTTAAAAATGTTTCTCTATTTTTCTACTAAAATAACTTAAATTTTTATTTACATATCTCTGTTTAATGTTTTATGTATTTACTTATTTATTTAATTTTGTTATTTATTTTGCTTATTATTTATTTATATAGTAATTTATTTATTTTCTGTTAAAGTTAATTTGTGTATATTTATTTATTTATTTATTTATCTATTTATTTGTTCCATATTATTTATTTATTTATTAATGTATATGTATATATTTATTTATTTTTTTTCATATTTATTATTTAAAATTTATCTATTGTTTTTTTTTTATATTATTTATTCATTTATGTATGTATATTTATATATTTGTATACATATTTATTTATTTATTTATTTTTTCTTATTTATTATTAAATGATTTATTTATTGTTTTGCATATTATATATTTATTTGTTAATATATTTATTTATTTTATTACCAGTATATAATTTATTTTTATACATATATGTACGTATGTATTAAGATTTATTCAAATTTTTAAACTGTTTTTTTTTTTTTTTTATCTCCTCAAATGGAAGGAGTTTTCGTAGTTTCCTTCTAAAAATTAAATTAAATTCAATTATATAAGTCTTGTTATGTTATTAGATAATACTTCAGTAGTAAGATAAAACAATATCGAATCTCTGTGTAAATTGTGCGGACAACTCCAATGTATATTTATAACGAAAATAAAATCTATCTATCTATCTATTATGTTGTCACACCAAATAAAGCAGGCACAAACAAAAGGAAAAAGCCTGTTTGTAACCCACACCAAATAAAGCACGTCAAAAAACACATTTGGTGTAGGTTATTGATAGGGATGATTTATTAGTTTTCTCCTACTGAAGAGCAAAGAATACAAGTTAAGAGCCGTGTCAGTCTTTCAAATTCGAACAGTTATGAGATTTTGGTCCACTTAACTTCAATATTTTAATTACCGTTTATCGAGAGCAAGAAGATTGGTGGAGTGTGCATTTGGTATGACCACAAAAAGATTTAGGGTTTTGGAGAAAGTTATGTTGGCATCTCCAGACAAAGTGGAGATTCTAACAATGACAGCCTGCGCTCTTCACAATTTTATAAGAATGAAAAATAGAAAATATACGGATATTCACAACGAAGTAAATGAACACGTCGAGCTAATGGTAGTAGTTTCAAATCGTTCAACAAGCATTGTAATTGATGTATGTACGAAGAGAATTCATGAAGTATTTCAATTCAACAGACGCATCAGTTCCATGGCAATATAAATATTGCTAGTGTTATCAAATGTACCTTATGTACTGTGGACTATGTACGAGGGCGTTTTCCAATGTTCACTGTATGTATGTACATATTAAAAATGTTAAATACAATGAATTATAACAAAAAATGTAGCATCTGTAGTTTGCATTTCCTCAGCAATTTCTGATCACAATTTGTCAATAATGTTTGTCGCTATGTTCTTTTAATTTAAAATTATTGTATATAGCTGCCCGAATTTCAATCAAAAATAATAGTTTTTCACTGTCAGACATCTTGATTCGATACTACACTAAACTATACTTGGCTTTACAGAAATTGAATGAATAAAGCGTTAATTCCGATAGGTCATCGCTCGCTTGTTTCAATCAATTTTGTTTTTTTTGTCTGTTTGACTGAGTTGATGTGGGCGCTCTCATTTGATTGCATGTATTTTTCGCCTTTTTATGCCTAAACTGTCTTCTCGTGTCTGTGCCTAACGAGACTAACTTGACTGTTTCGCTTATTTCAATGTACTACAGCTGTGTCAATCGTGATTGATTCGATCATTTTGACCCGTTCACCAAAAAGTATTGATGATTGCATTCACATAACCACAAGTCAATCGTTCACAAAAACCAATACTTTTTTCGCTCATATGACCGGTTCGGTTCTCTCGGTTAAAAAAGAACGAAAAAGAATTACAATATTATGCAGCCAAACCAGAAGAATATCTTCTACTGCGTTTAAGAGGATGAATGGGGTAGAAAACTAATACGTGCACAGCTATTAAAATATTAGATCCACAAAAATACTAGCATACTAGCACAGTGAAAAGGAGTTCAGTAAGTACACATCAGATCAGAAATCATCGCTGAAGAGTCGAAGTATTATATGAAACCAGTTTTCTCCAAACAGAATTGTTCTCGTGTGCGCTCCCAAACTCTCTATCTCTATCCAATACTAAAATGAGCGAATGTATTCAGATGATTGAGATTATTGGTTGTATTGAAATGAAGTGGACCCATACAATATCATTCTATCTCTATAATTGAATGATTGAATGATTGATTGAAAAGACCGAATCATTTTTGAATTCAATACTTGAACGATTTGATCTTCAAATTTGAACGATTGACACAGCTCTACAATGTACGTAGCCCCATAAATACACGGGCGATTTATGACTAAGGCAGACAAGGAAAATGGTTTGCGTTAGTCTGCTTTGTTTTGCTTTATTTAATGGGGGTACTCGCATTGAAATGAGTGTATTTTATGCTTAAAAATAAAAAATAAAAAAAATGATGGAACTGTATCCAACAGTCCTGAGCTTTGTGTAAACATCACGCGGATGGGATGTGTAGCTCCACTTCATTGGAAAGAAAGAAAATTATAACACTAGTCTACAAAATTTAATTTTTTTTTGTAACAAGAATGAGATACATAATTTCTGTTAGATGATTTGACGCTGAGTCTAAATTTGGTAACAGAATTCCTCTACGAGGTCAGGATTTTGAAATATACCAATCTCAAAGTGCTAAAAACATGATTTTGGCGATATTTGAAGTAATTTTTTGAGAACAGCAAATTTTTATAGTCATTTTTTACTAAAGCACTCTTTACCTTTCAATCCCATTTTAGTTTATTTCGCTATGAGTTTTTTTTTCTCAAGCATTACTTCAAATATCGGCAAAAAACGTGTTTTTAGCACTTTGAGATTGATATATCTCACAATTATGACCTCCTAGAGCAATTTTGTTGCCAGATTTAGATTCGGCGTCAAATAATCTACAAGAAATGATGTGTCCCATTCTTTTTGCAAAAATGTTGTAGACTAGTGTTACAAGTCTATGTTACGATAATGATTGCAGAACATTGAAATGCAAAGCGTTTAGCCGGCTCGAAATTTAAAATGAGCCAAACGTCATTTTAAATAATTAAAATCAGCTCTAAATGTCTCATAATATTTTGCCGTTTGGGTTTGTTCGTTCAAATCACTTTACAAAAACATACCAAAGTCGACACTAACTAATAAACAGGCTAAAATGTGTTTATGAATAACGAAAAACTATAACCGCTTTTTTTATTTAGTGCCGACTGTAACTAAAGTCGGCTGTAGGCACTATTCATGGGCTGACTATGAATTTGCGCCAACTTATTGGTAATATGCTCTTTGGTTTTTAAAAATTACTGATTTTAAATGGCCTCCGGGCTTTGTGACGCATCTGCGACATCTTATTAAATAGTTGTTCATTACTGCGCCTGTAGGGTTCCAGTGGGAATTGCTTTAATTATTATTTGAATGGATTACTTGAAATCGTTCAAATTTGTGGGTTTTGTTTTGTAGACTTCCTGTTTACAATAACCCAACTGATGTCGTAATCCGGGGTCGAATTACGACATCAGTTAACGAATGAACGAAATCTATACGTTAACGAGTGATCAAGTACAGTCGACGCCGCTTATATAAACTACGCTTCACTGAAAAAATCGGTTAATTGAAACACCAAATTTAGCATGGAGCATCTTTTAACAAATTTCACATAAATGACTCCGCTTAACTGAAACGGAAAAACCCGGTTAATTGAAAAAATTATTACGTCAGAAATTAATAAATTATACTAACTCAGCTCCGCATAACTGAATCAAAATTATTGAACGCGCCAGAATTAGCTCGTTAAGTTTACTTTTTATGTTTTTCTTTGGTTCGTTTAATAAAACATTTATTATTAAAATAGAAATATAGTCAAATGTTTATTAGCCGTATTTTTTTGAAACGTAGCTAGCCAGTAGTTGCTAGCAAAGTCATTTCACACGTAAAACAAATACAACAACCAGCTGGCTACAACTCTTGATTTTATCCGCAGCCAAAAGCAGCTGGCTAGGAATGTTGCGATATCTCATGGCAAGGTGGCGCTTAAAGCGATTTGTAGAACATTTGACAGACTGCCGTGTACGAAAATTATATAATTTCAATTACTAAATGATGTTTCACAGAAATAATCCACTTTATTATGATTTCATATCACTTTATGTAAATTATCCATTGAATAAATTACCGAAATTAATTGTTTTCACAACAAATTACAAAAAATCGATTTGGTTGAATGCCGAATACTTTGTCAGTTCACACTTAACAGCTGATCGAAATCACACACATATGACCGAAATCACACACACCAACTTGGAGGTAAGTCAGCTGGGTTCGGCTGGCTGGGAATCATTTTAATGAACGACTGGCTAGCTACGTTTCAAAAAAACACGCCTATTGTTGATGCTTCTTGCATTTTGGAATGAAATCGTTTTTCATTTATCCGAACATCGGTCAAATTCATCAATGTTTCAGTTATACGAAGTCCGCATAAGTGAAAATACCGCTTAGGTGAAATAAAATTTGTGGCAAATTGCAGTTTCAGCTAAGCGGAGTTGACTGTATCTACATTGGGGTGATAACATAAGAAAGTTCAAGTATCGAGTGTAGGTTCAAAATTGTACTAGTAAAATTCTACTACATTGATTTCAAGTGACGGACATTATGTCAAAAGTGATAATTTTGTTAATAAAATCTGTGTATTTATCTATTCTTCAATTCAAAATGGAATACACCCATACCTCGCTATACGCTCATTATACGGCATTTCGTTATACCGGCCTCTTTTTTTTATTACTTTGTTTCGGTTCTACGCCCAATATTTTTCGTTATAACGACCAAAAAAACAAAATTCCCTTAAATGTTCTTACAATGTTCTTACTTTACGCTGCGAATCGACAGTTGACACCAATAAATTGGTGTAAAGCATCAATTTTTGGTCTTTCTTTTGAAGATTTTGAACCAAACTAATTGATTTTGTATAAAAAAAAATTACTCGTTATACGGCATTTCGCTTTACGGCCTGATTTTCTGGAACGTATCTAGGACGTTAACCGAGGTATGAGTGTATTTGCTGTATTTCTCTTCTTCAGAATCAGAAGATGATTGTGAAAGTATCCAACAAAGACGTCTAAGAGATCAAAGCGATCCCGTATCTTAACAAAACGCTGCGTAACTTGAAAAAACTAATTTTCTTAAAATATCTTTCACAAATCAATCTTTCCTTGCAGATTTATTAAAAGATTCAGGGTCAATAAAAGTACTTCAGCCGCTGTCCCAGCTCCACTGCAATAAGCTGCAAAATTGTGCTTACTAGGAAGTGGGGGATACCAACATTCTTTTGGTATGATTAACTCGTACCTATGCATTCACCTACATTTAAGGAAAAATAGACTAAGCATTTTCTTTTTTCAAAGGTTACGATTATCTCATCGGATTGCGATGCGCAGTTTCAAAAATAACTTCCAATGTTTTGAAGGCTATGAAGGAAGTTTTTTGCCCAAAAACAAAACAGTCTTCGAAAAAAATTGAAATGATTCGAAGGAGTTTTTTTTTTCAAAAATACCGGATACCGGGAGGTCAGTTGATTAGGTACATATTTCATATTTCACATCATGTAATGTATGTATGTGTACAAAAATATTGCTGTTTAGTTATAGGATGTGTTGACGGTACTTACATCGGTATGCAAAAATCCAATCTCAATGAGCATATTTTCTTCAGTTGTAAAGGTTTTCACAGCATCAATTCAATCATCGTAAGTATTATTAAAAGCAGCAATATTCGAAGATTTGTAATCATGAGTGCAGAATATTAGTGATCAATTCAAGGTATGGAGGAGCCGCCCATGACCTTTCTGTGTGGAAGCATAACGAAGAACAACAGCTCCTAGAGACTAGATTCGCTGATTGTCGAAATGAAAACTTCTGGCTTCTAGGTAAGCATCATATTGAAGACAACATATTTTTTCTTCTCTGAACTTTGCTTTTGTTTTGAAGGTGATTCCGGATATCCAGTAGAGCCTTGGTGCATCACCCCCTATCGAAGTCCACTGGAGGGTTCTTTGGAGTCCAATTTTAATGATTTGCACTCCAAAGCAAGATGTATTATCGAGAGGACAATTGGGAAGGACGTTGGGGAATTATAATTTATGATTGACGAGTGCGGTACACCACAGAGAAGCATGCATGATTTGGAAATATGTGTGCTGCCGGCTGCTCTTCATAATATTTGTCTGGACTTTAAAATTAATTTTAATATACCACACTCAGAGGCAGAAATGGTTTCTGAAAATCCCATGCCATTGAAGTGGGAAATAAATCTCTTCAAAGAGTTGGAGAAAAAAGAAGAGACTGTATAAAACGTTCACTGGAATAAATCAATGAAAATGAATAAAATTTAATTTTGCACTATTTGTCATTTATTTATTTCAGGAAAAACAAAAAATAAAAATTCATCTATAAATAAAATTACATGCATACAAACATACAAAATCATAACTCTTCCTCTGCGTAGTCGGCAAAAAGTAAAAAGAAAGCAATAGGTACTTACTTATTGAATAGAACGTAAAATAAAATAGATACTATACAAGCATTAATAAATAAAAAATAAGTAATATTACTTGAAAAAAAGTATATTAGCAGTAAAGCAACACTTGCATTTTAAATAAAAAGAAAATAAAGTAAAGTCATTCAAGCGCTTAGCTTCATTAAAAAACTTACAAAGTTCAAGTCTAATTCAAAGAAAATGTTCTCAAACAATTATTGCTTCTACAAGATCTGCAACTGAAGTTCATTAATTTGGTGCTTCAAGCTCTTTAAATTCATGAAAGTGCTATGCTTTTCCTCCTCTATTTACAGAATGTGCTCTTGGACAAGGAGTTTGCGCTTCTCCAGCTCCAAAAGCCTATCTAATTTTTGGCAAACTGTCGTGTAGAACACTTTTTCATCTTTGATTTTATTTTTGATCACACTAAATTTGGCATCGGCGTAATTTTTTTTATTTCCTTTTTATAGGAGGGCCGATAGAGATCAAAATTGCATTCCGAAACATCATCTGAATCTAGAGTTACCAGACGTCCCCCTTTTTCATACCAAAATGCTGTTTGTCCCCCCTATACAAACCTCTGTCCCCCTTATAAAGTAGAATTTAAAAAGAGAATATATTCAATTCGGAACTGTTAAAATATTTCCATTAAATATTTCTAAAAAGATGCTCTGTAAACACATCGTTTTTGAAGCTCAAAATCCTTTCAAATCTGAATGGAACCACTCAATGATCTACATTCCATCATCTGTCGGTATATGATTTGTGCTGCTATCTGTCCTGTTTACAAATTATTTACAATTTATTTTCGTTTGCGTTTAGTAGTACCTAAAATATCTGAAAAAGCGAATAAAAAAAAAGTGAGCAAAAGCAAAGGTCCTAAAATTGCGACATGTTTAATTTGCTTTAACTTTTTTACTTCACTTTTTCACGCTGGTGTTATATTTTTCAAAAACATATTTTGTCTCGCGATGTCCCCCTTTTCCTCATTTTCAATCTGGTAACCCTATCTGAATCATCAGCACCATCTGCGAATGAATTAGTCTTCCCCTCTGTATTCTGCGTCTTTGGGATCCCTTCCATAGCAGTTGACGGGGATATTGACAGAAGTGATGCTTTTGCAATTTGGAAGCTAGTATTGGGCGTTGATTAAAGAGCTGCATCGCTTGTTGTTGGTGATGGTGCTGGTAATAATAGCTGACCACTGACACTGGCCCCGAAAGTTTACACATCGATTCTCTCAAATGCCGCGTCTAATCCACACGCACTGATGAAATCGGAACCGATGTTAGACAAATCAACTCACCTTTTTCCATGATTAAGAGTCTTTATTCGGTGGACCGTCAGAATTTAAACTTTGTGGCAACTCATTCCATAATTTTATGGAAGTGGCTTTCTCCTGGGAGTACGAGAGAACGTTTTTGGCAAGATCCGGGTGACGCCTCATGAAACCTGCCAAAATCTCTCTTTGGGAAGTGTTTATTTTATTAATAAATTAATATAAATAAATAAAAAACATTCTTACATTTTGCCAGCAAAAAAACTTTCATCCGTCACACTGCATCTCCACTAGTTATTCCATATGGCAGGATTTGATGGCAAGCTATAAAAAAGTGAACTGTCAAATTTGTGTGTGGGCATATGGTGGCTGAACGCCGTATAGCAAAGAGCTTTATAAAAAACTAAAATTGGCGGTATTTTCTAATTAATTTTAAGATTTCTTCCTGTGTCTTCCACTTACCTATAATTGTTATTTTTTTAAAGCAAAAACAACGAATACAACTAATCTTAGTTAGATTTTCACTCAAATATCAAAAAATAGCACGCCATTAGTAGCTAGTGAAAAATCCTGCTATAGATGGCGTGCTATCGGCATGAGCTTGCCATATGGCGTCTCCAAATTTGCTCGAATTTTTCACTATTACTCTATCTTATGCTCAAAAACCAAAGATTCCATTTCAAAATTAGATATTTAGAATTTGTAAATTTAAAAGCTGTCTGCTGCAGCAGTGTGGCGTCTTGAGCTGCGCTTTGGTCACCAGCACCACACGAGTACCCCTTCTTCTTAATGAGAAAGGAGGTGAACGACAGGCAGGAAAAAAAAGTGACTATCTGTGTCCAATCACTACTTTTGACAAGAGGTCGAGAATTCCCGGGAGAAACGATCGCGCGCACGAATTTCAAACTATTATTTTCTCCAAAGTCGGTATTTTGTAAGTCATGAACATGCGGCTATTTTATTTTTTTTTTTGGTTTATATGAAAGTGTTTATATCCCTTCGCGGGACTATTTTCTCATTCTTAGAAGAACGATTTATCACACGGCTCACTACACGCTTGTTTAAGTAGACATGATGAGAATCTAAAAGCGCTGTTCTTTTTGATTTTCATAAAAAATATCATCACCACAAAATACTTAGAGAATCATAATTATTTTAAAAGGTAGTTGGTTTCACACTAACAACCTCCTCGCGACGTCACTCACCCTCAACACTTCACTAAATACAATAAAAAACAAAAACGGAGAACTTACCGAAACACGCACTATGAACAAGATACAAAAATCGTTTGGTTAAGTGCACCGAATGAGAATCACAAAGAACAGCGCTTTTCGATTCTCATCAGATGCACTTAACCAAACGATTTTGCTTACAAATTCATAGTGTGTTTTGGTAAGTTTCTCGGTTTTTTTTTAGTGACATGGAGGGGTAGTGGGCGAAAAACATTCTTTTAAGAATGTGGAAAAACAAATGATGAGAGATTTAAAGATTCAATTTTTTTTCAGCAAAAAAAATCCACTGCGAAACGAAAAACAAAAGTTTTTACAAAAGTTCATTTGTCGGGATTTTTAGAAATGCGATTTTTTTTTGTCGGGATTTTGTATACATAGTTGGGATTTTGAAAGTCGGGATTTTGTGCTGTTCCCACCATGGTATGCTAAAAACGACGATATCCACAGGGATCTCGGAATTCCGACAATCGAAGCTGAAACTAGAAGCTTCGCGTGAAAGCATAGAAACCAGACATGTTAACAATACAGTCCTACTAATTTTGGATGAGAGCAATTTATTACGCCAACTACAAAGGACAAAACCTTTCGACTTGGCGAGATAAGGATACACCGCATCTAAATTGCGGAAATGCAGGATTTTTCATTGGAAAGTAACCTGCCAAATGTTTATATTTCGTGATAGAAAAATTGCTTGATAAGTATAACTTAGTTGCAGTATCTAACAAATTTATATCGGAAGGGTGGTGTTTTTGGTCAGTAAGAATCTGGCACTACTATGAGCACGCGCCTGCTATGCTCGTAGTGTCTATGGAAGATTTTCACCTACCCTCAGAATAAAAAATAGAAAAATATATGTATGTAGGTGGTTCTTAATCAGCGGTTTCTTTACAGGCTCCAGGATAAAGTCATAGCGAACACCCAAACAGCAGTGGCTATACGTCACGAAGCATCCATCTACCTACTTACGTATCCCTTGCCTTATAATATCATATTGACATTTTTAAATCTATTTTTGAACTTAAATTCAATGACTATGTATGTAAGAAATCTGTATATAATAAATCACATTTACTACTGCTACTTCATTTAGAGCAAATAATTGCCTCCTTGGGGCAATTTAACCAATGTGATTATGAAACTTCAGACTAATCACCCTCGCGCCACCTTATGTGCTCGTTGTAATCTTTAACCGAAATCCAAAGATTATCTTTCAAGAATTACATCTTATACATCTCTAAGACCACCGCACCGCCATTAGAGTTCTGGTGTCACGTTCATCCCTTGCTGCGGAACACAGAAACGGAAAGCATGCACAAACTGTTTCCACGAGTATAAAGAACACACACACACCGAACCAAACTCAAATATATGACATTAATCCCTGTTATTGGTTAAATTAATTTTCAATCCCTTGCTTTTCTGTTTTCGTTTTCCTCCGCCGACATGGCGTAGCATTTTCCTTTTGGGGCGGGAAGTTTCGCGTGCTTCCAAGCTATGCAGAGGATACAGGATGGTGGAAGTTTAGTTAATGAGAATAATTCAATCAATTCAAGTCAAAGCAGTTCTCGTGTCTAGTGTAGACGCACCTGTAATAAACAGCATTCACACCTAACGACCTCTGTGATGTCAAGGATCTAATAAATCAATTAAACATCACTCACTCGATTCGATATTCCTGTACTCGTACGCTTGAGCTGATAAAATAATTGGAAATTCGAACAAAATACCGCTAAGTAAACACGTGGACACAACGTATTTACGCAAATGTCACGTTTTCCAAAAAATCTTGGTGAATATCGTTCGCTGGATTTAGTTGTAATTTACTACTTTAAGTTATGGGCTTTCCTGTTATGTTCGTTACCTTTAATTTAAGCATTAAATGAATTGGCTATTTGGGGGCGGTGGGTGATCTGGAAAACATCTGCCAAAAGTCAAATTCAGTAGAAAGAGACAAAAAGGTCGACCTTGACTCTCAAGTCAGAAAAGAAGCCAAGCAGAATGTATTTGCGCATCAATGAATTCTCTGATTATCGTTCACCAATTGAATAATTGGCAGAGTTCTCGCCAGTTTGATTGTTGTTCAGCGAACAGAAGTTTGCAAGGTTATAACGATAAAAACAAAAAGAACAAATCAATCTTGGGAATAACCCTTAAAAAAGGCTCTTGCCGATTTTAAAAATATGGGCAGTCGATTTGCTGTTATTTTAGTATCAAACATTTATACACATATCAACCACAAAGAGAAAATCCATAAATCTAAAGTCGAGCAATGGAGTTTCCCTTTATAATTGTAGACGTCCACGTCCATGCTGATCAATATGTAAGTCTGTTCGCTTCGACGGGACAGAGGTGGGCATGGACAGAATAGATGCGTTGGACTTTCCTCCTCTTCCTCGTCTTTGCAACCTCTGTTGAAGTCATTTGAAAGGACACCAAGCCTAGTTACATGCTTGCAGTATCCTGTGAGCTTGCTTCTTAGTCATGAACAACTTTAACGCCATTTTACATTCAGAATTTTTGGACATTGTACCCATCCAGTTCACTATAGGTACTGTCAAGACTATAAATAGTAGTGGCATTAGTCTACAGTGCCGGGTTTGACCGGCTGCACCAGAGGAACTACAAGTACTAGTGGAGCACTGCAACAAGCTGCAGATACCACTTCTTCTGCACTGTGATGCGAACGCATACAACGAACTGTGGGGGAGCGCCAATAACAATCCTAGGGCTGACTACCTATTATAATTTTTACTAAGCTGAAGCTCCTCCGTCGCAGGTTTCTGAAAGTAAAACACTTCAAAGCTGAGCACAGTCTAGCTCTCACGTTTTAAAAATGTTCAACTATATAACACTCTCAAAACATTATCAAAAACAAACACCAAATTGAATAGTTCTAAGTACAACTATTCAAATTTTGCACTCACACACGCAAAATCTCTACACAAAAAAAAGAGAGAAAAACAACAAATACATAAAGTAAGTACCTACATACTAGGAGTGGGTACAAAAAAAACGAACTGGTTTAAAAAACCGTTTTTCATCCCGTAACGACGTAATCGTTTTTTTATAATAAAAAAACAGTTTAACAAGTAACTACATTTATCTACTTTGCGTTTGCACATTGAAAATTCATTGGAAAAGAAACCAAAGGCAAACGAACCCAGCAAACTAAAAAAATAACAAACCAAAGAATACACAATTCAACGCACACATGAAAACGGATAAAGAAGAAAAACTAATAGTACCTACAGTGGCTCAATAAAGAACTCGGACACTTAGCTGCTTTCTTTTTCAAAACGCTAAAGTAATTAAAAAAAAATATTCCAGAAAAAAAACAAAATTATTTTCTTAAAGCTATATTATTGTATTATAAAACATAAAAAGAAAATAGTACAAAATCAATTGCATTGTCATAAAAAAAAATAAACAATGTAAAGATTCACGATATCAATCCCAAAAAAGAACTCGGACGGGTTAAATTTCCTTCGGTTTTTGTTTAGAGCTCAAAGTTCAGAGCTCAAAGTGATCAACTGAAATAGATCGTAGTCCAGTTTTTTTAATTTTGTTGAAATAATAAATATAAAAATTAAAATGGAAAGGCAGCGTGGACAGACTTCTTTAGAAGTGGGGGATCTGGTTATAAAACATCACAATGATGGTAAATCGGTTCGTGATATTGTAGCAATAGTGAATAGATCGAAATCTACAGTCCATGACATTATAAAACGGTTCAAAACATCGAAGTCCGTGCAGAATAAACCAAAATCCGGTAGACCTAAAGTATTCACACCTTCTGATGAGCGATGGATTGTGAAGCAAATTAAGAAAAACGCAAAGCTAAGCGCTCCAAAATTAGCCACAGAAGTTTCACAAAACCTAAATAAAAATGTCAATCCTGAAACAATAAGACTTGTATTACGAAAAAGCAATTTTCATGGAAGAGTAGCCCGTAAGAAACCGTTCATAAATAAGCGAAACAGAATAAAAAGGTTAAAATTCGCGAAAACCTACAAAAATAATGACCTTTCCTTTTGGAATCAAGTAATTTTCTCGGATGAGAGTAAATTTAATTTATTTAGATCAGACAGTCAATCTTACGTCTGGCGAAAACCAAATGAAGAATTGAGAGAGCAAAATTTAAGAGCCACGGTAAAACATGGTGGTGGCTCTGTGATGGTTTGGGGCTGCATGTCGGCTGCTGGTCCAGGAAATCTGTATATAATTGATGGAATTATGGACCAGAGGAAATACCTTACAATTTTAAAAGACAATCTGGTACAAAGTGCTGAAAAATTGGGAATAAAGGAAAGTTTCCACTTTTATCAAGACAACGACCCGAAGCATAAAGCACACAATATACGCTTGTGGCTGCTTTACCATTGTCCACATGTTCTGGAAACGCCACCACAATCCCCAGACATTAATGTTATTGAAGACCTGTGGGCGTATTTAGAGAACCAAATGAAAAAATATACAATTACGAACAGAAAAGCTTTGGAATCCGTACTTAAGGATGAATGGTCCAAAATTGATCCTTCCGTCTGCAAAAAGCTCGTTGAATCCATGCCCAGAAGATTGGATGCCGTTCGAAAAACCAGGGTTTGCCAACAAAATATTAATATGCTTTTATATTATGTACATTTTATAAACAATTAAATTTAATTCTCAGTGTCCGAGTTCTTTTTTGGCATTGATTTCGTGAATTTTTATTTTTTTTATGAAAATGTAATTGATTTTGTACTATTTTCTTTTTATGTTTTATAAAACAATAATATAGCTTTAAGAAAATAATTTAGCTTTTTTCCTTAAATTCGTTTTTTGATTACTTTAGCGTTATGAAAAAGAAAGGAGCTAAGTGTCCGAGTTCTTTATTGAGCCACTGTACCTACATAACATGATTCCACCCTTGATACATATCTACATGGTACATCCACAAAAAAAATAAATAAAGTATGTATGAGTATGTATCCATACATATATTTTCGTCTCGTTATTCGTTGAATTGTATTAAATACGTGGAATTTGGCGATTTGTCTCCCTCTCGTGTCTGTACGCAAATTCAATTTTCATATCTTCATAGCAAAAGAAGAGACACCTACATTACAATGTATACGAAACCATCAAGATTCCTCTATGTGGTTTAAGTCTAAGCTCAATGGTTATACCGGAAGCATTGTATATATTTCATATACAATGACCGGAAGTAAATTTTTGGTAGCGAATGGCGCAACCATTCAAATTTTACTCTCGCACATGCAAATTTCCCTTCACGTATTCACTTTTATATGATTGTGATATGGTTACGTAACTTCAGTATATGCAAACAGTCGGGAAGGTGAAATTACAAAAAAATTAATAGAAAAAAAACTGTCGAAGGTAATGCAGTTCTGATGATTGGGTTTCCATCTACATTTTATTCTCGATGTTTGTGATTTTATTTAGATTTTTCTGATCGATATTTTTGGAGATACAGCCTCGGACAGCGATTTTTTAAAGTTTTTTTGAAAAAGTGTTAAGAAAAAAGTAACACAAAAAAATATTTTATACATTTTTGAATTCGTGCTTTAAGTAGCTTTCATTTGACATCACACACGATGACCTCAACATTAGATTAAAAAAGTTTTTTTTTTAACATTTCACTTTTCCCCCCAAAACTAGCCCCCCAAGTCGAAATTCAACTTCCTAAGTTCATGTCAGTGTTTGGGCCACTAATTGCTATAACTGTTCCAAATTTCAATAGTCTACGTCAAATGGTCTCTGAGAAAAAGGCCTGTGACAGACGGACAGACAGACAGACACCGAACTGATTCCATTAGTGTTCCGTTTTGGTACGGACGGAACACTAAAAATCGAAAAGTGAAAGCCAAGAGAAAACGTCAAAGTCTTACTAGAGTACTAAAACTCACCACATTATGTACTAGATTAAGTTTATTAGCTTATGCTTTGCTTCGATTTTAAAAATATACATATATTAAATAAATATACGGCGTCAGCAGTCCTATACAGAACCAAACCTAGCTTCTCGCAACCATTTATGTGTGAGTGTTGTTTTTGCCACGAAATGGAAGGGACCTACAGTTTTTTGCCGACTCCGAACGGCGAGCTGAGAAGCTTCTCATGACAAATGATACTCTTTGATTGCTTGTCAGGCATTCGAAAGAGGCGGCACCGTGAAAAAACTTTTAGGTGTTTTTGCTGGGATTGAACCCGGGCAGTATGCGTTGTGGTCCAACGCACTAACCAGCACGGCCACGGCGACCACTTCGGTTTTAGTGCTTTATTAAAACGGGTATTTTAGAGAGGAATATGTCATGTAAATTATGACGAAAGAAAGGGAAACAATGATCACTTAAACGGGGAATGCAGTTAAGCGATATGTACTTAAAAGGGGATTTTAACAATCATATTTCTTTACGTACTTAGGGTTTACAAAAAACCGCGGATACTATGAGAGTTTTTCACTTAAGAGGGTGGTTCATAACTGGGGTTCACTGTATCATGAATTTAAAAAAAACTGAATAGTTATAATAAATCAGAGAAAATCCAAGTTGTTAATATGCAAATTATCTTTTAAATATGTAATGTATGTAAAAATTTTAAAACGCTTATTTCTTCATTGCAGAATCTCTGAAGACAATTAAATGATTGAAAGTTATTGAAGGTTTACTATTATTATTATTATTATTATTAAAGGTTGAGATGCACAGCCACCTTAAGATTTATTGTGCCCCCTACAAGTCGTAGACGAAGGAACATTCCTCTCGTCATTATTCCTAATTGGAATCGGTTAGAGAGAGCTTCGCTCACACCTAGCCCAGGTGAGAAATCCATAGGTCACAGCACTTCATCCAGAACGATCTCCCTGAGAAATCGCAGTGGGAGATTGGGTGCAGAGGATCCTCTGCTGTAGTTTGGTATTTACCCAAGCACTTGAATCTTCTCTGGGTTATTGCCCTACATTCCACCGGTATGTGTTCTGGAGTTTCACTGGACTCGTCGCAAAATCTGCATGAGTCTTCAACTGATAGACCTAGCTTCCTGAGATATCCTCTGAGTTTACAATGCCTCGTTAGAAATGCAGTCAGGATGCGGAGTTTGTTTTTGTCAAGGCTGTTGCCAGCTTTGAATCTCTTCAGGTTGTAATAACCCAGCAGTTTCTTCGCTTGTCCTGTTTTTGTCCGGTCCTGTTTGTCTTCTCCAGTGATCGGAGTTCCTCTTTTATGGTGTGTTCTCCTATGCCGCAGAAGGGTTCAGCGCACATAAAGGGTGTGGCAGCGCCTTTCCTGGCAAATTTGTCCGCCTCTTCATTACCTTCTATCCCCAGGTGTCCTGGTACCCAGTTTATGTTTACGTTTACGTTGTTTCGTTCGCCCAGTCTATTTAGTTTATCTATGCATTCTCAGACAATTCTAGATTTGATGACCTGAACCCCTATTGCCTTGATAGCTGCTTGGCTATCTGACATTATTACTATGTCGCGCCTGTTGTAGTGCTTATCAAGATTGAGTTGGGCACAGATTTCAGCTTGAAAAATGCTGGTGTAGCTGCCCATGGATTCGAATAATTTAGTTTCGGGCCCAAACACTCCTGCCCCCGTTCTTTCCTCAGTTGATGAACCATCTGTGTACCATTTAATTATATGAGGACTCAGCCTGTAGATTCTACATTCGTTGCTCCAGTCCTTCTTGTTGCTGAATTTGATGTCGAAATTCTTTGACTAGTTAAATGTCCTGATGCCATCGTCCTTAGGGAATGCCAGAAGGGGAAGCTTATTAGTCGTTTTGGCATAAAGCAATTGATGGTTATTACGTATTAGGATTTGTTCGCGTAACACCGGTTGTCGACCGCTGACTAAGCCGATCTCTTTTGTATGTATTTCTACTACATACGGAAATATACCGAAAATACACAACATCTGTGAATACCCTCATCAGACGTTCCTAAGCTAATCAAAGCACCAATAAAATTTCTATTTCAAATTATGTACGAACTTTATGTTATCGATTCTCTCAATTACTCGATAAAAATCGCGCAATTCCGAAACAAAAATTTCCATTGAAACTTTTCTAACATCAACCTCAACCAAATAGTGTTTTTGTTTAAACAAAACTGAACCATACCGATGCCATCCTGATGTCGAGAAGTCTATTACTTGGAAAGACAGCTTAAGGGAGTTTCTATAGTGAAACTGTAAAGGCAAATGTTCTGTGAAAACTTCTTGATATAAGGGAAATTGAAATTGCATGTACATTGCCAAATGGGTTTTGTGAATTTATTCAGAGCGAGCAGCGAGTAAAGGGCAAATGGCAAAAAAAGTTTGGAAATATATTTAGATGTTCATGTGAATGGACATTCAGGCAATTATCCCTGAACTTATTGTGGGTAAAGATTCGTTTTGGCATTTTCTCATGGTTTATAATAGTTTCGAAGAACGAGTAAGGTTTCGGTTACTTTCATCAGTAAATCGGGATGATTCAGGAAAAGATCGAGAAAATATTATTTTGTAAGAAAAACGCCATTATTTCATAGTACTTAAACATATTTCATGTATGTATGTACACAAGAGCGGATCCAGGATTTATTTTTGGGAGTGGGTGCATCCCATAGTGTCTCTGGGATTCATTCTTTATCAATGACATACATAAGAATAACTATAAAAAATACTTTTTATAAAGATTTAATAATGAAGAACTACATGTTTAATAATGACAGTTGTCTTTTATGTTTTCTGCTGAAGATATCCAGTACTTCTTTAGGGTTCATCTTTGAAGCAACGTCTTGATGGATATACATTAAGGCTAGTCCATTCAGGCGATTTTCTCTCATTATTTGTTAAATTGAGGTCTGAGCGATGGAATGGGGATCGCATGGCAGGGCCTGGTCCTTAGACTTTTAGATGTAAGTTAGTTTTAATTAGTTTTATTTGGTATTAGTTGTGGGCACCGTAGCGCAAGTGGTTTGTGCGTCGGACTACTGAACCAGCGGCCTTGGGTTCGAATCCCGCGGCAGACACCTAAAAGTTTTTCACAGTGCCCACCTCTTCCGAATGCCTGACAAGCATTCAAGAGTATCATTTGTCATGTAAAACTTCCCAACTCGCCGTTCGGAGACGGCAGAAAACTGTAGGTCCCTTCCATTCGTGCAAAAATATAACGCGCACACACAAATGGTTGCGGGAAGCTAGGCTTGGTTCTACCTAGGACTGCTGAAGCCAAATATTTATATTTATTTGGTATGAGTTAGATTTAAGTTCTTAGTTATAAATTTTATAAAAAAAAAAAAAAATACATTGAAAGAGGTTTTATACAAATTTTCCTAAAATCAAATGAAAATTAATATTTAAAAAGAAAAACACAGCATAGCATACAAGATAAGTATTGAGTCCCATTAAGGGCATAAACTTTAATAAAATAAGAAAAAAATAATAGGTATAGTTTTTATGTTTATTTAGACTAAAAAAATGTAATATTGTTTAAATAAAATAAATAATGGCTTGAAAAAAAATTAAACTATATCTTGCTTGGAATTTAAATTCAAAACCCTGTCACTCAGGTTTGTACAAATATGTAGGGTAAAGGCACTAGTGGTCGGCCACCTAATTTTTTTTTTCACTTTGCTCTTCTCCAGTTATTAAAGTATTTATTTATTTTATTGAATGTCGAAACAAATATTAATCGACGAAAAAGATAAATTTTAATTAAACCCTCACTGTTCTCTAGAAATGACCAAATTGATGGAAAAAGTCATATTGCGCTAGTGGTCGGCCGCCAGATTTTAGTGATCAGCCATAAGAGTTCTAGTGGTCGGCCAGGTCCAATAAATCAATGAAAAGAACATATTCAGTGATCATTAAAGGATTTATTTGAATGCAAAACATTTAATAAATAATATTTTCTTATTTTTAATAGCATAGAATAAACAGAAAAACACTGAGTTGGCATCAGTTTGTTGAAATCAGTTTTGTTGTACAAATCAAATCCTACTACCTATATTTACTTATTATTCTTTTTTCTTATTTAGAAATAAGTTAAATAATTGCTATTAATCTAAAAAAAAGTTATTGAATAACAAGGTGTTACAATAAAATAACAAAAAATACATAGTAAAGGTACTTCATAAATGTTTGCATAGAGCGTATTCATAGCTTGCGTATTCCTTAAGCTTTCTTGCAAGTAAGTACAGTATTTCATTTTAAAATTAAAGAAAACCAGGCCTGTAATCTTTGAAGGGCGTTCTCCTTTTACAGAACGACGAGCAAACTAAACTTTAGTGAATGTTTCTAAAACTAGGAGGTTTACGGTGGCGCCATTCAAGGTAATCTCAAACAACGTTAGTAGGCAGCCGGTAATCAGCTATTCAGATGTTCATGTGCGGTACAGTCTCCTGGACCCACTGTAATATTTTCAAATTTTCGTATTTTCTTTTTTGTTGAATACGCTTGCTTGGTAAGTGGATAAATTAAATAAATTTTATTTGTTTAATAAGTGTATACAAAATACTGTCCGCCAGAATTCAAAAATCAATAATCGTGTCGACTTTGCACGTAATGTGCTTTTACGTTTTTTCGTTTATGCCGCTCGCCTCTGAAACTCCCTCCCCATCACATTAAGAAGAACCAGAAACGCAAATCAATTTAAAAATCTACTTATGGAATATCTGGCCAATGCTCATAACTAGGTTACCCTCAATATCCTATTTATAATTTTGTTTTTCACTTTATATTATTGTTTATCATTTTCTATTATTGCTTAAACTCATTAATTTCAGTACTTTTAATACTTAATTTTTTTTGTCTCCAATTAATTTTCATTTAAAACCACTTTTGAATTTTTAAGTTTCTTCAACCTCATTAACCTTGCCCTAGTTTATAAGATATTTGATCTTAATGTGTAAGCATATAAAACTCTTAATAAATACAAAAAATATAAAATAAATGTGGTGTTGTTTTGATAGATCAAATCTGTCACAGGTACAGTTTATTCAGGTGGGCCAAACTATGGCCGTTGGCTATATTTCATGGTATTCTCAACATAGTGGGCATCAAATCAACCCGAAAAAATTGCTTTATCCTTGGACAGGACGTCATCACGCCACAAATTGAAGAACCATTTACTTGGCCAACCTTACATGCACATCTCCAGGTTTTCTTGAGAGACATTTCAAAGAATAAACGGCCAATAGCTGATTCAAATGTTGCTATATACGAACAAATAATGTGCAATCTGTCCAAGCGATAAAGGCGATGAGTATTTAGTGGTTCTCTACGGATGGGTAGGGTTTAATGGTAAGGTTTAAGGGTTTTAGTGTATTAGTTAATAAGACAAATAGACCGATACCAATGGAAATAGGTTTCAGTGGCCGAACACTAGCTTGGTAATCTCAATAGTCGGCCGGTAGTGTGCCGACAACTTTAGTACCTGGCCGAGCACTAAAATTTCTGAAACATTTGCATTCTTCACAGTGAAATCAGAGCAATTCATTGTACGTCAAAAGATAAATTTAAGCTATATAGTGCTTCTTTACTGCTCGGCCATACCAGGCCGAGGACTGAAATTCGCATTATAATGGAATGTTAGTGGTCGGCCACCCCATTATTTACACAGATATTAATATTTTGTGGCGGCCGTGGCCGTGGTGGTTAGTGCGTTGGACTACTGCGCATGCTGCTCGGGTTCAATTCCAACCCAGGTCTAACACCTAAGAAAGTTTTTCACGGTTACCACCTCTTTCGAATGTCTGACAAGCAATCAAAGAGTATCATTTGTCATGAGAAGCTTCTCAACTTGCCGTTCGGGGTCGGCAAAAAACTGTAGGTCCCCTCCATTCGTGAAAGTAACACGCACACGGTTGCGAGAAGCTTGGCTTGGTTCTGTGTGGGACTGCTGACGCCGTATATACATATATATATATATATTTTATTAATATTTTGTAATCTTTGCACCACTAAATACATTCCTTATGGTTTTAAGAAAAATACAAATTCAATAAAATGTTATCTTCCAAACAAATTATATTAGGCGCGTTTTTTTCAAATCTATATAGATTTCGAAAAAGCTTTCCATACAAAAATAAGACTGGATAATTATCCAGGCAAAGGTTTTGTTGTATTTTACATTGAAAACATGTTGCGGAAACATGTTTAGCCCATATAGGTTTGAAAAAAAAACACACCATGTTTACCCATTTAAAATACAACCAAACCTTAGCCTGGATAATTATCGAGTCTTTTTTTTACCCTGAAAGCTTTTTCGAAGTCTATATATGTAGGCTACAAAAAAAACACGCCTAATAACAAATTTGAGGATAGATGTGTAGGACATGTATCTGCATCTTCACGTTAAGAAAATTCCAAACGGTATTTATATTATAGGAGGACAAGGGCTGAAGTGGCCGACCACTAGAGAGTGGCCGACCACTAGTGCCTTTACACTATATACCTTCTATATACATGTAGGCAAGCAAATTTCTAAGATTATGATTTTTTTAAAAGTGAATTCTTTCCATTACCTAATATGTAGTTAAAATTCATTGAAATTCAAAACAAAGCGTATTTTGGATTTTTTGTCATCGCGTGGCTCGGTGTTAAATGGGTTAAGTATAAATGCTCCATTAACAGCGATTTGTTTCGCATTTCCAAAAATAATACCCAATGATATGCCATCTAAACGGGGCTTATTACCAACCAACACCAAGAAATCAGATTTTACCCTAATCAAATTAACAGTCCACAAAACAAACAACAACAAATAAACCAGTTCCCGCCCAATGATTGCTATAAAAGGATATTCGAAACTCACCGGAATGTCCTCATCCCTACAATTAAATACGCGTATATGTATGTATACATACACATACCTACATTTTATAATGTAAGACATAGGTACATATGCATGAGTAGATATTGTATTGGTTTTTGTTTTAGCGGTCCACTCTAATCTGCTATGCGGTTTGGAAAACGTAAACGCTTAAACACAGCAAAAGCCCGAATAAGCGAAAAGGACATATTGGACATACATACATACATACATTTTAAAGAGCGAAATCCAAACCACCCAACAACACACAGTAGTGGTGTGCTAACTTTAAAAATTATTTCCATTATCAATTTAATCCGATCGCGATGGGATGGATGGCAAAGGGAACCCAATCCCATTAAAAAGGGACAAGCCGCAGATCCTTGCAAAAGATGCAAAGGGACAACAACTCAAATGGGACATATCGTTAAATCCTTCAATACTAATTATGGGATTCACTGAGTTCCCTCAACAGCACAAAACAAAAACAACAAAACGTTATAGGCAGTATCAGAGGAATTTAATGCCAGACTTATCATTTCACAGAAAGTTTTTCAGCTTTTCCGTTTTTCCTATTTCTTGGGAATATCTTTGAAGGCCAACAACCACGCTACTAGGGTGCGCTGGTTGGTGTGCGGACGAATTATACACAAATAAAGCACGCAGATTCTATAATATTTTCTGATGGCAGTTATAGTATGAGAATCTCTTAGGGCTAGTTCAGACGGGACATTATTCCACCGAATTGGAGTACACAAAAGAAAAGAACCCTCATCTCATAACCACTGCCACTGATAGTTGGAATTGACATAATTCGCACTGTTTTAGCAACGTCTGAGATGGCTAGAAGCGCAGGTAAGAGTAGATGTGTTTAAGCAGCACTTCCCGCAGCTACTTAATGGGCATCAGGTAGTGAGAGTGATAGGGCAAGAAGAGAACCCGCATCCAGTCAGCAGGGCTGCCGTTTCAATTTTTTGCTTGGGAGTATAATTCAATTCTTTTGGGCAGTACCGCGCAGTACTCTGTGCTAAGGTTTCCATTATGAGCATTGCAGTAAAAAAAAATGTTTTATGATTTTTGTTTAATTTAAGTTGTATTAAAATTTTTGCGAAGAAAGTTGTTTTCTATTTTTATTAAGTTTTTGATTTCCGCTTCAAAAATGTATGCAATTTTATTTTTTACTAAACCAGTTGAGGAAATAGCCCTGCAGGCCTCGGGTAATCAACATCATGACTGGGGCAGCTGTCCATAGTTTTTTTTTTAATTCGCGCGCAGCTCGTCAGCCACCCAATTATTTCATAAACAACATGCAGCATGCGCATGCCCCTTATATTTATTCCACTGTCCACCTCCAATACCTTCTATATTTCGGGGAGTTTTTCCTAATGACCGTATTTCATGCATTTTGGTTAAAAAAAGATAATTTCTTGCTATTTTGAGGTTAGAATTAAAAAAAAAAGTTTATTTCCTCGCAAAAAATATTATATTTGTGCTATTTAGACCTTAGATTAGGTTAGGTTAGGATAGTCGCTTGCAGTAGGTGGAATTTCACCCAGAGGCCATAAAGGTCCACTGTGATTGTGATTGTTGTGGAATCTTTTTAGATCCGTAAGCTGTATCTTAGCGAGGTCGTTCAGGCAGTCGAAGAACCGTGTTGTCATACAAGACAGGTGCCGTTCTTGGGGAGCCGGGAAGTGACATAAAAGGTGTGCTACAGATTCTATTTCATCCTGGTGCATGCAGCTTCTACAGAAGTTATTTCTAAAGATACCGTATGTACTGGCCATGTTTCCTATTTTAGTGTCTGGTTAAAATGCACCTTTAGAACAGAAATAGATAAAAAAAAATACGGCAATTTCATAATGGAAACCCGCCCTAAAAATCCAATGGCAGCTGGAATATACGGATACAGGTTTGTTTTTTAATAGTTTACAATCTTTGTGAATCATGAATAGCAAGCATTTACCTATTATTTTACTACAAAATTGATTACAATTTACATTGGAAGTTTAATTTTGTACTTTGAGCAGTATAATTTAATTTTGGGCAGTACGGAGTACGGGATGATAAAATAGCAGTATAATACTGCTATTGCAGTACTTTCGGCAGCACTGCCAGTCAGTGAAGAATCTATCCCCACTCCCAGTTCTGAAGAGGTCAGACCAGCCATCAAAAAGCTGAAGAACAACAAGGCTGCCGGCTCTGATGATCTACCAGAAGAGCTTTTCAAACATGGTGGTGATGCTTTGGTAGGGTGCATGCACCAAGTCATCAACCAAGTGTTGTAATATCAGGTCTATATGCCTGATATAGGACGGCACATAGCCTAGGACACTCTCCGGATAAAGACGAATCCAACGACACCTCATTTGTTGTTCCATAGTTTAGGCTGTACGAGGTGACATCCTTACATACATACAAACAAACAAACCCAGCCTGTTAAAACCATAACCCTTCCTCTGCGTAGTCGGGTAAAAAAAGAGGCAAAGTTAGCAAAATCCTATACCTGGTTATCAATTTCAGAGTTTTCATCGCTCTGCTTTTCAGAAACTAAAATATTCGTATTTGGAAAAAAAAATCAAGAAATGTAGATATTTTAAATTATAATGCTTTATGTTTAAATCGTATGAGAAGAATAGTTTTCTACTGTAGCGAAAACTAAACTCACGGATCTGATTTTGGCAAGTACTTTAGCTCTTGAATATTAAAATTCTTTAGATTTCACGTTTCTAGGTAAAGGTGTTTATTAGGTCAATCAAACGGTCAGTTAGTCATTGCCTTTTTATTGATTTCATGCAGTCGTAGTCCTTACTTTTAACTAATATACACCCATATTACGGTTAGCGAGTTGGCGAATGTGACTATTTTGTATTACGGTTCGCGACAAGCTGAGATTTCATTCGCCTCAAACGTCAAAGTTTAGGCGAATTGTGACTTTTTACTTGAATGAAAACGTTCGTCAACCTAATACCTCGACAGCAGTAATTCGCTTGGGAGTTCGACTCGAGTCGAACGTTCGATTCTCTTACCGTAATACGGGTGATGTGATATACTTACCTGTTTTGCAATTGTTTTCTTGGAAAATAGGTATAAAAACACTTTTAGAAACGGATGTTAATCATCTATAATTCGAACTATGGTACCCGGTAACACAATCCACCAGTTTTGGAAGATTTATATTACACAACTTGTATATATTTTATTACTTTTTGACATTCAAAAATAGCAGAACATTTCTTTAAGGTATTTTCCGTATACGGTTTGATTTTTTTATTTGCATTATTATTTTCACTATGAAGAACGCAACGCATTTTAAACAACCGTCCGCGTCACTCATGGTAAACGTTAAAAGTACAACTCAAGCTACCTACCTATACATTTTTTTAGTACTCGTAAGCAATAGAAAACATGCTGGATAGTCCGAATTTAGTTTTAACTGTTGTTTTTATTGCGTATGATACCGTTTATTTTATTGGACTCAGCTACAAAAATAAATCTACAACAAGGGTCTTTAATTAAGCGCTTCCTATCTTTAAATTGAAATAAAACAAAGTGTGTGTGAGATATCATCGAAATTTTTTATCCGTTTGAAAGGCCTATCAATGCCATTATGTATGGAGTATAACATTGTTCAAATATCTGCCGCGGCTTCTCCGGGTGGCGCTCATCCGAAATGTCCAATTTTCCATGACTCTGGCGCATAAATCAGGCTGAATTTGACCGATGGCATGGGTTATGCTGGCTTTGAAGGCCGCTGTGGTTTGTGGCTTATTCGCATAGACCTGCGACTTCAGAAAACCCCACAAGAAAAAGTCTAACGAGGTCAAATCGCACGATCTCGGTGGCCAGTTCACATCACCGCCACATGAGATGACCATGCCCTCCAATCGGTCGTGCAGAATTTCCAATGTGGCGTGAGCTGTGTATCACGTAGCGCCATCCCGTTGAAACTACATGTCGTTGGTCTCCATATGATCCAATTCACGCCAAAAGAAGTTGGCGCTCGCCGTTGACTGTGATGGCCTAGCCAACGTCGTTCTCAAATAAATATGAACCAGCCAGCCCAAAATCCACACCAAACAGTGATTTTTCGGAATGCATTGTACGCTCTTGGATCTCATGTGGATTGGTATCATCCCAAATTCGACAATTTTGTTTGTTGACGTACCCATTCATCCAGAAATGGGCCTCATCGCTGAAGATGATTTTTCGATTTGATTTTTGTACGGATGCAGGCCCAAGTCACGACGCCAAATTCACAAGTTGTGGTCTGCGAAAGGCCGACTTCTTGTGAGCGACGCGAAATCGACTGCCTCATTCTCTCACGGGCAGCAGCGATATTTTCGGCAGATCTTGCGTTTCGTCGGCGTACGGATGTTGGTTGATCGTTTACTGATCCAGTGAACTCAAATTTATCCACCACACTGCGAATAGTCTTTTTGGAAGGACGATTATGGCGACCGTAAAATGGGCGAAGTGCGCGGAACGTTGCCCGAACAGAACACCCATTTTGATAAAACAATTTTATTATTTGCACGTGTTGTTGAACACTATATCCGTCCATAGTGATTTGGCAAAACAGAATGAATAAATAACAGCCAATTTGATAGATGTAGCTTCAACGATATGGCCGCTATCAACTGTCAAAGTTCGGAAGTCCCTATTGGAAGACCCTTTACATACATACATACATTGTTTGAACAAGCTTTGTATATCGTTTTGACGCTTAATTAACAAAACATACATCCGTCTGTAACGGATCTTATGATACCGTATCCATATTTTATATTCCCATTTCTATAACAACCCCAAGCAGCCTGGTTGTTATAATAATTATTTTAAAATAATGTTTTTTGCATACTTTAAGGGCGTCTTGCGGGCTGAAGGCCTGGGTCAAACCGTCTTGGACCACCATATTTGTCATCTCAGTTCGTCAGCTCAACTCTACATTTCAAAATTATGATAAAGTTGTTATACCAATTATCTGGACTTTCGAAAAAACTGCATTTTTGATGTAGTATTACTCAAAATTGCCACCACTAGACCCCGCAAGATGTCCACATTTAGGAATAGAAGATCAAGAACCATCCAATGGTACCAAACATTTTTTGTTATTATTCACACACAAAAATTACTGTGGGCTCTTAACCTATAGAGGTCACTGCGAAAATGTTCTCATTTCTAATTACTTACAACGGGGGGTGGAAGATGCAAGGCTTAACAGACATTTCAAAACAAAACTAAGTTTTTTTTTCGTTTTTATATAGAAATATTATAATGATTTATTTTTTAGTATTCTTGATCCTTGTGCTTTTAGTATTCTTGATCCTGTTACCTGTGTTACCTGGAAGAAAGTTCTCATTCCAATTTAAAAATGAGACAAATATGAGATGCTCTTCGTACGAAACTGTATACGAGTTGTACATACATATCAATTACATAATGTTCATGATACAACTTTAACTTATGTTCTTGTTTATCCAGTCAATGTAGTGTGACACCTTGGTAAACACACCGGGAAATGGTGCAATAGCGCATGGTTTTATGCTCCACGAAACTACTCCAACTTGTAGGTCCTTGTATTTCAATGGACCACCAGAATCACCACTGCACTGCCCCTTGCCACCTTCATCCACACCGGCGCAAAGCTGATCAGACTGTGTCGTATTCATATGCCTTTCCTGGCATTCTTCATCAGAATAGATTTTTAAATCAACCTCTTGTAGAATCTCTTGTACGGATCCAAAGGACTAGCATAGGTGTTGGAGATAAATTACTAACAAAATTTGGACATAACCTGTCCTACCAACCTTTTCATAACCCCATCCAACCAAAGTGCCCGTTTCATCTGCAGGTACCTCAAAATCCTGGTCGGGAAGTTGAATAATTGCAACCGTTGGCGATAGTGGTAGTGGAGCCTTCAATTCGAGTAGAGCTATATCGTTGGCATAATTATAAGCGGGTGAATAATCCTTGTGAATAATCATTTTTTGCACTTCTGCAATATTAGGACCATCTGGATTGATTCGGGTGACACCATATTGAATGTTGAGGAACCTTAGTATTCCCTCTGATAAACAGTGCGCTGCGGTTAAAATCCACTTATCACGTATGATACTACCACCACAGCTGTGGTGGTCGTAAATACGCAACGAAACCTTTGAAATACAATAAAGAAATAAACCGTTTCTTTTTATAGGAATATTTTTACTTACAACATATGGATATTGACTTATATCTGCATCCGTACCATTTACAACAAACGTTTCAGTAGGTATGCAATAGGCTGTCCTGACCAGTAGCAAAGCTATGAGAAGAGTCCTACACATGTTTGTATGTTTGTATGTATAAAAGGCTACTGCTGGAAATGTTACTTACTTAGTTGGCGCTACAGCTCGAGGTGAACCTGGGCCTGCTTCTCGCAACCATTTGTGTGTGCGTGTTATATTTTTGCACGAATGGAAGGGACCTACAATTTTTTGCCGACTCCGAACGGCGAGTTGAGAAGCTCAGTCGTGACAAATGATACTCTTTGATGCTTGTCAGACATTCGAAAGAGGTGGGCACTGTGAAAAACTTTTAGGTGCTTGCGGCGGGCTGGAAATGTTAGAAAAATTAAAAAAAAAAAATAATGACACTCCTCAAATGGTAAGAAAGAAAGAATGTGCACAGGAAAATGGGAAAACGTATTGTGGCTTCGAGGGTGTTGAAAATTAGCAAGAAGAGCAGCGCACAGCTAAAAAAGAAGGATGCGAAATGAATCGATTTTAGCTCGAACGCAAGTTTATGAAACCAGATCATGAAATTGTGCATGCTAACTAATAACGCAAGCTATGTAGTGGTCGTCCTGTGTTGTCAGTTGAGAATATTGCTTCTGTTGCCGAAAGTGGCATTATTGGCGGCACTATTCGCCAATATTTCTTAGAAGGTGAAGCTGGCAATAACGTTACAGCCAAAGAAGAGTACAATATACGGGTAGGATTGATAACCGATTTTTGTGGCCAGGCATTGCTGAAATGAACTTGGACGATCTTTGGTTCCAGTTGGCAGTGGGGCACACATAAAAAAAAAAGCCGGCCAAGTGCGAGTCAGACTCGCGCTCAAAGGGTTCCGTAGTTTTGAAACTATGTATGTAGTTACATTTTATGGGTACGGAACCCTAAAAATGACAAACATTAAACCAGTAGAAAAAAAATTATTATATTTAACCATTAAGTAGGTAGGTGAGTACTAGTAACGTAAGTAGGTAGTGGGGTGCTGACAACACCCCATCATGATTTGACTTTATTACGCTTATCTTTCCTCTGGTAAGTGGTTCTATAGCGGAATTGTCATTATGATATCGTTCTGGGGTAGAACAATGTTAAAAGAATTAACTTTAAGACCCCTTTATAGAGTTTTTAGTCGTCCATTCCAAAATATTGCTTTCCGTATTAATTTTTGAAACAATTTTTTGTTTTAACAAATTCGCTATCATCCGTATCAATTAACTCTGGCTTTTCACTTGAATCTTCACTTATATAGTGTCAATAACAGTTGAATGCGTTCCTAATCTTTTTCAAATTACATTTTCAAATTACCTATACAAATTCACCCAGTAAAAAAAATTACACAACTGGGTAGGTCTGTCACGGAGCTTGAAGCTTGAAGAGTCTGTCACGGCTTACTTGTGCAACCAAACTTTTTTAAAACCATCTGAATCTGTTTAATAGAAAACAACAGGAAGGTACTGTACCGACAACGGGTGTTGTCAGTCGCAAAGTATAATATTTTTGAAAAATAAGGGCTTGAGGTGTTGTCATCACCCCACCTACCCAGTTAAAGTTTAAAGTAACTTCTTCTTCTTCATGTGGCGCGGAGTGAATCAGGGTCTTCTTCTCGCAACCATTTGTGTGTTCGTTTTACATTCAAGCGAGGCGAGCACGGGTCAGCTAGTGTATAATAAATACTTTTTATTGGAATCTCGATTTATTTTGTAGTATTTCTGAAAATATTTTTTCGGCCTCTAGTGTGGCCTTACCCCTTAAAGATGATAGTAATTGGCTAATTAATTAATTTTTAAAAACCATGAAATATCTTTTAACTGAACTTTAAATGTGACAAGTGACAAAAGTGACAAGAAAAGTGAAGTAAACAATTAAATCATTGATGCAGAAATAAAAGTCCGAATACAAAACCAATTTTGAGAAAGATTTCAAAGAAATAAAAATTCTTTCACACTGACTAAATATTTTAAACTTCAACTTACACAAAAGTTAAAAAAAAGCGTTCCCCAACGATCACTTAACGTGCTGATTTTGTTACTGGTCTGGTTTTTATACAAAACTGAAGTAGGCATTAAAAAGGTAAAATAATTAGGCAAATTATAGTATAGCAGAAGATAAAAATCATAATATAAAATGCAAGTGCCTACTTTTAGAAATTACCAGTAATCTAAATTTATAAACAATTAATTCGATGTAACATATGATGTTTTTAAGTGATAATAATAACTATTTGTGCAATTACGCAATAAGTGTCTTGCAATTTGCGATGAATTTTGTGCTTTTTAATCATTACGGAAGTAAGGTAAATAGGCATGTGCTGTGTGGTAAGTGCATTGAACATTGGACTATTGTGCATGTTATCTCGGGTCCAATCTAAGCTAGCAGTAAAAAGCTTTTTCACCGCCTCTTCCGAATATTTTTCTAACATGCAAATATTTGTTATGAGGAATTTCGTCAGCTGAGAAAAGCAGGGTTCACATTGAACTAGCGTTGCCATCTGCCCGGGTTTCTCCGGCCATGTACTCTTTTTCGCCTATGCGGGAAATGTCTGCGATAGTTTCTCTAAATTGTCCGGGTTTTCCATTATGCATCAATTAATATATTTGGCTCATATTTAAATATTCTAATATTCTATCTGTAAGTAATTTGTATCTCAAAATTCAGATTTGATTTTTGCGCCATTTGTGCGCTAAATTATTGTCAACGAAAAAAAACGACAGCATTACAGCTCTTACAGGGTTATTATTAGGTCTGCTCCCGTACTTGTCCCAAAACTGCGAAAAAGTGCTAAAATCTACGATAATCATTCAGATCCTGTTACCGTACGAAGATTTTTCGTAGTTTTTCACTGGAGAGAGAGCTAACCAGATCTCCATGCTACGAATTTCAGCCCAAGAAATTTCTTTGGGCGGCGTTATGAAAACGGTCAAATCTCCCAAATCTCACACATTTTCCATTTTTTACTATTCAATGCGTTTCTGTACTTTTGCACACTTTGTCTACGAGATTTTAAATTTGAGAATCTGTGAATTTTTGTGCAGAAAGAACGGGAACAGACCTATTATTAATGAACAACGCGTTTTCATTGTTGAGCAATATTTTTAAAATAATAATGATTGTTTAGCAGCTACTTTTCAAACGAAATCATCTTCAACGATTAGGCTCATTTTCATCTCGATGGCTTTGTTAATCGTTAAAATTATCAAAGGAATTCAGAAAATGCACGAGTGATTGTTGGGAAGCAAATGCATGTCACTGTTTGGTGCGGATTTTGGGCTGGAGTCATCACCGGACCATTCTTCTTTGAAAATGTGGCTGGCCAGGCAATAACAGATAATGATTCTCGCTATCGCGATAATCCATTTTCTTGTGCCTGAAATGCAAGATATGCAGCCCAGATCATGCGATTTAACGCCGTTGGAGTTTTTTCTTTGGGTTTTTTTGTCGTAGTCTTATGCCAACAATTTAAATAATACATATAAAGTGAGAACTACATATATATTAAGTTATTTAACATTTAACCCTAGTACAGGGACTGGGGTAAAATGTTACCCCAACGCTATTTTGAAATCGGACACATTTTTTTCTGTCAAGTTTTGAAACCTGGATTTTTTTTTTTTATGCTACTATTACAAATTTTGTCCTGAGTCCATTTTTAACTTTTCCAACGATATGGGAGCACTCCATATATTTTTACCATATTTTTTTTCAAAAGTACAGGAGTTATTTTCAAGCTATTTTCATTTATTTATATTATTTTTATCTACCTGGGTATTGTTTTTTATGCCATTTTTGTTGACAACTGCTGTTTTGAAAGCAGTCCTTTTCGTGCTTAATTTTACTTGTTTGGTCTATAAAAGAATTACGCTTAATTTTATGTGAATAATCTTGCCACATCTAGCCTTCATTTACCGTTTACTTACACCTTTTTACTCGTGGGGTAATATTTTACCCCAGGCTTTAAAACTTGGAAATGGACCTTGCCCCTGTACTAGGGTTAAGACATGAAATACCGCATTAAATGTGTTTTTTTTTGTAACAAATAATACATTCGTTTTGGTCCTCTTTTTTGGATCCACTTTTGTCCGGGAAAGTGTGCTCATTAACCAGTTTCTTCAAAATATTTCTGGCAACCCTACATTAAACGGTTTGTCGGACGACCAAATTAGGGTTAGCGTTCGAATTGTACGATATGTCAGACAGACATCATTTGTGATAAGACGTTGAACTGTGAATATATAGGGGCGGGTGTCTTATTTACTTCTTTAATTGGAGCCTGAGGTCTTGAACCGATGCCTGAGATCTTAGACCACAAACAACGATCTTCCAGTGGGGTGGTATTTTTTTTACCCACGGCGCAGCGGAGGGTCCTTCTGCTGGTAGCCCCGGAATCACGATTTTTTTTTTTAAATTCCATGCCATAGTTGGTTGAGCAACATTAAATCTTTCATAAATTTGAAGGGTTGTCAAATTTGGCAGTGACAGGCACAAAATATTAGATTTGCACTAAATGCACCTCTCATTCATAATTATTTCATTTTTCATTTAAAATATTTTCACATAAAATAACTTAATTTCATAATTAGTTAAAGGCTTAAGAAAACATTTAAGTGGTAACTAAGTGAGCTAAGTGTATATAACACTGGTCTCTCGCTTTGCGTGGGGGTTAGGGGAATGAAAAGTCCAGCGCAAATTGAAATTGCGCAAAGCGAAGTATGAACCTCATGTAATTTAGGGGACTGCGTTTCTGAAAAGTGAACTTTAAGCATTCAAGACACCGTAGCTCTAGCTAGTAATAAGATTTTCGAAAATACTACTTACTTACTTTACTTACTTAACGGGCTCCCAACCCGTGAAGAGTCTCTGCCTGAGACACGGCAGCCTTCTACTCTCTTCGATCCCAGGCACGCTGCTTCCAGTTGTCTAGACCAAGTGCACTACATCCACATCTTGGTACAGCTCATAGAGTTCGCGGTTGAATCTTCTCCTCCATTCGCCCTCCATTCGCCCTCCTCGCCGAATATCCGAATATCCTATTTTTCTCTCGAAAGTATTCAAAATCTGCTCTGCTTTATTGCTTATCGTCCAACACTCGGCTCCATACAGCAGAACTGGCAGGATCAATGTTTTTTTAGAGCATGCATTTCGTCTTCCGAGTAAGGAGTTTTGAACCCGTTTTGCTAAACCGAAGTAGCAGTGGTTTCTTAGGGTAAGTCTTTGTCGAATCCCCACTAAGCTCTCATTCGTGGAGTGGATATTTACTCCGAGGTAGGTAAACTCCTTAACCACTTCGAAGTTACTGTTGCCAACAGTGACGTTTTGTCCGAGGCGGTGGACAGCATGTACTTGGTTTTGTCCTCATTCACTTCAAGACCAACTCGTTTCGCCTGTTCTTCAATTGCCGTAAATGCCTCTAACACGGTGCGCTGGGAACGACCGATGACGTCGATGTCGTCCGCGTATCCAGTAGCTGGACAGATTTGTGAAAGGTAGTGCTCTCCGTGTTAACAACTGCCCTGCGCACTATCTGTTCCAGCACAAGATTGAAGAAGCCACATGACAGCGCATCTCCTTGCCGAAATCCGGTGAATGTTTGGAAACAGTTCCTCCAAACTAATTGCACGTTACACCGCGTGTTTTCCAGCAACACGCGGCATAGCTGGATCAGCTTAGCCGGGATTCAGAATTCGGCCATAGGCTTGTAGAGCTCAAGACGATGAATGCTATCATATGCGGCTTTCAAGTCGATGAAGAGAAGGTGAGTCTCGACTTGAAATTCGTTTGTCTTTTCCAGGATCTGCCTTAGTGCGAAAATTTGTCGATCGTCGATCTGTCGGGCCGGAAGCCACACTGCTATGTGCCGATTAGTGTGCTGCAGAATGGTTTCAGACGTTCACACAGTACGTTGGATAGGATCTTATATGCGACGTTAAGCAAGGATATGCCTCGGTAGTTCTTACAGGGCATAGGATCGCCTTTCTTGAAGATGGGGCATATAGAGCTGATATTCCAGTCATCGGGCATGGCTTCCTCCACCCATACTTGGTTGATGACTAGGTGCATGCATCACCTCCATGCTTCAAAAGCTCCGCTGGTAGACCATTCGCAGGGACGTGGCGTGATGTTCTAAGCAGGGTGTTCTACTTTTTTTTTGTTGTATAATAACGTACATATGTATATACTCAGTTTTCTCCAGGACCACGACGAGGATGTTAAGTAAACAAGGCCAACAAAATAATTTATTAAGAACGGGGCAACTACACAACCAAAATTTTCTTTCATAGTTAGGAATCTAAAAATGTCTAGTAAAAGCTTTACTAGGTAAACCTTACAAATCAAATCCGGAAGAGACGGTGTTGGCCTTCCAAAACTAATTATTTCCAGTCTTTCTTCCGAATTTAATAGAGAAAATGGTTTCTTCAATAAATTTTCAATAGCGCATCGACAGGTCATTTTTCTCTTATACGATTTGGCTTAAAAGAACGACATGCATATCTAACTATTGCCAAAATGCGAGTGATCAATGATGATGTAAGAATAAACATGTTTCCGCAGCATGTTTTCAATGCAAATATTTGAAAAAAAAAACGCCTATTCCTATTGTTGTGTTGCTTTTTGCTTTCGCTTCAGTCGATTATGTTAATATAGAGCACATCGAAATCGAACAAATAACTTATATCAGGAGAAGAGAATCGAACAAAATTCAACCAAACAAACGTTAACATGCGAAATAAAACAAAATATGAAAACCAACAAAATACCCACAGGCCACAGCTAACATCTTCCTCGCTAAAGAAAAGGGTAGAAAATGTATTGTATCGAGCCTGCCTGCGTGCGCAGTTTGCTGGGGAACTCAAATTGATGCGAAACAAAACAGAATATGAGAAGCAACATAATACCTACAGCTAACATCTTCCTCGCTAAAGAAAAGGGTTGTATCGAGCCTCAGTGCGCAGTTTGCTGGAGAACTCAAGTTGATGCGAAATAAAACAGAATATGAGAAGCAACATAATACCCACAACTAACATCTTCATCGCTAAAGAAAATGTGTTGTATCGAGCCCGGGTGCGCAGTTTGCTGGAGAACCCAAATTCATGTTATTGTACAGACGATTGTTGGGACTTTTAATGTGGTAGAAGGTTTTTTTTATATGGATATTTCCTTTGGGTTGGTGCGCTAGTAAGTGGAGAACAACCGGGCGAGTCGACGTCGAACTGAATTTAATAAAAAGTTGGTTTGGATAGGTTGCTGGGTAGAGGTTTGAAAGTATGTCTATGTATGTATGACGGCGCGCACCGTTCAATTTACTTTCGAAAAGAGGAGAACATTTTGTTCAACGTCAATTTGTGTTGAATGGTTTATATACATTTTGGTACTGCGATTTTGACTGCGGTGTTTGGTTTGGTTGATTTGGCTATGGACGGTGCGGCACAACAGAGTGAACAAAAGTGGATGTTTAAGCATTATTTTTAATTAAGTATTTTTGAGTTGTAACCCAATTAGATATTGTTAGCGCATGTATATAAAGAAATAAATTTTTCATAAAGATGGATTTCGTTGGGGTATGCGGAGAACACCTGCGCACCGTAGAATAAACGTCACTGACCATTCGAGCCGGCGGTCTTGTTGTTCTTCAGTTTTTTGCTGCGGGTTCCCTTCTACTATTCGCTGGTACTATTCCCTGCGCTTCGGTGACTAGGTTTCCTTCACTATTTCGAAGGGCCTGCGTTCCGGGTATGAAGCCTGCTGCCAGTTGCTTGGCTTTCCTATAAAACATGCGAATGTTGTTCCTATCGCGGGACCTTTCGATATCCTTGAGCTGGGAGACTGCGTGGGCCCTTTTCTTCTTACGCAGGATCTTCTTCTCCTCCCTTCTTCTGGCTCGATACTTTTCTCTCGCTGCTCTTGTTTTGCGCTACAGTGCTTGCACGTGTGCATTTTCTGTCACCTTTTTCCGATGCACGAATTCATCATCATACCAAGGGCTCGTTTTGGGTGGTGGCTGGTAGCCTGTGGTGGTCTCTGCCACCCCTTTGGCGATGTCGCGATACTGGTTCCACAGATTATTGGCGTTTGTGGGTGGAGAATGCACAGCGGAGAGTCTCTCGCTCAGGCCCTCTCTGTAGGCTCTGGCTGCTGGACGTTCCTGGTCGTGATGTTGAATGAGGGGGTCCATTATCCGAGGCTGGTGTCTCTCTCATAACTATCTTTTTTTTTACGTGGTAAGGACGGCACAACCCCCAACCTGGAGGGCCAGTTAAATTTTGTGAAAACCCTAGGACGAGGGGCAGGTTTTAAGCCGATGTCAGTAACCCGCTTCGGGGATGTGAGTGCTGCCGTTGGCCCAGTGCGGGTTCATCCGCCACCATCTCTTTTCCAAGACCCTGAGTAGTACATGAAAATCCTTATTGACCTGAGCTCCGAATATGTCGGAGTAGCTCAGATAAGGTTTTGTTTCCGTTCTGGAAATCTAGCGCCACCATTGGTTCCATCGAGGGAACTCGTCCGCTGACGTGATTATGGTGCTGCTATTTTCTCTGGATCACGACTCGCACTTATAAGATTAGCAAGTCGAGCCCGGTTGGACAGCGACCAGTATCCGATGGCTACCACTTAGAGGTAAAATAAGCACAGTAGATGTGTAGTAACAGTTCCAACACTGGGCTTCGCCAAGAAAGCCAATCAGTGCCTACCCTATTTCCACAACATCCAACCACCCAGCAGTTAAAGTATTTAAACTCGTTGCCAGAGGCAGTTAGTTAGAAGGTATAATCCATTAACTGGAGATTTCTGAAGTTCTTGCTAACAAAAAATCGTATGGCAGGGGGTCTATTTTCACCCCCCTCCAAGTTATAGCCCGTCGAAATAAGAGACCTCTAAGCCAATAATGATAAAAAAACCATGCAAAACAGAACTATCACAGCTAAAGGTTGGGGCTAAATCGACCAACCCATCGTTTGTTCAATAATTCTTCGTGCCATAGTTCTTAAAATTCTGTTGATTACATTAATATTGACAAACAAATTTGATCAACAAACTCTTAAAAATAAAACACAGTTTTTTTTATTGTCAAATAAAACCACTGTTCAATGCCCAGTGGTATGATATTTATACCACCAACTTAAAACATTTACAGGAAACGGATATTTGGCTAATTCGAACAAAATACATTTTTAGCGAACAGTTATTAAAATAAAATAACTTAATTTTCACTAAGATAACTTCACGATAAACCACTAGTCGCGAAATTGCAAAAACCGTTAGAGCGTTTTAACATTTCAAGAGAGTCACCTCAAACTACCCAAGTTTTTCATATATACGTCTCATTCTTGCATTGGATGTATTTTTTTTTTTCCAAAATATTCAGCTTCAATTTGTATAGAAATGTGGTATAGAAAACATGCCATTGCACATTAAAGTATAGAAAAATGTTTAGATACATAATGTGGTACGTTTTTCATACCACCGGCCCTGAAAGAGTTTAAGTGCGGGTTAAACGAGTCAATACTCGTATTATGGAGTTGGTTTTAATTTTCGTTTTAAATTTACTTTAACCCGGGTGTATGTTTTAACCCGGGTTAAAGTGAGTGAATAATAGGGCCGTTAAACTCTAAAACTAAAAATTATTCTCACTCAAAGCTGATGGATAAGGCTTTTCTGAGAAATTAGTAATCTTATATCAAAAGAATCAGTAAAATCTGTTCAGCGATTCTTGAGCCCTTGTACCACAAACGTAATCTGACACCGATCGGGACTTTGCTTTATACTATGTATAGATATAGCTAGATACTCTTAGACTACTGTATATTACTAATCTATATCTAAAGTATCTTCTACTTTTTTATTTTTTGCATTTCTTGCTTTTTAAAGGTAAGACCTGTTGCTATTATTTAGGCCATAGCTGTATTTGTTGTATATATAGGAGTTACTAATAATAGATAAAAAAAACCGAAAAATACGCGAATTGGCTCGTAAAATTCGAAAAAGTAGAAATGCATACCATTTCAGTTGAGTACGTGCAATTTTTTGATGTAGTGTACGGCCTGGGTGAAGCTTGGTTTTCACACGAAAATCAGTGACCCACCAACAGAAATGGAGAGATTTATGAAAAACTAAACTTTTTGCAACCCCCACTTGACTGAAGCTGAACAGTGGGTTTAAGGTAGGTAAACTTATGCCATCGAGTGGAATGTCGTTTGATAGGTCTTCCTAAATTCAACAAAAAAATGCTTTTACCCTTTTGAGTTTCGCTTTCAAAGTCTCTAATTTCTAAACTATAGATCCATAATATCTGAAAAAATGTCAGAATGTAGCTCTCGGATAGTTATTTAGGAATTGAAGTCTTGAAGTCTGAGCTTCCATATTCTCTGTAATTTGAAGTCCCCCACTTATGTTGTTAATTTGTATAGGGTCATCCGACCAGAGCACAGTGGTTCCACTCTCGAACAAAGGCTGTCATAGTTACTTGATCATTGAAAAATAAACAAATCGTTTTGCTCTATCAAGTCACGCTTTCGAGATAACGGTACGGTGCGGTACGGTACGGACGGTATACAGGGTGGTCCGATTTAGGATACATATGTTTTAGGATCTGGCTAATGATATGAAAAAAATTGTATGGGAGTGGGGGTCTATCTTGAACACCCACTGAGTTACAGGGTGTTTAAAAAATATTAATCCTTCAGGGAAAAAGGTACCAAATTCCTAAAGTTATTCAATTATAACTTCGAGCATATTAAACTTAGAGCAACCAAGGTAGGCTCGTTTCATATACAATTGATTATTGGCTATCACAGTTCAAAAAAAATTACCATGCGTACTTTAATTTTTGAGATATTGGTCTTCAAATACGAATTTTTAAAATTTTTTTTTACCAATTTTTGTGAAAATCGCATTTATCTCGGGAAAGTGTGCTTATTATTTCTTTATTAGTACACTGGTCCCTCGCTTTGCGCGACTTCTCTTTGCGCGCTTTCACCTTTGCGCAAAATGCATTTGCCTACCCAAATTCGATTTGCGCGGCTCGCTTTGCCGATTTGCGCGAATTATTACACGCTATGTTCTGTTATCCTGAATATTTAGTTTTTTTTTTTGCTTTATTCATATGTTAGCATCTGCATTTGTGTGTGCGGCGTAAAGACTGCCTTAGCACTTTACCGGGAATTGCACATTGAAAAGTGTAAAAAAAGTAAAGCAATCTGTAGTGACACATTTTTTTAAACGTCTACCAATAAGACATTTATTAGATCCTTTATTTTTCCTACATGAATTTTGTATCTTGTTTTATTTGAATAACTGTTTTGAGTTTATTGTTTTTTTTTTTCTTTTCAATAGCTATGGTGCTTATAATTTAACTTTTCAGGAACGCAACCCCCTAAGTTACATGAGGTTTATACTTCGCTTTGCGCGAGACTTTTCAATCCCCTAAACCCCGCGCAAAGCGAGGGACCAGTGTATCATTTTCGTATAAAGTTAAGGGTATACAGTTAATTGAAACACAGGAATCATTAAAAACTTGCGTGCCGTGTCCTGCATCAGACTAAATACCAGGCTATTAGAAAAATCTGGCGAAAAAGTTTGCAGATCAAATTTTGTGTACTCAAGCAGACGTCTGGCTGTATGATCATGTAAACATAACATTCTAGTAAAAGAGCATTTAGTGATAGCAAATGAAATAAAATAATAAGAGGTCACTTATAGCTCAATTTAATCTGAATCCTCAAATTTCCGCAGCTGATACAACTTGCATCAAAAAGTACAGAAATCAGCATTTCCAGCAATATATAATATACCGGGGGAACACAGTTAAAAGATTAACGCAAAACACAGAACGCAATTTTATTTGAATTTTTTTTCCCTCCAGTTTCATAGTGCCACCACTTGTACAGTTACACATATTATACCTAAAATAAAATAAATAACGGAATTCTTACCTTCTACTAACAGATCCATTCCAAAAAAAAATTGTTTGCATTAACGAAAGTAGATGAAAAATATAAAATCCTTTGACGATTACTTGCAGAGCACTGAAACTCAAAAGCGATGGCCTTGCAATGAGATCACAAATCAAACGGTTTTGACTTAACGGATCATTTTTTTCTCATTAAATTTAAGTTTGGATTGTTCTCAGCTAGCTTAAGTGGTTTTTGCATGAAGGCCAAGATATTTACGCAAAGCGCGGTGTAAAGTGATTGCGAATAGGCACAATTCATGTGATGGTCTCGAAATGGATACTTACTTACTTACTTAGTTGGCGCTACAGCTCGAGGAGAACCGCGGCCTGCTTCTTGCAACCAATTTGTGTGTGCGTGTTATGTTTTTGCAGGAATGGAAGGGACCTACGGTTTTTTGCCGCCTCCGAACGGCGAGTTGAAAAGCTCAATCGTGACAAATGATACTCTTTGATGCTTGTCAGACTTTCGAAAGAGGTGGCACTGTGAAAAAACTCTTTTAGGTGTTAGACCCGGCCAGGAGTTGAACCCGGGCTGCATTGCGTGGTAGTCCAACGCACTAACCACCACGGCCACGGCGACCCACCTCGAAGTGGATACAACTGCTTTTAAAGTCACACTATCAGCTACAGCTTCGATATTTTCATTTGGATGACCCTGTATTTACATACATTTATTGCTCATTGCGTAAAAAAGCCCTGCAAATGAACAACGGGTTTAACAAGTTCTTACACAAACTACACTAGTTTAGTAATTAGGGGTAATTGAAGAACTCGGTTTGTAGTCCCAAATTCGTTTATTCACTTGCGACCGGACGGCTGTGCAAACAAAGACTAAACGTGTGAAGTGCTCCTTAGCCTTCTGACGCATTTTTAACATCATTTCTCAATGGCATTTGCGCTATATTTACATATTCCAGGATGTTCCTTTTGTGGAGGAACTTAGCATTATAGAAAGAAAAGCACGAAAGAGAGAACATAGCATGGTGGCCGGGAGGGTGATTCGGTGGCGATGGTAAGCAGAAAATATAATCGGATTTAAAAGGGACTTTTTTTTTATTTCTACTGTATTTCAAAGGAAACGGACTTCGAAAGAAAGGGCGGAACATCAAACCATTCGTCCGCAATGGTTTTCCGGTTGGTTTGTTGCTGGTACCATAGAAATGATAATTTTAGTTGCTGGATGATAAGTTGTCTTCTTGGCTCTTTATCCTATATTTTGTTGTTGTTCTGTTTTTTTTTTTTAGAATTTTCAAAGTCAATTACTTGGCTTTTACCGAATGATGGTTCTTGAGATGGGAATATCCTTCGCGGATGGTTGACAGAAAGTTTCAAAGTTTTGGTAGCTTTTTGTTCTTCTTAAACTTGTATATTTGGTGGCGATAGCTTTGAATTGTAAATCCTCTTTAAGCTACTTTGGCTTGGCAAAGAAGATAGGATGCTAAGGGTTAAAATACATATATATTTTGGCTATACTAGTGGACAACAGGCGCGCAGACATATTGGTCGATTGTGCTTTGTGATAATGAGCTCCCCCTCCTTCATGGCACTTAGTGATTTATCTGAGAACTAATTTATGCTTTTAAGTGGTTCATCAAATAACACAAAAATAAATTATTGTCAAGAGCACAGACCGTCATCAATATTGAATGATGACGGTCTGTATTTTTCTTTCAGGAATGCTGAACCTAAGCTGGTAAAGCACCCCAAGATGTTTATTTATGATAGTACTCTGCTCCTAAACAGTTGTATGTTGAAAGCATATATTGTCACCTTTCTAGGGATAATCCCGTTGAGTTCTTCAGAAACTCGAAAAAACTATTTCAGTCTGCTCAGTCTTCCAATATAAGCTAATCTAATACAGCTGGCCGAGCCACATTTTTTGAAAAGATATAGATATACCATATACCGTAACCGAATCACAAGTCCACCATATCTGGATGCCATATTTAGCTGGCTTTGATGAAATATATTTGGTGAATATATGTTATGGTCTTAGATTTTTACTTTTTTTTTTTTTTTTTATTGAAGTGTTATAAGATTGACAACATTTCATTATACTATACTACACCTAGTTTACACTAACAAGTAGTTTTCATTTGTTATATCGTATATTACATTGTATACTTTGCATTTAATTTAAACAAATACACGTTTACTACTACTACTAGATTACTAGATAACGTTATTGCCAGTTAGCTCGTTTGGTTTAGTTCGCTTTAGTCATCGAGTAATACCAGTCGTATCGGAAAGTTTTGCTGCTTCCTGTTTGATATGTCGTCTAAGTCTTGATTGGTGGGCTGTTGCGTCTTCACGAGTGCTAGATACTTTGCTGTATTGGAGTAAGGTATTTGTATACCGTCAACAGGGATTGGAATATGTTGAATCTTTTTGTTAGTAAAATTAACATGAATCGATTTCATACTATTTAGCTTTAAACCCCTTTTTTTTCACTTCATTTTTTTCCAACTGAAAGGATGGCTGTGTCATCAGCAAACGTGGCAAAAACACAATTTAGAAAAGTTGGCATATCATTTGTAAAAAGTATATACATACATAGTTGGTCCCAGTATACTTCCTTGGGGAACACCGGCTTGTGTTCTTCGAAAATATATGTCTTCTTCGAAAATATCGGTCAGTGAGATAAGATCATACGCCGAGTCTCCACGAGACATATTTTGTTCTGACATAATGTCAGACATCATTTCAGAAATTTTTATTTTTGCATTGGGTGGGCAAATTCTGTCAGGATATTTCGTTTGCAAACATGTCGTATACGAGGGAGCAACGACTATTAATTCTTGCAAAAACCAGAGAAAATCGAAAAATCCGGGAAAAAAGAAAACATCGTTTTTGTGTTAATCCAACTTATCCATAAAAGACAGTTGCATGATTTGGAAAACACTTTGCTCAAAGAGGTATTGTTTTTTTTTTTTTTTTTGCTTTTAAATGCCATCTACCGTCACCGAATGGTTAAGCATATCTCATGATTTCCAAAAATATTGTTCCATATCAGATCAGTGTATAAAAATAAAAAATCCGTCATTGCATTAAATTATAAATCTTTATTTATGCATTGTTTTAAACAAAATAAATGTTTGTGGAAAGGCAAAAGTCATTTCTTCCCAGGACTTTCTTTTCAAATCGTTACTTATGAGACCGAAATTGCTTGTAGTTTTTCTCAAAACTATGATGGAATCAAAAAAAGCAAACTCGGTGAAGTAGAACAAATGCGGCTGGTAAACATCATCTGTTCCACTACCCAATTTTTTTTTTTACAAAAATCCACTTTTTTTTTCTCTGCCACATATGTACGCCGCGCCGTGCCGTTTGCAAACATTTAATTTTTTTTTCACGCCCTCTACATATTGGCTTGCAATTTCTTCCCAGGACTTTCTTTTTAAATTCCACAAACACTCATTTTGTTTAAAACAGTTGATTAATTCCAGAGTTTTTATTTGCGAAATTCGCCAATCAGTCATTTTTGAATGAAATAAAACTCAAATTGGCAGTTGTTGTCAAATTTATTTTAGGATTTATTTCCACAGAGATTGCAAAAAATAAAAGTAGAAATTGATTCCATAAAATAAATTATTTCTAGAAATTTGCGGTCTCCATTGGAAATTTCAATTGCTTGACATATTTTCTGGAATGAATTATTGCCAGTGGAGACCAGGGGATAGAATTGTAGTATATACGCCACTTGAGTATTAGAACTAGATAACTCGATTTTTGTAATTTTTGAGATAACTGGGTTTTTGGTTACCTGGATTCGATAAGAATGGACCTTAATAACTGGGTAACTCATTATCCTTGCTTGCTTCCATCTATTGGGGAGTAAAAAAAGTAGACAATCGCAACGATTGATTAGCACTCAGTCCAAGAAGTAGACATCTTAAGACAGCGCTTTATTGTGTGAGCTTTTTTTTCCCGCTGACAAGCAAAAAGTAGATAACTCAATTTACCTATTTAACCCATTGACCCGCGACACTACTGCTTTTAGCTGTGTGCCGCATCATTTTTCTTGTTTTTTCTGCAATAGCGTTTACCATTGTGGTTACTGTTATGATGATCATGCAGTTGTCTAAGCAACAGAGACATAATATTCTGAGCAACAGAGTCATAAAGTTGTGTTTTACGAAAACTAGACCATGAACTGCTTGATTATAAAAGTAGGCTTAAAAGTTCATTAGCCATTTCGGAACATGACTGGAACACTATTTTTAAAGCGAACTACGAATTGGCTGATTACTCTCGTCAGCGAGACTTAATCCATGCCAACACAGAAAAAGTTTATAAGAAGTCAACAACCACGACCAATCAATCCCGAAGGCAGTATTCTATGAAATACTATCTTCCAGAAAATGGAGAAATAAGGAAAGTGTGCAGGTCGATGTTCCTCAATTTCTTAGGCATCAAAAAAGGAGTTGTCGATATCGTTATGAGGAAGAGGTTAAATGTTAATGTGGCTTCAACTAACGGAAGAGGAAAAGGAAGAAGATTGAAGGCATTAAGAAGCACATTATGAGCAATCTTTGCTTTCAATAACATTACTGTCGAGAAGGGACTGCCCGAAAATATTTGAACTCCTCCCTTAATATTGCAACCATGTACAAAATGTACTGACTATATTCTGAAGAAGAGAAACTATACAACGCAAATTACAATCTTGGTTTTCATAGACCGAAGAAATATCAATGTCGACTGTGTGTTGCCTTTGAAATCAACTCCAATCCAACTGAAAATGACGTGAGTCAGCATGATGCCCATCCTAAAAAAACAGAGGAGGACCGAAACGCTAAGAAAATAAACAAGGAGGAAGCAGCGGCAAGCGACATCAGAATTGTCAGTTGCAATTTTGATTTGTAGCAGATCCTGCTTTGCCCCAGTGACCCAACGAATACCGCACTTTTTTACAAACGTAGACTGGACAAGGTGGTAGAGGAAGCTGTGAGGTGTAGAGTTTTTTTTCCATTACTTTAAATCCCTCCCAGAATGCATTGTGAGGTACTTTAGCCACCGATATGAAGACAGAATTTAAATAAATTTGTATTCGCGATGTGCAGGTATGCAGTACAATCAATTGGACATCTAAAAACTATTTACTGAAAATGTTCATAGTGAAATGGAAGGTGATTAAATCCATTCAGCAATTGGATATGCGAATTGGTATGGCTAAAGAAGTTGATCGCACAAACAATAATTGGAAACATCTGAAAAAACTTCTGTGAATCATAAGCAAGGGCAAAACTTTCAATAATACAGAAAACTCTCCAGTTATCCTGGACACCACCCATAGAGTTAGTCGAAACCTAACATCTGAGTTTCCTATCATTACGTCGATCTGTCTGTCTCTCTTTCTGTAGGTCCGGAGCACATGCTTGATTGGAAGAGTTTTTTCGACCAATACCTTACTTATTTATTTACTTAACGGGCTTCCGACCCGTGAAGAGTCTCTGCCTGAGACACGACAGCTTTCCACTCTCTTCGATCCCGGGAACGTTGCTTCCAGTTGTCTAGACCAACCGCACTGGCATCCGCGATAGCTTGATCCTTGAAACGGAAGTTCGGTCTTCGAACCTGGGGGCTGTGATTCGAAGATCCTCTTTGCTGGAGCATTGTTGTCCATTCGCTCGATGTGGCCGAGCCAGTGTAGTCGACTTGTTTTGGCTTTTCGGATTACATCCACATCTTGGTACAGCTCATAGAGTTCGGGTTGTATCTTCTCCTCCATACCGAATATCTGAAGAAGAATTTTTCTCTCGAAAGTATTCAAAATCCGCTTCGCTTTCCTGCTTATCGTCCAACACTCGGCTCCATACAGAAGGACTGGCAGGATCAATGTTTTGTAGAGCATGCATTTCGTCTTCCGAGTTAGAAATTTTGAACCCATTTGTTTTGCCAAACCGAAGTAGCAGCGGTTCTCTAGGGTAACTCTTCGTCGAATCTAAATGAGAATGAGAAAATCAGAAAAACAGCTGGTTCCATTTAAGAAAAGAATGTCCCTATTCGTACGAATGTAAGGAGTTGTTCAAGACCAAAACCTTCAGGATTGTTGATTGCTCAAAGGGGACCTCAAGAAGCCAAGTGTAACTGGAGGAATTTCCACGGATAGTTGCTCGATTTCTGGCCATATTACTACATGTTAACTTTCGTTGGGTTGAAATGCATTTGTCAGATACTCAGGGTTTAAGGTTTAGCAAGTAGGTATACCGATATTATATCTCTCATCCGGGAATAGTGTATATCACTTCCCAATACATAAATTGGCTGTCTTTTTTTCTTGTCAGCTCTAGCTGCGACTTCATTTTCTCATTAGTGCTCTTCCGTCTGTGGTTATTACCCAGCAGGAAAGTACGGAATGTATTACTTGGAGAATCGAATACATAATTAGTTATTATAGATGAGAAATATAATGCATTCCAAAAGAATCGACGTGGTAATATCATATAATAACAAAGCACATTGTCTACCACGTAGATTCCCACATCTGCAGAAAATGTAAGGTCTGTTCCCGTACTGTTGCAACTTGCAAACAGCCGAAAACTACACTCTCTTCTATCAAAACATATGAAAAATCTTCGTACGGGAACAGGATTTCACTGATTTCGGCTGTTTTCGGCTGTTTTCGACAGGTACGGGAACAAACCTGTAATGTAGTGCTTTTGAATTTAACGATTTTTCAATTACAGTGTTGTCTGTCGGCGCCTTTATGTCGCCTACAAATTTCGCGTTTTATATTTAAAAACGCATGAAAAACTTATTTTGTGTTGCAACGCGTGACACCGAGGAGTGAAAAAAGTTAGAAATGTATTCTAAACGGATTGGCGAAGACAATTAACAAAAAAAAAACTTTTTGCTTTGTGTGTGCTTTATTTTATTAATAATATTTTTTTTTTTGTATTTAAATTCCGTTTTAATTTTATCATGGAGTTTTTTTGCAATAAAATATTGTAAAACGAATCGGTATACTTTTCATTTAATGCTGAATACATTCCTTAATTTATGTCGGAGAAATGCATTATGTAACTAATTATAAATGCATGAATTATATAATACATTAAAAAGAATGAATTCTATAATGCATTTTTAAAACACTTTCAGGTAATCGGTTATTTTCCTAGGACATATTCTGTGTTAAGTATAATGCATTCTGGAATCAATATTGTATACAAGCGATTGATTCCCTGTTCGATTCCAATAGATTACCTTTTCCTGCTGGGTATGTATGAATGAGTCCTAAGTTACTTTCTTCCCATCATTTAGCGGTCAAATTTCTCAAAACTCACCCAGCTTATGGCATGAAAGAAACCTTCAAGAAGTAGGTATTCCATGCTACAGCACTAACGATTAAAGTGACACGCATGAGAAATGAGTTTCTGAAGGAGTGAGTGGATTTTGCCTTTTATTTTACACACGAGCATTTACATTTTCAAATACAAAAAGTCTATGAATATGTCCTCGTAATTTAAGAATCTCTAGATTATTAGCGATAAACTACCCTCTTGGGTAAAGAATATTTTGGTTTACCTTGGGAAAAGAAAACCCTCTCCTGTATTTGTATCTGAATTTCGTTATCTTAAAACTGAAGGAGAATAATATATAGGTAGTCACTCTTCAGATTTCTAATTTGCGGTTCAATTTCGTTTTATCTTACACAGTTTTACGTACATACATAAAAGTATATCTATGCGCTATAAATTTGCCTTGTTGGCCTTGCAATGGTGTATTGATTTATTATTCCCCGTTTGGGCTTTAGTTACGATTCCTATCAACAAGGTTTGTAATTAAGAGAATATCTTTTCAAAATACAATAGTTAACTAGTGACATTACAATGTAATGTAATGGGCCGTAATGTTGCGAAGCGCGACCAAAAGGGATCTACTGTGCTCACCCTTACTTCTTTAACACAGTGAAGAGCTGAGACTCTATTCTCTGCATAAATGGAGTAGTCTGCCCGTTAGAAGGGCAATCACAGACATTGGCCTATGGATATCAGACGTCCCTCTTTTTCATACCAAAATGCTGTTTGTACCCCCTATACAAACCTCTGTCCCCCTTATTAAGTAAAATTCAAGAAGAGAAAACATTCAATTTAAAACTGTTAAAATATTAACTATTTTTAAAAAGGTTCTCAGTAAACACATCCATTTGAAGTTCAAAATCCTTTCAAAGCTGAATGCATCAACTCAATAACCTACATATCACTTCACGCGCAAAAGTTTTTCTTCATCTGTCAGTATATGATTTGTGCTGCTATCTGTCCTTTGTCAGTTTTTGTTTGCAAATTATTTACAAATTATTTTCGCTTGCGTACTATTAAAATACCTAAAATGTCTGAAAAAGTGAATAAATCAAGAAAGTGAGCATATAATCAGTGCTGGGAAAAGTGTTTCGAGTGGTTAATAAAAAGCAGAGAAGGTCCTGAATATGCGACATATTTAATTTGCTTTAACTTTTTTACTTCACTTTTTTTTACGCTGGTGTTATATTTTTCATAAACTTTTCGTCATTTTCAATCTGGTAACCCTGCATTAGACCCTATTGTGAGTGTCGGTCTACGATCCTCACGGCAATTACTGTCGATTGAGTTAATTGATTTTGGCTTTAGTATTGTTTAACTCAATCGATAGAAGAATAGATTATTTTGAATAAAAATGTGAATATTGTGAATACATAATAGGAAAAGTATTAAAACAAATATTTTGAATAATAATTTATTGTTGAATCCCTAATAATATAAAACAAAGTGAAAATTCCTTTGCATGGACCCACACAGCACACTGCTGAACGGATTTTGATAATTTTTTGTGTTGATTAGGTTCTGATAAGGAGCAGATTCGTGCATAACAAAATATTTGATTTTAAGGACTTCAATAATTATTAATTTGTTAATTGATCAATGGTCGAAATCAGTGGTCGCAGTGGCCGTGGTGGTTAGTGCGTTGGACTACTACGCAATGCTGCCCGGGTTCAACTCCTGGCCGGGTCTAGAGCTACGAGCAGTCGATATTCAAAAGTCGCATATATGTATGTATATGCGAGTGCTAACGTCACGAAAAAACTCGCAAATTTATTGCAAATTCTATAAATTAGGCATTGCTCGCAAACTCGCATATAGATGTGTTTACACGATATGAGACTTTTGTCCCAAAACTCGCAAATGCATTTGCGAAAATGGTGTTCGCATACTGATTGCATATGATGACGCAAAAATTACGTCAGACTCGCACTCGCATATATATGCGACTTTTGCATATCGTCTTCTCGTAGCTTAACACCTTAAAGAGTTTTTTCACGGTGCCACCTCTTTCGAATGTCTGACAAGCAATCAAAGAGTATCATTTGTCACGATTGAGCTTCTCAACTCGCCATTCGGAGTCGGCAAAAAACTGTAGGTCCCTTCTATTCGTGCAAAAATATAACACGCATACACAAATGGTTGCGAGAAGCAGGCCCAGGTTCACCTCGAGCTGGGTAGCGCCAACTTAAGTAAGTAATTGATCAATGTTCTGAAACCAATCTCAGTGGTGTTTTCTTCTTTTAGTTTTCTTTCGATCTCTCTTCGTAAATACGCGTGTTAAATCTGAGTGGAATGGATTTCCCAGTCGCGGATGGCATGCATTCCAGACTAGTTCTAGAAGTACTTCTAGGGAGTCGGAACTTCACTCAGAGAAAAATACTATATTTTCAATAGGAATTCCTTTTAATTTAATGTGTTTTTACTATTAAAATTGGTCAATGGTATGTTTCCTATTATCAGTATAGTTGAAAAACCATTGACGTTATAGTACCTTTAGACTATTAATCTAATTATTTTATAAATAATATTGAATCAATAGTACATACGATTGAAAAGTAATAGGATCTCCTATTATTTTAATATGTAAATATACTATTAAAACTATTACTTTTCAACATTCATTTTAAAGGAGTAGTACTATTAACTCAGTGTGATCATGTTATTAAATCAATTCTGCGCATACTATAGTTTTAATTAGATTTTAGTATTGAAACAATAGTTCATATAATTGCAACAAATTAAAGGATATCCCAGTGGATTAATCAGGTGATACCATTACAATTATATGAACTCGTACTATTAAAGCTATTAAGGCAGATGGTACTGTTAAAATGATTGATTTTTTTTGTACAAGTCGCACATAGCCAAAGATACTTACATTTGAAGAATATTCATATCAAAACTCTGCTGAAAATAAAATAAAGCCCTTTTTAAACTGAATAAGTGAAAACAAATTTTTCGTTCTTATAACT